>CM043704.1:102551872-103751872 GCA_023935145.1 Bretschneidera sinensis
CCATAAGATGACTATGTAAGAAGGCATTGTTCACGTCTAGTTGATGAACATGCCAATTTTGTGAGAGAGCAAGAGAAAGCACTACACAAATGGTTGTTGGTTTGATCACCGGACTAAAAATTTCTTGATAGTCAATACCAAGCCGTTGATGAAAGCCTTTAGCAACAAGCTGAGCCTTGTAGCATGAGATACTGCCATCGAGATTTCGTTTAACACGAAAGACTCATTTACACCCAATAACATTCATAGTCGATACACGAGGAACAAGGTTCCATGTCTGAGTGCGAATGAGGGCATTGAATTCATCATATATAGCATCTCGCCATTTAGATTCTTGGAGAGCCTGAGTAATGGTGGATGGTTCAAGTGTGTGTGGGAGAGGGTGTTTAGTGACAAGATAAGAAACTTTGGTGAGAGGCTTGTATATGTTGTTCTTGGATCGAGTAACCATAGTATGGGTGTTGGAGGGAGCATCGGGTGGTGTATGAGAGTTGGAAACTAAACTGTTACTGGAAAAGAGAGCAGACGGGATATCTGTTGCTGATGTGGCCAAGTCATTCATGGAGGGAGCAACCAAGGTTGGTGTCGAAGAGGTTTTATGAGAGGTTAAAGAGGAATGGGAAGAGGTAAAGGGAGACTTGGATGAAGAAGAGGGAGAGTGTGATGGCTGAGAAGGTGGGGGAGGTGGTGGAGAGGGTGAGAAAATAGGGATGAAAGTGGGAGGAGTTGTTGAATGAGAAAGCTAAAGAATTGAGGAATCAGGAATTGAGGAATGTGTGGAAAATGAATGAGTTTGAAAGAGAGATTTAAAGGTAAAGAAGCACGATGAAGCAAAGTAAGACCGGTTTCAACAATGTGATAGTGACGACGTGCGAAAGCAATGTGTTGGGGTGTATATGGTGGGGAGATTAAATGTTGAACACCAAAATTTGCAAAAATTGTTTTCAGACCTTAATACTCTTTGCCACCGTCAGAATAAATAGTTCGAATTGATGTTTTGAAAAATTTCTCAACCATTGTTTTAAACTTTTGGAAAATAGAGAAAACATCAGATTTGTGTGCTAATGGAAATAACCAAGAATACTTTGTAAAATGATCAAAAAATATAACATAATATGAATATCCATCCACGGAACGAATAGGGGATGGACCCCAAACACATGTGTAAAGAAAATCTAAAGGTTCACGACTTTGCAAGCTAGAGACACCGAAAGGTAACTGATGACTTTTATTACATTGACAGGAATCACAAAAGGAAAATTTGGATTGATTTAATTGAATCAAAAGCTTGAAGTTAGAGATGATATGAGTGATAATTTTTGTGGATGGATGACCAAATCTATCATGCCAACAATCAATGGAAGTTTTGACACCAATATAGGCTTGCTTTCCCACTGGTTTGGAGTCTTGCAGGCTTGGCCATTCATAGACATCATTCTTACTCCTTCTTCGCGTGAGAATTGTCCTCGTAGTTAGGTCCTTCAAACAAAAAGAAGAAGGAAAGAATTCAATGGAGGTTTGATTTGTCTTGCAAAATTGTGAAACAGAAATTAAATTTTGATGCATAGAAGAAACACATAAAACATTTGCAAGGGAAAATTTTTTAGAGGGTGTAGAAAATTTGGAAAATCTGGTGTGAGTGATACGCAAACCTATACCATCATCAATGACAATATCATCTGGTCCTTCATAAGGTTGATGGAGAGAGAGATTGATGAAATCTAATGTGACATGGTGAGAGGCACCGGAGTTAAACAGCCAATTTGAATTATGTGTCCCTCCACTAGTTGTAGTTGTCAAATTGGCTATAGGTTAGCTCATGATTCATTTTGCAGTCCGACAAACACGAGTAGTGTGGCCCTTTTTGTCACAAAATTGGCATATGACATTGACATAAGGATTTGGACCTTTATTGCTGCCAGCATTAGTGGTGGTGGTGTTGTTGTTCCACAGAGTAGTTTGTCTCTGACCTTGACCAGATGACTGATTATTGGAGTATAAGTTGTTCTTCTTGCCTTGGTTGTCATATTTTGGTTGAGAGAAACGAGTAGCATTGGCAGTGATGGAGGCACTGTTTCGACTTTCTTCTTGCTCGAGATAAGACTCATAATCAGTGAGTTTATCATGGAGTTCTTCAAAGCTAATGATGGAATCTCTGGCCCTTACAACAACATAAATCTCCTTATACTCTGCCCCGATTCCATTCAACACATGGTTGACCAAGTAAGCATTTGAAACAGGTTGATCAATTGTTGCTAAGTCATCTGCTATTGCCTGAATAGTTCCCAAGTAGTCAACTACTGACTGTGTTCCTCGACTTATATTGGTGAGACGTTTAGTAAGTCCCATGGTGCGAGAGAAAGAAGCATTTGCATACATTTTGGCAGGCCTTAGCAGATGACTTGGCAGAGGTTGCCCTTGGTAGGACTCTTTCAGAGAGGGAAGAGATGATCCCATGAAACAAGAGTTTATCCTGTCGCATCAAGAGAATAAAATATGGGTTAGTGTTGAAAAGGGAAGATTCGATCATAATATTACCGAATATTATGAGTTTTATTAGCTGTATTCTTATTTCTGTAAATTGCACTTTAGTCAACTCTGTAATTAATTAAGACAGTTAGTCATTTTAGTTAGTTTCTTTATTTTGTACTTGTATTCTCTTATATAAGGAAAATCTGTGTAAACCATTTAATAGTGAATAATACAGAGAAAAATTATTTCATTTTTCGTCTTTCGTTCAAATTCACATGGTATCAGAACCAAGTTAAAGCTTTAGAATTTTTTTTTTCTGCTCAATCCAACCATGTTTGACATCTCCTCTGAGTCAACTCCACTTCTCACAAATCCTGCAACCTACCCTACAATTCAAAACCCCAGTACCTATTCTCACTCTATCCAAATCACTACAATCTGTCTTAATGGGAACAACTTACGATGGTCCCAATCAGTTCGGATGTACATCAGAGAACGGGGAAAAATTAGGTATTTAACAGGAGAAAAGAAAGAACCAGCCCCGAAAGATCCAACATATGCGACCTGGGATGCAAAAAATTCAATGGTAATGACCTGGCTCGTGAATTCGATGGATGAGGACATTAGTTCTAATTATATGTGCTATTCTACGTTCAAAGAACTCTGAGACAACGTTAATCAAATGTATTCTGATTTAGGAAATCAATCTTAAATTTATGAATTGACTCTGAAACTTGGCGAGATTCGACAAGACGAAGGCTCGATCACCAAGTATTTCAATTCATTGAAGCGGTTGTGACAGGACTTGGATTTGATCAATGATTATTTCTGGAAATCCACTGAAGCTGCTAGTTATTACAAACGAATTGTGGAGGCTCATTGCATTTACAAATTCCTTACCAGACTAAACGTGGAGTTTGATGAAGTTAGGGGAATGATCATTGGCAGGACTCCACTTCCTCCACTCGGTGAAGTGTTTGGTAAAGTTTAAAGAGAAGAAAGTCACAGACACGTAATGTTGGGGAAGAAGATCACCAGCGGAGCCATTGAAGGTTCTGCCCTTGTTACCGAATCTTCTGCTAATAAGGCAGCCAATTTTCAGCACAAAACTGAAGAGAAGCCTCGGGTCTGGTGTGATTATTATAACAAACCACGCCATACTCGAGATACTTGCTGAAAAATTCATAGAAAACTAGAAAATTAGAAAAGCAGCAAGCTTGGTGACAAAAATAAACATGTGATTCCCATTGCCAATAAAGCTAAGTCAAGTCCCTTCAACAATGAGCATATGAATTACCTTCTGAAACTACTAAAATCCAATTCCTTATATGGTATTCCTAGTGTCTCTCTTGCACAAACAGGTAGTGCTTTTAATGCCCATTCTTATTCAAATTTTGCCCCATGGATCATCGATTATGGAGCCTCTGATCATATGACCAGCCTTTCAAATCTTTTTAGCACTTATTCACCATGTTCTGGCCTTGAAAAAATTAGAATTGCAGATGAAAGTTTTTCATCTATTGCCGAGAAAGGTTTAATTAAATTATATAAGAATATAGATTTTAAATCTGTTCTTCCTGTTCTTAAATAGCCTGTAACATTTTCTCTGTGAATAAACTAGCAAAAGAATCTAATTGTTGTGTTGTTTTTTATGATACTTACTATGAATTTCAGGACAGAAACTCAGGGAAGAAGATTGGCAGTACTAAGATGGAAGGTGGGCTTTACTACTTTAATGATGATTTCTCTGATAATAAAAAGGCTCAGGGCCTTAGCAGTGTTAGTTCTAATTCTATTTTATGAACAAATAATGCTTTGGCATTTAAGACTAGGACATCCTAGCTTCTCATATCTAACATTTGTTTCCCACTTTATTTAAAGGTTTGGATTGTTCATCATTTTACTATGAAAGTTGTTGCTTATCAAAGAGTCACCGTAATACTTATTTACCAAAACCTTATGCTTCTTCAAAACCTTTTTATTTAATACATAGTGATGTTTGGGGACCTTCAAGAATGGGATTGCTGAAAGAAAAAATAGGTATTTGCTTGAAGTAGCTCGTGCTATAATGTTTTCAATGAATGTTCCAAAATATTTTTGGGGGGAAGCGGTTTTAACAGCAACTTTCTTGATTAACAGAATGTTTATAAGGGTTCTAAAATTCAGCACACCATTAGAATGTTTCAAAAAATGCTTTCCCTTATCAAGAATGTACTCGAATTTGCCTCTAAAAGTGTTTGGTTGCACTGTGTTTGTTCATATACCTAATAATACTCGGTCAAAACTTGATCCTCGAGTTGAAAAATGTGTTTTCATTGGGTATGCAGCCAGTAAAAAGGGATATAAATGCTATAATCCCAAACAAGAAAAATTTATGTGAGTGGATGTCTCGTTCTTTGAAAATAAACCCTACTTTCACAAAAATTGTCTTCAGGGGGAAAATAAGGTGAAGTAAGAAAATTTTTGGGATTTATTCCCTACTCTTTTACCAAATATGATTTTGACTACTACACCACATTCCTCTCTTCCCGCTGCCATTCTAAAAACGCAAAATCAGGAACAATCTAAACCTGAGGAACAAAGTGATAAAATCAATGAAAACAATGAAGGAAGTCCTAGTCATATAGTGCCAAGCATTACTGTATCTAAACCAGGGGGAGAATCACTACAACAAAATCCTGAGCTTATGGTTTATACTCAGAAAAAGATTCATAAAAGGAGTCAAAGTTAGCCTATTCCTCATGGAAATGATCAATCTCAACCTTCGGGAACTGGACCTCCAAGTATCACAGGTAAATCTTTCCCTAACTCATCTTCAGTTCCTGTTACCACTCCTAGCAAAGAACCATTAGATCTTGATTTTCCAATAGCCATTAGGAGATCTGGAGGGGTAGGTCTAGGATAATAATTTCTAGTTGTCGGTAAAGGGGCTTTATTGTAAATTTTATTGATCTCATCTCTTCCTTAATTTCACTAATTAAATCTTGATCTATTGCATGATTAGTCGAGGTCCCTTCATCCTTAATGGTTAATTTCTTAAGTCTATCATTTATTGATGCTAATATGTCATCATCACCTAAAGTAATAAGGTCTTCGGTATCAATGTGTGGAGTGAATATTGGTTGGGATAATTGAGGAACATGGCATTGGATAATAGGAGGATAAGGTGGGTATTTCTCCCGGGGAGTTTTTTGAACGGAGATGGTATCGAGTTTGGTGTCGATAGAATCCACAGTATGGGCGATATAGGTAATATGGTGGGAAATAGTAGATAGGTTTTGGTTGGTAAAATTCTTTTGCTCATAAAGGTTTTTAATATCATTATAATGAGTAGGACGGTCAGGTGCTTCTTTAATATTGGGTGTCTTAAAAGGTGCTGCTGTAATAGTTTCTGTGAATTGTGGTAAAGTAAGGTTTAATTTGGCTAAGGAGGGGTGAACAGATGATAATACATGATTACTGGTAGTGGTCCACTTTTTATCTAACTGGGTAATAACATCTATTTCTTTTGCCTTATGTAAATCAGGATGATTGTGGGCAAAAGGGTTATAAATTTTGTTGTTGAAAGTATAAATCTCAAAATAATCAAACAATAATATATCGCAATAAATTTCATTCATGTGTGAATACCATTCTTCTCATACCTTGGTTTTTTGAACTTCTGAAAAAGTTTTCATAAACCAATTTGTTTTTTCTTTATTTTCCTTGGATGAAAAATCTTTTCTTAATAAATCTTTATTAATAACATAATTAGTTTTCATAATAACATTTAAGTCATACATATCAATCTTAGTAGGAGAGGGATCATCATTGGGTTTTTCTGAGGTTTCTCCTATCTATGATTGATCAAAAGCAGATTTAAAAGATCGAGTGTCATAAAATCCTCTTGGAATGGTGGGGTCAAAGTTAACTCCTAATAGACTATTGTTGGGATTATACCTAGGTGGCAAACCCTGGGGATCTTCATATAAATGAGTCTTAATAGTCTTAGATGTTGATGTAATAAATAACGAGGTGGAATTATCAGGGGCAAATCTGATAATAACACTTACATCATTAAATTCACTAATCTGAGAAACATTTGAATTTGTTATTTCCCTGGGGGGGGGGCATAGAGATTCAAATTTCCAATTCTCAGGAATAATGATCTGGTTTCATTTTAATAATTTAAGCATAATAGTATTGGCATGGAAAATATTGGCTTCTAATAACAAAGTTTCTCCTGGTTTAGTTTGTAATAAAGCTTTTGGGTTAATCTTAGTAGTCATAACTTTATAATAAACTTTATAAATAATATTCAAATTCCTAGTTCCTATTTTAATATCTAATCCTTTTAATTGAATATCTAAGGTGAGTATCAATTAAATTAGGATCATATAGGTCTATTGAAAAATTCGGATAACAATTAAAATAAACAGGTCCATTATGAATATTGGAAGCTACTAAAGATAATAATGAATTCTGAAAATTCAAGTGTCTAGCATCCCTAAGCATATCAATTTTTAATCGATGCAAAGGTTTAATAGCTATCTGGACTAATCCTAAGTGGAGATATCTAAATCCTTCTTGTCTATGCTTTTGCATAGACGATAATGAAATACTTTCATTTTCTCTGCTAATACTATAGGCCTGTTCTGTGGTCTTGATAGAATAGTCTGACCTAAAGTCAAAACTACCTACTTGGTAGATCTTTTTTGAATGGAGATGGTTATGGTCAATAGAATCCACAGAATGGGCTATAGTCCTTCTTGTCTATGCTTTTGCATAGACGATAATGAAATACTTTCATTTTCTCTGCTAATACTATAGGCCTGTTCTGTGGTCTTGATAGAATAGTCTGACCTAAAGTCAAAACTACCTACTTGGTAGATCTTTTTTGAATGGAGATGGTTATGGTCAATAGAATCCACAGAATGGGCTATAGAGGTAACATGGTCAGAGATAGTAGATAAGTTTTGGTTGGTAAAGTTATTTTGCTCATAAAAGTTTTTAATATCATTATAAGAGAGCTTCAGCAGCCCCCCCTCTCTTATGGTCTCCACGTATTGGAGAATTTGAATATAAGGCATGATTGCCTTACCAACATAATCATTCACCTTTGCTTTTCTTTTCTTTTATTTACTTTACTTTCCCCCATTTTCCACAAAATGAAATAATTGCCTACAAAACATAATGATTACCTAAAAACATCATCATTAAAAACTATCTCCACTTACACTAGGCAACAAAATGCAAAGACAACTATAAGTGCCCATTTGAAATTATTCCTTCGGTGGCAGTAGGTATGCTGCTACGATTTTACTGTTCACTATTTGACTTTTCGGCTTTTTTTTTTCCAACCTTTTGACTTTTCCATCCACACATTCAGCCTTCTAATTGTAATACCCGTATTTTTATAGTAAGGGTAAATATGTATTTTAATAAATATGACAAAGAGTTAAAATCCTAGAAGGTTGAATGAAGATTAAAGGAGACAAAGGTTGAAATGCAAAAAAAAAAGAAGTCAAAAAGTCAAAGAGTCAAACAATGAACAGTAAACTCGTGGCAGCACACCTGTTGCCACCGAAAGAATAATTTATAAGACAATGACTTTTGTTATCATTTCATTTGTTGCCTAGTGTGAAAGTGGAGAGAATATAATTATTATGTTTTCTTTAGCCATCATGATGTTTTTTTGCAATTATTCTTACTATCTCCATATCGTGGAGACCTTGGGAGAGAGGGGGAGGCTGCTGATCTTCAGCCCAAGCTTCCCTATAAATATGTGGAATAATTTCGTGTAGTTACAAGAAGAAATTTCCTTTAGTTCCAAATAATTTATCTGTTTTCTTAAAAATACTTAGGAGTTCAAAGAAAGGTGGAAGGAACAAAATTTTAAAGGTAATGTTATTTTAAAATTTTAGTATTTATGGAAGTTTCAAAAAATTAAAGTGAGATTTTCAAAGTGTGGTTTATGATGAAATGAAGAAATAATTAAAAATTTAATATAAATATTATGTCAGGTGTTAACGATCTACAATTGTAGGAAATTTCTGAGAGAAACGGGAAATGCAAGAAAGTGACTACGGGTAGCTGTAAGAGTTACGTGGTGAGTTGAATTTACTTTTAATAATCTAAATAAAAATCAATTATTTGGTGATATTATTATAATTAATTATTAAGACGGACTTTTTCAGCAAATAGCTTAGGAAATCCACTAATAAATTTTTCTTTCCAATATGTGTTATTGCTATCTTTTCTTGTATATACTTTGACAAGGAATACGTCCTTATACCATCTAAAGTCTTGCATAATTGGACATGTTAGATTAATGAGTATTTCTGAGATCTTGCAGCAAACTTATCAAGGTCTCCTATGAAATGTTTGGCTATAGCATAAATAAGAGTAGCATCAAGGACTTCTTGACTGGTTTTTTTACTATTCATGTTTTTTTTACTATACTAAATTCTTCCCATATCTATATTATTTATATTTAAATTTTATGACATATTTATTTAATTAATTTTTTACCCTTATATTATAAATTCAGATATATTCCTGATTCATATGATAATATGGGATTCAGTAATTCTATTCTTCTGTTTAAGAAAGTCTCATAATCTTCATCTGCATATTTTAATTCTTCTAGCTTAACTGGTTCTCCTTTCTTTTCTGCTTTTCTAAGCATTTTCTGAATAAAGTTTCTGTTATGCCTGCCACTACTTCCTGGTTCATTTGTATTTACTCTTTCTATTCTATTTCTTAAACTGTCTATATCTTCTTGGGTTCTAAGACTAGTATTTGTTCTAGACATTTCAAAATTCTGTTGAAAAACCTCTCTTTATTACTTTTGATAATTTTTCCAAATTCTCTTAATATTAAATCTAATTTTTGGATCTGTTCTCTATTAAAATTTTCTGTTTCTTTACCTCTTCTTTTCCTTTTTCTTCTAGTTTCTTATCTAATTCTGTAAGTTTGTTATTAGATATAATCTGGCTTTCACTTACTACTTGGACTGTTCTTGCTACTTGTTCTATTGTATTAACCGCATTGGTTCTTCTTTTCTATTAGGTTATTTTGTTCGTCTAATTTACTACAAATTCTTACTAATAAGGCTAGGATTGTATTGTTCTGTTTTATGTGAAGCTTTTCTGTATCGCTTAATCTTGTTTTTCTTATATGACTTAACCAAAGGTACTTCTCCACTCTAAACTTCTTTCCTTATGGTAATGGCCCTTTTTTTTTTAATTACTGGACTAACTCTGTTTTCTCCTCAAAGACTTAAGAACAAACTTTTCTAGTATTCCCAAACGAACTGCAAGAAAATGTTACTCCCATGCAACACTTACACACAAAACCTTATACCACGCTAGACTCGACTACTTCAGCTACAGCGGGTCTTACACCTCACTGCCCTGAGCTTACTTCGTCTTTTGCCTAGCAATACAAAATCTTATGCATGCATGAGATGGGCATAACTGTCTGACACAAAACCCTCCTTGGAGAAAACATTTTATAATTTTATAAAATTTTGAAACTTAACATATTAACAGATAAGAATTAAAAACTTATAATAGAAAATTCATAATGTTTTTGTTGGCCATACCTTGGAAATAGTAAAGAGGGATTTTCCCCTTAGGGGCTTCCCGAGCTTCAAGAAAAACTTGATAACACAAAAGAGTTGTTTGTTTAAAGAGACGGAACCGGATACAAGAGCTTAGAGATATGTATACAAGGGAAAGTGCAAAGCTAAGGAAGGGTGTTCTCTGTCCTGTTTGGTGCTTTCGTGTGTGTTTTCTTCCGCGTTCTATGAAAAATAAGACTGCCTTATTTATAGGCTTACAGACTCCGGACTTAAACTAGTTGGAATCCAAAAAAAAAGATCGGGTACACATTAGGCCCCATCGGCATCTTATGCTTTTAGAAAAGCAAACTTTTACCAAAGAAAAACGACACTATACTTTATACTTAAGAGGACAATAATGCTTAGTCTCTCAGCTTTTCCCTTGGAGGGTAGTGATTGAAGAGAGATAAGCTTTATCCAAGCTGTTCTGCCGATGCTACTTTATTAAAGTAGATTCTTCTTTCTGTAGTCTTCGTTTTATGTGTTCAAATTATGTTCTGCCACTGAGTCGAATGAAAAAGATCTGTCACCACTGTCTCCATTATCTTGTACAGCACTATGAGCTAGGTTATGAGCTGGATCATTACCTTGCTTGTCTTCTTCTGAAGCTATCGATTCTTGATCATTTATTTTCTGTTTAGCCTTTACAGTTGTCTTTAATAATTCTGCTAGCATTTTGGCCATTTCTTCTGTATCTTTTTTCTTTTTATTTTGTCTGAGTTTGATTCCTTTCTTTTTCTGTTGATAGGCTTTTTCAGCTGCTTCTTCTTCTTTCATAAGAAATTCTGTGATAATTTCTGCTTTGGCTGTATTTGGGACATCTGCTGCTGTTATAGGAACTGGATTACTAGCTGTGTTAGAGCTAGACTCTTGGCTTTTTGGGAAAGCCACACCCATCAACGGATTTGATGTGTCTTTACCAGAAACCGTTTGGTCTGGACTAGCCTGCCTCATTGAGGAGGAGGAGATCTCGTTAGGGATAGAAAGATTACTTACCTTGCTATTGAGATCTCAGACTATTTCTGCTAATTTGCAAACTTCATAAAACAGAATTAACCAGAACAATACAATCTTAGCCTTATTAGTAAGAATTTGTAGTAAATTAGACAAACAAAATAACCTAATAGAAAAGAAGATTAACGAATTAACCAATACGGTTAATAAAATAGAACAAGTAGCAAGAACAGTCCAAGTAGTAAGTGGAAACCAGATTATATCTAATAACAAACTTACGGAATTAGATAAGAAACAAGAAGAAAAAGGAAAAGAAAAGGTAGAAGAAACAGAAAATTTTAATAGAGAACAGATCCAAAAATTAGATTTAATATTAAGAGAATTTTGAAAAATTAAAGTAGAAGAATCAAAAGTAATAAAGAAAATAGGTTTTTCAAAAGAATTTTGAAATGTCTAGAACAAATACTAGTCTTAGAACCCAAGAAGATATAGACAGATTAAGAAATAGAATAGAAGAGTAAATACAAATGAACCAGGAAGTTGTAGCAGGCATAACAGAAACTTTATTCAGAAAATGCTTAGAAAAGCAGATAAGAAAGGAGAACCAGTTAAGCTAGAAAAATTAATAGATGCAGATGAAGATTATGAGACTTTCTTAAACAGAAGAATAGAATTACTAAATCCCAGATTATTATATGAAACAGGAATAATGCCCTTTAATAACAGATTTTATACTCATAATATGACAGTTCAGGTTAGTTGTTTAGCAGGAGAAGTTAGAAACTTATATTTTATGGATAAAGAAAGTAAAAAAGAAAGCAAAAGATTTAGGAGGCAGATATATCCATATAGGATTAATAGTAGTAGGAATTAAGAGTACACATAGAAAGAATTTAGGATACAAAACTTTAATGTTAATGTTAGATGGAAGAATTTCAGATGTAAGAGAAGCAACATTTGGCAGCATGGAAGTAGATATGAATCAGAATAGAGGAGTATTTTATTGTGCACCAGATATATTAGTAGGAATAGATGATCTTGCAAAACATTTCAGAATAGGTATTCAGACTAAAGGATATGAAAAATGGATAGAAGGAGATAATTTAATAATAACAGTCAGTTTAATAGGCAAAGTTACTAATGATGTAAATCATAAGTACAGGGTAAAAGTAGATAAGATAGTAAATATGATGAGTAGTGTAGGAATTAAAATGATAAAACCAGTTAGCTTTAATCCAGAAAACTTAGCAGGATTAGAATGGCCTTTAGCTAAATTTACGGAACCAGAAAATACCCAGCTAGTACCAGAAGACGCAGTTTTTTATAAAGATTCTCAAGGAAATCCTTTCATGAGATATACAAAATATAATAAGAAAACAATCATAGATAAAGATGAATTATCAGAAGAATCAATTAATCCTGATGAAAGGAATCAGAGTGACAGAGATTTGGTAGAAATAGAACTAGAACAAGATAGAATATTATATCCAAAAGAATTAGGATTAGAACTAAGTGAAAAAGAATTATCAGAATTAGATAATAAATTATTCCTAGACAGACAAATAGGAGAGGATGAAGAAATTTATTATGATTCAGAAAGAAATATAAGAATAAAGAAGATAATAGAAGAACAAGAAAATCTCCCTTATAATACAGAATTAAATACTGAAAAGAACAAAAGATTAGTAGAATATTTAGAAGATAGTCTAGAAATTGCCTCAGAAATCAGTAGTTTACCTAAAGACTATAAACAGATAGAATATAATAAGAATTTCCCAGAAAGTTCAGGAAGTATTATTACAACAACTCCTTTCCAGAGTAGTCAGAAACAAACCCATGGAACATTTGGTATAGGAAATGCTGCAAGGCATAGATATAGACCAGAAGATTTATCAGAACAAGAATATAAACCAAAAATATATCCAGGATATTATAAATTCAGAAATATAAAAAAAGACAGGAAATAGAAAAGCCTATAAAACTTCAGCAAGGGGGAGAAAATGGTAAAATATTAAATATTTTACACCATGATCCTCAAGATTGGCCCTATGTTTTAGAAGTATGGAAGAATGTAGTAGTTGCAGATGTCATATTAAAATATTCAGACTTAACCACAGAAGAACTTTTCACCACCTTAGAAACATATTTAGGACCAGATACTAAAGCAATGTGGGAAGATTTTAAAACATCTTCCCTCAAGATTTTCAACTAGCTAGGGGAAATAATCCTCATAACTTTGTCAATAAAGTTAGTAATTTATTAACAGGAATAGATCCAAATATTAGCAGGTTTATGTCAAATCCAGAGAAAGCTCATTGGGAAGCAGTAAAGTGGATTTTGAGGTATCTACAAGGCACCACAGAGAAGTGTTTGTACTTTGGTAAGAGTGAGTTAAAAGTACAAGGCTACGTAGATGCAGACTTTGGAGGAGAAGTCGATCACTGAAGAAGCACTATCGGTTATATATTCACTGTTGGAGTTACAGCTGTTAGTTGGATGTCGCAGTTATAGAAGATTGTCACTCCATCCACTACAGAGGCTGAGTATGTCACTCCATCCACTACAGAGAAAGCTCATTGGGAAGCAGTAAAGTGGATTTTGAGGTATCTACAAGGCACCACAGAGAAGTGTTTGTACTTTGGTAAGAGTGAGTTAAAAGTACAAGGCTACGTAGATGCAGACTTTGGAGGAGAAGTCGATCACTGAAGAAGCACTATCGGTTATATATTCACTGTTGGAGTTACAGCTGTTAGTTGGATGTCGCAGTTATAGAAGATTGTCACTCCATCCACTACAGAGGCTGAGTATGTAACAGTGACTGAAGCCAATAAAGAGATGATATGGCTTCAAGTTTTATTAACTGAGTTGGGATTCAAACAGGAGAAGAATGTTATGCACAATGATAGTCAGAGTGCGATACACTTGGCGAAGAATTCAGCATTTCATTCCAGAACTAAGCATATTGGAGTTCGTTATCACTTCATCAGATCTTTATTGGAAGATAAGGTGTTAATACTGGAGGAGATCCAAGGAAGCAAGAATCCAGTGGATATGTTAACAAAGACGATGGCTATTGACAAATTGAAGTTGTGTTCAACTTCAGTTGGTCTGCAAGAGTAACAAGACCGGAAAGATCTGCTGCACTGATTGAGGTGTGAAGACAGATTTAGATCAGTCTTCAAGTGGAAAATTGTTAAGAAAGTGGGCTGTCTAGCCAACTTTCTTAGGAGCCACCTTTTTTAAGGGTAAAAAAAAATAGGGGCCAACTTAGGGACCAAATTAGGGGTTGCCTAACTTAGGGGCCAAAATAGGGGTTGCCTAACTTAAGGGCCAAATCAGGGGTTGCCTGTTTTAGGGGCCAAAATAGAGGTCGCCTAAAATCCACCAATCCATTTGATTTTGAAGCCTATATAAACTCTTTTGGCTCTCATTTGTAAAACACACCAATTAGAGTATTAGAGAGAGCTTGAGAGAAAAACTTAAGAGAAAAATACAATTGTGTGTGGGTTGTGAGTTGTAAGTGTTGTAAACACTTTGTATATTTTCTCCCTTAAGTAAAAACGATCTGCTAAGCAGGTCCAAAGACGTAGGTACAATTGGCCGAATTCCGTTATCAAATTTTGTGTGTGTTATTTCTGCTGTTATTTCGCATTCTCACTAATCTGGTTTATAAGAAAATTTACGTAATTTTCCCAACAGTAGTTGTGCTTTACATAATTTGCTGTACTATGCCTAAATCTTTTCCTTCTTTTTTACATTTCTTTCCATAAGTGCTTCCTTCTGCCATTTACTCTGGCTTAGTGCTATGTGATTTGATAATGCTATTAGGATTAGTAAAAGGAAAAGGAGGCATGCAGCCGTGCATATTACTGGAACTTCATATGCACAAGTGCTAGAATCAATTCCATCTAATATGGTTTTTTATTTACATAGTTAAGTTGGAAGTTCAGGTTCATGGAGCTGCTGACCTCCAGAATTCCAATGATGGTCATCGAAGGAAACCATGATATTGAGCCTTAAGTCGCTGGGATCACTTTCAAATCATATTTGACAAGATTTGCGGCTCCATCAGAGGAAAGTGGATCTAACAGTAACTTCTACTACTCCTTTGATGCTGGAGGGGTACATTTCATCATGTTGGGGTACAGTAACTTCTAAGAGTTCTGACACTGCATATTATGGTGCAATCTGTTGGAGGCTGTAGGTTGGTAATAGTCATCTCTAGTACTGGGTTTTATTCTATAGTTGTATCTAATTAACAATACATGGTATATAAAATACATATTTTGTTGTTTATATTCTCTAATACAGTGATATTGCCTAATTCTCATGATTGTAAGAGCACTTGAGCCTTCAAGAAACTAATATCTGCATTGATATCTTCTTTGTCTATTTTTGCAATTCATTTCATGGCATTATATAGATAAATGCAGAATAATCTTCTTTTACAACCATGAGAGATATTGATTCAAATTCCTGGAACTCTAATATCCATGCAAAATATAGAAAGGATAAACTAAAAACCATCCTTCATGATTTCAGTTTTAAACCATTTATTTTTATTCTATATCAACTGAAATGTGATATAATAATCTAATCTGCAGGTGCATGCTTATGAGAGGATGAATAAAGTCTATAACTACACCTTGGATCCATGTGTGGACCTGTTTACATAACAGTTGGAGATGGTGGAAACATAGAGAAAGTTAATGTTGATCATGCGGATGACCCTGGAAAGTGTCCTTCAGCTGGAGACAACATACCAGAAATTGGAGGGGTATGTCAATTGAATTTTACTTCTGGTCCTGCTAAAGGAAAGTTTTGTTGGGACAAACAACCAGAGTGGAGTGCATTTAGAGAAAGCAGCTTTGGACATGGAATACTGGAAGTATATATGTTCTTAGGACTATTTTAATTTATTTCAGTATTTTGCTTGAAACAATGAAGGCTGAACAGTTTACAGTAATTGTAATCTCCATGTTCATTTCCTTGTCTTACATCTTTAAGAAAATGAAAAGTATCTCATTTTAATTTTTATCTGAGTTATATAAATGAAAATCAATGTGATTTAAAAGCTTAAGTTCATGTATTATAATTTTGTGGTGAAAATAGTTTCAATTTCAATGTATTATGATTTTTGCAATCATACCTTTATAGTAGTGCTTAGCAACAAAGCCCATGTTTGGGGAGGGTTTTCAAAAACCCTTTTCAATGTTCAAAAACTAAAAACTCTGTTCAAAGACTGTAAGTCATGTTTGGAAGGTAGTGTTCCAAAATAATGTTCAGTGTTCAGTTTTCATAAATTGTGGTTCAAACACTGAAATCAGAAGACTGTAAATCAGCTTTTTCGGTCTGAAATCAGTGTTCAGTTTTCAGATCTCTTCTCTCGCGACCTCGCCTCTCTCTGCAATCCACAGAGTTCGTCCCTCTCTTTGCAACCACAGAGCTCGTCCCTCTCTCGCGACCTCGCCTCTCTCTGCAATCCACAGAGCTCGTCCCTCTCTCTGCAATTACAGAGCTCGTCCCTCTCTCGCGACCTTGCCTCTCTCTACAATCCACAGAGCTCGTCCCTCTCTCTGCAAACCTTCATCCTCCTCTCTCCCTATTTCATTTCATTTCACTTTCTACAAGTCTCTATCCTGTTCTCTTCAACAAATCGCAACAAACCCAAAAGATTTCACCCTAGAAAATTCCTCTCATCGTCTGGTTCAAAAAACCCAAACCACTCCAGCACCTGTAGATCTCAAACCTAGAAACCCAGAAGATTCTCGTCTACCTCCATCGCGACCACTCATCCCGTCGTCTTCACTCCTCCAGACGCAGCCAACGTACAGTAAGTCTCTATCCTTCTCTCTCCTGTCTCTCTTGTTCTCGATTACTAATCAATTTGGTAGATAATTTTCAGTGTTTTTTCTGCTGTTTGTGCCCGAGAATTTAGTTTGATGGGGCGGATGGTAAAGCCCAATGGGGTGAATTTAGTTTGTGCCTGAGAATTTTAGTGTTTTTTCTGCTGTTTGTGCTCGTGTAAATTTTATTTCTAATTTTAGGCTGTAGCTGTGTGGAATTTGGTTGGTATTTGTTGTATATATTGTTTTTGAAATTCTTCTTTTTGGGGTTGAATATTTTTATAGGAGTTACAGTGATAATTTGGGGGGTTTGGATTCTTGGAGTTATCGGGTTATGCTAAGTTTGGCTTGAAAGGGATACTTGGTGGTAGTTTCTTGATCATAAAGCTTGGGTTTTTGTTGTGAGAAGGCTGTTTGATTCCTTACCTTTTTTTTCTGGTTCTTGATAATAATTTAGGATTTGTGCAGCTTTCTCACAAAGGTAATAATTTTTTAGGTCATGATTAGATATTGTTGTGTGAATTGTGGTTTCATCCAATTAAATTTTCGAACTGACTGTTAAAATTAAAAATGTTAAAAATAAAAATGAAATTCAGTGATAGTTCAGAGACCTCAATACAATTAACCACTTTTTCCTTAACAAAACCATAAAAAAATTTCTTAAAACTTTTCTCACGTGAACAGGTAAGTCTTATTTTAACGTATGACCAGCTGATCCCATGTGACCAAAACTACATATGTTCCTCATCTCGCCACGCAAACCTGAACCTTCCTCCGTTAACCATCCACGTGTCGAAATCAATTCCACATCATACCAATCCAAATCTACTCCTAGAAGCACGTAATCTTCTCCTACTAGAAGTCCACAGGACCGACCACCTCTACAAAAATTCTCTTCTTGTCATTACCTCTGTAGGCTCTGTCACGCACTCTCGTTCTCCACGCTTTTCTCTCAATAACCATCTCCTCAACAATCAATCAAAGCAAAAATGCAGTACAGGAACCTGGGCAGATCGGGCCTGAAGGTGAGCCAGCTTTCCTATGGAACGTGGGTCAGCTTCGGGAACCAGCTCGACGTGAAAGAAGCGAAGTCACTCTTGCAGTGCTGCAGGGACAATGGGGTCAACTTCTTCGACAACGCCGAGGTCTACGCCAACGGCCGCGCCTAGGAGATCATGGGCCAAGCCATCAGGGAGCTCGGCTGGAAGCGATCCGACATCGTAGTCTCGACTAAGATCTTCTGGGGTGGATCGGGTCCGAACGATAAGGGTGTTTCCAGAAAGCACATCGTCGAGGGCACAAAGGCCTCTCTCAAGAGGCTTGACATGGATTATGTCGATCTCATTTATTGCCACAGGTGAAAGGAACCGCGAATTTTGATTGTTCTTCTACTTCTTGTTGTTGGTGGTTTTGGTTTTGATTTGTGATTTTAAGAAACGGGTTTTTGGAGTGTGATTTCTTTGACTTCTCTTTTGGGGTTTGATTTAGATTTTACTTTGTTTGTTATTGATTTGTGAAATGAAATAGATATATCGGTAGTTGTGCTCTGCTAGATGGATTGATTTCTTCTCTGCATGTGTTTCATATGGATTTGTTCCCTTTTTCTATAACTCGTCCACTATTTTTTCTTCTTCTGTTTTTTTTTTTGGAAAGATTTGCTATGGGGAGGGGATACCGATTTAGTTACTCTCGATTGTGCTTGTTATTGTTTGCGAGTATCTGAAATTGGTTTATTAGATTTTGTGCTATTTTGTGGTGAGGTGCGATTTGTTGGTTTGATGGGTTCTAACGAATTGTTTTTTTTTTTCCTTCTTTTCCCTAAGCATAATTTGTTTCCTCCGCCCTCCTCTTTGGGAAATTGATTGAAAAAGGCTTGATATGTATATTTTATTTATCAGCTTTTGTTGTATTTGTTATCGATTTGAGATTTTGGAAAAGGGCGGATTTGTGATATGGTGTGGTGCTAGAGTGTAATTTTCTGTCTGTATGGATTTGGACTTTAAGGAAACAACATTTTTGCATAATTTGGTTATCTTTTATTTTTATCTTTCAAAATTCTATGAAATGGACCCATATGGGGTAATAGGTATGTTTTTCTTGTGTTTGTTTTAGTATTTTTGATTAACTGGTACGGGTTATATTGAATTTTCTGCTATGCTGTGGTAACTGGAGTGTGATTTACTGTCTAATGCCTAGTTTTTGGATAACATTTGGTGGTTTTTGTTATTGATTTCAATGATTTCTGCCTATGTCAAATGGGTTTATGTATTTTTTCTTTTCTCTTCTTACAATTTACTGTCTATAAGACTCTTTCGAGAGGCTTGATATGGAGTCGGATTAGTTTGTGTGGTCATCAATGTAGCAATAGTAAATTGTAGGCTTCTCTGCAGGATAGTGATTTTTGTTGGCGTAATTGATAGAGTATGATTGTTGTATAAAAGGCTTCTTTGGCAGGGCTTGATATAGGCCATGTGTTAGTGGTACACTGTTGTAGTAACTAATGTACTGTAGAGGTAATTATTGCTGTTAGTATGGTATATGGTTACTGATTTGAATTATATGAAACTAATTTCATGGATTTGTGGTGGCTTCAGCTTATTTGTTATCCATGAGGGTTCTCTGTTGAGGTTTGATGTTGACTGTGTTAATATGATTTACCATAACAGGCCAGACTTGTCGACACCGATTGAAGAGACAGTCACGGCAATGAATTATGTGATTGATAAGGGGCGGGCATTTTACTGGGGGACCAATGAGTGGTCTGCACAACAGATCACCGAGGCATGGGGAATAGCAGAGAGGTTGGATTTGGTGGGACCTATTGTGGAGCAGCCAGTGTATAATTTATTGTCTAGGCACAAAGTGAGTGTTTTCTGTGCATGCCTTGACTATATTTTTCCTTTTTGCTGTTATTTTTAAATGTTTATTTGGGTTTGCATGACATGAATTTATTTCATTTTAGATGTGTTTTTATCTTAGGAGATGGTTTATAGATGCTGAGGATTTCCATTCTTATTGTTTTTGCCCTTTGGGCGGTCAGAGATATGGTATTGAAACATATTCTTTTTGACTTTGCACTTTGTGCTCTGAAGAATTTGATATTTGATATAGATTCCCCTTGTCCCCAAGTAAAATGAAGAATATTACAGTTAACAGAAGGACCAAAGGTCAATACAAAATAGTAAAAAGCTATTGAGATGAAATTTGGTGCTAATCTTTACAAACATGACACCATGTTCAAGTTACTGTTGTTTCTTGAAACACTTGTTGTTTATACCTCGTAAATGAAAAAATTGTTATTTCCGAATGAAAGGGAGGGGGAACTGCTTTTCAGTGGTTGTTTTAGCTCAAAATGGTCTCTTATATCTATTGTTGAGTTTATTCCTTTGATATAACCTTGTTTGAAAGTAAGAACAATGGGACTTTGTGTTGGTGGGTTGGAGTTGTATTTGGTCAGGTGGAGCAGGACTTACTTCTGGCTGAATGATGGATTTTGGATTTCAAAGATTAGAGGCCTTTAATTGAGCTTTGAGGGTCTTTTTCTTGTTCCGAAAAAAGAGCTTTTCTGAGAAGAGGTGGTGGAGATGTTCCATGCATATATATCTTGATATTTTTGCTCAAAATTCTTGGCAAAAATATATAGAGTTCCATGCATAAGTTATAGAAAAAGAATAAAATATCAAGATGTTCCACTTTTTGTTTCTAAATTTTCCTTCTCTTTATAATTCCACCTCTTTTGGCAAGGGATTTTATTTGGTATAGCATGTAAGCTCACAGAATAGGTGGACCAAAGACTAGTTTTGTTTGTTAGCTATATACGAAGCTTGAGTTTCCCTTTACAATACACAAACTTGTCAGTGTTCTGTTCTAACTTTTAAATTCTAACGTATTTTTCAATTTTCTGAGGAAGGGTTGAAACCAGAACTACGGATGGCAAAATTGAGTAGATGCCCTGTATTCTGCACCTGCCCTGCTACATTAACCACCCACCCGCCCCCACATCAGGGGAAAATTCTCTATCCATAACCACTCATATCCGATGCGGGGGCAACATAATCTTTCCCACCATGCCTTAGCTAAAATCGGGGCAGAGTGGGTCAGGTATCCATTTTCAGTTTTTCAATTTTTCTTTAAAAAATAATGCAACTTTCTAAATTTATATTGTTTTTATTGTATATACCAAATTAAAATAGGGGTAAAAGGGGATTTTCACTATCCCGGGATGGGTGGGTTGGGGATATCCTAAAACAGCCGCAACAATCACAACTGAAAAAAACCTTCTCATCCTACTTGTAAAAAAAAAAAGAATAAAAAAACCTTCCTATCCGGGGCAGTAGGTCTGGGGGCTTGGTGGGTCAGGTGGAGATTGCCATCCCTAACTGGAACTAGGTTTCATATGCTGTTGTCAGCTTATATTACATTAGCTACCTTTCATAATGTATACAAATTTCACTAGGTGTGGATTTTCTATTTTGTTTTATGTCTGTCTGTATGTGTGCATGCACATACAAGTCAATCATAACTATGTGCCTTGTGTAAAATTTTTATTACATCTTATATTGATTCAGGTCAGTCTGAGTACCCCCCGCTATACAGCAACTATGGCATAGGTCTTACCGCATGGAGTCCAGGAGTGCTCACCGGAAAATACAACAAGGGATCTATTCCATCTGATAGCTGGTTTGCGTTGGAAAATTACAAAGTAAGACTTTTACGATGATTCTGATTTCTGTAGTTTACTATCATTCTATACTCCCATTAAGGCAGTAGCCACCATTACTAACAGACTTCTATATAAAGATGTCATCATAGAACTAATGATGCCTTTCCATTAATGATTTGCTCAGTGTCATGTAGTTGGACAACTTCTTTTGAATTAAAAACCTTCTTCCCCCCCTAATTGGCATTATTGATTTGTGAGTATAACCCTATTTCTTGAGTAGAATACTAAAATGGTTTTTCTTTGCTTTGTAGAATCTTATTGGTTGATGATGTGCTGAAAAAAGTTAATGTACTGAAACCAATTGCAGACGAACTAGGTGTACCTTTAGCTCAACTTGCAATTGCATGGTGTGCTGCAAATCCTAATGTGTCATCAGTTATTACCGGTGCTACAAAGGAGTCTCAGGTTAGTTTTAAACCCATCACATCTTTGAAAACATATTTGTTATGTCATTGAGTCTGTCTTCCAGTGCATTTGTTTTGTATGTGTTTTTCTTCTTATCGTTCAACTTCTTAAAGGCGAATCTCATATTTGTTTCACAAGAGCATAATTGCTACATTGGTTGTTTTATTTTGTATTACTATTGTTTTTCTCTTATCATTCAACTTCATGAAATAAGAGGGGGATCTCATATTGTTTGACGAGTGCATTGTGGCTAAACTATTAAGTTAGTGGTTCTTATGACCTTGTTAGCCTCATTCTGGGTTCTAGAATCATATAAATCTCTTGATGTTATCCATATATATTGTTCAAACTCGTAATCAAGATCCTAATTTTAGTAAAAATGCCATATGCAGTGCTCCTGTTAGAGTCAGTAGGGTCAATGAATTTATGAAGCAGCCTCAAGTTTATACGGTACATTAGATTGGAACCTAGGAGCCTACCCAACTCCCACCGCCCTACTGCTGGGCAAAATCCCAAGGGGTAATTAGCCTTTAAATTTTTGTCATCTTTGATTTTCATATTGACAAGTTCATTCAAACAGGCTCACAAATAATACTACCCTAAGCCTATAATTCTGTAAAAACTAAGACTTCCTACATCCCAGTTTGTGTCGCCTCTTCCTTTTTGGGATGTCCCAATTTTATGTCCTTTTTTCTACATTTGCTTTACTTTAAACAAATTGAAATTTTGTTTGATACACTACTTGAATTCAATTTTTTTCTTAATTGTGTTTAGCAAAAGGTGATTCATCAATTGCAACAGTGTGTTTCTTTTTTGAGACTACCCCCACCCCCCAAATAGGGTTCCTTTTCCTACATTTATTGTTTTAGTTATCTCATCCCAGTTGAAAAGGTGAAAAATATTTACTGGACAAAAAAGTTCCTAGTAATTTATTTATTATTTGCTGGTGAGTTTTTGTTCCTTTAGGTGAAAAAGCTATGAAAATTGATGTTGGTAACTTTCATACAAAGATATTTTCAGTTACAGGCTCTCATTTTTGTCTCTTTTTCTCTAGTTTTCATTTAATTAACAATAGAATCTGTTTAGTATAGTCTGTTTTAGTGCTAACTCACTGCAGTGTGGCCATCCAGGGCTCCAAATAATTATGCATGGTAAAATATTTGGCCTTTCAAACAAGAAATCTGAGATTGAGCCGCTTAGCTTGTGTTGGCCCCTTAACCTGTGGGTCTGAATTCTAATGTGCTGGGACAGTGGGGATTGAAGTGAGACATGCCTTTAAGTGTGAAATATGTTAAAAGCCTTCTTTGAGGGGAGAGGAGTGCAAAAACTTAAGGATGGGGATGTTTGCTACTTTGCTTGTGTACACATTCATGACTACTGACTAGTGCTTACCGTATGGTGTCAGAGTTTCGTGGGGTCTATAGAAAAAAGCATTGTTAATTAATTCTTGCAAAAAGAAAGAGGGCATCATCTCTCAAAGGCTTTAGAACTTTCAATTTTTTTTACCGTGGAAGTTGATGATATTGAGTTTATTCATGACTACTGACTAGTGCTTACCGTATGGTGTCAGAGTTTCGTGGGGTCTATAGAAAAAAGCATTATTAATTCTTGCTAAAAGAAAGAGAGCATCATCTCTCAAAGGCTTTAGAACTTTCAATTTTTTTTACCGTGGAAGTTGATGATATTGAGTTTTCAGTCGGAGAATTCAAAAATGGATTGCTGATAACTCTTTAGTTGTGGTGCATGGGTTCCTAGATTTTGGATAGATTCTCCTTTGCAGTTTTTCCTCTTTCTGTCGCCATCAGGCCAGTAGCTTCTTCTATATATTTGTCTTTTGTTTTCCTAGTCTTCCATTTTATAGTGTCTATAGGTCCTGCAAACCATTAACCGATGAATGTAGAGATGTGTCACTGCGTCTCCTTAAAACTTGAGTATTAGATGCATTCCTGTTCTGAGGGTGTTGCTTGGCTGAGTAATTCTTTCTATTTATTTATTCTTCTTATTATATACAACTTAAGTTTTGTTTTCTGCAATGTAGATTCAAGAGAACATGAAGGCAATTGATGTCATCCCATTACTGACCCCTGCTGTTATGGAGAAGATTGAGGCTGTTGTTCAAAGCAAGCCAAAATGTCCAGATTCATATAGGTAGAGGCAGGATATACATCAACTCTTTCGTGTTCATGCATGTTGTGCTGTAGACTTCAGGGCTCCACGTATTGGAATGTGAGCTCATGCCCCTTGCTGTTTGTCAATTTGCGTGTCTAATGTTTACTTGTTTAACTCCAGTTAGATTTTCATTCTACATTCCCTTCCCCTCTTTTTCTTTTTTGGTTAGATGGGGTGGTGGTTATTGGTTGACGAAATATTGTTTGGGATGCTGAAATATTGATGAGAAGTGGCACTTACAGTGTTTCCATTTGGGGACATAATAGTTTTATAGTCAATCATCTACTTTGGTTAATGCTTGAATTTTTCATAAGTTGAAGTGATACTTTCAGCGTACTCTGATTTTTATGATCCCGTTATAGATGGGAGTAGTTCACTCATCGGAACATCTGTCAATTCCTTGACAAGAGACAACAGTTCCGTGCAAAACACACTGTAAATTAATCCTTGAAGTAAGCAACAACTAGAAATCACTTCAGCCTTGTTTACATCATTAAACACTTGAGCGTTGTAGAAGTTGGCCTCGGTGGAAATCACTTCGTCATCAGCGAACCAGTTGTCGATGATTCCCTGAAGACCAAGTAATTCCACATCCTTTGAAGAGTTGATGAGGAAGTCTGAATGTTATGTAGTCAATAACATGATGCAGCTTATTTGTATGGTGCAGCTCATAAGCAATGAGATTCCGAAAGAAGGATTTTGTATGATCTTCAATTTTCAACGTCGGGATTTTCATTATTCCTTTTTTAAACTTACATCAAACAAGCTGGCATTGGCCTAAACTTTCTTAAACTTGATACCAGACTCTTTAAGCTCTGTGGCACAGCGTATGAGCCTCCGGTCGTTTTGTGTTATGTTCTCGTAGGCTTCGATTCCTTCCGGTGAAGGAAGCTAGTTATCATGTAATAAGCTTAGTATATGTTTAATATCTTCGATGTATGAATATCGTACATATCCTGGTCTTGGAATTATCTGATTGCAGAATCTAAGAACCATTTGAATTAAATAGTCTTGTTGGTTTAGTATTGTAGTCATACTAAACTTCTTCCACAAAACAAAGAACGGGAGTTGATTCTCGAGTAATACCATATCACGGCTTATGGTAAATTTTACACAAGTCTTCTGAAAAATTGGGTCATTTTCATCTCTCAATTCTGTTATTCTAAATTTTTGAACTAGCTCAACAATGAAGCAGACATCAAGGAGCATCATCTCCACAAACTTGTCAGTGTCAAGGGTTATTGGTTCTTCATAGCATTTACGAGCTCTTTTCTCCAATGTCGTAATGGTCATAACATATCTTGTGACATCTGTCTATTTTTTTCGTCGAAGAAGCACTTGTAAATAGCGTAGTTTGTGTTGTTCCATCATTTGTAGGTGATTTTTACCGCGATGGTAAGGACCAATTGTAATAACTTCTGGTTCATAAGCTTTATAATTAATCCGTCACAATTGAAGTGGTACTTTGAAAATACTGCATTCAGATGATATTGGAAATATACCATCGAGCTTTTCACCTATGCGGATTGATACATGGTCAATCAGTTCATCTACCATCACCTTCCCTTGTAAATTTCACAGTACTCACAAATCACAAGTCATGTTCAGGCCTAACTATAATATAGTGTGCTTTCAGGTTAGCTGTATGCGTTGATTATCACTACTTAAACAGGCCGGACTACAACTTATTAATTGGCTGTTTATTATATATTGACTTGGTTAAACATTATTGATAGCTAAAAATAAAGATGATTTTTTTATTATAGATTTTGTCTATCTATAGATTGTAGATTAGACCAATAAAAATGGTGTTACATTATTATTGGGTTTGTTTTGTCGCATTGCCTGTCTTATGAGCTTTTTTTTTTATAGTGCTAGTTTTGTATGGTTTTGGTGGTAGTTTGGGTTTTGGTGGTGGTTGGGTTTCTGGTTATAGCTCGTCTGTGCATATTTTTTATGCTTATTAATAATATTTTTATTTTGCTTTTCATGAAGAAGAAAAAAAAGAACTACATATTTTAACAGCATAAGGTACAGTTTTATTACATCCGTTGTTAAGAAACTAAGAGAACACATATAAAACAATAATTAAGGATTTGACAATCATTTGAAGTAAGCCATAACCGAAAATAATGTTTGTACCACAGTCATCATCAGCAGTAAAAAAGCTGCCCAAAAGGAAACGTGTGCCCATGGACTGTTAAAATAATTGTGTCTTAAGTTTGCGATCCATTTGTTGCGACGCTTTCTGCAATGTGCGTTTATGTCGTTGAAGACTTTAGCATACTTGATTTTTTTATTGGGGATGGCGACAAAGTCGAAAAGCCTGTTGAACATGGTGGCAATCACTTCATCGTCACCTAACCAGTTATCGATGATTTCATCGCGAATGAGTAATTCCACGTCCTTTGAAGTGTTGATGAGGCAATCCATAAGTCTTAGGTAATCAATAACATGATTCGATTTATATGCATGATGCTGTTCATAAGCAATGAGATTTCAAAATAAAGATTATGTATGATCTCCGATCCTCAGTGCTAGAATTTCCGGTATTCCATTTTTAAACTTAACATCAAACACGCTATAGGCATTAACCTTCTTGAACTTGATTCCTGCCTCTTTGAGCTCTGTGGCACAACGTATGAACTTCCAATTTTCATGTTTCTTGCCTATGGCCTCATTTTCTTCAGGTGAAGGAAGCCAGTTATCATGTAATAAGCTCAATATATGCTTATTTTCTTTGATGGAAATTGATAATTGGTGGCGTTGAGAAGCATGTGAATTAAATCGTCTTGTCGGTGTCCTATGGCAGTCATGCTAAAAAACTCCCACAAAACAAAGAAAGGGAGTTGATTCTCGAGTAAAATCATATCATGGTTTATGCTGCACAGTAACCAAACATTAAGAAAAATAGGGTCATTTTCAGCTCTCAAGTATTTCATTCTAACTTTGCGAACTAGCTCCACAATGAAGCAAGCATCGAGGAGCATCATTTCAATAAACTGATCCGTGTCAAGACTTACTAATTCTTCATAGCATTTACGAGCTCTTTCCTCCAATGTCTTCATAACCATAACATATCTCATGACATCTTGCTCTTGCTCTCTCTTTCGTTGAAGAAGCATTTGTAGATAACGTAATTTTTGTTGTTCCATCATCTGTAAATGATTTTTACCGCGGTGGTATGGACCAATCGCAACAACGGTTGGATCATAAGCTTTATCATTTATCCATCGTATTCCAACAAGCACCTTAAAAATACAACACTCAGATGATATTGAAGATATACCACCAAGCTTTTCATTTATACGGATGGATACGTGATCAGGCTGTTGACCCGCCATTATCTTCTCTTGTAAGTTTTTACAATACTAGCAAGATCTTTTAGATGTTCAGACCTAAGAATATGATAGTCAAGTCTAGTTCTTATACATGGAGAGTAAGATATATCCTGTATATTTGCACCTTTATTATTATGTAACAAATAATTTTGAGATATCTTAAAACCATTTTAAAAAATGGTTTCAGTCTGTTGGAAATAATTAAATTGATAAAATAAATATAAAAGAAATAAATAAATAAAGAGCACTTAAATTGGTATAATTAATAGAACTGTTGATTGAGCAATACTGCAATAGAGAATTTCATTGGTAATATCATTTTTGGGGTCTCATGTTTATTCTGACATTACCATATTCATTTTAAAATAGAAAAGTATATTCTTTTGACCATTTTTTTATTCTCTTTTGAGGATAATGAGCATAAGGTGTGATATAGATCAATTTGACTTATGATGATGAGATATTTCAATTTGAAAAAATAGGTTTTCTTTTTATTTATTTTATTTTATAATATGGCAACTAACTTGTTAATCCAAAAATCTTGGCAATGCAACCACATTCCAACGTTATACTGAATGGAACAGAAGTTGACTATTTTTTATTTTTATTTTTATCCATGTTTTAAGAGAATAAAGATGCCTAGTTTGATTCACAATTATAGACGGTTCTGTTAATAAAGTTCTGGTTTAGTGTTTGATGTTGAGATTTTGGGACTAAATTAAAATTTTCAAGTCCGATTTACATGATGTGTGAGCGATTTATTTATCTTATTTATATGTCGGTTATTTATCTAATTTTAGTTGAATTTTGATTTCTGAATGAATAATGAGATATTATGGAATCAAATCAATTATTATATACTGTTTGTATATAGTATCGATTCAATAAAAAATTATCAATTCCATTTCGATCTGATTTAAGATCAATCCAGTTTTGATGTCCGGTTGATTTTGTAAGATCGAGTTGGCAGTTCCATAAAATTCTGAGTACATATTCCTTGGTGATTGGTTTTTTTTTTTTGGGTGGAGGGTGTTGGTTGTCCAGGCCACATCCCAATCAATTTTAAGATAAAACAAAATGCTTGTGGACAACATTTTATTTTCTTTTGATCTCCAAGTTGATTATATCCTTCTTTGGATTAGATCTAATCTTAGCTCACAAGGTCCCATGGGTGTCCAGGCCCATTGCACATCCCAATCAATTTTAACATATAACAAAATGCTTGCGGACATCATCTCATGTTCTTTTTGGATTAGATCTAATCTTTATACAAGGAGGAAATTCATTTGGTTGGATATATAATGCATGAAATATACCAAAGCATGCGTACACCATGTGCAAAGGAGGAACCATGGGCTACCACTTAATATAGTGATTTTCATTAATCCTCTAATACTTTTTCCATTTCAATTTATATGTTATGTTGTATTATTTATTTAATTGAATAATTATTTTTTATTTTAATTGATTAGCCTTCCAAGTTATTAATTGATTTGAAATTTTGAGTGAAGGTGATACTCGACTACTTAAAAATAAAGAGGATATTATACTAATTAAATTTGTTTTTAAAGCAAACGTAGCAATTAGTTGGTTTTCTTTTTATTTATTTTATTTTATAATATGGCAACTAGCTTGTTAATATGGTTTCAATGTGTAAAGTAGTCATCCATTACTGGTACGTTAACGGGCTTATTACCGTGTCTAATTACTTGGTGCCTTTGGAAGAGAAGATGCAAGGCACGTATGGAGGGGGTGCAAGAAAGTGTCGACCAAGTGTGGTGGTCTGTGAAATTCTGGATTCGTTTGCTAGCTGGAGAGATAATTTCATCTCGTCTGTTATCTTCGAATGACTTGCAGATTTTGACTGAGCTCTAAGTTGAATGTCCGAGGAATAGTGTGAGACGACAGAAATTCGTAACTTGGACGAAACCTCCTGTGGGTTTGGGTAAAGCTGAACTATGATGGGAGCTGTCGTGGTAATCCGGGGAGTTCGAGGGGAGGGGGTGTGGTAAGAGATGCGGCTGGAAATGTGAAAGGGGCTTTTTCTACCCATTTTGGTGTCGGCACTAACAATGGTGCTGAACTAAGAGCTATCTTAGAAAGGATTTTTTGTGTGTAGAAGGTTAAATTGTTTTAATATGATTATTGAAAGTGATTCCAGTCTGGTAGTGGATTGGCTTATGAAAGGGAGATGCACTTTGTGGTATCTCTAGGATTTTTGGGAAGATTTAATGGTTACTCTTGAATGGTTAACGTTTAGGGTGGTCCACCAATATCGCGAATGAAACCAAGTAGCAGATTTTTTAGCACGGCAAGGTGAGATGGGGAGGAATGTTAGTTATGCAGGCCCCCTTTATTTACCACGGCTATTGATAGGCATTACCAGACTTGATAAAGTGGGGCTTCCAACTCTCAGGATTTAATGTTTTCCCTGGTTTTAATTGTCCGGGGTGTGATTCTTTATGTTTTGTTTGGTTTGTGTTTGGAAGGGTTTGTTGTCCGGGGTGTGATTCTTTATGTTTTGTTTGGTTTGTGTTTGGGGTGTGATTCTTTATGTTTTGTTTGGTTTGTGTTTGGAAGGGTTTGTTTTGGTCTTATTGTAATCTCCCATATGCTTTACTTGTAACCACGGCTTTCCTCTGCCATAAGTGAAGGCTTATCAATAAACTTGGGACAGAGTCGCTATGAGGGTGGCTACCGGCTCTTCTTAAAAAAAAAAATCTAAAAATCTTGGCAATGCAACCATATTTCATGGAACAGAAGTTAGACTATTTTTTTTTTAAACTTTTATCCCTGTTTTAAAAGAATAAAGATGCCTATTCACAAGAATAGTCGGTTCTGCTAATGAAGTTCTGGTTTAGTGTTTGTTGTTGAGATTTTGAGACTAAATTAAAGGTTTCAAATTCGATTTACATGATGTGTGAGTGATTTATTTGATTTATGTGTCAGTTATTGTAAGGACTATGGACACCACATATCTCCACATTGGTATGATATTGTCCACTTTGGGCCTAAGCCCTCATAGATTTGTTCTTGGGTTTTTACCCCAAAAGGCCTCATACCAATGGAGATATTTATCTATCCTTATATACCCATGATCCTCCCCACTTCTAGCCAATATGGGACTTTGGTCGTATACCCAACAATCCTCCCCTCGAACAAAGGACCACCGAGCCTCCCCTCAAACGATCATCCATCCGTCCACTCTCTACCAACCAGGATTCTCCACTCCACTGCGTTGGAGCACACACCTTACATGGAGCACCACCTGCCTCGAGAGCTTGCTCTATCCCAGGTCAACTCCTCTTCACCGTGTTAGGACCAGGACACGTCCATGAAGAATCTGGAGCACACCGCCTGTCTAACCAAGCTCATCCACGGATCTCATCGTGATCCAACCTGGGCCCACCACCTTCATTCGACATTCTGAGGATTCATCCACATGGCTAACTCTGGGGCATGGCTCTGATACCACTTGTAAGGACTATGAACACCACATATCTCCACATTGGTATGATTTTGTCCACTTTGGGCCTAACCCAATAGTTATTTCTCTAATTTTAGTTGGGTTTTGATTTCTAAATGAATAATGAGATATTACGGAATCAAACCAATCATTATATACACTATTTATATATAGAATCGATTCAATAAAAATTTATCAATTCCTTTTCAATTTGATTTAAAATCAATCCAGTTTTGATGTTTGGTTGATTTTGTAAGATCGAGTTGGCAATTCCATAAAATTCTGAGTACATATTCCTTGGTGATTGGTTTTTTTTGGGTGGAGGGTATTGGTTGTCCAGGCCACATCTGTATGATCTCCGGTTTCCAGTGTCGGGATTTCCCGTATTCCATTTTTAAACTTAACACCAAACAAGCTACTGGCATCACCCTTCTTGAACTTGATTCCTGCCTCTTTGAGCTCTGTGGCACAACGTATGAACTTCCAATTTTCTTGTCTCTCGCTGTTGGCCTCATTTTCTACAGGTGAAGGAAGCCAGTTATCATGTAATAAGCTCAGTATATGCTAAATATCTTGGATGGATGAATATGGATGATATTGTGGATATCCTAATCCTGGAAGTAGATGATAGATGAATTCGAGAAGCATTTGAATTAAATCGCCTTCGTCTTCTTGGTTTGGTATTGCAGTCATGCTAGAAAACTCCCACAAAACAAAGAAAGGGAGTTGATTCTTGAGTAATACCATATCACGCCTTATGATAGTTCTTAACCAACTCTTTTGAAAAATAGGGTCATTTTCATCTCTCAATTCTGCCATTATAAATTTGCGAACTTGCTCCACAATGAACCAGGCATCGAGGAGCATCATTTCAACAAACTGATCCTCATTAAGACTTAATGATTCTTCATAGCATTTACGAGCTCTCTTCTCCAATTTCCTCATGGCCATAACATATCTCATGACATCTTGCTCTTGCTCTTCCCTTCGTTGAAGAAGCATTTGTAGAAAACGTAGTCTTTGTTGCTCCATCACCTGTAAATGATCATTACTGTGGTGGTATGGACCAATCGCAACAATAGTTGGATCATAAGCTTTATCATTTATCCGTCGTAGTTTGATAGGCACCTTGAAAATACAACACTCAGATGACATTGAAGATATACCACCAAGCTTTTCATTTATACGGATGGATACATGATCAGGCTGTTGACCCGCCATTATCTTCTCTTGTAAGTTTTTACAATACTAGCAAGATCTTTTAGATGTTCAGACCTAAGAATATGGTAGTCGAGTCTAGTTCTTATACATGAAGAGTAAGATATATCCTGTATATTTGCACCTTTAATATTATGTAACAAATAATTTTGAGATATCTTAAAACCATTTTAAAAAATGGTTTCAGTCTGTTGGAAATAATTAAATTGATAAAAAAAAATAAAGAGCACTTAAAATTGGAATAATTACTAGGGCTGTTGATCGAGCAATACTGCAATAGAATATGCTTTCAGTCTCAGACTAATTAGCTGTGTGTGTTCATTAACCTATGACTACCTCAAGTTGGCCTGCTGGACTATAACTTGACATATATGTACTGGCTACATCAAAATAAAGAGGATGCTATACCAACTTTCATCAGATATTTTATCATTATTTTATTTCAATACAATAAAAAAAATCTCTATATTCAATTTTAAAAAATCAAATGCAGCTGACCTTTTGCTAATTAATTAATTTATCTTGGTGTTACTTGTTAGGAATATTTGGTTAGATTAGATCGAATCTAAAACTAATGTTTTAGACTCGTCCAAAACTTTATTGGTAATTTTAAAAAAATTTACTAGTAACATTATTTCTTGGATCTCATGTTTATTCTGACATTACTAGTGAAGTTTTGGATGGATCTAAAACTAAATTTTTAGATTCGGTCTAACAAAGTATTTTTGGTTGCTTGTTGCTGGTCTTCTTAATTAAATTTGTTTTTTTAAAGCTAACATAGCAACTAGTTGGTTTTCTTTTTATTTATTTCATTTTATAATATGGCAACTAGCTATTTAATCTAAAAATCTTGGCAATGCAACCATATTTCAACGGTATACTGAATGGAACAAAAGTTAGACAATTTTTTTTAAAAAAACTTTTATCCTCTTTTAAGAGAATAAAGATGCCTAATTATGCCTAGTTTGATTCACAAGAATAGACGGTTCTGCTAATGAAATTCTAGTTTAGTGTTTGATGTTGAGATTTTAGGACTAAATTAAAAGTTTCAGGTTCGATTTACATGATGTGAGTGATTTATTTGATTTATATGTCGATTATTTCTTCAATTTTAATTGAATTTTGATTTCTGAATGAATAATGAGATATTGTGGAATCAAATTAATCATTATATATACTATTTGTATATAACATCAATTTAATAAAAAAATTATTAATTCTTTTTTCGACTTGATTTAAAATCAATCCAATTTTGATGTCCAGTTGATTTTGTAAGATCGAGTTGGCAATTCCATAAAATTCTGAGTACATATTCTTTGGCTATTGGCTTTTTTTGGGTGGAGGGTGTTGGAACAAAATGCTTGTGGACATCATTTTCTTTTGATCTCCAAGTTGACTATATCCTTCTTTTGGGTTGAATAGAGCTTAGCTCACAAGGTTGATGGTTGTAAACAAGTCCCACCGTGTTAACCAGTTTCATGTTTAAAATTGGTTTGAAATATTTAACTAAGATTTCGAGTTAAGTTCAAGTACTTGAGATCAAACTTTAAATTTTTTTGCTCAAATGGCCGACGAGATTTTCAAAGAGCAAACCTAAAGTTAATTCAAGGTCTAGTTTAATCATTCTTAACTTAATTCATGCTTGAATTACAACTGTTCCTAACTAATTTAGTTTAATAAATAATATATTATTAAATATATATGCCAATAAAATTTTTCTGAAATATAAATAAATAAATTATTAAAATAAAAATATATCATATCCAAGCTAATAATATATCAATTATAATTTATTTATTTAAAAGACAAATAATTAAAGCCATAATATATGTGTGTGGCAACTAACTTGCCACATTTCAGGCACAAATTAGCATTGCGCCTAAATTATCTAAGATTACAATAGCCTCATTAGATTCAAAAACCTCTTAAATAAACTGAAGGATAATTTGGTGAAAGCTAATAATATATCAATTATAATTTATTTGTTTAAAAGATAAATAATTAAAACCATAATCAAAACAAGAAGACGAATAAAATCATAAAAGAAACAAAAAAAAAACAAAAACATGACTCTGATATCAAATCTTAACTAGATACTGGATCGGAAGTAATAATAATTAAAACAAAGTTTATATGATAAACATGCAATTTTATATATTGGGATTAAAATACAAAATCTTGAAAACAAAACAATCTTGGAGAAAGCTTACAGTGCAAAGAGTCTCTCGCCTCAAATACAAGTATGCTTGCTTGAAAGCGAAAATTAAAAATAAGCTCTTAAGAAAGCTCTGCCTACAAACCTAATTTACATTTCTATAAATAACCTAATCTTGACAGACTTCAAAAGGTTTGAAATTCGGAATCATTATTGTGATAAGAGCGCTTTGTCAGTGCGTCGTCTTGGTCTTGCCGTTTTGGAAGGCATCTTGCTTTAATTATTGTCATTGTTTTGTGTCTGCTGAGAGGTATTGAGTGCTCTTGGTGAGCTGTAATGTATCTTGTAGTCTTGTCTGTTGAGAGGCTTGAGTCCTCTTGGTGAGCTGTAAAGTATCTTGTAGTCTTGTGTTGGCTGCGCGATCTAGAGTGGTTTGTCGACTGTCTTGAAAAGTAAAATGTGTTGGAGGGCATCATTACTTTGTCATAATCATAATCTTCATGCGTCTTGAAAAGTAAAATGCACTAGAGGGCATTTTTACTTTATTTCATAATCATAATCTTCGTAAAGATTTTAGACCCAATAATTGGGTGAAGTGTTGAGGTTGTAGGAGATTGGGTACTGTCCTCATCACTATATGATATAATCTATTCTTGACGGGCTTCAAAGGTTTTGGAATCCAAAATTATCCGTATCTTGTGTTGATGAGTTATCATTCTTGTTTGTCATCTTGCGTCGGTTGATTTTTGCTTTTCTTGGATGCGTGATTCTTCATATTGCTTTTTGGAAAGTAAAGATGGGCATCATCTTACTCTATGTCGTACTCATAGTCTTCATATGGATCCTGAGCCCAATGGTTGGGTGGTGTGTTGAGTCTGTCGAAAGGAAACTGAGTGTTGTCGTCCTCGCTGTCAGATAATTGAGATAATTCTTCTAATAATTTTCTCTTTTTCTCTTGTTTTGACAAATTGAGAGGTCTTGACGTCTCAGGTCTTGGCAACTCTTGATTAGGTCTTAAACAAAGGAGATTATTATTTAACCATGTTTTAACGATATTGATGCTTGAATAGGAGCAATCATATTTTGCCCACCACTTGATCTTAAAAATTCTCTTGATTGCAGTGAATCCCCATCCTGTTGATGTAATAGTATAATCCCAAGAAATTATCCAAGGGATTGCAAATATTGCATAAAATAACATATCATGGGAATATGGTTTGTCATTACCAGTAGTTTCCTTAAAATATGCTATTGCTTCTTGGGTGATAGGAGGGGCTATAATGGGATCAGTGCCAAAGTAAGACCACCAATCAAACATCCACGTGGGAAAATCGATCTTGCATTTTTTATCAAAAAATATGACCCAAAAATGAGTTTTGGGTCTAAGAAAAAACATATTGTACCAAGCTTTTTGATAATCATGGTAATTGTAAGTAGGAGGATTAAAAGATATTGAAAAAGGGTTTGGTTTATAGTGATCTGAAATGTTTTTTGGGGAGATGATCTTGAGGATCCTACATTTTGAAAAGACTATAAAGTTGGGATCTTTAGGGTCCTTGATGTGGGTAATTTCTACTGATTTGCTATCTACCAAAATCAGTTCATAGTATTTTTGTGTCTTCCTAAGATCTTCAGGAATAAAATGAAAACCTACAGGAAAAACTTTGTTATTATAAAGATATTGATTAATTAAATCTGGGTTATTTGTGGGGTTCTTGAGACTGGTGCATCTGATGTATTCTTGAAAGATTTTCTCATGATATTGGGTAGGAGGGATCTTGGGCTGAGGAGGTGATGACTGATATTGTGGAGATAGTGTTTGGGCATAGGATCTTGGTGAAAGATTCAGATATTCTTCTAAAAATACAAATCTATTTGGTCTTGGTCTTGAAGAGGCATAGTCTGAAGGATCTTGGGGCTTTGGTTGAGAAGGTGGTTCAACCTTCTCCTTTCCCTTTCGGGATGTCAAACTCATGACTATTGGTGTTTGAATCCTGCAAAAATTCCCGTGTGAAAAAGTGAGACAGAATTATTCTCTTTTAATATATTTAATATTAAAATCGAATGCACTCAATATTGCTTACCACCTAGCAAATATTTGTTTTGAAACTAAATTTTAAACATTTTTTTGTAAAATTTCTTATATTGATTTACAACCAATGCGTAATAAAAACGTTTTATTGTATAAATCATCTTGAAATTTTGATATACATAAAACAATTGATAAAATTTCTTTTTTTTATTATTGAATAATTTTTGTGCTCCAAGCCAAATACCAGAATGGTATCGGGCTATCTGCTCTAGAGTTTTTTGGGATGAGTCTGTTTGAGAATACCACTGTATCCTATATCTGAAGCATCAGTCTCGAAATAATTTGAGCTCTTAGGTTTCTGAAATCTTTTTTCTAGTATTTCTTCTAAGTAATAAGGTTCTGGAGGAATCTTGAGTTTCTTCTCTTCACAAATAATATCTTAATTTTACTAAATAATCTTTCTTGATTATGGGGTCATCTATTGTTTATATCTAATAAAAATTCCTTTTGTAAAGTTATCATATTAATAAATTTACATCTACAGAGACCTTCACAATCACATTGCGAGTCATCAGAGAACTCTGATCCTGAGCTTTCTTGTATTGAATAAATTAGTTTTTCATTTTCAAAGAAAAGTTTTTTCTTCTGATTGAGAATCATTTATCATGACTTTTGTTAATTGTTGTTTTAATGTTTCATCTATTTTTAATTCATTAATTGTTTGCTTTACTTTGTAGTTTTTGGCCTAATAACCAAAACGACCACATTTAAAGCAGGCTTTTGAAAAGCTTTGGACCTGATGCCTTTTAGCTTTGTTGTGCTTGGGTTTTTGGGTAGAGGTAGAGGTAGAGGTATTGTTCTGTTTTATGTGATGCTTTTCTGTATCGCTCAATCTTGATTTTCTTATATGACTTTACCCAAGGTAATTCTCCACTCTAAACTTCTTTCCTTATGGTAATGGCCCTTTTTTTTTTAGTTACTGGACTAACTCTGTTTTCTCCTCAAAGACTTAAGAACAAACTTTTCTAGTATTCCCAAACGAACTGCAAGAAAATGTTACTCCCATGCAACACTTACACACAAAACCTTATACCACGCTAGACTCACCTACTTCAGCTATAGCGGGCCTTACACCTCATTGCCCTGAGCTTACTTCGTCTTTTGCCTAGCAACACAAAATCTTATGCATGCATGAGATGGGCATAACTGTCTGATACAAAACCTTCTTTGGAGAAAACATTTTATAATTTTATAAAATTTTGAAACTTAACATATTAACAGATAAGAATTAAAAACTTATAATAGAAAATTCATAATGTTTTTGTTGGCCATACCTTGGAAATAGTAAAGAGGGATTTTCCCCTTAGGGGCTTCCCGAGCTTCAAGAAAAACTTGTTAACACAAAAGAGTTATTTGTTTAAAGAGACGGAACCGGATACAAGAGCTTAGAGATATGTATACAAGGGAAAGTGCAAAGCTTAGGAAGGGTGTTCTCTCTCTTCTGCTTGGTGCTTTCGTGTGTGTTTTCTTCCGCGTTCTATGAAAAATAAGACTGCCTTATTTATAGGCTTACAGACTCCGGACTTAACTAGTTGGAATCCAAAAAAAAAAGATCGGGTACACATTAGGCCCCATCGGCATCTTATGCTTTTAGAAAAGCAAACTTTTACCAAAGAAAAACGACACTATACTTTATATTTAGAGGACAATAATGCTTAGTCTCTCAGCTTTTCCCTTGGAGGGTAGTGATTGAAGAGAGATAAGCTTTATCAAAGCTGTTCTGCCGACGCTACTTTATTAAAGTAGATTCTTCTTTCTGTAGTCTTCGTTTTATGTGTTCAAATTATGTTCTGCCACTGAGTCGAATGAAAAAGATCTGTCACCACTGTCTCCATTATCTTGTACAGGACTATGAGCTAGGTTATGAGCTGGGCTATGAGCTGGATCATTACCTTGCTTGTCTTCTTCTGAAGCTATCGATTCTTGATCATTTATTTTCTGTTTAGCCTTTACAGTTGTCTTTAATAATTCTGCTAGCATTTTGGCCATTTCTTCTGTATCTTTTTTCTTTTTATTTTGTCTGAGTTTGATTCCTTTCTTTTTCTGTTGATAGGCTTTTTCAGCTGCTGCTTCTTCTTTCATAAGAAATTCTGTGATAATTTCTGCTTTGGCTGTATTTGGGACATCTGCTGCTGTTATAGGAACTGGATTACTAGCTGTATTAGAGCTAGATTCTTGGCTTTTTGGGAAAGCCACACCCATCAACGGATTTGATGTGTCTTTACCAGAAACCGTTTGGTCTGGACTAGCCTGCCTCATTGAGGAGGAGGAGATCTCCTTAGGGATAGAAAGATTACTTACCTTGCTATTGAGATCTCCGACTACTTCTGCTAATTTGCAAACTTCATAAAACAGAATTAACCAGAACAATACAATCCTAGCCTTATTAGTAAGAATTTGTAGTAAATTAGACGAACAAAATAACCTAATAGAAAAGAATATTAACCAATTAACCAATACGGTTAATAAAATAGAACAAGTAGCAAGAACAGTCCAAGTAGTAACTGGAAACCAGATTATATCTAATAACAAACTTACGGAATTAGATAAGAAACAAGAAGAAAAAGGAAAAGAAAAGGTAGAAGAAACAGAAAATTTTAATAGAGAACAGATCCAAAAATTAGATTTAATATTAAGAGAATTTTGAAAAATTAAAGTAGAAGAATCAAAAGTAATAAAGAAAATAAGTTTTTCAAAAGAATTTTGAAATGTCTAGAACAAATACTAGTCTTAGAACCCAAGAAGATATAGACAGATTAAGAAATAGAATAGAAGAGTAAATACAAATGAACCAGGAAGTTGTAGCAGGCATAACAGAAACTTTATTCAGAAAATGCTTAGAAAAGCAGATAAGAAAGGAGAACCAGTTAAGCTAGAAAAATTAATAGATGCAGATGAAGATTGTGAGACTTTCTTAAACAGAAGAATAGAATTACTAAATCCCAGATTATTATATGAAACAGGAATAATGCCCTTTAATAACAGATTTTATGCTCATAATATGACAGTTCAGGTTAGTTGTTTAGCAGGAGAAGTTGGAAACTTATATTTTATGGATAAAGAAAGTAAAAAGAAAGCAAAAGATTTAGGAGGCAGATACATCCATATAGGATTAATAGTAGTAGGAATTAAGAGTACACATAGAAAGAATTTAGGATACAAAACTTTAATGTTAATGTTAGATGGAAGAATTTCAGATGTAAGAGAAGCAACATTTGGCAGCATGGAAGTAGATATGAATCAGAATAGAGGAGTATTTTATTGTGCACCAGATATATTAGTAGGAATAGACGATTTTGCATAACATTTCAGAATAGGTATTCAGACTAAAGGACATGAAAAATGGATAGAAGGAGATAATTTAATAATAACAGTCAGTTTAATAGGCAAAGTTACTAATGATGTAAATCATAAGTACAGGGTAAAAGTAGATAAGATAGTAAATATGATGAGTAGTGTAGGAATTAAAATGATAAAACCAGTTAGCTTTAATCCAGAAAACTTAGCAGGACTAGAATGGCCTTTAGCTAAATTTACGGAACCAGAAAATACCCAGAAGACGCAGTTTTTTATAAAGATTCTCAAGGAAATCCTTTCATGGGATATACAAACTATAATAAGAAAACAATCATAGATAAAGATGAATTATCAGAAGAATCAATTAATCCTGATGAAAGGAATCAGAGAGACAGAGATTTGGTAGAAATAGAACTAGAACAAGATAGAATATTATATCCAAAAGAATTAGGATTAGAACTAAGTGAAAAAGAATTATCAGAATTAGATAATAAATTATTCCTAGACAGACAAATAGGAGAGAATGAAGAAATTTATTATGATTCAGAAAGAAATATAAGAATAAAGAAGATAATAGAAGAACAAGAAAATCTCCCTTATAATACAGAATTAAATACTGAAAAGAACAAAAGATTAGTAGAATATTTAGAAGATAGTCTAGAAATTGCCTCAGAAATCAGTAGTTTACCTAAAGACTATAAACAGATAGAATATAATAAGAATTTGCCAGAAAGTTCAGGAAGTATTATTACAACAACTCCTTTCCAGAGTAGTCAGAAACAAACCCATGGAACATTTGGTATAGGAAATGCTCCAAGGCATAGATATAGACCAGAAGATTTATCAGAACAAGAATATAAACCAAAAATATATCCAGGATATTATAAATTCAGAAATATAGAAAAAAGACAGGAAATAGAAAAGCATTTAAAACTTCAGCAAGGAGGAGAAAATGGTAAAATATTAAATATTTTACACCATGATCCTCAAGATTGGCCCTATGTTTTAGAAGTATGGAAGAATGTAGTTGCAGATGTCATATTAAAATATTCAGACTTAACCACAGAAGAACTTTTCACCACCTTAGAAACATATTTAGGACCAGATACTAAAGCAATGTGGGAAGATTTTAAAACATCTTCCCTCAAGATTTTCAAGATTTTCAACTAGCTAGGGGAAATAATCCTCATAACTTTGTCAATAAAGTTAGAAATTTATTAACAGGAATGGATCCAAATATTGGAGTCCAAGATCAACAGAAAGAAGCGTTAATAAATTTAGAACAGCTAAGTATATCAGATATGAGAAATGTAGTAAGATTTTGCCAAGATTATGCCCATTATGTAATGATTTCAGGAAATACCTTTAATCAGGAACTAGGAGAAAAATTATTCAGAAAATTACCAGGAGCTTTAGGAAGAGAAATTCATGATAGATGGAAAGAACAATTAGGAGTAATAGCAGCCCCAGATTCACAATGGCCAATAGGAATGAGAGTAATGTATGTTTTTAAGATATTAAAAGAAAAATGTACTAATATTGTAGTTCAATCACAGATTAAAAAAACAGATTATGCTTTTTGTAGAAATATTTATACCCCTCAGAATTATGACAGTAGAAATGATTATGTTAAGAGAAAACCTTACAAAAGACAGCCTCAGTTTAAAAAGAAGAAGTAGACAATTAGGAGATCAAGAACAGAAAGAAGACCTTTCCTATATCCAGAAAGACATGTTAGAAATTTTAAGACACAAAGAAAATATAAAAATTAGCTTAGTTGTTTTGTCTGTAATGCTCCAGATCATTTAGCAAGCTCATGTCCAGAAAAAGTTAATAATAGGAACAGAAATGCGGTAGCAGTAGAATGTTTAAACTTAGACTTAATAGGAATAGATAATGATATGCTTAGTGAAGAAACTATATACAGCCTAGAATCAAAAGTAGAATTAGGAGATATGGATGAAACAAATTCAGAAGATTCTCAAGACAGTTTTGTAGAACAGATATTAGGATTAGATTTGCAGAATTTTAATTATATGGAAAAAGAACAGATAACAGAATGTGATCATAGTTGGATTAGGTCAGGAAGCATGGATAAACAATGCTTTGTTTGTCATTGGTATCCAGCAAAAGATAAAAGAGTGAAATGTGAGAAATGCTTCCAAGAAGGATGTATTCAGTGTATAAATAAGAAGTATGACTTAGAAATATCAGTTATTAGTCAGAATAAAAATAAAGACATAACCTTTACGATATTAGAAAGAAAAGTTTTAAATTTAGAAGATGAATTGAAATTAATAAAAGAAAGAATTATTAACTTAGAAAATAAAGATAAAAAAGGGAAACAACCTTTAGAAGTACATATAAATCCACCAGAACCAAAACAAAAAGGCATAGTTATAACAGATTCCCCAGATTTAAACCTAGTAGAACAATTACAGATATGTGGAAAAGGACCAGTTTTAAAATGTCTCAGATTACAAGTTAAGATTAAGATAGGAAATAAAGAATTAGAATGCAAAGCCTTTATAGATTCAGGATGCACTAATACCATCATTAATCAGCAACTCCTAGCAGAAGATATGCGGATAAAATCTGATAATCAGATCACAGCTCAACAGATGGATGGTACTTTATACTCTTATAACAAGATTTTGGTACCCCATAGTAAGATTAAATTCTTAACCAATTGTGGTAGCTATAGCCAGACTTATAATTTACCAAACCCAACATGGGTTAGAGATCTTAGGCGAAGATATAATTTTAGGTATGAGTTTTTTATTCTAAGTCCAAGGCTCAGTCTTATTATCTTCCAGTTATATCCAGTTCTTTAGACAGACCACCATTAGTCCCTTACAAACCAACCCTACCTTAACATCAGAGTCAGCTTTAGGGAAGCGTGGTGGAACCCCTACCCCTTTTCAACAAAACATAATAGAAGATCTAGAAGACCTTAGGCAGTCTTTAAATGAAGATAGAAAAGAACAATTTTTAGAAGATTATGCAGATTGTAAATGTAAAATAAAAGGAGAATGTAAAAGAAAAACACTAATAGAAAAATAACTTGAAATTTTTTTAGAAGAAATAGAAGTAGAACACATAGATGAACTCTTAGAATATAATATAGATTGTATTTCAGTCAGAAAATTTATGAACTTATTCCAATATAGCTTAGAAATAGACAGTTTGCTCAGACTATTAGAAAGTACAGAAATAATAGGAGAAAATATTACAAAATATTGGGAAAAAGACAAGGTATATTGTAAGCTAGAACTATACAATCCAGGAATGGTAATTAGCACAGCAAAAATAGATGCAAACAGTCAAGAAATAGAAGACTTTCAGATGCATATAAATGATTTATTAAAACTAGGAGTAATCAGACCAAGTAAGAATAGTCCTCATAAAAGTGCAGCCTTTATAGTGAGGAAACATAGTGAGATAGTCAGAGGAAAAAGCAGAATGGTTATAAATTACAAAAGATTAAATGATAATACTATAAAAGATGCTTATGATATTCCAGACAAAACAGAATTAATAAACCAGATTCAAGGAGCTAAGATTTTTAGCAAGTCTGGTTGTAAAAGTGGATTCTGGCAAGTTAAGATGCATCCAGATAGTATAACCTGGACAGCTTTTACACGTCCACTTGCACATTTTGAATGGTTAGTCATGCCATTTGGCCTTAAGAATGCTCCAGCAGTTTTGCAAAGAAAAATGGACCAGATTTTTCTTAAATATAGGAGTTTTTGTTTAGTTTATATAGATGACATTTTAGTCTTCAGTAAGAATGAACAAGAACATGAAGGACACCTTAAAAAGATCTTAATAGAATTCGAGAACCATGGTATAATAGTCAGCAAAAGTAAAATGGAGTTATATAAGAAATATATTAAGTTTTTAGGAGTAGAAATAGGAAATGGTAACATAAAACTCCAAGAACATATTAGTAAAAAGATTTTAGAAATGAAAGATGATTTTAGTCAAGATATAAAAGGATTAAGAACATTTTTAGGATTATTAAATTATGCCAGAAATTTTATAAAAGATGTAGCTAAGATAGCAGGACCATTATATAGTAAGACAAACCAAACAGGACAAAAATTCTTTAACAAAGAAGATGTTAAGATTGTTAAACAGTTAAAAGAATTAGTAATGAAAATTCCAGACCTACAGATGCAACTAAAAGAAGATTACTTAGTCTTAGAAACAGATGGATGTGAAAATGGATGGGGAGCAGTTTTATATTGCAAACCCCGTGAGTTTTCAAATAGGTCAGAAGAAAAATTATGTGGATATGGTAGTGGAAAGTACAGAGAAAAGCAAGTAAAAAGTATAGATGCAGAAGTTTTAGCAGTAGTATATGCATTAGATTGTTTTAAATTACATTTAAATTGTAGACATAAGATCAGCATTAGGACAGATTGCAAAGCAATAGTAAGCTTTTTCTTTAAATTTTCTAATGAGAAAAAGAGTAGCAGGAGAAGATGGTTACATTTCATACATAGAATTAGTGGTCAAGGGTTAGAAGTAAAATTTGAATACATAGAAGGAAAAGATAACTTCCTAGCAGATTTCTTGTCTAGGCAGTCTATAAATCCTATAGACAACATTGATAAAATAGGAGTAGAGGATAAAATCAGAATAAAACAGATATTGATATAAGTTTATCTGATGCAGATGTCAAAAAGAAATCCTCCAGATCGAAAGCCACAAGGCTCAGGTAATTTAATCAGAGCTCATGTGGACAGATCAAATACTCAGATTGCATCAAGTAGTGAGATTAAATATGATCTTTTATCTTATGGTCAAGAAAAGATTCATTTTGGTCAGAACACTTTAAATGTTTTGCCTCAGAGTAATATCAGTTTTAAACCTTTAGAACATTTGCCTTTAGAACATTTGAAAGGTCAGATTTCAAAAGAACAAAAATGTCTTTTGGACAATCTTTGGATCTCATCCAACCAGTCCAACAGAAGTTATTTTATTGCAGTCATGAATTGTCTTTCAGAATATTTTAGCAAAGAAGGAAAGAATTTTAAATTTTATGTTGTTTACAAAGGTTTTCAACCAGGTGTCTATGGCACTTGGATAGAAGTAAAAGAACAGATTGAAAATTTTCCAGGACCAATTTATAAAGGTTTTAATTATTTACAAGAAGCTTTGGACAAGGCAAGAGCATCCCTTGGACCAAATTACTTTATCCCAGCCTATCTCAGATCTTACCAAGAACCCCCTCCAGTTCATATAGGCCATTCTCAGAACAAGATTTTATTTTGTGACCATTGCCAGATCTTAGAGAGAACAGTGAAAAATCTTAACCAGAATGTTTCAGTCCTTTTTAGTGAGAAAACAAAAATGGCAGAAAATTATGAAAGAGAGATTAATATCCTAAAACAGAAAATTAAATTTTATGAAGTTTGCAGAGAAGCAGAAATAGTCAGAGATCTCAATAGCAAGGTTTTAGGGTTTAGGGTTTATGCCTTTTATTTATTTTCATGGGGTGTGGACAATATTTCATTTTCTTTTGATCCCCAAGTTGATTATATCCTTCTTTGGGTTGAATAGAGCTTAGCTCACAAGGTTGATGGCTGTAAACAAGTCCCTTCGTGCTAACCAGTTTCATGCTTAAAATTGGTTTGAAATATTTAAATACGATTTTGAATTAAGTTTGAGAACGTGAGATCAAGTTTAATCATTCTCAATTTAATTCATGCTTGAATTACAACTGTTCCTAACTAATTTAGTTTAATAAATAATACATTATTAAACATATATGCCAATAAAAAATTTATGAAATATAAAAAGTAAATTATTAAAATAAAAACATATCATACCAAAGCTAATAATATATCAATTATATTTTATTTGTTTAAGATACAAATAATTAAAGCCATAATATATATGTGTGGAAGCTAACTTATCCTATTTTAGGCACAAATTAGCATTGTGCCTAAATTATATAGGGCTACAATAACCTCATAGATTTAAAAACCTCTTAAATAAACTGAAAAGTAATTTGGTAACTGATTAAAATCTTTAAATAAATTTTATCAACTTATAAAATTTTTGACAATGTCGGATCAACCGGTGGTCACAAAAGTACACTTTGATATCATTGAAAAGAGTTTCTCGTGATCTATAGTATGAGTCTCGGTTTCTCGTGATCTATAACATGAAACTCGGTTTCAACTTATATAATTTATGTATTATGATTTTTTTGGTGAAAATAGTTTCAATTTCAATGTATTATGATTTTTGCAATCATACATTTATAGTATTGCTTAGCAACAAATAGTTTAAGCCTAAATTTCAGCCAATTAAATTTTCGAACTGACTGTTAAAATTAAAAATATTAAGAAAAAATGCAATTCAGTTGATCCCATGAACAGGTAAGTCTTAAAACTTTTCTCGCGTGAACAGGTAAGTCTTATTTTAACGTATGACCAGATGATCCCATGTGACCAAAACTACATATGTTCCTGATCTCGCCGCGCAAACCTGAAGCTGAGTCTACACTCCCTTTAGTCCATCAACCAACCACGTGTCGCAATCAAATCCAATCGTACCAATCCAAATCTACTCCTAGAAGCACGTAATCTTCTCCTACTAGAAGTCCACAGAACCGACAACCTCTACAAATATTCTCGTCATTTCCTCTCTTGTCTCTGTCACGCACTCTCTTTCTCCACAGTTTTCTCTTAGTAACCATCTCCTCAACAATCAATCAAAGCAAAAATGCAGTACAGGAACCTGGGCAGATCGGGCCTGAAGGTGAGCCAGCTCTCCTATGGAGCCTGGGTCAGCTTCGGGAACCAGCTCGACGTGAAAGAAGCGAAGTCACTTTTGCAGTGCTGCAGGGACAACGGGGTCAACTTCTTCGACAACGCCGAGGTCTACGCCAACGGCCGCGCCGAGGAGATCATGGGCCAAGCCATCAGGGAGCTCGGCTGGAAGCGATCCGACATCGTCGTCTCGACCAAGATCTTCTGGGGTGGACCGGGTCCGAACGATAAGGGTCTTTCCAGAAAGCACATCGTCGAGGGCACAAAGGCCTCCCTCAAGAGGCTCGACATGGATTATGTCGATCTCATTTATTGCCACAGGTGAAAGGAACCGCGAATTTGGATTGTTCTTCTACTTCTTGTTGTTGGTGGTTTTTATGTATAATTTATTTATCAGCTTTTGTTGTAATTGTGATTGATTTGAGATTTTGGAAAAGGGCTTGTGGATTTGTGATATGGTGTGGTTGCTAGAGTGTAATTTTCTGTCTGTATGGATTTGAACTTTAAGGAAACAACATTTTTAGCATAATTTGGTTATCTTTTATTTTTATCTTTCAAAATTCTATGAAATGGACCCATATGGGGTAATAGGTATGTTTTTGTTGTGTTTGTTTTAGTATTTTTGATTAACTGGTGCGAGTTATATTGAATTTTTTTGCTATGCTGTGGTAACTGGAGTGTGATTTGCTGTCTAATGCTTAGTTTTTGGATAACATTTTGTGGTTTTTGTTATTGATTTCAATGATTTCTGCCTACGTCAAATGGGTTTATGTATTTTTTCTTTTCTCGTCTTACAATTTACTGTCTATGAGACTCTTTCGAGAGGCTTGATATGGAGTCGGATTAGTTTGTGTGGTCATCAATGTAGTAATAGTAAATTGTAGGCTTCTCTGCAGGATATTGATTTGGAGTCTTTGTTACAGTTTTTGTGGGTTTCAATAGTGATTTTTGTAGGGGTAATTGATAGAGTATGATTGTTGTATAAAAGGCTTCTTTGGCAGGGCTTGATATAGGCCATGTGTTAGTGGTACACTGTTGTAGTAACTAATGTACTGTAGAGTTAATTATTGCTGTTAGTCCGGTATATGGTTACTGATTTGAATTATATGAAACTAATTTCATGGATTTGTGGTGGCTTGGGCTTATTTGTTATCCATGAGGGTTCTCTGTTGAGGTTTGATGCTGACCGTGTTAATATGATTTACCGTAACAGGCCAGACTTGTCAACACCGATTGAAGAGACAGTCAGGGCAATGAATTATGTGATTGATAAGGGGCAGGCATTTTACTGGGGGACCAGTGAGTGGTCTGCACAACAGATCACCGAGGCATGGGGAATAGCAGAGAGATTGGACTTGGTGGGTCCTATAGTGGAGCAGCCAGAGTATAATTTGTTGTCTAGGCACAAAGTGAGTGTTTTCAGTGCATGCCTTGATTATATTTTTCCTTTTTGCTGTTATTTTTAAATGTTTATTTGGGTTTGCATGACACGAATTTATTTCATTTTAGATGTGTTTTGGTAATCTTAGGAGATGGTTTATGGATTCTGAGGATTTCCATTCTTATTGTTTTTGCCCTTTGGGCGGTCAGAGATATGATATTGAAACTTAATCTTTTTGACTTTGCACTTTGTGCTGTGAAGAATTTGATGTTTGATATAGATTCCCCTTCTCCCCAAGTAAAATGAAGAATATTACAGTTAACAAAAGGACCAAAGGTGAATACAAAATGGTAAAAATCTATTGAGATGAAATTTGGTGCTAATCTTTACAAACATGACACCATGTTCAAGTTACTGTTGTTTCTTGAAACATTTGTTGTTTATACTTCGTAAATGAAAAAATTGTATTTTCCGAATGAAAGGGAGGAGGAACTGCTTTTCAGTGGTTGTTTTAGCTCAAAATGTTCTCTTGTATCTAGTGTTGAGTTTATTCCTTTGATATAACCTTATTTGAAAGTAAGAGCAACGGGACTTTGTGTTGGTGGGTTGGAGTTGCATTTGATCAGGTGGAGCAGGACTTACTTCTGGCTGAATGATGGATTTTGGATTTCAAAGATTAGAGGTCTTTAATTGAGCTTTGCGGGTTCCGAGAAAAAAGCTTTTCTGAGAAGAGGTGGTGGAGATGTTCCATGCATATATATCTTGATATTTTTGCTCAAAATTCTTGGCAAAAATATATAGGGTATGTTTGGGTAACAGTTTTCTATTTTCAGTTTTCGAAAATAAAAACTGAAAACAGTTTTTGGTTGTTGAAAAAAACATGTTTGGATAACTGTAACTCGAAAACTGTTTCCAAAACAGAAAACAGTGAAATGTTGTTTGGATAATCTTATTTTGAAAACTGTTTTGATACACCTTATAATTATTTTTAGTTTTGAGTTTAAATTTAAAATTTATATTAATTTTATTTCTCATATTTACTAAATACTTAAAAATAATTAATATTATTTTATTTTCAAAATTTTAATACTTTTTTATATACCATGGAGGAAGAATGAAACAGAGAAGTGAACACCGATTTTATGGTTACTTTTCGAAAATTATGTCAGAAAACACTAATTTGGGGTTTTCAGAAAACAGTTTTTAAAAACTGGTTTTTTGAAAACTGTTTAAGAAAACTACTTTTGAAAACTGTTTGCCAAACATAGAAATGAGTTTTTGAAAACTGATTTTAGTTTTTGAAAACTGAAAACAGTTTTCGAAAACTCTATTCAAACATGGCCATAGAGTTTCATGCATAAGTGATAGAAAAAGGAATAAAATATCAAGATGTTCCACTTTTTGTTTCTAAATTTTCCTTCTCTTTATAATTCCACCTCTTTTGGCAAGAGATTTTATTTGGTGTAGCATGTAAGCTCACAGAATAGGTGGACCAAAGACTAGTTTTGTTTGTTAGCTATATACAAAGCTTGAGTTTCCCTTTACAATACACAAACTTGTCAATGTTCTGTTCTAACTTTTAAATTCTAATGTATTTTTCAATTTTCTGAAGAAGAGTTGAAACCAGAACTAGAGATGGCAGAATTGAGTAGATGCCCTGTATTCTGCACCTGCCCTGCTACATTAACCACCCACCCACCCCCACATCAGGGGAAAATTCTCTATCTATAACCACTCATATCTGATGCAGGGGCACCATAATCTTTCCCACCATGCCTTAGCTAAAATCAGGGCAGAGTGGGTCAGGTATCCATATTCAGTTTGCCAATTTTTCTTTAAAAAATAGTGAACTTTCTAAATTTATATATATTTTTTTATTGTAAATACCAAATTAAAATAGGGGTAAAAGGGGATTTTCACTATCCCTGGGTGGGTGGGTGGGGTGGGGACATCCTAAAACAGCCGCAACAATCACGACTGAAAAAAACCCTCATCCTACTTGTCAAAAAATAAAATAAAATAAAAAAACCTTCCCGTCCGGGGCAGTAGGTCCGGGGGCTTGGTGGGTCAGGTGGAGATTGCCATCCCTAACTGGAACTAGGTTTCATATGCTGTTGTCAGCTTCTATTACATAAGCTACCTTTCATAACGCATACAAATTTCACAAGGTGTCGATTTTCTATTTTGTTTTATGTCTGTCTGTATGTGTGCATGCACATACAAGTCAATCATAACTATGGGCCTTGTGTAATTTTTTTATTACATCTTATATTGATGCAGGTCGAGTCTGAGTACCTCCCGCTATACAGCAACTATGGCATAGGTCTTACCACATGGAGTCCACTTGCATCTGGAGTGCTCACTGGAAAATACAACAAGGGATCTATTCCATCTGATAGCCGGTTTGCGTTGGAAAATTACAAAGTAAGACTTTTATGATGATTCTGATTGCTGTAGTTTACTATCATTCTATACTCCCATTAAGGCATTAGCCACCATTACTAACATACTTCTATATAAAGATATCATCATAGAACTAATGATGCCTTTCCATTAATGTTTTGCTCAGTGTCATGTAGTTGGACAACTTCTTTTGAATTTAAAACCTTCTTCCCCCCCTAATTGGCATTATTGATTAGTGAGTATAACCCTATTTCTTGAGTAGAATACTGAAATGGTTTTTCTTTGCTTTGTAGAATCTTGCCAGCAGATCACTGGTTGATGACGTGCTGAAAAAAGTTAATGGACTGAAACCAATTGCAGACGAACTAGGTGTGCCTTTAGCGCAACTTGCAATTGCATGGTGTGCTGCAAATCCTAATGTGTCATCAGTTATTACCGGTGCTACAAAGGAGTCTCAGGTTAGTTTTAAACCCATCACATCTTTGAAAACATATTTGTTATGTCATTGAGTCTTTCTTCCAGTGCATTTGTTTTGTATGACTTCTTAAAGGTGAATCTCATATTTGTTTCACAAGAGCATAATGGCTACATTGTTACATTGGTTGTTTTGTTTTGTATTAGTATTGTTTTCTCTTATCATTCAACTTCATGAAATAAGAGGGGGATCTCATATTGTTTCACGAGTGCATTGTGGCTAACCTATTAAGTTGGTGATTCTTATGACCTTGTTAGCCTCATTCTGGGTTCTAGAATCATATAAATCTCTTGATGTTATCCATATATATTGTTCAAAGTCGTAATCAAGATCCTAATTTTAGTAAAAATGCCTTGTGCAGTGCTCCTGTTAGGGTCAGTAGGGTCAATGAATTTATGAAGCAGCCTCAAGTTTATATGGTACATTAGATTGGAACCTAGGAGCCTACCCAACTCCCACCCCTCTACTGCTGGGCAACAACCCAGGGGGTAATCAGCCTTTAAATTTTTGTCATCTTTGATTTTCTTATTGACAAGTTCATTCAAACAGGCTCACAAATAACACTACCCTAAGCCTATAATTCTGTAAAAACTAAGACTGCCTACATCCCAGTTTGTGTTACCTCTTCCTTTTTGGGATGTCCCAATTTTATGTCCTTTTTTCTACATTTGCTATACTTTAAACAAATTGAAATTTTGTTTGATACACTACTTGAATTCATTTTTTTCTTAATTTTGTTTAGCAAAAGGCGATTCATCAATTGCAACAGTGTGTTTCTTTTTTGAGACTACCCCCACCCCCCAAATAGGGTTCCTTTTTTCTACATTTATTGTTTTAGTTATCTCATCCCAGTTGAAAAGGTGAAAAATATTTACTGTACAAAAAAGTTCCTAGTAATTTATTTATTATTTGCTGGTGAGATTTTGTTCCATTAGGTGAGAAAATTGATGTTGGTAACTGTCTTTCGTACAAAGATATTTTCAGTTACAGGATCTTGTTTTTGTCTCTTTTTCTCTAGTCTTCATCTAATTAACAATAGAATCTGTTTAGTATAGTCTGTTTTAGTGCTAACTCACTGCAGTGTGGCCATCCGGGGCTCCAAATAATTATACAAGAAATCTGAGATTGAGCCACTTAGCATGTGTTAGCCCCATAACCTGAGGGTCTGAATTCGAATGTGCTGGGACAGTAGGGATTGAAGTGAGACATGCCTTCAAGTGTGAAATACGTTATAAGCCTTCTTTGAGGGGAGGGGAGTGCAAAACCCTAAGGATAGGGATATTTGCTACTTCGCTTATGTGTACACATTCATGACTACTGACTAGTGCTTACCGTATGGTGTCAGAGTTTCGTGGGGTCTATAGAAAAAAGTATTATTAATTCTTTCAAAAAGAAAGAGAGCATCATCTCTCAGAGGCTTTAGAACTTTCAATTTTTTTTACCGTGGAAGTTGATGATATTGAGTTTTCAGTTGGAGAATTCAAAAATGGATTGCTGATAACTCTTTAGTTGTGGTGCATGGGTTCCTAGATTTTGGATAGATTCTCCTTTGCAGTTTCTCCTCTTTTTGTCGCCATCAGGCCAGTAGCTTCTTCTATATGTTTGTCTTTTGTTTTCTTAGTCTTCCATTTTTTGCCTTTATAGAAGCATTGGACAATTAATCTTCTTGGGTATCTGGATAAGCATGCTGGTGTTCTTTATATTATTTATGTTTGATCATTTTATAGTGTCTATAGGTCCTGCAACCATTAACTGATGAATGTAGAGATGTGTCACTGCATCTCCTGAATACTTGAGTATTAGATGCATTCCTGTTTTGAGGGTGTTGCTTGGCTGAGTAATTCTTTCTATTTATTTATTCTTCTTATTATATACAACTTAAATTTTGTTTTCTGCAATGTAGATTCAAGAGAACATGAAGGCAATTGATGTCATCCCATTACTGACCCCTGCTGTCATGGAGAAGATTGAGGCTGTTGTTCAAAGCAAGCCAAAATGTCCAGATTCATATAGGTAGAGGCAGAATATACATCAACTCTTTCATGTTAATGCATGTTGTGCTGTAGACTTCAGGGCTCCACGTATTGGAATGTGAGCTCATGCCTCTTGCTGTTTGTCAATTTGAGTGTCTAATGTTTACTTGTTCAACTCCAATTAGATTTTCATTCTACATTCCCGTCCCCCCTTTTTCTTTTTTGGTTAGATGGGGTGGTGGTTATTGGTTGATGAAATATTGTTCGGGACGCTGAAATATTGATGAGAAGTGGCACTTACAGTGTTTCAATTTGGGGACATAATAGTTTTATAGTCAATCATGTACTTTGGTAAATGCTTGAATTTTTCATAAGCTGAAGTGATACTGTCAAAGTACTCTGATTTTTATGACCCCGTTATAGATGGGAGAAGTTCACTCATTGGAAACATCGTCAATTCCTTGACACAAGACAACAGTTCCGTGCAAAACACACACTGTAAATTAATCCTTGAAGTAAGCAAGAACTGGAAATATGGTTTGTATCAAGGTCAACAGAAGCAAGAAAAGAAATGAACGCCCATGGACTGTTTAAATGTTTTCCTGTGGCGATGCTTACTGTAACGTGCGTTTTCATCATTGAAGACTTGAATGTAGTAGAAGCTGTGACTGTAGTGGGCAACACAGTCGAGAAGCTTATTGAAAATGACTGGCAATCACTTCGTCACATCGAGGGGAAATACAAATTTTGACATCATAAAGTGCGATTTTATGGATAAATTAAGACAGCATAAAATAGTAATGAAGGATTTGGCAATCATTTGAAGTAAGAAATAATAGAAAATATAGTTTGTATCAAAGTCATCAGAAGCAGTGAAAGAGCTGCAAGGACAGAATGAGTGCCCATGGACTATTAAAATAATTGTGCCGTAAGTTTGCGATCCATTTGTGACGACGCTTACTGCAGTGGTTGTTTACATCATTAAACACTTGAGGGTAGTAGAAGTTGGCCTCGGTGAGGGTGACAGTCTGCAAACCTGTTGAACATGGTGGAAATCACTTCATCATCAGCTAACAAGTTGTCGATGATTCCCTGAAGACTAAGTAATTCCACATCCTTTGAAGAGTTGATGAGGAAGTCCATGAATGTTATGTAGTCAATAACATGATGCAGCTTATTTGTATGGTGCAGTTCATAGGCAATGAGATTCCGAAAGAAGGATTCTGTATGATTTTCAATTCTCAACGTCGGGATTTTCATTACTCCTTTTTTAAACGTAACATCAAACAAGCTGCCATTGGCCTCAACATTCTTAAACTTATACCAGACTCCTTCAGCTATGTGGCACAACGAATAAGCCTCCAGCCGTCTTGTTTCATGTTCTCGTAGGCTTCAATTCCTTCAGGTGAAGGAAGCCCGTTATCATGTAATAAGCTTAGTATATGTTTAATATCTTGGATGGATGAATATGGATCATATCGTGCATATCTTGATCCTGGAATTATCTGATTGATGAATCTAAGAACTATTTGAATTAAATCGTCTTGTTGGTTTAGTATTGCAGTCATGCTAAATATCTCTTACAAAACAAAGAAAGAAAGTTGATTCTCGAGTAATACCAACAATGAAGCATTTACGAACTAGCTCAACAATGAAGCATTTACGAACTAGCTCAACAATGAAGCAAGCATCAAGGAGCATCATCTCCACAAACTCATAAGTGTCAAGGGTTATCTCCACGAACTCATAAGGGTCAAGGGTTATTGTTTCTTCATAGCATTTACGAGCTCTTTTCTCCAATGTTGTCATAGCCATAATATATCTCGTGACATCCGTGTCTCTTTTTTCCGTCAAAGAAGCACTTGTAAATGGTGTAGTCTATCATTCGTAGGTGTTTTAAAAAACGGACCTGGGGTGCGCCCGGGAACGTATTTGTTGGGGCGGACCTCAAAACAACATCGTTTTAATAATAAACCCTTTAAATCTTCTTCCTTGAGGCTCGAACCCATGACCTAAAGTGTCCTAAATCTTAACCACTGAGCTAACATTAATGTTGTAACATTATTACACTTCATAAATATATAATACATATTATCTATCTTAATAATAATTACAAACTATTTAATTAATCACTTACAAATTATAACAATATAGAAATATAAGTTATACTTCATATAATTTATATATAAATATATATTAATATTTATATATAAATTATAATTATCACACTGTAGAGAGTTAGTAAAGTATTAAACTTTGATAAAAATTAAAATTAAAATTATTTTATTATTCTAATTAAATAATTAATATTATTTTATTAAAATTTCGAAACGCTCCAATAGATTCAAAATACTTACTCGGATTTTTAGTCTTTCAGGTCAGAATTTTAAATTTTCAACATTTTGATTGGACGTCATTACAAATGGAACTATTATGTTGGAGGACCATAGTGTAAATTGATAGATACATAAGCAACAAACGATAGTGTACGTCTAATATCGGATGTGATTAAAATTTTCATCAAATTGTTTGATATTTGTGTAAAAATATTTGATAAATATTCATTCATATGTCTTAAGTTAGTAAAGTTTATTGATAATTAATTAATTTATGTTATTTCAATTTTTTAGTATTTTATAATTTAATTAATATTAATTAATTTAAAACGTCCCAACATTTTAAAAGGCTTACATCCCAACGTCTCGCCTCATTAAGGTAAAACACCTCACCCAACACCTTCACTTCTGAAAACACTGATACTGATACTGACTTGGTTAAACATTATTGCTAGTTAAAAATAAAGAGGATTTTGATGGTTTTGGTGGTGTTTGGTTTTTGTTTTTGGTTGGGTTTCCGGTTATAGCTCGTCTGTGCATACTTTTTATGCTTATTAATAATATTTTTATTATGCTTTTCATGAAGAAGAAAAAAAAGAAATACATATTTTAACAGCATAAAGTACAGTTTTATTACATCCGTTATTAAGAAACTAAGAGAACACATATAAAACAATAATTAAAGATTTGACAATCATTTGAAGTAAGCCATAACCGAAAATATTGTTTGTACCACAGTCATCAGAAGCAGTAAAAAAGCTGCCCAAAAGGAAACGTGTGCCCATGGACTGTTAAAATAATTGTGCCTTAAGTTTGCGATCCATTTGTGGCGACGCTTACTGCAATGTGCGTTTACGTCGTTGAAGACTTTAGCATACTTTATGTTCTTAGTTGGGATGGTGACAGAGTCCGAAAGCCTGTTGAACATGGTGGCAATCACTTCATCGTCACCTAACCAGTTATCAATGATTCCATGGAGACTGAGTAATTCCACGTCCTTCGGAGTGTTGATGAGGCAATCCATAAGTCTTATGTAATCAATAACATGATTCATGTTATTTACATGATGCTGTTCATAAGCAATAAGATTTCGAAATAAAGACTCTGTCTGATCTCCGATACTCAATGCCGGGATTTCCAGTGTTCCACTTTTAAACTTAACATCAAACACGCTACTGGCATCAACCTTCGTGAACTTGATTCCTGCCTCTTTGAGCTCTGTGGCACACCGTATGAACTTCCAATTTTCTTGTTTCTCGTCGATGGCCTCATTTTCTGCAGGTGAAGGAAGCCACTTATCATGTAATAAGCTCAGTATATGCTTAATATCTTGGATGGATGATATTGTCGATATCCTCGTCCTGGAAGTAGACGACACGTGAATCCGAGAAGCATTTGAATTAAATCGTCTTGTTGGTTTGGCATTGCAGTCATGCTAAAAAACTCAATTAAAACAAAGAAAGGGAGTTGATTCTCCAGTAATACCATATCACGGCTTATGCTCAACATTAACCAAGCCTTGTGAAAAATAGGGTCATTTTCATCTCTCAGTTTAGTACATTTATTTTTGCGAACTAGCTCCACAATGAAGCAGGCATCGAGGAACATCATTTCAACAAACTGATCCGTGTCAAGACTTATTGATTCCTCGTAGCATTTGCGAGCTCTTTCCTCCAATGTCTTCATGGCCATAACATATCTCGTGACATCTTGCTCCTCCCTTCGTTGAAGAAGCATTTGTAGATAACGTAGCTTTTGTTGTTCCATCACCTGTAAATGATCTTTACCGCGGTGGTACGGACCAATCGCAACAACGGTTGGATCATAGGCTTTATCATTTATCGGTCGTAATCCGACAGGCACCTTGAAAATACAACACTCAGATGATATAGAAGATATACCACCAAGCTTTTCATTTATACGGACTGATACAGGATCATGCTGTTGACCCGCCATTATCTCATCTTGTAAGTTTTTACAATACTAGCAAGATCTTTTAGATGTTCAGACCTAAGAATATGATAGCCAAGTCTAGTTCTTAGGTCTGGCTACTTCAAAATAAAGAGGATACTTCATTTTGAGGAGTAGGTGTGCTTTTTTACACTTTATACTCTGAGTTGCGTCTTTACAAAATGAAAAGGAAAAGACAGATTATATAGGCCAATGTTGGTTAAACCAGAAATCTGGCGGGTCTAAATTCAATATGAATTGCTTTAATTTTTCTTTTTCTTTTCTCTTTGTCCAAAGTGAGATGCAGCTAAGACCCAAGCAGAGTGCTTTTTTACACTTTATACTCTGAGTTGCGTCTTTACAAAATGAAAAGGAAAAGACAGATTATGTAGGCCAATGTTGGTTAAACCAGAAATCTGGCGGGTCTAAATTCAATATGAATTGCTTTAATTTTTCTTTTTCTTTTCTCTTTTCTCTTTGTCCAAAGTGAGATGCAGCTAAGACCCAAGCAGAGTCTTGACCAGCCCTTAAAAGTGTGTTTTAAGGAATGTTCTATAGAGGAACGGACCATTTTGATTGACCATGAATTCAGGGAGCTTCAACTAATAAAAAACAAAAATAAATATTATGATATAAATTTGCCACATAATTAATAGAGCCATAAAGCATGCAAGATCTCCTTTGTAAATTATGTTTTAAAGTAAAAAAAAACAAAGAATTTCATTTATTTATGACAAAGACAAATCAATCTTATTGGGTATGATGACCAAACTTGGCATTGAAGAGTCTTCCAAACAAATGTCCAATATATGATGTAAGAGATCATATAAATCCAAAAATTTAAGTTAATGAGTTTTGACCGAACTTGATGCACTGTTGTAGTAACTGATGTACTGTAGAGTTAATTATTGCTCTTAGTCTGGTGTATGGTTACTGATTTGAATTATATGAAACTAATTTCATGGATTTGTGGTGGCTTCAGCTTATTTGTTATCCATGAGGGTTCTCTGTTGAGGTTTAATGTTGACCATGTTAATATGATTTACCATAACAGGCCAGACTTATCGACACCGATTGAAGAGACAGTCAGGGCAATGAATATGATTGATAAGGGGCAGGCATTATAATAGGGGACCAGTGAGTGGTCTGCACAACAGATCACTGAGGCATGGGGAATAGCTATGTCGAATAAACTGTTTATTTAATAACTCCTAAAGCTGAATTTTCAACTCTCTCAACTCAGTTGATGTCATTCTATAAGGTGCTATAGATATAAGTGTTGATTCTGAAATCACCTCAATAGAAAACTCAATCTCCCTGTTGGGAGGCAAGCCAGACAACTCATTAGGGAACACAACAGAAAAATCTTTCACTACCAAGGTTTCTTTTAACTTTCTAATATCCTTTTTAGAATCCACTACATATGCCAAATACCCCTCACAACCTTTATTCAACCATTTATTAACAATCAGGGCAAAAATATGATATTTGGTAAGTATCTTACGTTCTTCCTGAAAATTAAACTCCTCTTATCCTGGTATCTTAAACATCACATTCTTCCTAAAACAATCTACCCAAGCATGATATGTAGATAACCAATTCATTCCCAAAATTAAATAAAAAATGTCCATATCTAAAGGCAACAAATCAACTTCAAATTCTCTATCAGCCATACTAATCACACAACCCCGATAAACTATCTTGATAATAACCCTATCCCCAGTAGGAATCTCAACAATAACAACATGCATCAAAGGACTAACACTAGCATCAATAGAATTCATATAAGTACTGGATGCAAAAGAATCATCTATGAACGTTATAAAATAATCTAGCAGGTCTATCAAGAATAATCATCTACGAACGTTATAAAATATTGTTGACCATTCCAAGAAACCGTAGTAAATGGCCCACAAATGTCTGTATGTATAAGTTCTAAGACATCCAAAGTCCTATTGGCTTCAAATCTCTTTTTATTGGTTTGTCTCCTTTTTATGTAGTTAACACAAACATCAAAATATATGAAATCTAAGGGGTCTAGAATTTTGTCTGACACAAATCTCTCTACTCTCTGTTTGGAGATATGACCTAATATCTTGTGCCACAACGCAGTCGAATTCTCATTGGTTAATTTTCTCTTTATACCTTGTGTACTTAATTGCATGGATTCATTAAATGAAGCAATTGTATCAATCAAATAAAGATTATCATAACCTGACAAAGAACCAGAACCAACTAATTTTGAATCATGAAACAAACTAAATTTTCCATTCTCAAATGAACAAGAATAACCAGATTTTTTCAAACCAGAAATAGAAATCAAATTCAATCTAAAAGACAGCACAATAAATGTCTCATTAAGATCCAAATAAATTCCAGTCTTTAATAATAATCTAAATTTTCCTATTGCTTCAACTTGAACTGTCTTGCCATCGCCCACATAGATGTATCTTTCACCATCACTTGGCTTTCGGCAACTCAGGCAACCCTACATAGACACACTGATGTGAGTTGTTGCACCAGAATCTATCCACCACCTGTGTCTAGGTACCGAAATTAAATTAACCTCATAACAAACCTGTAATACCCGTATTCGTAAAGTAAGATAAAGAAGTAATTTAATAAATATGACATTAAATTAAAATAATATATTTATGCAAATGATTTAGTATTGAATAAAATAATTTTTTGTAAAAAAAACTGGATGCGTGAAGATGTAGTTACAAAGAAAAAATATATATTTTTGGACGTCCAACAAAAGGAAACAAAAAGGAAGAAAAAAATATATTAAATTTTTTCTTTAAAAAAAAAACTAAACTAAAAACATGGTAGCAGGTGCCACATACTACCAATTTGTTAAATGGGAGGTGCATGTCCTGCACGTTGCAAGATACGTGGAGATTTTTAGGGTGGTAAAATGTTATTTGCCATTTGATTTTTTCAAAGAAAAAAATGGGAGCAATTTCATATATATACACACACACACACAGGGATATGTAAACATAATTAACACTTACCAAATTTGTTTAGTTTTTCTTTCATTACTCGTTTTCTCTAAATACTTGGGGACCGAAAGAAAGGTTGAAAGAGCAAAATTTTGAAGGGGTTTACTGCGGAATTTCATAGAGAGTCATGAAAAGCTATTAGAAAAACATAAGGTAATAATATAATGTTTATTTTTAAATTTTTAGCATTTATGAAATTTCTCCAAATTCAAAGTAGAAATTTCAAAGTGTGTCGTTTATAACGAATTGAAGAATAAATTAGAAACTTAATATAAATATGATGTCAGGTGTTGATGATCAACAACCGGGGGAAATTCTGAGAGGAATAGGAAAGGCAAAGAGGTGATCCACGGGTAACTTTAAATTTTACGTGGTGAGTTGGATTTACTTTAAGTAATCTAAATAAAAATCAAATATCTAGAAATAATATCAAAATAAATTATTAGCTTATGTTTTGGTGATAAATAAAGATTTGGTTGATAGATATAATATGAATATTGGACATATAGAAAAATTATTATGTGAGAAGAAATATTAATAGAATAATGAGTTGATTAATAATGATGGTGATAAATAAATTCTTAATGAGCTATGGTTGATGTTTTGATACGAATTATGAGGAGATGAAATTTAGTGGATCTTGACAAGCTTTGATGGATTTAGTTGATGTGATTTGGGATGAAATTTAGTGGATCTTGACAAGCTTTAATGGATGGTTTGATGTGATTTGGGATGAGAGGAATTTAGTAGAAATTTTATAATAATTTGAGGAAAGATAGGATAGCTAAATTTAAATATTTCGAGTTCATGTTGTTTTTATATTACTGTTCATATACATATTTCATATCATTGTTCATATGCATATACATTAAATGAGAAAGAAAAGAACTGGGAAGGTAGTCGGTCTAATTGAAAAACCATGATAGCTAGTATGTGCTGGAAATAAAAAGGACACCGTGCCAGCCGATATATGTTGAAAATGAATTATGTGGCAGCCGGGACAGCCGGTGTCATCACATTTTGAGAATCCCAGTACGACACATATATGCAACAAACACTAACAGAATTTTTTTTATTTTTATCCTCGACCATCAACATAGGAGATATGTAAATTTGATATTAATTTACACATAATATACAACGTAAGATGCATGAGTATTTACAAATAAAATATTTATTTCATTTTCTCATTAGTCTGAGGATCTTGACATGTACGAGGCTTACAGAGAATGAATCTGTCTGACCCTTAACCCACCAGACTACTTGTCATGTCTACTACCTGAAATCATTGCACAATGAGGGATGAGCTTCACAAGCTCAGTGAATTAAATTTACTAAAATTATTCCAATTTCATAAATAGCCCTATAATATTTAATCATTTATTTTTCCTATAACTGGATAATAACATAATGTCTAACATTTAAATAATCACCATATTATCATATTTCTATGTTTTTTCCTCTTTTTCTCACTGCGACTGTCTCTTCCTGGGAGACTCATCCATCTATAATTAACTTCACAATAATATACCACACATCAGTATTTCAATCATGCAAGCAATAATTAAAATAGATGATGGGAACGTCTTCCCACATGTCGACAAGTTATTATTATCTTAAACCGGCACCTTCCCGGTTCTTTACAGCTTATCTCAGCTATCACATAATTTATTTCTAGCATATACCGGCTGTCACAGTGTCCCTTTTATTTCCAGTATATACTGATTGTCACAGTTATTCCATTAGACCGGCCCTTTCCCGGTTCTTTCAGTTATATTATTAAATGCATATGCACATAAACAACAATATGAAATATGCATCTGAACAGTAATATAAAAACACTTAAATTAACTATCCTGATTATTCTCAAATTTATGTAATAAAAATTTTACTAAATTCCTATCATCCCAAATCACATCAAATCATCCATCAAAGTTTGTCAAGATCCACTAAATTCATCTCTTCATATTTTGTATCAAAATATCAACCAAAACTCGTCAAGAATTTAATTATCACCATCATTATTAAATTAGCCCATTATTTTAATAATATTTCTTCTCACATAATAATTTTTCTACGTGTCTAATATTCATATCATATCTATCAACTAAATCTTTATCTAACACCAAAATATAAACTAATAATTTATTTTAATATTATTACTAGATATTTGATTTTTATTTAGACTACTTAAAGTAAATTCAACTCACCACGTAGTACTTAGAGCTACCTGTGGATCACCTCCTTACCTTTCTCGTTCTTCTCCAAAACTTTCCCCGATTGTTGACTACCAACACTTGACAAAATATTTGTATTCAGTTTCTAATTATTTCTTCATTTCTCTATAAACCACACCCTTTGAAAATTCACACTTTGAATTTGGGGAAATTTCATGAATGCTAAAAATTCAAAAATAAACACTATACTATTACCTTCTGCTTTTCTGATAGTTATTCCTGATTCTCTATGAAATTCTGTAGTAAACCTCATCAAAATATTGTTCTTTCGATTTTCTTTAGTTACCCAAGTGTTTAAGGAAATAGAGAATTTTGATAGAAAACTAAATGAAATTTGATAGAAAACTAAACGAAATTTGTTTGCGTAAATTATCTGTACCCATTACACATATATATTGCAAACTTTGGTTGAAATTTGACAGTTGAAAGGCTGCTTAACATCCTAAAAATCATCCACGTTTTGGAGATGTGCAATTGCCTTCTTAAATTTGCAATTGCCCCTCCCTCCAAAACTCTCCACCTGCTGCCCACCAAGTTTGACCTTTTTTTTTTCTTTAAAGAATATATATATATTTATTTATTTATTTTAAAGAAATATTTTTCTTTTCTTTTCTCTTCTGTCCGGACGTTTTGGATGATTTTTTTTTCTTTCTTTTCTCTTTTGTTGCTTCTAGGACATTCTGGACGTTTTTTTTTTCACTCTTATTTTATAAACATGGGTATTACAATTCTACCCACCTTACAAAAATTTTGTCCTCGAAATTTAATCACTAAAATCAAGAAAAGAGTTGGGGGTAATCTTTCCTCATTCTTGCTTCAGTTCCCACGTGACTTCTTCGACATCTTTATTTCCCCATAATACGTGAATCAAAGAAATGACTTTATTGCGCAAAACTTGATCCTTTCTGTCTAGTATTCTGACTGGTACTAGCATAAAAGTTAAATCTTTCTCAATTTTTATCGCCTGATTCGAGATATTATGGGACTCGTCGTCTAAGTACTTCCTCAGTAGAGACACATGAAAAACATTATGTAATTGCTTTAATCCCGAAGGCAAATCCAAATGATATGTTACAGACCCAATTCTCTCAATCACCTCCTAGGGCCCCATAAATCTTGGGCTCGATTTTCCCTTCTTTTTAAACCTCAACACTCCCTTTCATTGAGATATCTTCAATAATACCCAATCACCAACTTGAAACTCGAGAGGTCGTCTTCTTTTATCAACATATCATTTATGTCTGTTCTGAGCTGCTCTGAGGTTCTCCCTAACCAGTTTGATTCTTTCAGTAGTCAAGTCTATCATTTCTGGCCCATATATCTTTCTCTCTCCAACTTCTTCCTAGCATACTGGAGTTCTACACCTTCTGCTGTACAAAGTCTCGAAAAGTGTCATCCCAATACTAGTTTGATACTGATTATTATAGGCAAACTCGATAAAAGGAAAATAAGCATCCCAGCTTACTGAGAAACTCAATACACTTGCCCTCAGCATATCTTCTAGTATGCTGATGATTCTCTCCGTCTACCCATCAGTTTGTGGATGAAAACCTATACTAAACTGTAATTGCGTACCCATAGCTTCTTGGAAACCCCTCCAAAATCTAGAGGTTAATCTAGAATCTCTATCTGATATGATACTCAAGGGTACTCTATGTAATTTTACTATCTCTGCTACATATAACTCAACCAACTTTTCTGGACTCCAAGTAGTTTTAATAGGAAGAAAAAGTGAAGACTTAGAAAGTCTATCCACTATAACTCATACAGCATCATGTCCTCTCTGGGTACGGGGAAAACTAGAGACAAAATCCATACTCACATTTTCCCATGGCCACTCAAGTATTGGAAGAGGTTGTAATAAACCTGCTGGATGTCTATTCTCAGACTTTACCTTTTGACAAGTCAAACATCTAGCAATGTATTCTGCTACATCCTTCTTCATCACTGACCACCAATAATTTTGTTTCAACCCCTTGTACATCTTATTATTACCTGGGTGTATGGAATATACAGAATCATGAGCCTCCCTTAATATCTCCTTTCTAATTTCCACATCTTTGGGAACACAAACTCTATGCCCCAATACTACCATACCATCTTCTTTAATTTAAAACTCGGTCGGCTTCCCACTCAACACTTCATGCTTGATTTTCTCTATCCCCTCATCTTTACCCTGCAGCTGTAATAAACGATCAATAATAAGAGATTGTATCACCATATTTTCCATTAATACTCATCTATCATTGACACTCAATTGCATCCTCATTCTTCTCAATTCTATCATCAGACTAGTATTATGACTTCTAACAGCAACTAATTTCACTTATCTTTTCTACTCAATGCATCAGCTACTACATTAGCCTTTCCTTGATGATAATAAATTTTATAGTCATAATCACAAATCAATTCCATCTACCTCCTCTTCCTCAAATTCAACTGCTTCTAGGTTGATAAATGCGTCAAGCTTTTATGATCAGTAAAAATTTCACACTTGGCTCCATATAGATGGTGTTTTCAAATCTTCAAAGCAAAAACTATGGCAGCCAATTCTAAATCATGGGTCAGGTAATTCTTCTCATGGTTTTTCAGTTGCCTAGATGCATAAGCTATAACTCTCCTATGTTGCATCAACACACATCCCAACCCTTGATGTGACGCATCACTATAAACCATAAATCCTTCATTACCAGAAAGAAGCACTAATACTGGGGCAGTAGTCAGTTTTTCTTTCAACAGTTGGAAACTTCTCTCACATTCTTCTGACCATCTAAACTTCACATCTTTCCTGGTTAATTTAGTCAAAGGTCCAGCAATCATAGAAATTTTTTGGATAAATCTTCTATAATAACCAGCCAACCCCAAAAAGCTTATAATTTCAGTTACACTTGTGGATCTTTCCCAATTCAACATTGCTTCTACTTTTTATGGGTCAATTGCCATCCCCTCTCCCGACACAACATGCCCCAAGAAAGATATCTCATTCAACCAAAACTCACATTTAGATAACTTCGCATATAATTTCTCTTTCCTTAGAATCTCCAACACTATCTCCAAATATCGCATATGCTCCTCTTCATTCTTGGAATATACCAAAATATCATCAATAAACACAATTACAAATCTGTTCAAGAATGGTTTAAACACCCGATTCATAAGGTCCATAAATGTTGCAGGAGCATTGGTCAACCCAAAAGGCATCACTAAGAACTCATAATGGCCATATCGTGTCCTAAAAGCAGTTTTAGGCACGTCCTCTTCCTTTATCCTCAATTGATGATAACCCGACCTCAGGTCTATCTTAGAAAACACTCTAGCTCCATGTAACTGCTCGAATAAATCATCTATCCTAGGCAAAGGATATCTATTCTTGATGGTGATCTTATTCAGCTGTCTATAATCAATACACAACCTCATTGTCCCATCATTCTTCTTAATAAATAACACAGGGGCTCCCCAGGGTGACATACTAGCTTGGATAAACTGTTTATCTAGCAACTTCTGAAGCTGAACTTTCAACTCTTTCAATTCAGCTAGTGCCATTCTATAGGGTACTATGGATATGGGTGTAAATTTTGAAATCACCTCAATAGAAAATCTAATCTCCCTATTGGGAGGCAACCTAGATAACTCCTCAAGGAATACATCAGAAAAATCTTTTACCACCAAGATTTCATCTAACTTCCTATTCTCTTTACTAGAATCCACCACATATGCCAAATACCCCTCACAACCCTTCCTCAACCATTTACTAGCAGTTAAGGCAGAAATAAGACAATTAGTAAGTATCTTACGTTTTTACGTTCTCCCTGAAAATTAAACTCCTCATGTCCAGGTATCTTGAACACCACATTTTTCCTAAAACAATCTACCCAAACATGATATGCAGATAACCATTTCATCCCCAGAATTAAATCAAAATCTATTATATCTAAAGGTAATAAATCAACTTCAAATTCTCTATCAGTAATATTAATCACACAGTCTCGATAGATTGTTTTGATAATAACCCTATCTCCAGTAAAAACCTCAACAATAATTGCATGCATCAAAGGATGAGCACTAGCATCAATAGATTTTATATAACTACTGGATGCAAAAGAATGGGTTGCATCCTGATCAATCAATAATCTAGTAGGCTTACCAATGATAGATATCATACCCATAACAACATCAGGAGTGGCTTGTGCATCTTGCTGAGTCAATGCATAGACTTTGCTATCTCTGGACTGAAACTGGTTGCTACATCCTTGCTCTGCTATTGATCCTCGACCTCTGCCCCGTACATTCCCTGATCCACCACCTCTCTCCACCGATTTTCCCTTAATACTTCCAACGCCTCTGTTAGTAGATTTCCCCGCTGGACAATCTGCAGCAACATGTCCTCCCCTGCCACATACAAAACATATTTGTATAGGGCAATTTCGAGCCAAATGTCCCGTATGATTACATATGAAGCAAACTCTTGCCTCTTGATCAAACATCCGGTTACCCTTTCCCCCTGGTGGCACACTTACTCCTCTACCATAACTTCTACTTCTCATAGCTTGCCTCCCAAATCTAGGGGACCCACCAGTATTACTCTGAGCTACATAAGTAATAGATTCTACTTGCCTCTGACCCTGCACTACAGTTTCTTGTGACAAGGAACGCCCCATCTGGTGTGGTCTCCCACCCTGTACACCAATACTGCTACTACCTCTAGGTCCCTCAAAACTAGACCTTTTATAGCCAATCCCTCCTACCTCTCAACTCCATCAAATTTTTCTCAATCTGTAATGCTTTATCCACCAATACAGCATAATTCTCTATACCTATATAAGAGAGTTTAGTCCAAATATCATAATGTAATCTGTCTAAAAATCTCTTACATTTTTTCTCTTTCGTATTCACTAATTCAGGTAAAACATTGACAGGGTTATGAATTTACTGTCATATTCACCCACTGATAAATTTCCCTGCCTTAGATGAATAAAATCTCGTTCTTGTTGTGCCCGAAAGGTATCTGATAAATACTTTGCAAAGAACTCATCTTTAAACTTATTCCAAGTCAAAGGTTGATCTACCCATGTGCTTACCATGGGCAAAATGTCTTTCCACCATTGAGAAGCCTCACCTTCCAGCATAAATGAAGCAAAAGCCACCTTCTGTCCATCATACACTGGTAAGACCTCAAAATATTTCTCCATATGCCTAATCCACTGCTCAACTTCCACCGGATTTATAGATCCTCTAAAAGACTGAGGTTTAAACTTAAGAAACCTCACAAAACAATCATCTTCCATCTCCTGTGCAAACACACCTCCCTCATGACCTTCTTGCCTCACCACATCCGGTTCTCTTCTACCTCTTTCCTCTAAACTTCTCTGTAAATTATCAGTCATTTCTTCCGCTGCGTTCATCCTTTCTATAGCACGATTTAGGGCTTCTCTCAACTCATCATTCTTACCCTCAGATACTCTCCCATCTCTACTGGTACTAGCTGCATTATCAACATGTTCCTTCACGGGAATCACGGACTCAACTTCTTCTTCTACTTCAGTCCTCTTAAAAATTGGGGGTCTACCACATTCCCTTTGATTCAGAACTCTACCTCTAGCTCTCACACGCCCACATGTCATCCTCAGACTCTGCATTTGAAAATATAGTTTATTTAGATCTTCCACTTTTTAAGTTCTTATGCAGTCTACAGAATCTTAAAACCTAATGCTCTGATACCAAAATTGTAACGACCCATCCCAGGTTGGCCACCTTCGAGACGGTGTCATCACATTTTGAGAATCCCAGCACGACACATATATGCAACAAATACTAACATAATTTATTTTATTTTTATCCTCGACCCTCAACAGAGGAGATACATAAATTTGATATTGATTTACACATAATATACAACGTAAGATGCATGAATATTTACAAATAAAATATTTATTTCAGTTTCTCACTAGTCTGAGGATCTTGACATGTACGTGGCTTACAGAGAATGAATCTGTCTGGCTTTTAACCCACCAGACTACTTGTCCTGTTTGCTACATGAAATCATTGCACAATGAGGGATGAGCTTCACAAGCTCAGTGAATTAAATTTACTAAAAGTATTCCAATTTCATAAATAGCTCTATAATATTTAATCATTTATTTCTCCTATAACTGGATAATAATCTAATGTCTAACAATTAAATAATCACCATATTATTATATTTCTATGTCTTTTTCTCTTTTTGTCACTATGACTCTCTTCCTGGGAGACTTATCCATCTATAATTAACTTCACAATAATATACCACACATCAGTATTTCAATAATGCAAGCAATAATTCAAACTGATGCAATGCAATGAATGCTTATGATGGGAACGTCTTTCCACCTACCGATAGGTTATTATTATCTTGGATCGGCCCCTTCCTGGTTATTTACAGTTTATCCTGGCTGTCACGGAATTTATTTCCAGTATATACCGGCTGTCACGGTGTCCCTTTTATTTCCAGCATATACCGGCTGTCACGGTTGTTCTATTAGATTGGCCCCTTCTCAGTTATTTCGGTTATATTATTAAATGCATATGCACATGAACAACGATATGAAATATGCATTTGAACAGTAATATAAAAACAACATAAATTCAAAACACTTAAATTAACTATTCTAATTATTCTCAAATTTATATAATAAAAATTCTACTAAATTCCTCTCATTCTAAATCACTTCAAATCATCCATCAAAGTTTGTCAAGATCCACTAAAATTCATCTCCTCAAATTTTGTACTAAAACATCAACCAAAACTCGTCAAGAATTTAATTATCACCATCATTATTAAATTAACCCATTATTCTAATAATATTCCTTCTTACATAATAATTTTTCTACGTGTCTAATATTCATATCATATCTATCAACCAAATATTTATCTAACATCAAAATATAAAGCTAATAATTTATTTTAATATTATTACTAGATTTTTTATTTTTATTTAGACTACTTAAAGTAAATTCAACTCACTATGTAGTACTTAGAGCTACCCGTGGATCACCTCCCTGCCTTTCTCGTTTTTCTCCGAAACTTCCCCCGATTGTTGACTGCCAACACCTAACAAAATATTTGTATTCAATTTCTAATTATTTCTTCATTTCTATATAAACCACACCCTTTGAAAATTCCCACTTTGAATTTGGGGAAATTTCATGAATGTTAAAAATTCAAAAATAAACATTATACTATTACTTTCTGCTTTTCTGATAGATATTCCTGATTCTCTATGAAATTCCGTAGTAAACCTCTTCAAAATCTTGCTATTTCGACTTTTCTTCATGTCTCCAAGTGTTAAAGGAAATAGAGAATTTTGATAGAAAACTAAACGAAATTTGATAGAAAACTAACGAAATCTGTTTGCATAAATTATCTGTACCCATTACACATATATATAGCAAAATTTGGTTGAAATTTGACAGTCAAAAGGCTGTTTAACATCCTAAAAATCATCCACGTTTTGGAGACGTGCAATTGCCTTCTTAAATTTGCAATTAACCCTTCCTCCAAAGCTCTCCACTTGCTGCCCACTAAGTTTGACCTTTTTTTCCTTTAAAGAAATACATATTTTTTTAAAGAAATATTTTTTTTTTCTTTTCGCTTCTGTCTGGACGTTCTGGACGGATTTTTTTTTCCTTCCTTTTCTCTTTTGTTGCTCCTAGGACATTCTGGACTTTTTTTTCACTCTTATTTTATAAACACGGGTATTACAGGTAGCCAACCCGGAATGGATCGTTACAAAACCAAATTAAGAAGCACACCTTTCTTAGTACGCCATGCGTGGTAGTTAGTGCAATACTTCTTCATATACCCTTCAACTCCGCAGAAGAAACAACCGGTACCTTCCAGTTGACCTAGTTATTTTGTTGTTTCTTTTGAGGTGTCGTATCTACAGCTTCCCTATCCTTTTTCCTTTTGTTTCCCTTGTCCTTGTTCTTAGAGGTTGAGGCCAGCTGAGCACTCTCTGTCTTATCTTGCTTGAATCTTTGCTCTTCCTGAACACAGTGTGAGATGAGCTCATTCAGAGGCCAAGTCTCTTTCTGACAATTGTAGCTTACCTTAAACTGGCTAAACTGTTTCGAAAGGGATATCAGAACCAGATGCACTAGTAAGTCCTCATAAAGTTCTAGCTTAAGTGCTTTCAACCTTGAAGCAAGATGAGACATCTCGATGATGTACTCCCTGATATTGCCTTTGCCTTTGTATCTCATTGAAATTAGACTTGTCAAGAGCATACCTATTTTAGCTTTTTCGTTCTTGACAAACCTCTTTTCAATGTCTGCAAAGAACTCCTTAGCCGTAGTAATCTTTTCAGACATTGTGCCCCTGAATGCTTCCGAAATGGCCTTCTGCATGATTATTATACACAAGCGATTTGATTTCTCCCACCTTTCCATATCCCTCTTTTCATTAGAGGTACTCTTATCCGTAAGAGGTGCAGGAGAATTAGCCCTTAACGCAAGGTCGAGATCCATGACTCCGAAAATTATCAAGAGGTTCTTTTGCCATGACTTGAAATTTGTGCCATTTAGCATAGGAATAGAGTTGATGTTGTCAGTAATATTAGTAGGAGTGGTTGTAGCTGAATCTAGATAACAACAAACAAACAAAACAAGCTTACTCATAATAGAAATAACAATAAAATTTAAATAGAGGTAAATCCCATCTCAATATACCAGGCACGCCATTAATATTTCGTCTTTGGACAAAATATAAATTTGTAAGTGATATCTTAGCATAGTAATCAAACACTGATAATAAGAAACATGTCGAACAATAAATATTCCTGTGGGCCGATGTATTGTTCACATGAAAAAACCGAATAATCATCACATGTTTATTACCACAGGTGCCCATGCAATTCTATTAAATATCAACCTTCCTTTAGGCCGGTCAATATTCACGTAAGTTACATGCACACAACCGTTTATATTCCAAAACAAATTAATTTTCATAAGAGAAGTCACTTTGGTGACATGTTGCTTCAATTAATTCATTCCAAAATATATATAAACATACCAATATGTAAAATTAAATTGCACCAAAATTGACTTAAATTTTTTTGGGGTCAAAGTCAAAGCAGGTCAATTGAAGTCAACACGGTCAACTAAAGTCAATACCCTGACCTTAAAACGCCATGTCGTTTTTTTTTAAAAAAAATGTCACATTGTTTTCTCAACCCAGAGAAACAACACGATATTTTGGTCGTCCCTGACCTCCAACCGGGTCGCGTGATACGAATCGCGACCCAGCCATATCTTGGCCTCCGGAACTCTGATTTCGATGATTCAAAAGGGGTTTTGCTCATTTTTTAATTCCTAACTGATCTATGGAAGCAAATCAACCAAATTCTCAAAAAATTATACAATTTCATGACTTTTTTTAAACGAACCCTAAATACATTTTGAATCAACCAAATTTCAGAAATATTATACAAAGAACAACCAAAATTGTTCTCGAATTTAACAATACCATACCCGGAATCGTTAAATCCAAAACCACATACAAATCATCATGTAATCCAATGAAATTCCGATTCTCAATGATTCAACATGAATGGGCTCTGATACCATTTGTTAGAAAATATCTTTGGATGTAAAACATCTTTCAAAATCCAGGAAACATTCATGTTAAATTACAAAGAATGAACAGATTAATATACAGAAGTGTACCTGAATCCATAATAATGAATCACTCTCTAAAGCCATGTGGTATGTCTTCTACATCAACACGTTCTATTAGAAAATCTTTTATTTTCTCTTGCTCTCTCTGGTGATGGGATATCAAAGAATAAAATAATCATTGGTGTGACCATAACCACTATTAATAGACAACTTACCTGTCATCTTTTGAAATTTTTATTTTAACTAATCATAAAAATAAAAATTATCTTTAAATCCTTACCCATTAAAAAAACACATATTAGATGAGTTAAAACTCAAATTACCTGAACCTTAATTGGGATAACAACACATAATTATTCCCGCATAAGCACAACGTTTGGTTCAGGATCCAACATGTAACTCGTAATTTTGATACATCTTTGCGTCGAGGCAGCGATGACTTGCCAATGGGTCATCCCAGACTCAAGAGGAATGTCACCTTAATGTTCCCAGAACAGATAGCTCTTGCTATTTCCACACCAACTTCAATGTGGGTTTCTTGGGTCACTGGTAACTTGTCTCTATTCAGTTCTTGTTATATCCAATTTCTTGTTGTTTTTGTTTGGTTATTGCTGGATTTGCTGAACTGGGTTGGTTTCTGTTGGTTCAGGTGATGCTTGTATTGGTTCTAATGTGACTCCATTTGATCCTTCATCATTTGCTAGTGAGGTTTGGTATGGGAAAAAAAGAGGGAAATATAAGAATAAACGCAGAGGAAATGCAACTATTTAGAGTCAATTGTATCCATTTGAGGGCCTCTTGAACTATACCTCTGGCATCATACACCATGTAAGGATTGATGGTAAGAACCCAAAACCCAATTAGTTCTTATGATATATTATAATGATACTTTCTTGAAAATTTTAATTTGGGAATTTGATTTTGTGTTAACCTAAAAATACTTGTAGTCATTGCAAGATTCGCTAAGTCATATAGAGAATATTTTTCTGAGCAACTGGGGACAAAACAAAAAATGAGTCTCCAAGATGGCTAAATTAATTTTGTTTCCCCTTGAGGCAATTTTTTGGGCACAAGGCTCATGGCTTGGAAGCCAATTTGCTGGAGAGGTACCACCAAGCTAAATGGGTGGTGTGTAGCTAAACTATCAAGCCTGAGAAGCAAATTAATGATGTGTATGATTGAATGGTATCTGTGGACTGATTGATATAATGGTGATTCCATTTATCTGTCTCTTAAGTAGGGGCTTTAATCTTGTGGATAACATAATTTCTCTTTAAACATCCAAATGATCAAATTTGTTTCTAGTTTTTCATTTTCTGTTCTTTTCGATTTTTCTTTCAATTTTCCTTCCATTCACATCTTCTAAACATGGCAGAAGAATGGTGATGAGAAGTTTGAAAAGAATAAAAAACTTTTTTAGGCATCATTGTCTATTTGTATAGTAGATTTGTTTGAATCAAGCATGGTTCAACATATGAGAATTAGGACACACATGAGAGAAATAATTAGATGACTAACACAAATGTGGCTGAGCACATAGTTTTGACTGATTCTTTTGCTCAACTACCTAGCAAACTTACATACTCCATAATATATTATATATACTTCATGCATTGACCTTTTCTGAGACCTGGCATACTTAAGTTCAACCCTGCATTCCAATTCAAGATACAATTTCACCATAAATAATTTGGGCTCTAGTTGCTAAGCATGACTCTAGACTAAGGAGCTATAGAAGTGATCTTTATCTTCATCCATTCCCCTTTCCACTTATTTTACGTTACATATCTGGATCATAAGTAAACGTGTGGATATCAAAGTGGCTGGCCTGCAATGTTTCATTTTTATTGGAAAAATTGTGAGAGAATACTAAACATGTTACTACTTTGCATTAAGTTGTACTAGAAGCAATGCTAATGGGATAATTTAACTACTGTCAATGCCTAGTGATAGAAAAGAGATTACCAATTGTCGATTGACAATGAGACATTCCTGCCGCTTTGCTTCACTAAGAATAACGGGTTCTCTATTTCCCTGTAAGTCTTGAACCAGGAACAAAATATTACTACAGGTGGTGATAGCTCCATTCCAACTATGAGTGAAGAATATGTTTTTGAAACTTTACCACTGCCTAGCCCAGATTCATTTCCTCGTCGAATAGTAGTTATTGGAGATTCATGTCTCACCAAGAATTCAACAACAACTATTGATCATTTGATGATGAATGATCCTTCAATGATTTTGATGGTTGGATACTTAACATATGCGAATCAGTATCTTACAACTGGTGGTAAAGGAGTTCCGTGCTTCTCCTGTGCATTTCCAGATGCACCTATTAGAGAGACATATCAGCCTCGCTGGGATGGGTGGGGAAGGTAACCTTTCTGAGATTTAGATATTATACGTGTGTAGTGTAGGTAGATAATAAGAAAGTAAAAGGTTTTCTTGTGAACTGATATCCATTTCTTGCAATTAATTTATTGTAATAAGCATTTTATGTTCCACCTAACCTATTACTGTGCCTAGACCATTGTGACTGCATACTTGCTTAAAACCCAAGTTGATGAGCTAAACAAAGCTAGAAGTACCTGTAAATGCAATGAGTCCACAGGTTTTGTTCCATAACTTACCATGTTTATTGAATCTGTGGCCAGAAATTTGTCAGTGGAATAACCATATCAACCTTAATAGATTATATAAAAGAAAAAAAAAAAAGATGAATTAGCCAAGTCATAAGCAGGTCAGCACATGCAACAGGTTGCATAGCCTGAACTATTCATCATTCTGCTCTTTACAGAGTTTGAAAGTATTCATTTGTTAATAGTATCATATCTTACTCACTGGAAAATGTGCAGTAATTAGTTTCCCTCAATCTTAGAGATTGCTTCCCATTTTTGTAGTATATGGCATTTGCTTGTAGGTTGTGGAATGTGGACAGATATCTCAAGAATCAACTTGAGGACAGCTTACTAAATTTTATGTGATTCTTCTTTCATTTCTCATTGCAACCTTGTAGCCCTTCTAACATGAGAGAATTGCCAAAGTTTTCAACTTCCTCTCAAGCCCTCTGAACTTCTAACCTAGAGATTTTGCTCCGTAGATAGTTTCTTTTTTACATTGCTAAATCACAAGAACCATTTTTCGATGCATCTCCTCATGGTTCATGAATTAGGAATTATAAGGATTTGATCTAAGGTCCTGGGCCTAATCATATGCAATTAGACTTGAGCAGGTAGTTGTTGCTTTTACATAATCTGCTGTACTATGCATAAATCTTTTCCTTCTTTTTTACATTTCTTTCCATAAGTGCTTCCCTCTGCCATTAACCCTGGCTTAGTGCTATGTGATTTGATAAAGCAATTAGGATTAGTAAAAGGAAAAGGAGGCATGCAGCCGTGCATAGTACTGGAACTCCATTTGCACAAGTGCTAGAATCAATTCAATCTAATATGGTTTTTTATTTACATAGTTAAGTTGGAAGTTCAGGTTATTGGAGCCGCTGACCTCCAGAATTCCAATGATGGTCATCAAAGGAAACCATGAGATTGAGCCTCAAGTTGCTGGGATCACTTTCAAGTCATATTTGACAAGATTTGCAGTTCCATCAGAGGAAAGTGGCTCTAACCGTAACTTCTACTACTCCTTTGATGCTGGAGGGGTACATTTCATCATGTTGGGAGCATATGTTGACTACAATAGTACTGGTAACTGAAACATCCTGTTTATTGACATGTCATTGTAAGCTCCAATATATATGCTTAATTTCTCAGATTGTGATGCATTTATGAATTGTAATAGCTAAATTGTTTTTTCAGCTAGTAAGATTGATTTGTTTTCAATTCCAGGTGCTCAGCATGCTCGGTTAAAAGACGATTTACATCAAGTAGACCACACTGAGACTCCTTGGTTGGCTGCAGCATGGCATCCACCATGGTATAATAGCTACTTCTCACACTATCAGGAATCTGAATGTATGAGGCAAAAAATGGAAGCACTTCTGTACCAATATGGTGTCGATATTATTTTTTCTGGTCATGTAAGTTGGATTTTGATCCTGTGCTCAAATAGATGAGAGAATATGTTACAAGTGTTTTTAACTTATGATTTATGTGGTGTTCATTTTTTGGGATCTTATCTTTTGTCCTTCAGAATATCAACAATTGGATTTGTTTTGGCAAGGAAAGTTAGATATGCTTATCTGGATGGTCAAAAAGGCCTGCCTAATTTTGTTTCTGCATAAAAATTTACAGAACATATGCAGCTGTAAGGGTAATGAACATTTCAGAAAACCCAATTTTGATTCAATATTCCCGAAAATAAATTTCCTCAGATTACGAAAAATTACTTCTAATTTTATTATATTCTAAGAGTTCTGACACTGCATATTATGGTGCAATCTGTTGGAGGCTGTAGGTTGGTAATTGTCATCTCTAGTACTGGGTTTTATTCGATAGTTGTATCTAATTAACAATACACGGTCTATAAAATATATATGATGTTGTTTATATTCTCTAATACGGTGATATTGCCTAATTCTCATGATTGTAAGAGCATTTGAGCCTTCAAGAAACTAATATCTGCATTGATATCTTCCTTGTCCACTTTTGCTATTCATTTCATGGCATTATATAGGTAAATGCAGAATAATCTTCTTTTACAACCATGAGAGATATTGATTCAAATTCCTCGAACTCTATATATCCATGCGAAATATAGAAAGGATAAAGTAAAAACCATCCTTCATGATTTCAGTTTTAAACCATTTATTATTATTCTATATCAACTGAAATGTGATGTAATAATCTAATCTGCAGGTGCATGCTTATGAGAGGATGAATAGAGTCTATAACTACACCTTGGATCCATGTGTGGACCTGTTTACATAACAGTTGGAGATGGTGGAAAGTGTCCTTCAGCTGAAGACAACATACCAGAAATTGGAGGGGTATGTCAATTGAATTTTACTTCTGGTCCTGCTAAAGGAAAGTTTTGTTGGGACAAACAACCAGAGTGGAGTGCATTTAGAGAAAACAGCTTTGGGCATGGAATACTTGAGGTATATATGTTCTTAGGACTATTTTAACTTATTTCAGTATTTTGCTTGAAACAATGAAGGCTGATCAGTTTACAGTAGTTGTAATCTCCATGTTCATTTCCTTGTCTTACATATTTAAGAAAATGAAAATTATCTCTCAAATTTCTTCATATTTTAATTTTTATCCAAGTTATATAGATGAGCATCAATATGATTTAAAAAGCTTAAGTTCATGAGTTTTGGGTCCAAACCAAGTATATAAGTTGCTTTATTTTTTATTTCTTTCGGATGCGGAATAACTCATAACTGGACATCAATGCAAAATTGTGGTTGAATCGTCATCAATATCATAGTTTCAATTTATTTATTTTTTGGTGAAAATAGTTTCAATTTCAATGTATTATGATTTTTGCAATCACACCTTTATAGTAGTGCTTAGTAACAAATAGTCTAAGTCTAAATTTCATCCACTCAAATTTTCGATGTGACTGTTAAAATTAAAAATATTAAGAATAAAAAAGCAATTTAGTGATAGTTCAGAGACCTCAATACAATTAACCACTTTTTCCTTAACAGAACCATAAAAAATTTCTTAAACTTTTCTCACATGAACAGGTAAGTCTTATTTTAACGTATGACCAGTTGATCCCATGTGACCAAAACTACATATGTTCCTGATCTCGCCGTGCAAACCTGAACCTGGGTCTACACTCCCTTTAATCCGTCAACCATCCTCCGTCAACCATCCACGTGTCGCAATCAAATCCACATCATACCAATCCAAATCTACTCCTAGAAGCACGTAATTTAGATTTTATTTTGTTTGTTATTGATTTGTAAAATGAAATAGATATATCGATAGTTGTGCAGTGCTAGATGGAGTGATTTCTTCTCTGCATGTGTTTCATATGGATTTGTTCCCTTTTACTATAACTCATCCACTATTTTTTATTCTTCTGATTTTTTTGGAAAGATTTGCTATGGGGAGGGGATACCGATTTAGTTTCTCTCGATTGTGCTTGTTATTGTTTGCGAGTATCTGAAATGGGTTTATTGGATTTTGTGGTGAGGTGCGATTTGTTGGTTTGATGGGTTCTAACGAAATGTTTTTTTTCTTCTTTTCCCTAAGCATAATTTGTTTCCCCCGCCCTCCTCTTTGGGAAATTGATTGAAAAAGGCTTGATATGTGTAATTTATTTATCAGCTTTTGTTGTAATTGTGATCGATTTGAGATTTTGGAAAAGAACTTGTGGGTTTGTGATATGGTGTGGTTGCTAGAGTGTAATTTTCTGTCTGTGTGGATTTGAACTTTAAGGAAACAACATTTTTAGCATAATTTGGTAATCTTTTATTTTTATCTTTCAAAATTCTATGAAATGGACCCATATGGGGTAATAGGTACGTTTTTGTTGTGTTTGTTTTAGTATTTCTGATTAACTGGTACGGGTTATATTGAATTTTCTGCTATGCTGTGGTAACTGGAGTGTGATTTGCTGTCTAATGCCTAGTTTTTGGATAACATTTTATGGTTTTTGTTATTGATTTCAACGATTTCTGTCTATGTCAAATGGGTTTATGTATTTTTTCTTTTCTCGTCTTACAATTTACTGTCTATAAGACTCTTCGTGAGGCTTGATATGGACTCGGATTAGTTTGTGTGGTCATCAATGTAGTAATAGTAAATTGTAGGCTTCTCTGCAGGATATTGATTTGGAGTATTTGTTACAGTTTTTGTGGGTTTCAATAGTGATTTTTGTTGGCGTAATTGATAGAGTATGATTGTTATATAAAAGGCTTCTTTGGCAGGACTTGATATAGGCCATGTGTTAGTGGTACACTGTTGTAGTAACTAATGTACTGTAGAGTTAATTATTGCTGTTAGTCTGGTATATGGTTACTGATTTGAATTATATGAAACTAATTTCATGGATTTGTGGTGGCTTCAGCTTATTTGTTATCCATGAGGGTTCTTTGTTGAAGTTTGATGTGGACCGTGTTAATATGATTTACCGTAACAGGCCAGACTTGTCGACACCGATTGAAGAGACAGTCAGGGCAATGAATTATGTGATTGATAAGGGGTGGGCATTTTACTGGGGACCAGTGAGTGGTCTGCCCAACAGATCACCGAGGCATGGGGAATAGCAGAGAGGTTGGACTTGGTGGGTCCTATTGTGGAGCAGCCAGAGTATAATTTGTTGTCTAGGCACAAAGTGAGTGTTTTCAGTGCATGCCTTGATTATATTTTTCCTTTTTGCTGTTATTTTTAAATGTTTATTTGGGTTTGCATGACATGAATTTATTTCATTTTAGATGTGTTTTGGTAATCTTAGGAGATGGTTTATAGATGCTGAGGATTTTCATTCTTATTGTTTTTGCCCTTTGGGCGGTCAGAGATATGATATTGAAACTTATTCTTTTTGACTTTGCACTTTGTGCTGTGAAGAATTTGATATCTGATATAGATTCCCCTTCTCCCCAAGTAAAACGAAGAATATCACAGTTAACAAAAGGACCAAAGGTGAATACAAAATGGTAAAAATCTATTGAGATGAAATTTGGTGCTAATCTTTACAAACATGACACCATGTTCAAGCTACTGTTGTTTCTTGAAACATTTGTTGTTTATACCTCATAAATGAAAAAATTGTATTGTCCGAATGAAAGGGAGGAGGAACTGCTTTTCAGTGGTTGTTTTAGCTCAAAATGTTCTCTTGTATCTATTGTTGAGTTTAGTCCTTTGATATAACCTCGTTTGAAAGTAAGAACAGTGGGACTTTGTGTTGGTGGGTTGGAGTTGTATTTGATCAGTTGGAACAGAACTTATTTCAGGCTGAATGATGGATTTTGGATTTCAAAGATTAGAGGTCTTTAATTGAGCTTTGCGGGACTTTTTCGTGTTCCCAAAAAAAAGCTTTTCTGAGAAGAGGTGGTGGAGATGTTCCATGCATATATATATCTTGATATTTTTGCTCAAAATTCTTGGCAAAAATATATAGAGTTCCACTCATATCCGATGCAGGGGCAGTAGGTTTGGGGCCTTGGTGGGTCAGGTGGAGATTGCCATCCCTAACTGGAACTAGGTTTCATATGCTGTTGTCAGCTTATATTACATAAGCTACCTTTCATAATGTCTACAAATTTCACAAGGTGTGGATTTTCTATTTTGTTATATGTCTGTCTGTATGTGTGCATGCACATTGGTGTCAATCATAACTATGGGCCTTGCGTAAATTTTTTATTACGTCTTACATTGATGCAGGTCGAGTTTGAGTACCTCCCGCTATACAGCAACTATGGCATAGGTCTTACCACATGGAGTCCACTTGCATCTGGAGTGCTCACTGGAAAATACAACAAGGGATCTATTCCATCGGATAGCCGGTTTGCATTGGAAAATTACAAAGACAGACTTTTATGATGATTCTGATTGCTGTAGTTTACTATCATTCTATACTCCCATTAAGGCATTAGCCACCATTACTAACAGACTTCTATATAAAGATATCATCATAGAACTAAGGATGCCTTTCCATTAATTTTTGCTCAGTGTCATGTAGTCGGACAACTTCTGTTGAATTTAAAACCTTCTTCCCCCCTAATTGGCATTATTGATTAGTGAGTATAACCCTATTTCTTGATTAGAATACTGAAATGGTTTTTCTTTGCTTTGTAGAATCTTGCCAGTAGATCACTGGTTGATGATATGTTGAAAAAAGTTAATGGACTGAAACCGATTGCAGAAGAACTAGGTGTGCCTTTAGCTCAACTTGCAATTGCATGGTGTGCTGTAAATCATAATGTGTCATCAATTATTACCGGTGCTACAAAGGAGTCTCAGGTTAGTTTTAAACCCATCACATCTTTGAAAACATATTTGCTATGTCATTGAGTCTGTCTTCCAGTGCATTTGTTTTGTATGTGTTTTATTTCTTATCGTTCAACTTCTTAAAGGTGAATCTCATATTTGTTTCACAAGAGCATAATGGCTACATTGTTACATTGGTTGTTTTGTTTTGTATTAGTATTTTTTTTCTCTTATCATTCAACTTCATGAAATAAGAGGGCGATCTCATATTGTTTCACGAGTGCATTGTGGCTAAACTATTAAGTTGGTGGTTCTTATGACCTTGTTAGCCTCATTCTGGGTTCTAGAATCATATAACTCTCTTGGCGTTATCAATATGTACTGTTTAAACTCGTAATGAAGATCCTAATTTTAGTAAAAATGCCATGTGCAGTGCTCCTGTTAGGGTCAGTAGGGTCAATGAATTTATGAAGCAGCCTCAAGTTTATATGGTACATTAGATTGGAACCTAGGAGCCTACCCAACTCCCACCCCCCTACTGCTGGGCAACAACCCAAGGGGTAATCAGCCTTTAAATTTTTGTCATCTTTGATTTTCTTATTGACAAGTTCATTCAAACAGGCTCACAAATAATACAACCCTAAGCTTGTAATTCTGTAAAAACTAAGACTGCCTACATCCCAGTTTGTGTGACCTCTTCCTTTTTGGGATGTCCCAATTTTATGTCATTTTTTCTACATTTGCTTTACTTTAAACAAATTGAAACTTTGTTTGATACACTACTTGAATTCATTTATTTCTTAATTTGTTTAGCAAAAGGTGATTCATCAATTGCAACAATGTGTTTCTTTTTTGAGACTACCCCCACCCCCCAAATAGGGTTCCTTTTTCTACATTTATTATTTTAGTTATCTCATCCCAGTTGAAAAGGTGAAAAATATTTACCGGACAAAAAAGTTCCTAGTAATTTATTTATTATTTGCTGGTGAGTTTTTGTTCCATTAGGTGAAAAAGCTATGAAAATTGATGTTGGTAACTGTCTTTCATACAAAGATATTTTCAGTTACAGGCTCTTGTTTTTGTCTCTTTTTCTCTAGTCTTCATCTAATTAGCAATAGAATCTGTTTAGTATAGTCTGTTTTAGTGCTAACTCACTGCAGTGTGGCCATCCTGGGCTCCAAATAATTATACACAGTAAAATATTTGGCCCCGCTCAAACAAGAAATCTGAGATAGAGCCACTTAGCTTGTGTTGGCCCCTTAACCTGTGGGTCTGAATTCTAATGTGCTGGGACAGTGGGGATTGAAGTGAGACATGCCTTTAAGTGTGAAATATGTTATAAGCCTTCTTTGAGGGGAGGGGAGTGCAAAAACTTAAGGATGGGGATGTTTGCTACTTTGCTTATGTGTACACATTCATGACTACTGACTAGTGCTTACCGTATGGTGTCAGAGTTTCGTGGGGTCTATAAAAAAAGCATTATTAATTCTTGCAAAAAGAAAGAGAGCATAATCTCTCAAAGGCTTTAGAACTTTAAATTTTTTTTACCGTGGAAGTTGATGATATTGAGTTTCCAGTCGGAGAATTCAAAAATGGATCGCTGATAACTCTTTAATTGTGGTGCATGGGTTCCTAGATTTTGGATAGATTCTCATTTGCAGTTTCTCCTCTTTTTGTCGCCATCAGGCCAGTAGCTTCTTCTATATATTTGTCTTTTGTTTTCCTACTCTTCCATTTTTTGCCTTTATAGAAGCATAGGACAAATAATCTTCTTGGGTATCTGGATAAGCATGCTGGTGTTCTTTATATTATTTATGGTTGATCATTTTATAGTGTCTATAGGTCCTGCAACCATTAACTGATGAATGTAGAGATGTGTCACTGCGTCTCCTGAATACTTGAGTATTAGATGCATTCCTGTTTTGAGGGTGTTGCTTGGCTGAGTAATTCTTTCTATTTATTTATTCTTCTTATTATATACAACTTAAGTTCTGTTTTCTGCAATGTAGATTCAAGAGAACATGAAGGCAATTGATGTCATCCCATTACTGACCCCTGCTGTTATGGAGAAGATTGAGGCTGTTGTTTCAAAGCAAGCCAAAATGTCCAGATTCATATAGGTAGAGGCAGGATATACATCAACTCTTTCGTGTTAATGCATGTTGTGCTGTAGACTTCAGGGCTCCACGTATTGGAATGTGAGCTCATGCCCCTTGCTGTTTGTCAATTTGCGTGTCTAATGTTTACTTGTTAAACTCCAATTAGATTTTCATTCTACATTCCCTTCCCCTCTTTTTCTTTTTTGGTTAGATGGGGTGGTGGTTATTGGTTGATGAAATATTGATGAGAAGTGGCACTTACAGTGTTTCAATTTGGGGACATAATAGTTTTATATTCAATCATGTACTTTGGTTAATGCTTGAATTTTTCATAAGCTGAAGTGATACTGTCAGCGTACTCTGATTTTTATGATCACGTTATAGATGGGAGAAGTTCACTCATTGGAAACATCCGTCAATTCCTTGACAAGAGAGCAGTTCCGTGCAAAATACAGACTATAAATTAATCCTTGAAGTAAGCAAGAACTGGAAATATGGTTTGTATCAAGGTCAACAGAAGCAGTAAAAAAGCAGCAAGAAAAGAAATGAACGCCCATGGACTGTTTAAATATTTATTTTTGTGGCGATACTTACTGTAATGCGCGTTTTCATCATTGAAGACTTGAGTGTAGTTGAAGCTGTGACTGTAGTAGAAGCTGGGCAACACAGTCGAGAAGCTTATTGAACGTGACGGCAATCACTTCATCATAACATCGAGGGGAAATACAAATTTGACACCATAAGGTACGGTTTTATGGATAAATTAAGAGAGCATAAAATAGTAATGAAGGATTTGGCAATCATTTGAAGTAAGAAATAATAGAAAATATAGTTTGTACCAAAGTCGTCAGAAGTAGTGAAAGAGCTGCAAGGACAGAAATGAGTGCCCATGGACTATTAAAATAATTGTGCCTTAAGTTTGCGATCCATTTGTGACGACGCTTACTGCAGTGGTTGTTTACATCATTAAACACCTGAGCGTAGTAGAAGTTGGCCTCGATGAGGGTGACACAGTCTCCAAACTTGTTGAACATGGTGGAAATGACTTCATCATCAGCTAACGTTGTCGACGATTCCCTTAAGACCAAGTAATTCCACATCCTTTGAAGAGTTGATGAGCAAGTCCATGAATGGTATGTAGTCAATAACAAGATGCAGCTTATTTGTATGGTGCAGCTCATAGGCAATGAGATTCCGAAAGAAAGATTATGTATGATCTTCAAATTTCAACGTCTGGATTTTCATTATTCCTATTTTAAACTTAACATCAAATAGGCTGTCATTGGCCTCAACTTTCTTAAACTTGATGCCAGACTCTTTAAGCTCCGTGGCACAACGTATGAGCCTCCAGCCGTCTTGTGTCATGTTCTCGTTGGCTTCGATTCCTTCATGTGAAAGAAGCTAGTTATCATGTAATAAGCTTAGTATACGCTTAATATCTTCGATGCATGAATATCGTGCATATCCTGGTCCTGGAATTATCTGATTGATGAATCTAAGAACCATTTGAATTAAATCGTCTTGTTGGTTTAGTATTGCAGCTATGCTAAACATCTCCCACAAAACAAAGAAAGGAAGTTGATTCTCGAATAATATCATATCACGGCTTATGGTAAATCTTACCCCTAGTCTTATGAAAAATTGGGTCATTTTCATCTTTCAATTCTACCATTCTAAATTTGCGAACTAGCTCAACAATGAAGCAGGCATTAAGGAACATCATCTCCACAAACTCATCAGTGTCAAGGGTTATTGTTTCTTCATAGCATTTACGAGCTCTTTTCTCCAATGTCTTCATGGCCATAATATATCTCGTGACATCCGTCTCTTTTTTCCATCGAAGAAGCACTTGTAAATAGCATAGCTTGTGTTGTTCCATCATTTGTGGATGATTTTTACCGTGATGGTAAGAGCCAAATGTAACAATTTCTGGTTCATAAACTTTATCATTAATCCGCTGCAATTGAAGTGGCACTTTGAAAATACTGTACTAAGATGATATTGGAGATATACCACCGAGCTTTTCACCGATGCGGATTAATACATGGTCAATCAGTTGATCTACCATCACCTTCCCTTGTAAATTTCACAATACTCACAAATCATAAGTCATGTTCAGGCCTAACTATAATATAGTGTGCTTTCAGATTAGCTGTATGCGTTGATTATCACAACTTAAACCGGCTGGACTACAACTTATTAATTGGCTGTTTATATATATATTGACTTGGTTAAACATTATTGCTAGGATTTTTTTTATATAGATTTTGTCTATCTATAGATTGTAGATTAGACCAATAAAAATGGTGTTACATTATTATTGGGTTTGTTTTGTCGCATTGCCTGTCTTATGAGCTTTTTTTTTTATAGTGCTAGTTTTGTATGGTTGGTTTTTGTTTTTGGTTGGAGCTCGTCTGTGCATATTTTTTATGCTTATTAATAATATTTTTATTTTGCTTTTCATGAAGAAAAAAAAAAGAAATACATATTTTAACAGCATAAGGTACAGTTTTATTACATCCGTTATTAAGAACTAAGAGAACACGTATAAAACAATAATTAAGGATTTGACAATCATTTGAAGTAAGCCATAACCGAAAATATTGTTTGTACCACAGTCATCATCAGCAGTAAAAAAGCTGCCCAAAAGGAAACGTGTGCCCATGGACTGTTAAAATAATTGTGCCTTAAGTTTAAATCCATTTGTGGCGACGCTTACTGCAATGTGCGTTTATTTCGTTGAAGACTTTAGCATACTTGATGTTTTTATTGGGGATGGCGACAGAGTCCCCAAGCATGTTGAACATGGTGGCAATCTATAGCCTCTTTGAGCTCTGTGGCACAACTTATGAACTTCCAATTTTCTTGTTTCTCGCCTATGGCCTCGTTTTCTTCAGGTGAAGGAAGCCAGTTATCATGTAATAAGCTCAATATATGCTTAATATCTTGGATTGATGAATATGGATGATATCGTTTATATCATAATCCTGGAAGTAGATGATCGGTGAATTTAAGAAGCATTTGAATTAAATTGCACTCTTGTTGGTTTGGTACTGCAGTCATTCTAAAAATCTCCCACAAAACAAAGAAAGGGACTTGATTCTCGAGTAATACCATATCACATTTTATGATAGTTCTTAACCAAGTCTTCTGAAAAATAGGGTCATTTTCACCTCTTAGTTTTGCCATTCTAAATTTGCGAACTAGCTCCACAATGAAGCAAGCATCGAGGAGCATCATTTCAACGAACTGATCCGTGTCAAGACTTATTGATTCTTCATAGCATTTTCGAGTTCTTTCCTCCAATCTCCTCGTGGCAATAACATATCTCGTGACATCTTGCTCTTCTCTTCGTTGAAGAAGCATTTGTAGATAACGTAGCTTCTGTTGTTCCATCACTTGTAAATGATCTTTACCGCGATGGTATGAACCAATCGCAACAACATTTAGATCATAAGCTTTATGTTAAGGAAATAGTAAGAAATCGAACAACCAATTAAAAATGAAAAGTGAAAAGTGAAAAGTGAAAAGTGAAAAGTGAAAAGTGAAAAGTGAAAAGTGAAAAGTGAAAGGTAAAAAATCAAAGGTGAAAGGTGAAAGTGAAAAGTGAAAGTAAAAAGTAAAAAGTAAAAAAAATTCGGCTGCCAATTTAAGTGCTCGTCTCCAAAGCGTGGAGATTTGTGGAAGGAGAGCTGCTGAAATTTTTAAGGGATTTTCGAGAATATTTTATAAGGAATTACGGGAAGTTATCAAAATAGCAGAAGGTAATAAGGTATTGTTTATTTTAAAATTTTAGCATTTATGAAAGATCTAAGAAATTAAAGTGGAAATTTTCAAAGTGTGTGGTTTATGATGAATGAAGAAATAATAAGAAAATTGAATACAAATATTATATCAGCTGTTGGCGGTCAACAATCGGGGAAAATTCGGAGAAGAGCAAGAAAGATAAGGAGGTGATCCATGGGTAGCTTAAAGTGCTACATGGTGAGTTGGATTTACTTTAAGTAGTCTAAATAAAAAATGAAATATCTAGTGATAATATTAAACTAAATTATTGATGTATGCTTGGGTGATAGATGAAAAATTGATTTATAGGTATGATAAGAAAAATTGGTCATGTAGAAATATTTTTTGGTGAGAAATAATATTTTTGAAAATAATAAGTTTATTTGAGAATAAAAGAGATAAGTAAATTATTGATGTTTTAATACGAATTATGATGAGATGAAATTTCGTGAATCTTGGCAAGTTTTGGTAGATGATTTGATGTGATTTGGGATGAAAGGAATTTTTGAGAAAAATCAGGATGGCCAATTTAAATATTTTGAATTTATATGTTGTTTTTATATTGTTGTTTATATGCATATTCCATATCATTGCTCATATTCATATGCATTAAATTAGAAAGAAAAGAACCGGGAAGGCAGCTGGTCTTATGAAAAGAAAAGAACCGGGAAGGTAACCGGTCTAATGAGAATGAAAGAACCGGGAAGGCAGCCAGTCTAAGATAATAACAACCTGTCGACAGGTGGGAAGACGTTCCCATCATAAACATTCATTCATGGCATCGGATTTAATTATTGCTTGCATTATTGAAATGCTGATGTGTGGTGTGTGATGGTGAATTTATTTAAAGATGGATGAGTCTCTCAGAGAGAGACAGTTACCATGAGAAAAAGAGAAGGATATAGAAAAATGATAATATGATAATTATTTAAATGTTAGACATTTATGCTATTATTTTAGTTATAGGAGAAATAAATGATTAAATATTAATGGGCTATTTATAAGATTAGAATACTTTTAGTAAATTTAATTCGCTGAGCTTGTGAAGCTCATCCCTCATTGTGAAATGATTTCAGGTAGCGGGCAAGATAAATAATTTGGTGGGGTTGAGATTCAGACGAGATTATTTTCTGTAAGCCACGTACGTGTCAATATCCTCAGACAATCGAGATAAAGATTTGTAAAACATTTTATTGTAAATATTCATGCATTTATGTATATTATGTTTAAGTAAATATCAAATTTGTTTGCCTCTTCTGTTGAGCGTTGAGGATTAAAAAAAAATATTCGTATTATTTTTATTGTTGCATATATGTATCGTGCTGAGATTATCAAAATATAATGACACCGTTTCGGGGGTGGCCAACCCGGGATGGGTCGTTACTCTGTTACAAAAGCCACTCACTTTGATTTTACAAAATACTTTATCTCTCACACTATCTTCTTCTGTGATATGGAACCCAAGGTTCCAATGCCTATTTATAGGGTCAGCATTTCACAAAACGAAGAAGAAAAAACCTCCCACTTGGCCACCCCACATGGGTATTAGAATTGGTCTCCCACTTAACCACCCCACATGGCCACCTAAGGTGTATTGGAATTGGTCTCCACCTTTAACAATCTCCCACTTGGAGACAATTTACCATTTGTAACGAAATTCCAACATAGTCAAACTAGGTGTGAGTTTTCTTCCACTTCTTCAGGCGTGAAGACCGATCGAAGCTGAACATCCTTTCAGCTTCTCAATCGTAACAGTCTTTGTTAACATGTCTGCAGGATTCTTGCTGGTGTGAATCTTTTCCAGTATAATAACCCTTTCTTCTAAGAGCCCCTGTATGAAATGGTATCTGATGTCGATGTGCTTTGTCCTAGCATGAAATGCAGAATTTTTGGCCAGATGAATTGCACTTTGACTGTCACTGTAAATCTTACAGTCCTTCTGCTCTTTGTCTAATTCTCTGAGTAGACTTTGTAGCCACACCATTTCCTTGCATGCTTCTGTAGCTGCCATGTACTCTGCTTCTGTAGTCGAGAGAGTTACGATCTTCTGTAATCTTGAGATCCAATTCACTGCTGCACTGCTCAGTGTAAAGACGTACCCTGTAGTACTCTTTCTACCATCTAGGTCTCCTGCCATGTCAGAATCGATATAACCCTTCAAATTGATCTCTGATCCATCATAGCATAGGGATAGATTAGTGGTACCTCTAAAGTACCTCATAATCCACTACACAGCCTTCCAATGCTCTTTGCCTGGATTATTCATGAATCTGCTCACGACTTCCACTGCTTGTGCAATATCTGGTCTGGTACAGACCATAGCATACATGAGGCTACCAATTGCTGAGGCATATGGTACTTTTGACATGTATTCATGTTCTTCGACTGTCGTCGCACATTGCCCTTTTGAAAGTGCGAAGTGACTTGCTAGTGGAGTGCTCACCGGTTTAGCCTGATCCATGTTGAACCTTTTTAGTACCTTTTCGATGTATTGTTCCTGAGATAGCCACAATCTCCGATTTTTTCTGTCTCTGCTGATCCGTATACCAAGGATTTGTTTAGCCATACCCAAATTCTTCATAGAAAACTCTTTGGAGAGTTGTTCCTTCAACACTGTTATTTCCACCATGCTTGATCCAACAATAAGCATATCATCCACATACAATAGAAGAATAATGTAGGAATCATCAAACTTCTTGAAATAACAACAGTGGTCAGCGTTACATCTTGTACACCCGTTTTTAGACATGAATATCAAACCTGATATACCACTATCTGGGTGCTTGTTTCAACCCATACAAGTTTTTCTTGAGCTTACATACCAACTCTTCTTTCCCTAGTTCTTCATACCCCTGTGGTTGCTTCATGTAGATATCTTCATTCAGAGCACCATGAAGGAAAGTGGTTTTCACATCTAGCTGTGCTAGATGTAAGTTCTCTACTGTAACAATGCTCAATACAGATCTGATGGTACACAACTTTACAACAGGAGAGAAAATCTCAGTATAGTCGATACCTGCCTTCTGTTGAAATCCCTTGACTACCAGCCTGGCTTTGTATCGCTTAGTTCCATTGTGTTCTTCTTTCAACTTGTAAACCCACTTGTTATGCAAAGCCTTTTTGCCTTCTGGAAGCTCAGCCAAATCTCATGTCTGATTTGCTATCAGGGAGTCCATTTCTTCATTCATTCCAGCCTCCCATTTGAGCTTATCCTTAACCTGCATTGCTTCTTCATAACATTCTGGTTCACCATTGTCAATTAATAACAAATAATTCAGAGATGTTAAATAACGAGCTGGGAGTTGACCTTTGTTAACTTTTTCTGATCTCTTCAATTCTTGAGGGGGAACTTGGGGAACAGGAGTCTGAGATTCTATATTCTCATCTCTGGGTTGTAACACTCCTTTTGTAGAAATTTCCTCAAGTTCTATAAACTATTTCTTTTCTATTTCCCCTTCCACTTGTTTCATCATGTCCTTATATAGAACATTCTCGTTAAACACTACATCTCTACTTCTGAAGACTTTTCAGTTTTCTGGATCCTAAAACCGATAGCCAAACTTATTAATACTATATCTAACAAAGACACATTTTTTGGATTTTGGGTCTAGCTTAGACCTTTCATCTGAGTTTATATGGACATAAGAGGTGCAACCAAATATTCTTAAGTGTGATAGGTTTACCTTTTTTTCCGTCCACGCTTCTTCTGGAAGTCCAAACTCAAGTGCAACAGATGGTCCTCTATTGATCAGATAGACTGATGTGTTCACCGTTTCTGCCCAGAACTGTTTGGGTAATCCAGCATTAATCATCATGCTTCTAGCACGTTCATTAATAGTTCAGTTCATGCGTTCTGCCACTCCATTTTGTTGCGGTATTTTAGGAACTGTCTTCTACCTCTTGACACCATTGAGAGCACAATATTCCTTAAATTCATTGCTGCAATATTCTCTACCATTGTCTGACCTCAGACACTTTAGCTTCCGACCTGTTTCAGTCTCAACTATAGCTTTCCACTTTTTGAAGACATCAAATACATAAGATTTATGCTTCAAGAAATACATCCATAACTTCCTAGTGGTATCATCAATAAAAGTAACATAGTATTGAGACCCATTAAGAGATGGTACCTTGGTTAGTCCCCACATGTCTGTATGGACCAATTCCAGCTTTTCAAGCTTTGGTTTTCTATCTGTCTTAGAAAAACTCACCTTTTTCTGCTTTCCAAAGAGACAGTCTTCACAGAAGCTCAGGTCCAGATGCTTTAAATTTGGAATCTTCCCTTTTGATAGCATGACCTTCATACCTTTCTCACTCATGTGCCCAAATCTGCGGTGCCAAGTGTCTGCGCTCAAATCTATTGATGCAACTGTTAGAACACTATTTGTTCCATTCGTCACATAGAGAGTACCTTCTTTCTTTCAGTGAGCTATCACCATAGCCCCTTTCAACACCTTCCATGATCACTTGTGAAAGTGGTTTTGCATCCTGAATCTTACAATTGGCCTACTGATATCAAATTCCTTGTGAAGTTCAGAACATATCGCACGTCCTTCAACTGTAGGGTAGTCCCATTCTCTAGGTTTATCTGTACATCTCATTTTCCAGTTATGTTGCATGGTTCATCATCTCTGAGATACACTTTCCCGAAATCACCCTGCACATAATTTTGGAGTATCTCCTTCTGATAGGTAGCATGAAAAGATGCACCAGAATCTATCACCCATAAATCATTACGAACAGCAATAAAAAGGATCAAAACATCAGAATCTTTATCAGAAAGATTAATAGAATTTTTACTTTCCTGCTTATTATTCTTCTTTGGTGCTTTGCAATCTCTCATCAGATGTCCTTTCTTTCCGCAGTTCCAACAACCTCCACTTCTTGATTTTTGTCCTCTTGATTTACTCTTCCTAAATTTAGAACTTCCACGGTTCTTGTTTCCTCTATTTGAAGATCTTCCTCTTTCTTCTACACTCAAAGCGTTCCCAGATGTTTCTGTAGATCCTGAAAATCTTCTGTGCAATTCTTCGCTTAGAAGAACTCCCACAATGTCATCGAACTTTAGCTTTCCAGAGCCAGAAGAGTTACTAACAGCCATTACCAGACTATCCCAGCTATCTGGTAAAGTTGACAAAGTTAGAAGTGCTCTAACTTCGTCGTCGAAGCTGGTCCCAACGGATTCCAACTGACTTGTCAGTGTGTTGAAACCGTTCAAGAGTTCAGCGATGCTACCACCGTCTTCCATCTTCATATTGAAGAGTCTTTTCATCAAGAATACCTTATTTGAGATGATGGCTTCTCGTACATTTTGAATAGAGCCGCCATTAAATCTGCAGTGGTTTTCTCCTTCGAGATGTTGAACGCGACAGTTGCAGTGAAAGAGAGTCTGATCGTGCTAAGAGCCTTCCTGTCCAGCACCTCCTACTGTTCATCTGTCATTTCCTGTGGTTTCTTTGTTTTGCCGACAAAAGGAAGATAGAGGTCTTTCTGGTAAAGATAATCCTCTATTTGCATCTTCCACAAACCGAAGTTTGCTCCATTGAACTTCTCGATCCTTACTTTACCTTCGTCTGCTATTGCTCCCACTCGAATATGGCTTTCTTTGAATCTTTTCTGACAATTCCTGCGAACCTCCGTGTATTAGAACACTGTTGCCGATGAATCGGTACCACCGACAAAATTTCACTATTCACGAAATTCAATATTTATGCGAATAGTAACCTCGCAAAAAAACATACAAAAATTTATTACCAAACGCTTTGATACCAGTTGTTAAGGAAATAACAAAAATTCGAACAACACGCACAAAAAAAAAATTAAACACAGAGATTTAACAAAGTTCGGTAATGTGCTTATTCCTCAAACCCACACCCAAAGTATTTTACTATTTGGCAAAAGCCAAGAGAAAATCAGAGTAGCGTTCTGTTACAAAAGCCACTCACTTTGATTTTACAAAACACTCTATCTCTCACACTATCTTCTTCTGTAATATGGAACCCAATGTTCCAATGCCTATTTATAGGCTCAACATTTCACAAAACAAAGAAGAAAAAACCTCCCACTTGGCCACCCCACATGGGAATTGGAATTGGTCTCCCACTTGGCCACCCCACATGGCCACCTAAGGTGTATTGGAATTGGTCTCCACCTTTAACACTTTATCATTTATCCGTCGTAGACCGACATGCACCTTGAAAATACAACATTCAGATAATATTGAAGATATACCACAAAGCTTTTCATTTATACGGATGGATACAGGATCAGCCTGTTGACCCGCCATTATCTCCTCTTTTAAGTTTTTACAATACTAGCAAAATCTTTTAGATGTTCAGACCTAAGAATATGATAGTTAAGTCTAGTTCTTATACATGGAGAGTAAGGTATGTCCTGTATATTTGCACCCTTAATATTATGCAACAAATAATTTTGATATATCTTAGAACCATTTTAAAAAATGGTTTCAGTCTGTTGGAAATAATTAAATTGATAAAAATAAATAAATAAAGAGCACTTAAAATTGGAATAATTAATAGGGCTGTTGATCGAGCAATACTGCAATAGAATATGCTTTCAGTCTCAGACTAATTAACCTACGACGACCTTAAGTTGGCCTGCTGGACTACAACTTTACATATATGTACTGGCTACTTCAAAATAAAGAGGATACTATACCAACTTTGATAAGAGATTTTATCATTATTTTATTTTCAATACAATAAAAAAAATATCCATTCAATTTTAAAAATCAAATGCAGCCATATTTCAACGTTATACTGAATGGAACAGAAGTTGACTATTTTTTATTATTATTTTCATGGGGTGTTGGGTGTCCAGGCCCATTGCACATCCCAATCAATTTTAAGATTGAACAAAATGCTTGAGGACAACATTTCATTTTCTTTTGATCCCCAAGTTGATTATATCCTTCTTTGGGTTGAAGAGAGCTTAGCTCACAAGGTTGATGGCTGTAAACAAGTCCCATCGTGCTAACCGGTTTCATGCTTAAAATTGTTTTAAAATATTTAAATATGATTTCGAGTTAAGTTTGAGCACGTGAGATCAAGCTTTAAATTTTTTTTCTCAAATGACCGAAAAGCTTTTCAAAGATTGAACCTAAAGTCAACCCAAGGTCTAGTTTAATCATTCTTAATTTAATTCATGCTTGAATTACAACTGTTCTTAACTAATTTAGTTTAATAAATAATACATTATTAAACATATATGCCAATAAAATTTTCTGAAATATATAAATAAATAAATTATTAAAATAAAAACATATCATACCAAAGCTAGTAATATATCAATTATAATTTATTTGTTTAAAAGACAAAATTAAAACCATAATATATATTCGTGTAGCAGCTAACTTGTCACATTTCAAGCACAAATTACCATTGTGCCTAAATTATGTAGGACTACAATAACCTCATAGATTCAAAAACCTCTTAAATAAACTGAAAGGTAATATGGTAACTGACTAAAATCTTTGAATTAATTTTTTCATCCCCTAAAATTTTTTGACGGTGTTGAACTAATCGGTGATAAAAAAAATTACATTTTGATACCATTGAAAAGAGTTCGTCGTGATCCGTCATCACTTTCCCTTGTAAATTTCACAATACTCACAAATCATAAGTCATGTTCAGACCTAACTATAATAAAAAGTGTGCTTTCAGATTAGCTGTATGCGTTAATTATCACAACTTAAACAGGTTGGACTGCAACTTATTAATTGGCTGTTTATATATATACTGACTTGGTTAAACATTATTACTAGTTAAAAATAAAGATGATTTTTTTATTATAGATTTTGTCTATCTATAGATTGTAGATTAGACCAATAAAAATGGTGTTACATTATTATTGGGTTTGTTTTGTCGCATTGCCTGTCTTATGAGCTTTTTTTTTTATAGTGCTAGTTTTGTATGGTTGGTTTTTGTTTTTGGTTGGAGCTCGTCTGTGCATATTTTTTATGCTTATTAATAATATTTTTATTTTGCTTTTCATGAAGATAAAAAAAGAAATACATATTTTAACAGCATAAGGTACAGTTTATTACATCCGTTATTAAGAACTAAGAGAACACGTATAAAACAATAATTAAGGATTTGACAATCATTTGAAGTAAGCCATAACCGAAAATATTGTTTGTACCACAGTCATCATCAGCAGTAAAAAAGCTGCCCAAAAGGAAACGTGTGCCCATGGACTGTTAAAATAATTGTGCCTTAAGTTTGCGATCCATTTGTTGCTACGCTTACTGCAATGTGCGTTTACATCGTTGAAGACTTTAGCATACTTGATGTTCTTAGTTGGGATGGCGACAGAGTCCAAAAGCCTGTTGAACATGGTGGCAATCACTTCATCGTCACCTAACCAGTTATCGATGATTCCATGGAGACTGAGTAATTCCACATTCTTCGGAGTGTTGATGAGGCAATCCATAAGTCTTATGTAATCAATAACATGATTCATGTTATTTACATGATGTTGTTCATAAGCAATGAGATTTCGAAATAAAGACTCTGTATGATCTTGGATTCCCAGTGCTGGGATTTCCAGTATTCCATTTTTAAACTTAACAACAAACACGCTATCGGCATCAACCTTCGTGAACTTGATTCCTGCCTCTTTGAGCTCTGTGGCACAACGTATGAACTTCCAATTTTCTTGTTTCTCGTCGATGACCTCATTTTCTACAGGTGAAGGAAGCCAGTTATCATGTAATAAGCTCAGTATATGCTTAATATCTTGGATGGATGAATATGGATTATATCGTTTATATCCTAATCCTGGAAGTAGATGATAGATGAATTCGAGAAGCATTTGAATTAAATCGTCTTGTTGGTTTGGTATTGCAGTCATGCTAAAAAACTCCCACAAAACAAAGAAAGGGAGTTGATTCTCCAGTAATACCATATCACGGCCTATGCTCCACATTAACAAAGGCTTATCAAAAATAGGATCATTTTCATCTATCAATTCTTCCATTCTAAATTTGTGAGCTAGCTCCACAATGAAGCAGACATCGAGGAGCATCATTTCAACAAACTGATCCTCGTTAAGACTTGCTGATTTTTCATAGCATTTACGAGCTCTTTTCTCCAATTTCCTCATAGCCATAACATATCTCGTGACATCTTGCTCTTGCTCTTCCCTTCGTTGAAAAAGCATTTGTAGATAACGTAGTTTTTGTTGTTCCATCACCTGTGAATAATCTTTACTGCAGTGGTATGGACCAATCGCAACAATGATTGGATCATAAGCTTTATCATTTATCCGTCGTAGTCCGACAATCACTTTGAAAATACAACACTCAGATGATATTGAAGATATACCACCAAGCTTTTCATTTATACAGATGGATACATGATCAAGCTGTTGACCCGTCATTATCTTCTCTTGTAAGTTTTTACAATACTAGCAAGCTCTTTTAGATGTTCAGACTTAAGAATATGATAGTCTAGTTCTTATACATGGAGAGTAAGATATATCCTGTATATTTGTACCTTTAATATTATGTAACAAATAATTTTGAGATAACTTAAAACCATTTTAAAAAATGGTTTCAGTCTGTTGGAAATAATTAAATTGATAAAAATAAATAAATAAATAAAAAGCACTTCAAATTGGAATAATTAATACAACTTTGATAAGAGATCTTATCATTATTTTATTTTCAATACAATAAAAAATATCTCCATATTCAATTTTAAAAAATCAAATGTAGCTGACCTTTTGCTAAATAATTAGTTCATCTTGGCAACAACCTTTTGCTTGTGATAATACTTAGTTAGATCGGGTCTAAAACATTAATCTTAGATTCGTCCAAAACTTCATTGATAATTTTAGAGAATTTCATTGATAATATCATTTTTTGGATCTCATATTTATTCTGGCATTACCAGTGAAGTTTTGAACAGATTTAAAATTAATGTTTTAGATCCGATCTAACCAAATATTTTTGGTTGCCTGTTGCTGGTCTTCCTAATTAAATTTGTTTTTTAAAGCAAACATAGCAACTAGTTGGTTTTCTTTTTATTTATTTTATTTTATAATACGGCAGCCAGCTTGGTAATCTAAAAATCTTGGCAATACAACAACGTTATACTAATTTTTAAAGCTAACATAGCAACTAGTTGGTTTTCTTTTTATTTATTTTATTTTATAATATGGCAACCATATTTCAACGTTATACTGAATGGAACAGAAGTTGAATATTTTTTATTATTATTTTCATGAGGTGTTGGGTGTCCAAGCCCATTGCAATCAATTTTAAGATAGAACAAAATGCTTGAGGACAACATTTCATTTTCTTTTGATCCCCAAGTTGATTATATGTCCTTCTTTGCGTTGAATAGAGCTTAGCTCACAAGGTTGATGGCTTAAATATTTAAATACGATTTCGAGTTAAGTGTGAACACTCTCAACTTAATTCATGTTTGAATTACAACTGTTTCTAACTAATTTAGTTTAATAAATAATACATTATTAAACATATATGCCAATAAAAAATTTATGAAATATAAAAAGTAAATTATTAAAATAAAAATATATCATAACAAAGCTAAAATATTTGAATTAAGTTTTTCAACCTCTAAATTTTTTTGGTCAAATCGGACCAACCATTGGTTAGAAAAATACACTTAAATACCGTTGAAAAAAGTTCATCGTGATTTATAGTGTTGAATTTAAGAGAGGAAGTGAGACAATACAAAGAGAAGAATTGTATTGAATGGTGTGATTTACTTACAAAGGGAGCTATCCTATTTATATAAGCTAATAGGAGAAGTAAAGCTATACACAACCAATGTGGGATTATCTTATTTATACAAGCTAATAGGAGAAGCAAAGCTATACACAACCAATGTGGGACTAAGCCCATATAATACATTAACATCCCCCCTCAAACTCAAGGCGGTAACTGGGAGGTGAACTTGAGTTTGGAAACCAGAGAGTGAAAGCGTCCGGGTGGATGAGCCTTAGTGAAAATGTCAGCTGTCTGATCGGCTGAACTGACGGATTGTAGACGAACCGTATTCTGGAGAATATGATCACGGATGAAGTGGATATCATTCTCGATGTGTTTTGTACGCTCGTGGAAGACATCATTGTGAGCGATCTGAATAGCACTCCTGTTGTCACAGTGTAGGATAGTGGCAGCAGGAGAAGAGATACCCATGTCAGCGAGTAGCCATCGAAGCCAGAGAAGTTCTTGAGTTGCATCAGCCATGGCACGATATTCAGCTTCGGTACTGGAGCGAGCAACCACAGTTTGTTTCTTACTACGCCAGGAAATGAGAGAATTGCCCAAAAAGAAACAGTAACCAGTGGTTGAACGTCTGTCGGTGGGGTCTCCGGCCCAATCGGCATCAGAATAGGCTTGTAAAACGGGGGCAGACTGTGCTGAGAAATGAAGCCCATGAAATAAAGTACCCTTGACGTACCTAAGAATGCGAAGAACAGTCGAGTAATGGGTGGTCCGAGGAGCGGACAAGAACCGACTGACCTGATGAACGGCATAGGCAATGTCAGGGCGAGTGACAGTAAGATATATAAGACTTCCAACCAGTTGACAATATAGAGTGGCATCCTGAAGAGGTGAACCATCGAGTGGGGTAAGTCTGACATTTGGCTCGAGAGGAGTAGTGGCAGTGGTTGAGTCAGTGATCCCAGCCTTGGAAAGGAGGTCCGAGGCATATTTGGCCTGAGAGAGAAAAAATCCATCAGAATTAGATGAGACTTCGAGGCCAAGAAAATAGGTGAGCACGCCAAGATCTTTCATCTCGAATTGGCCACTGAGAAACTTTTTGAGTTCAGAAATACCATGTGGATCATCTCCAGTAATAACCATATCATCCACGTACAGTAAAAGAAGGATAATACCATTGGCAGTATGGCGGATAAACAGAGCCGAATCATGAGCACTCGGTGTGAACCCAAACTGATGAATGGTAGTGCTGAATTTGGCAAACCAGGCACGTGGAGCTTGTTTTAAACCATATAAGGCACGACGAAGGCGACAAACTTTGTTTCGAGTGGCATCCAAGCCGGGAGGTGTATGCATATAGACTTCCTCAAGAAGTTCCCCATTCAGAAATGCATTTTTGACATCCATTTGAAATAGAGTCCATCTTCGAATGGCGGCGACAGCAATGAGTGTACGGACAGATGTGAGCCTCGCCACTGGAGCAAATGTCTCTTCATAGTCAATGCCATATTCCTGAGCAAATCCCTTGGCAACAAGTCGGGCTTTATATCGTTCAATAGAGCCATCAGAAAGTGTCTTGATCTTAAACACCCATTTGCACCCAATAGGAGTTTTTCCAGCGGGTAGATCAACAATATCCCATGTATGAGTTTTAGCTAGGGCCTGAAGTTCTTCATCCATTGCTTTCTGCCAAAGAGGATTAGTACTAGCCTCCTTATAGGATTGAGGCTCATGCAGATGAAGTATAGTGGAAAAACAATGATAATCACAATGGTAATCAGCAAGATGAGAAGGGGGGTGAGTTACCCTGGTAGATCTGCGGGGGTGATCTGGAGGATGGCTCTCAGAGGGAGTCGGTGCAGACTCATCAGACATAGGAATATCCTCGGGCACGACCGATTGAGTCAGAGAGGTGAGGTCAGCTGATGGTTCTGGAGCTGGAACTGGGTCTGGGTCTGGGTCTGGAGAGGTATGATCAACTGGTGGTTCTGGAACGGAAGGGGTGATATCAGCTGGTGATTCGGAGGTGGACTCAACAGTACCTGAAACTGGATTCTCAGGAAATAACTTAATAGATGGATCAGTAAAGAATCTGGAATTAGTGATGGTTGATATGTCAAATGACCGTAAGGAAGAGAACATTTGATGTTCCCAAAAAATGACATGACGAGAGATACGAAGAGTTTTAGAAATAGGATCCCAGCATCGATACCCCTTATGTTCAATACCATATCCAATGAAACAACACAGATGAGCCCTTGGTTGTAATTTGTTGTGTTCATGTGGTTTGAGAAGAACAAAACAAGCGCAACCAAAGACTCTGAGGTTAGAGTAATCAGGAGGTTTACCGAAAAGGCGCTCGAATGGAGATTGATTTTGGATTGTAGTGGAAGGGACACGATTGATTGTGTATACTGCGGTGAATGCAGCATCACCCCAGAAACGTTCAGGACATGATGACGAAATGAGTAGAGCACGAACGGTGTCAAGAATATGTCGATGTTTGCGTTCAGCTCGTCCATTTTGTTGGGAGGTTCCAGGGCACGAGTGGTGGGGGAGCGTGCCATTTTTGTAAAGTAGGTTTAGAAAAGCACGGTCTTTATATTCCATTGCATTATCTGAACGAAAAATTTTGATATTCCGAGAGAATTGAGTTTGAACCATAGAAGAAAAATCAGAATATATTTGAAAGAGTTCAGATCTGCTTTTCATAAGAAACAACCAAGTATAACGAGAATAGTCATCCACAAATATAACAAAATAACGAGCACCACCCATTGATGCATGAGGAGAAGGCCCCCAAACGTCAGAATGTACTAAATCAAAAGGTGCAAGGGAAATGGACTGACTCTCATTAAAAGGTAAAGCTGATTGTTTTGCAAGTTGACAATGAATACAATGAAAAGACTCATGCTGAAGTGAACCTAACTGACCACTAGAAATAAGAGAACGTAGAGGGCTAGATGAAGTATGACCTAATCGAGAGTGCCACAATTCCACAGGTGAGAGTGCTGGGATGGATGCGGCTGATTGATTTGGTGATGGTGAGGATGAGACTTGGAGATGAGTGAGCTCAAAGAGGCGTCCAACTTTACGGCCGGTTCCAAGGAGTTTTCCTGTCTGAGGGTCCTGCACACGACAACCAGTAGAAGAAAAATGCACATCAAGTCCAAGATCACATAGTTGTCCAACAGATATAAGGTTAAGCGTAAGATTAGGAACTAAATATGTGCCAGGGAGAGACAAATGAGAACTATCAACATGTCCAGTATGGCTGACCAGCATATTTGATCCATTGGCAGTGTGAATAGTATGCGCATGCTCATCACGAGTTTTAGAGGAAAAAATAGAGGCATCGGAAGTCATGTGATTGCAACAAGCAGAATCGAAATACCATCGGGATGTACCTGGTGTAGTTGACATGGCTATATTGTTACCGATTTTATTTAGAGCCTCGGTAAGAACGGTGCAGAAACCACTCCAAGCAGGTGGAAAATTGGATGAAGTTGGTGTAGCATCAGTGGTTACGGCAGCAGTATTCTTTGGCTTGGAATATGGCCGATTGTATGAGCCTCGAGAGTGATATTGGTTCCCATTTGACTGATTTCCAGATGGAAGTTTAGGGCAGTCTGCAAGATAGTGACCCGGTTCTCTGCAGACTTTACATAGGCGAGAAGGACATTTGAGCAATTCATGCCCTTGTGAATGACAATACTTGCAATATAAGGGCTTCTGGTGTGTGCTCTGTCGGTGGGGTAAGTCCGATTCAGCCATAGGAGCAAAGAGGAAGGTGAACCTCCAAGAAACCAGTGATGTGACGGTCTACTGATGATGTGGCAGTCAACCGGTGATGTGGCGGTCAACTGATGACGTGGCAGTCAACTGATGATGTGACGGTCAACGAGTAACGTGGTGCTGACGTGTTGTTGATGTGGTGCTACTGTGGCAGCAGCGTGTCTGAAACAGGAGCGGCAGCGGAGATGATGTCAACGGGTGACGTGGCACTGATGTGGCAGCGGAGATGATGTCAATGGGTGACGTGGCACTGAGGTGGCAGTGAGGTGGCGCTGATGTGGCTTTTAGGGCTGACGTGGCAGCAGCGTTTCTGAAACAGAAGCGACAGCGGAGATGATGTCGATGGAGAATGAGACTCCGACTATAATGATGACCCGACAGGTATGAAAAGGATATACTAGAAGTTTTTCTGATGTGAAGGATCCACTAATAGTGGCAATCACAGAGCATACTCAACTCTTAATATACCGAGAATTTCTGATGTGAAGGATCCACTAATAGTGGCAATCACATAGCATACTCAACTCTTAAAATACCGAGAACCATTAAGGCTCTGATACCATGTTGAATTTAAGAGAGGAAGTGAGACAATACAAAGAGAAGAATTGTATTGAATGGTGTGATTTACTTACAAAGGGAGCTATCCTATTTATATAAGCTAATAGGAGAAGTAAAGCTATACACAACCAATGTGAGATTATCTTATTTATACAAGCTAATAGGAGAAGCAAAGCTATACACAACCAATGTGGGACTAAGCCCATATAATACATTAACATATAGTATGACACTCGGTTTCATTGTCCTCTGCCAATCCTCTACCCTTAGGTGTTGCTAGTCGCCCCGCCGTGAATGGAGAGGGCATTTTTTAATGCATCACTTTTTGAGGAACTATCATGAGAAACTGAGACCACCACTGAACCAGAAGATGAAGTCCGCACGCCGGTAACATCAGACAAGCCACGAGTGGGCTTCATTTGGCCGTTTGAAAATATGATTTTTTCTGTTTTTTATCTTGTCCAAATTAATTTGAGCACAATATTATCTTGTTTCTTAAGTGTGACAAAGTAGTATTGACTCGGCCCGGCCTGACTCGAGTGGCTCCAACAACCGGTGGGGAACACCTCAGTATACGACGGCGTGCAGTAACTGGGAGTACTATTACACCTAAGGCCAACTTCAATTCACCAAATCAAAGTTCGTCTCATGTAGTGATTGTGGACTTGTATAAGGATATTGAGTATACGATTGATGTATCAGACTCGATCCTATCTTTTGTAACATGCATTCCCATCCGAGTCATCAACTGATTCGGTAAGCTATGTGTCTGGTTCATGGAGAACTGCCTTCGGTCCTCCAAACAGACTTACCCATGGAAACATGAACCTTTCATAAATATAAAAAATAAAATTATGTTAATTTATTGATTCAAATCATGCTAAACTAAGCTGAATTGAGTGTTGGATAATTTTTCCCCTTTCCCCTTTTGCTGACCGTGGAACATAGCTTCCGCCATTAACTTAAATTTGAAGTTCGTAGTGATTTACATAGAATGCAAACTTGGTTTGATGAGATTACTTGAATCAGAAATATATTATCAGGACCCAACAAGTTTTCTGTCAATCTTAAAACTGCACTATTCTTCTAATTTAGGATCAAAACTTACACCTCAATTCGGTAATCTTATTGAGTTGTTTTCTTATACAAATCATAATAAACAACATATAATATCAATTATGATAAGAACTACTGGTAAATTTTCTATACTCATAATTTACTGATAATGTAAGAAAGTAAGGAAAATACAGTCCATGTGAAAGCCAGTAGAACTAATGAAACACCTGCAAGAACTGATAGTAGGGTCCAAGGGCTATGGAAATAGTTATGCCTTAATATTCCCATCGAAGTTTTCCAACGACTGCGGCAATGCGCGTTCACATTGCAGGAAATTTCGGCGTAACAAAAATCAGATACGTTGTTGGATACAATTACATTGCTGCCAAGCTTGTTGAACATGGTGAAAACAACTTCATCACCCCCTATCCAGTTTATTATGATGCCATGGAGACGGAGTAATTCAACATCCTTTGGAGACTTGATGAGGTAACTCATGAAGATCACATAGTCAGTGACATAATTGAGATGATGATGATGATGATGATGATCTTCTTGGCGATATTGCTCATGCGCAATGAGATTTCGCAGAACAGACTCTGTTTGATCTTCAATTACCAAAGGTGGGATTTCCATTACCATGTCTTTGAACTTAACATCGAACATTTTACCTCTTTCTTTCTTCTTAAACTTGACTCCAGTGTCTTTCAGCTCCGTAGCACAACGTATGAATTCCCAATCGTCATTTCTGGTTCTGGCTACAGAGTTTCTAAAAGAAACCCGTCTGGCGAATGAGCGAACTAAAGTATGGTGAACCAGACCAAGAAGATAGGTAATTTCGTGGACTGGAATTTTAATATGTGAGTCTTGAATGGACCGTAAATTTGGTATTTTGAATGCAAAAAAATTTAGAGCAAGATCAACTATGTTGTGTTGATCGTTTGGAGTTTCAGTCATCTCGAACAGCTTACGGAGAACAAAGAATGGAAGTTGATTTTCGAATAACATTAAATCATTTTCTAAGCTATACCCAATCCAAGCCATTTTAAAAATAGGATCGTTTTCATCTCTAAGCTCCTCTACAGCACATTTACGAAACAATTCAACGATGAAGCACCCATCAAGTAGCAACATTTCGACAAACTCATCTGTGTTAAGGCTTATGGACTCTGCGTAGCACTTACGAGCTCTTTCTTCCAATTCCCTTAAGGCAGAAACATAAGTTTCCATGCAGCTCTGGCTTATCCGTCTAAGAAGCTGTTGTAGATATCGTAATTTATGCTCTTCCATGGCCTGCAGGCTAGCCTTACTGCGGTGGTAAGGACCGATAGCTAGTATTTGTGGTTCATAGGCTGTTTCGTTTACCTTGCGTAATTGATTGTGTACTTTGAATATACAGTTTTCTGTGGGTATTGGGGATAGGCCGTTAAGTTTTTCATCAATACAGATAGAAACATGATCAACTTCATCATAAGGCTTCATGTCCTCTGAAAATCACTTTAATTTTCTGTTCCAAGTATATTGCAGTCAAGGTACACTTGTTAGAAAAGAAAAGGCCAAAAAAAAAACTTTCAAGCGAAAATCAAATGCCCATTTTCTTTTTTCGTGCGAGCAAAAGAAAATAGAAACCATATAGAACTTACTTATTTGAACGCACTCCTTAATTGCTCATCCACCAGATCAAGAAAAGAGTTGCTTAATTGGTATAATGTGATTGAAGGTTGGAGGAATTTTCAACACACGTAAGCCTCCTTTCTGATATACAAAGAAACAAGTAATGGAATCAAAGGCATACAAGAAAAGAATACTGAAATTTTCTCTTGCTGAGTGACAAAGAATTGGATTAATTAGCCTCTTTTTGTATGAGCAAAGGATACCAATTATCCTAAGCAAAGAAAGTTGGAAAAGGTAACCTGACAAGTCAAGGAGATACCAAATTTGTGCCTTTTATCCAATGCTAAGTTAGCCTCTCTTGACAAGTCTGCGAACACCAACCTGGAATATGTCCTGCAAAGAATTTAGGCCAAACACCGACTATTTGGCAGATATTCTGTGGACCAACTCAAAGCTTTAAGGCCATGATTAAGGTGATATTTGGTATATTTTTAAAGTTGGGTTTAATCTACGTAGCTTAACTCTAAGTCAGATTATGTAGAGAATTTGATGATATGTTTTTAAAACTTGATTTAATCCGACATATTAAAGTCAGCTTTAATATAAAACCAAAGGTCAATTAAACCCTATCGAAATGTATTTATAACATTGAAAGTACATGAAAAATTGAAAATATTGTAAGTAAAAATTCACTGTTTAACCCGATGGTGACACATAACATCTGAAGTTAGTCATGTATAAATAAAATGGTAAAAACTTATTTAAAATAAAAAGTAAAAATCATATTAAACTTAAGATGTCTTTTTAACTTTCCATTGATTCTTTATCCGATGATCCATGACATATCTTGAGACTAATTTTTTTCCTTACAATTTTGCTCCTGACAGACTATCTCCTCCTCCTCCTCCTTCTAAATCTGGGTGTCGCACACAATTCATCCCCTGTGAGCGAATCTAGAGCTCAAGCTCTAACTCACCGATCTGGGTGTCGCGCAGCCTATGCTGCCATCGATTTCGCACAACGTCACCTCTGCCGATTCTGCACAGTGCCGCCGCCACCGAGGTCTATTGTTCGTGGACCAATTCTATACAGCTGAATTTTTTTTCTTCTCTTTTTCTCTTTATAAGTGAGCTTAATAATGTGCTTTCAGCTTGAAATTTTAAATCCTCTATTAGGAGAAATTAAACTCGTGCTATATATCTTTCGATTATTAAAGCTCCAAATCTGATTGTGAGATGTTGCAGTTGGCATGTTTTTGAGATTTAGAAAATGTTGTCACTTTTGGTTTGGATGCTGTCAACTTGTTTTAAGTAATTCTTGGGGTTTTCATTTGGCACCCGAGAAAATTAAAGAGAAAATCTAGAAAAATCCAGATTTAGGTTTTCCACTGCTGCAACAATTGTGGAAAAAAATTAAGAAAATTAAGATATTGACCTCTCTTAAAATGTTTTGAAAAAATAAAAGGTAGCATGGCCTTTTAATTTATATTCTCACTTTAATACCAATTAATTAATCTTATAAATCAAATATAAAATTAAGATAATAAAATTAATTTTATCTCATTGTAATTTTGTTTAAAAATCAAACATATTTTTGACTGTTTAAATATAATTTATCTCTTAATTAAATCAAAAATAAGGTCTTAGCTTCACACAAACTATCTATACCTCTGTAAGGGTCTTAGCATCACACTTGTTATGCCTCTTTGGTGTTTTAATATTTTTTGGGTATCAACAAAATCCATTTCACCCTCGACAATATTCTTTGAAGATTTGATAAAAAAATTCATGACTTTAAAAAATGAAAAATATTTTTTACACTTAAACTGTTTTGTACAATTTGTACTATAGTATAGTCTCAAAAGATATATTTTTTTTTAAAAAAAAAGAGGAAGTTTCAAAAGATTGTTAGTTTGCAAATAACACCACTAATTTATTAAACAGAAAGAAAAGGAAACGGACTGTACACTCGAGGGAAAAAATTGGCTTAGCTTTCAGCTGCTTCAGATTTGTAATTGTGTGTAATATTTTAGAGAGAGAGAGAGAGAGAGAAATTTCGTGAGTTAGTTTGCAGTTAGGCCCCGCGTTATTTTAAGCAATGTTTACGCACCCGTTTGAGTTCCGACTCTCATGCAACGCTCTCGCTCTCTCTCTCTCTCTGTCACACACACATCAACGCAAACCCACACCTCACAAACAAAACCCAAATTCAAACTCCATTTTCCTTATCTGGGTTCCTCTGATTTCTTTCTGTCGACCTTCAATTCCCGATGCAGCCACCTTGAAAGCTCAAATCCTCCAAGAAATTTGCACAAACAAACAGGTACCCATTTGTCCTTTCTTTAATTTTAACATGCGATTCAGTTGGGAACATTTGAAATTTGTGGAAAACCGTCACAATATTGACATTCTTACTTATCCCCTTCCGTTCCATACAATTTTCATATATAATTATGCAACATTGGGCCAGTTTGGTTATATATGATAGGTAAATGTGTGTGTGTGTGTGTGTGTATGTATACATGTGTGAATGTGTACTCATGAATATGCTTGAGGGTGAAACCTCTCAGGACAGGCTTTGACGGCACCATAATTGGGTAGTGACCCTTTCCATGTAAATTGTAGAAAGATGTATCAATATATGTATCTGTATATGCATGTAAGTATGAGTATATTGTTTTGGTTCATTGATTGATTGATTGTATGCCAATTTTGTAACAGTTGAAATTGTTAGTTTCTACATGGAAGGATTGTTGTGCAAGGAATTTGTAATCAGTGCAACGATGGGCAGGTGTTAATTGTCTTCCTTTGTGAGATTATGATGGCGTTTCTGTAGACAATGTGGAGATTTTTTTTTTTTTTTGTATATTCGGAATCGACGAGGGATTTGTGTCCTCAAGTCTAATTTTTTACAACCCTTTTTGTATTTATTCTCATTGGATTGAAAGAAGGATCTTGCTGATGTTGGATTAGGCAGTGGAAAAAGGGAGATATTGTACATTATGTGGAAAAGGTATTGTATAGTATCTGACAATTTTTCCATTCTTGGTGAAATTCAAGTTGCTATTGTGAAAATAACAGTTTGATGCTACAGCAGATAGGGAGTTGATTTGACAATTTTTGGTGCTGGGGCTGTAGATAGGCCTTGCAAGTCTTGTTTGCTCAATTTCAGACAAGACATTGCCTGTGTGCTTTTGGATCTTGACGGGGAGAGAAGAAATAAGGTTCAACAGCCCTGAGAATGTACATACATAGCTGCAGATAGAGTAGGATTGTTTTGACACTATGACAATTGAGGTTCCTGGTGCTTCAGGCCAGCAGTTTGATAGAGATACAGCCAATGTTGTGTCAAGTAGTGGTGCTGCCGCTGATAGAAATGTGTACAATATTTGTGCACAGACAGGAGAAGAATTTTCAAATGAATTCTTAAGGGATCGTGCTGCCCTAAGAAGAATACCAGTAATGAGTGATATGGATCACTACCAGCCACGGAGAGTGGGACTTAATTTCCATCAGAACCATCAGCTGGTTTATGAGGACCTCAATGGCATTCTTGATCTAAGGAGATCAGATTCCGAAGATGTTTCAGATTTTGTTCCTGCAACAGGATTTGTCAATGACGTAGAAAATCAGGTTTATCCTGATAATATAACCAGATATCACAGGGAATATGGTGCTAACGGGCAAAAGTCAAGTAAGTTCTTGAATGAAAATTATTATGATCGGGTTACTCCAGGATCAAATGCTACACCCGTTTATGTGGTGGATTCACCTCGAACATACCATCCTTATGGCCCTGGAGCTTCAGAAGGTTCTTTCTCTGGTAAGATGAAATTTCTTTGCAGCTTTGGAGGGAAAATATTACCAAGGCCAATTGACGGGAAGCTTAGATATGTAGGTGGAGAGACACGAATTATATCCATCAGGAAAAATGTCACTTTGGAGGAACTTATGAGGAAGACTTTTGCTATTTGTAACCATCCTCACTCAATTAAGTACCAGCTACCTGGAGAGGATCTTGATGCACTCGTATCTGTTTGTTTCAATGAGGATCTTCTTCATATGATAGAGGAATATCAAGATTTGGAAAGAAATGGGGGTTCTCAAAGACTGAGGATATTTCTAGTTTCTTCAGGTGAACCTGAGAGTCCAAGTTCTATTGATGGAAGGAACGCACAGCAGAGCGATTCTGATTATCAATATGTTTTTGCTGTTAATGGCATGTTGGACGTGAGTGCCCAAAAGAGCTCTAGTGGGCAGAGTTTGGCAAGCCAAACAACCCAGTTGGGAAATGCTTCAGATTATAGCCCAACTTTTCATAGGGACTCTCCTACATCTGTTCACACTTTGGAGAGTAAGGAATATAGCCCAACTTCCTCAAATTTGGTGGGCATGTTCTCAAATCATGCTGCTCAGTTTTTACCTGCACTCCAGATCCCAAGTAATTCATTTTACCAATCCCCTCCTTTATCTCCAGTTGCAGTTCAGCATAGAGATCCTCAGAGCTCTCATGTGCAATTCTATGTTGATAAAGCATATGCTAATGGTAACGGAAGCATAAATGGTTTTATCATTGACAAACATCCATATGACAGTTCCTATTTTGCCGATGCCACTGGCTATTATGATAATCTTCCTCATAGACCTGTGCCATTGACAACTTATCAGCACCATAACCAATATTTGTTAGAAACTAATCAGAGTAATAAAGCTCGTGAAATGCATTTTCACAATCGTAGCCCCAGTGGAGATTTTGTGCCTTATCCCCAACATGGTCAAAGTGATAGGAACTCTGAAAAACCGATGCTTAAGGAAAGGGCGCTTTCTGACTCACAATTGCAGGTACATGATGAGAGGTCCAGTTACTGCTTGGGAGTTGTCCCGCAGTCCCATAATAATGGAAGAGAAAAATCACCTTCCTTCGCAATGTCGAATTCCTCTCAACAATGGCCAACAAAATGGCAAGAGGTAATTGATGAGAGGGTGAACCATGCGAATCAGCCCTCTTTCAAGACACCAGACAGTTACAAGGAAAATTTTCAGCTCAGTCAAGAGATCTTGAAGTGGATAAACCTGAATAATGCTGGTTCTGATCTGGAAAGGAAACAAGATGGAGGCGATTTTGAAGTTATCTCACATGAAAATTCCAACAAAAATTTCCAACCCCGTGTACGCGCGTCCTCACGAGATTCACAAGACTCTGGAAGCTCGGTCTTCACTTTACCAATCACGGCTGTGGAAAATTCTGCAGATAAGAAGGAGCACCCACATGGTTTCCAGCTAGACTTAACCATACCTGAGTTTTATGTCAGGAGCCAAAATGCTACCAGGGATCAACAGCATGCTATACCTGATGCAACAAGTCAACCAGTCTGCCATGAGTCCACTAGAAAACTACCTATTCTGTCTCAAGAACCAACTTACCAAGAACCCATAGTTCCTAGATGTGTAAGTATAGATTCAGTTCCACCAAATATTTTAATGTAAGCTTAAACGGCACAAGAATGACCGTTGTGTTTCTGAATCCTTGTTCAGAAATTGACCACAAGTGTTGCTTCAAGCAGAGAGGCTTCTCTTCATTTGGAAGACACTATGAACTATCCTGATCACAAGGCTGAAAAAGTAGGTATCACGGAGAAGTACTTTCATGCATCAAGGTCTCAAGATGCGGACTTTGTCCAATCACAGCCATCAGATAGTTTCCTTGATGACAAGGTGCTTGAACCAGTAGTTATAGTTGAAGATGTAACTGATAGTGTACCTCCAGATATCCCCTCATCTTTAGCAGTTGTCCCAAATGTACAAGAAGAGGCCAGTGATGATTTGGCATCTATAAGGGAAACAGAGAGCTTTGCTCCCAAATCTGATTGCGAGGTAACATTTTTCACATGGACTTGATTATTTAAATTCATTATAATTTCTTGATGGTAGATTTGAACTCCTACCCTGTATTTCATAGGAAACAAAAAGTGATGGCAGAGATGTAGATGAATCTATAAGTGACGCAGCAATGGTTGAAATGGAAGCAGGCATCTACGGGTTGCAGGTTCAGAACCGCTACCTCATTTGGTTCTCTGTCAGCTTCTCGCTGCTTCTAGATTTATTTCCTTATCATCCTCTAAGGGGGGGGGGGGGGGGGGATTTTTTCATAGGAACATAGTGTTCTATATTTATTTTTCTAATTAATGTGGATGATAGTCACAAATGTTGTGGATGATAGTCACAAAGGTTTCCTTATGCACTCTGGAAGTTAGAATAAGATTAATATTCGGAACATAATATAAATTCTTCTAACAAAATTACTCTCCTATGGGCACAATGAATACATTGTTATAATATATGAACGCAGAAAACCAATTACCATGAGATCACTACTACAGCAGTTGCATCTTCCATTAAAGTTTTTGTACTGCAAGGAAATTTTGCAGCGGTCATGCATAGGTTCAGTAGAGGTACAGAGCGTTTTTCTGTGGGAATCACATTAGGATTTAACCCATGAGTTTGTCATCATATGCTCCACAGTGGTTTTTAAATTCCCTCAGGCCAAAAAAATTTTAAACTGTTGCTCATTAAAATTAAATTTCTTAAAAACTAATCACATGTGGTTGATAATTTTTGTGTCACATTAGAATAAAATGTCAAGGAAGCACCATGACAGCCAACCTCATGCATCTTTTTAATAGGGAATCTTCCCATTTGTTTATTGTGTTCTTCAATTGAATTTTAAGACAATGTGGCTTCCACATCGTGTGAGTGAGTTCTAAAACCTGATCATGAAACTTGTGTATGGGAGTCATTTTTTATTCTTAGTTAACCATTAAAATCCTTGTTAGAACAGAATGCTTCTCTTGGTATGTTTTTCTTAAATGTCCCATGACTAAAACATTTTATTACTTATTCTCTAGATAGATTGAATGACTGAACCAAGCAATCATGTGAAATTACAAAATAATCTTGGTTTGCCTCACTTAGTTCTCTTTAGGCTTCATTTTTAAGGTTTTCAGTGGTCCTAGTACGTCAGCAAGTTCAGATATGCTTCATATTACCTGTTTGAGATATTCATCTAAAATGATTTTTCCTTATTTACCCCCTCTCGTCATTTTTTGAGTAGGAAAGAAGCAATTGAATGTTTATATTTAACTGAATTCTTCAGATGTTGGTATGCAGATCATAAAGAATTCTGATCTTGAAGACTTACAAGAGCTAGGATCTGGTACATTTGGAACTGTTTATCATGGAAAGTGGAGGGGAACAGATGTTGCTATTAAGAGAATCAAAAAGAGTTGTTTCACAGGCAGATCATCCGAGCAAGAGCGGCTGGTAGGTCTCCAAATCATAGGTGTTTGAGGTTCTGAATTTTCTTTGCTTCTTCCAGTTCTTATGATTGCAGTTTTCATATTTATTCAATTTCTTCCAGTTCTTATGATTGCAGTTTTCATGGTAAAATAACTTTTTTAGTGGTTTGAATTGAACTACCTGATCATGCAGACAAAAGACTTCTGGAGAGAGGCACAGATCCTGTCAAATCTTCACCATCCAAATGTGGTAGCATTTTACGGAGTGGTTCCAGATGGGCCTGGGGGAACAATGGCAACAGTAACTGAATATATGGTAAATGGTTCATTGAGACATGTCTTACAAAGGAAAGACAGGTGGGTTGGCCCAAACATCTTTCTTTCTCCTGTTCTTTAACCTGATAAAGATTTACTGAATCTTCAGAAACTTCTGCAGATCTCTCGATCGTCGTAAAAAGCTTATGATTACTCTGGATGCCGCTTTTGGCATGGAATATCTACATTTAAAAAATATTGTTCATTTTGATTTGAAGTGTGACAACTTGCTTGTCAATTTGAGGGATCCACAACGACCCATATGCAAGGTGATTAGCAGCAGAAGCCAAAAAATATTGACCACAGTCTGTATACGTGCTAACAGTTGATCAAAACATAATTTAATTGGCTGGCTTTCCTACATGCTTCCTAATGCTTTTTAATAATTAGTATATGGTCGAAAATGTTTTTGTATTTCTTTTCATCCCCTAGAATATAATATTTTTAAGCACAGTATTATTTATATGTGGAGCTTACCTCGGTTGCAGGTTGGAGATTTTGGGTTGTCAAGAATTAAACGCAACACTCTTGTTTCTGGTGGTGTACGAGGAACCCTTCCATGGATGGCACCGGAATTATTGAATGGAAGCAGTAGCAGGGTCTCTGAGAGGGTTAGGAGTTTGGAATAAAGCCCAATATTATTCTTATAGTATATTAGAAAATGGAACAAGTGACATATCAAAGAATGTAATAACATCATCATCTGACCACTGTTTTCTTGCAGGTTGATGTTTTTTCATTTGGCATTGTAATGTGGGAGATCTTGACTGGGGAAGAGCCATATGCTAACATGCATTGTGGTGGCATCATCGGTAAGCTTTTCTCCATTGCTGAAATTATTTCTCCCTTTTCTCATCCAAGTTTCATATTCAAACATACACGATACCCATTGTGCCTCTAAATTTTGAATCATATTATTTTTTTGATTAGTGAATCATATTATTAAGTATTAATAAGTATTACTTGAGCGTTGAACAATGTTCTCATTTTCTACCATCACACAGAAGTTTGACGCTAGTTACAACTTTAGGAATTCACTTCATTGTTTTTCTTGAAGTATCAGTCACATCCATTGGAACTCAACTCGTTGCACGTGAAAGGTCTTATTAGCTAAAACTGCTCCAATGAGCCTCACCCAATGTACCTGAAGTCCTGAACCCCCTACTTCTTATGAGTAGATCACTTGAGGCAATGATTCAAAATTTTCCTTTAGCATTGCTTCTAGTCCTTAGAGGAATTAAGAGAAAATTACTGACTGTTTTTTTATTATTATTATTGGCAATTCTAAAATATTGATCAGTTTGTTCCATCGCATTTACCATCCTCTATAAGAATAAATCCATTTTTCATAATAATGTTTAAAAAATAAAAATGAAGAACTTCTTCTTGACTGACTCTGACATTGGAGAGTCCTATGTAACATCTTTCGCTTATTCACAAGGATCAATGTTGATAGAAGATAATGAAATTTACTTTTAGTCCATATGCCTCCAAAATATCTACCCATCTTCAAATATTTCAGTTTGCTATTGTTCTGCCTTGTTTACTTGCTTTTGTCCATACTCTTTTAGTGTGTTTCTGTCACAAATTTGACAAAGAATCTTGGTTGTCATGAAGGGGGAATTGTGAATAACGCACTCAGGCCTCCAATACCAGAACGTTGCGATGCTGAGTGGAGAAAGTTAATGGAAGAGTGCTGGTCCTTCGAACCAGCAGAAAGGCCATCATTTACAGATGTAGTAAACAGACTGCGTTTGATGTCATCAGCATTCCAACCAAAGCGCCATAATTATGCAATTAGATGAAATCAACACCCCGTGTAAGTCAGACATAAATACACAATTTTATGAGTTGATGAGCTTTTTAACTAGCTTCCATGCAAGCCATTTCTGTAGAAAGTAACTATTGTAGACTGAGAATTTGAAGAAATTCATAATGTTCAATCCAAGTTTTGGTGTCAAACATTTTTTTTTTATTCCGATGATTTAAAAACATTATGAATGTGTTTAGTTATCGGAACTATGAAACACATGTATGTAAAAAAAAAAAAAAAAAAGAATTACTATGTAAAATTCTTATAGTTTCTTAGCAATGAGATCGTGAACAGTTTTGAAAACCTTGATTATGCTTACTTCTGGCTGGAGTTGTATTTGGGCTACTCATTCTTGGAGTGTGAAAGTTATTGCATGAAAGAAAAGCTGCACTGGGAAACTTGAAATACTGATGATAAGAATCAAGGTAATGGCGGCAACCCTGCATCCCTAGCAAGCAAGAAGATCCATTATTCCACGTCCTGCACAAGAGATTATAGAGGAAGAAATGCTGCAGATTATTATAATTTGATTGAACGTTGGGTTTTCAAAATGTCATATTCTGGGTTATAGATTCCTAATAGAAACTTCGTAAACGCTTTTTTCACTGCCAATTCGCATCCCCCACCCTCACCTGAATTACTGAATTCAGAATAGTTGGGAAATTCAAAAATATCCCAAGTGAACTGAATTCAGTGAAACAGGACAAACAGCTAGCAAGGGTCTTCCTGTTATGCAATCAAGCCAAAGTTTTGTAGATTCATCTCAAGGGTTCTTGCTTGTATAGTTACTTTGATGACACTAGCATAACTAAATGATAATGAAAACAGTTTTTTTTTAACACGAACAAACTTTAAATATTTTTGTTGATAATTTAAAAAACTATTTTAGATTTTTTATTTTGAATTATGCACTGAATGTAACAGATGAATTGTAAGAACTAGTTGAATCAGATGAATATGGCTCTCTATAAAATATATATATATATACAGAAACTATAAAATAATTTTTTTTAACATTATTCATTTATGAAAAAAATATACATTTTTTTTGCCTAAAATATACGTTTTTAAGTAAGAGAAATACCATATTCATTATACTTTTATATTAACAAGAAATAAAAGATAAAATTGATAAAAAAAAACCGAATCGGAGTATCAGTTTATATACTATTCCGTCCATCACATTTTATTTGCCACTCAATTTTAAAATAAATATTTCAAAATAATTATCACTTCAAAAAAACAAATAAAAACAATATCTTAATTTTTTTATACTATTTTTATTTTTACAGAATTTAAAATTCTAAAATAAATGCTCCAAAATAATTTTTGCTTCTCAAAAAACAAATAAAAACAATATCTTAGTTTTTCTATACCACTTTTACTTTCACAGAATTTAAAAAAAAAAAATCTTATCTTTTCAAATAACTAACAAAACATTGAGGGTTAATATTAAAAATTATATATTTATATATGTTCTGACAAATGGTGAATAAAAAATTACACAGATGGGAGTATTTTATTACCTTCCAAATTCCTTTGCCGCGTTGGTTTTTACCAATGGAAAATTTTGGATCTTTCTCTTCGTCCCAATCGTTTCATAGCCTCAAAGAAAAAGTATTGCAATCTCCGAAATTCCATTCTCTCGATAATTCCTACGCTTCATCTTCAACTTCACCAAAGAAATGAAACCAAAAATAAAAATGAAACTAGAAAGAGAAAAATTAGTTTTATTCCTCAAAGAAGACGATTGCATCAGAAGCTGTTCTTTGCTTCGTAATAAGCATGCCTCGCCGATCCCTAGAAGGTATGCTCACTTTTCATTTTTCAATCGAAGAAACTATGCTCTTTTTACATTATTCATCAAATGTAATGTTTCCATTTACTCTATTTTCTTTAAGCATAAAAGAGTTTTTCTCCCTTTTTGTCTGCTGTGGTGCCATTTCTTCTGGTCTAACTGGCACGCATAGATTGGATTATGCAAGTTTTTTTAGGGATTGATTACTGATCGTAGTTGTTTAGGCTCTTTCAGCAAACTGGCAAAAAAAAGAAAAAAAAAAAAAAAAAGCTTACTTGTTGTGTAATCTAATTCTCTATTCGGATGAGTTTAGGTGCTAAAGCAGAAATTGAATGGCGCCATTTCCTCTGCTGGTGTAAGGAAATCAATCATTTTTAATCAGGGCTTTAGGTCTACACAAGCCATTTTCTTTTTCTCTTTTGAGTCTCTGGACAAATATAGAATCCAATTTCAAAGCTAATGGTAGAACAGCTAGTCCTCAGAGGATCAGATTTCATATTCATCAAGTTTTAACTAGAAGAAGAAGGCAGAAAAGATAAATCTTGCATAGGATTAGTGGTGGATATGGCTCTAAATAGAAGAGCTAAACAGCTTGAATCAACTCCTTCGCTTGTTTAGCTAATATCAAGTAGTTTGTCATTAAAGATTTTTTTCAAAAAAAAATTGTGATGGAAGCTTTTCTGAATGGATTTTATTTCTGTTATCAATTTGTAATGGTTGGATATATATGCTAAGAATAATTTCCTGCATTTATCGAAAAAAAAAAAGGAAGTTCTTGCAAGACACAACAGAGACATGCAAATGCTGCAACAATATTTCTAAGATTAATCCAAACATGTTTTAACTTTTCTGTCCATCTTCTTTCTGCTGTTATGCATATGTGCCACAATTTCTTACTTTAATTTTTTAAGAAGATAGCTTTTTAATTTCATGAATGCAGTGATCTCTCCAGCACCTCCTAAATTTCAGATGCAGAGTTCACCATGTCAGATTCGTAATACTGCCTTATTCTTTTTCCTGGGAGGGATAGTCATGCTTTTAATATTGCTGATTCTCATAGTAATCTTTTGGAAAATCATCAAACCAACAGAGTTGATGAAGCTAGTACGGTCTAGAAGACGCAAAGGTAAAAGAACTAGTGAATTGTAAATATTGTCCATGAAATCATAACAAGCCGTTGGCACCTGAAGCTTTGTATTTTATTAATCTTGTTGCAGCATCCAAAGATTTCTTAATCGGGAACCTCAGAATAATAAGCTACTTTGATTTCCAGACAATGAAGAAAGCCACCAAGAATTTTTGTCCTGGTAATCTCCTGGGAAGAGGTGGATTTGGGCCTGTCTATCAGGTATCATTGCTATATTGCCTGTTTGGATGATGCTATTTATGTAATTTGAAATTTAAGTATGAGAACTCAAGCACACCAATTTTATTTTATTTTTTTAAAACAGAAAGACCCAACCAAAAGATCAATGTTTCTCTCTGTATTTACCAGTCTGCAATATATGGGATGAACAATGGCAGTCATGTTTTGACTAACGTCAGAAAATAAGAAAGGAATAAAAAAATACTCATTTTGACAGCTACAATATGTCAAAAGAAAAAAAATAAAATGCTTCCTACATGTCATATTTCAATTAGGATGCTTCAGAACAAATCTTTCAGATTTCAACGCTCAAATCCAAATCTGTATTATTTTTTCATGCTGATTAGTATTGTTTGTTTTTATTTTCCTTCCTGCTAGGTGTCTTACTTCGGAGTCTGAAATGTACTCTGTGTATTTGATAGGGAAAGCTAGAAGATGGGAGGTTGGTTGCTATAAAAAGATTATCTCTTGACAAATCCCAACAAGGAGAAGCAGAATTTCTTGCAGAGGTTAGGCTGATCACGAGCATCCAACATAAGAACCTGGTTCGCCTTCTAGGATGTTGCTCAGATGGGCCTCAACGGTTACTTGTGTATGAGTATATGAAGAATAGGAGCTTGGACCTAATAATATATGGTATCACTTGGTTCTAATAATCTCGGTTTTCTCCTTTTATTTTTCCTTTTCATCTAATATATGTTATTTCAAACACACATTGGTACAATGGGAAGAACTGATTGTTGTTCTGCTTGGAGCGTTGGATCAGTACTGTTATACAATAAAAAAATTGATCCCCAAATTGGTGATAACTTTATCAGAGGTAGATTATTTTGGTAAAAAAAACTTCTTCCAATCGTGATGAAGGTGCAATTCAATCCTAAACCTTGGATACCACCTCCTACCATCTTTACTAGCCGGCAACTTGGCACCTTCCTTCCTTTCATTTTATTGATAGTAGCTAATATATCATGGTACTGCCTTAAGCAATTTTGATACTATGTTTCCATTATTGTGGCACCTGACAAGGGAAATTTGGGAAGAGGAAAGAAGCAAATCAATAATTCTGGATGTGAAATATTAAAGTTTTGGCTTTATTTTAGTCACCAGTTTTCTTATAGATTTCAATGATGCAGGAAAAAGTGATCAGTTCTTGAATTGGAGCACTCGGTTTCAGATAATCATAGGCATAGCTCGAGGATTACAGTATCTACATGAGGATTCACATCTAAGGATTGTTCATAGAGATATCAAAGCGAGCAACATTCTTCTTGATGAGAAATTTCACCCAAGGATTGGAGATTTTGGGCTGGCTAGGTTCTTTCCTGAAGACCAAGCTTATCTTAGCACTACATTTGCTGGAACTCTGTAAGTCCTTTCCCTTATAAAAAGGTCAGTGAACCACGTCACTCATTGAGAGGTGGATAACACCTTGAAGTATGTGGTTTTTGGAAGTAATTTGAAAACCATAAGAAGTCATCTTTCTCTCTAGTAGCTATTTTTTTATGTCATCAATGTTGCAAAAAGTACAACAAAAGACAAAAGAACAAAAAAAAAAAAAAAAAATCTATTGTTTATACAATCAAAATTAAATTTTCTATGTTGAGATTTGATTCTGAATCCACGAACAAAACGTATAGAAAATTTCCTCTTAGTAAAAGTCAAGTCAATATCAGAGTAACATTACAAGTTAAATGAATTTCTTCATGTTCCAATGTTCTTTCAGTTTACTGCTATGGAGATGTGTGGCACTTTTACTAAAAGTGCATATCGAACTTCAGTATTGCTTCTTTCATCTTTTTCTAATTGCCTTTTTTTTCCCATTCTTTTTCTAGTGGTTATACAGCACCAGAATATGCTATTAGGGGAGAGTTATCAGAAAAGGCAGACATCTATAGTTTTGGTGTTCTTGTGCTCGAAATCATCAGCAGCAGGAAAAACACAGACCTTACCTTACCATCAGAAATGCAATATCTTCCTGAATATGTAAGACTATAGCATTTAAAAATATTTACTTGATTCAATTTTATTTCTCTTAACATAGAGTGGGCCATTTTCATGGATTTTAACTTTTGTTCTAGGCATGGAAATTACATGAGAGCTCACAAGTAATTGATCTAGTTGATCCAAGAATGCGAGAAGAAGGGTTTGTGGAGAAGGATGTCTTGCAAACAATCCGTGTAGCCTTCTTATGCCTTCAGCCTCATGGGAAACTAAGACCCCCGATGTCAGACATTGTTGCCATGTTAACATGCAAGATTGAAATGGTTGGAACACCTATGAAACCAACGTTCCTAGAACGACGACGCAATACTGATGAGATTGTTTCTTGGGATTCTATATCTGAGCCTTTCCCTTCTCCTCTACGAAGTGAGTCATCTTCATTACCTCAACAACCAAAATGAAGGAGTTTTGGGATTTTATATATCTTTTATTGGAGATAGAAAATTAAATCGATGGTATGATGTGCATAGTAACATATGTAGACTTATTCAGGTCTTTTTGGTTAATTACTTGGCAATAATACAAAAATGGGTAAAAAATTGTTTAGCCTTATATTGCTTGTAGCTGCACTTGGGATATTACATAGTGATTATATGCCAACAAGAAGAGAAGTTGGAATCTCCATTTTTGTGATGTTTCTTAAGCTATTGATAGTTGCTAGCCGTATGGTTTGACTTGTGCAGACTAACTAGTACGGAGTTTCTGATTACAGTTGATTGTTTTTTCAAATTTAGGCTTATTTTTAACTGGCATTGCCTGTTTGATAGCAAACTCAATTATCAGAAATTAAAGTTATCTACGTAGAGAAAATAGGAATACTTTCAATGGATTAGAGTCAAATAGCTAAAGATTGGTCCCAGTTTTTGGCCCAGTATTAAAATCTAGTTCTTAAACCGTAAGATAATATCATGAGGCCAGGTCCAAGGTGTTTCTTTCAACATTCATATCTACCTGTAAAATTTGATGTCCCCAACAGCTCAATTAAAACTTCGGATCAATTATTAGTTGTTTGTGATTAGACACAAATCCAAACGTAAAGAAGTCAAATCCACTTTTCAAAACTTCCTCGGTGTGTTTTCCTTTTTATCTCCTATGATCATTGAATTGTGATAAGACCCAAATCTGAACGTAAAGAAACCAGAGAACCACAATAATAATCCAATCATAACCAAATAATTCTCTCTTTCTCACACGTATGGGTTTTCTAAATGAGACCACGAAAACCAATGTTCTTTTTAACGGGATTCTAAGACCCAGCATTATTCTAATAATAATCATCATATATATATATATATATGTATGTATTCATTCGAAGAATAATCCTATGTTAAAATGTCACCAATGATCCTCATGTTTGATCTTTAGATCAATTGATCCTTTTAATTTAGTAAATAAGCTTTCGTAATTTCAATTTAGTTCAGTTAAGTTTCTTTTGTTAACTTTTTCTTAGTTTCGTTAGTTTATACCACTTAAAATATTTGCGTATCTAAAATTTTTAACCATTAAACAAAAGATAACCGAAATTCTCCAATATAAACTTCATGCGATCCATAAAACCCCTTATTGTTAATAAAGGTGTCAAGTTCAACCGTGCATGAACACTTTTTTTTTCTTTGTTTAGGTTTTAGGTTAGGAACATAATTCTCTTGTGAGGCTTAATTGAAAGAATTCTGTGTTTTTTATATGACAGAAACTAACAGAGTTAAAAAGAGTTAACGAGGAGAAATATTTCTCACCTAGCATAAAAAGAGAGATATTGGAGGAACCTTTTTTCATTCAATAATCAAAAATGAAAAATGTTTTATGTCGTATATTTTTTATAAACTTGTGTTAGACAAAAACATCTATTTTTATGTCATAGGGTTAAGCAAGAATTTCTCATTAACGAAAGGATTTAATTAGTTCAAATTGAAACTTCAGAGATTTATTGATCAAATTTAATCTTTGAAGACCAATTTAATAAAAGAGTCCAACTATAAAGACAAAGTGTGATTTAGCCTATAATATTCCTTACATCTAGGGGTGGACTTGGATGTCCGGTTCGACTCGAAATAAAATAGGAAACTCAAAAATTGAGTTCGAGCTCTAACTTAATCAATTTTTTGTTTGTTCGAGCTCGGTTTGGATCAAGTTCGAGCTCGAGTCTCAGTTTTGAATTGTCCATTCGAACTCTAACCTGAATTTTAATTTTAATAAATAAAACTATTAATATTAATATATAAATACTAGTTCGACCTCAATAATATCTTATCGAATTATTCATTAGTCTTACGAATCGGATTTAACTCGATAAGATATTCAAACATATTTTTTAAGCTCAAAAACGATTCGAAGTTCAACAAATCAAGTTTTGATCAGCTCAAATAGTTCTGTTAAAGATAGATTCCATTCCCTACTTACATGAGTAAATTTTTTTAGCAACTTGACTACTAATTTTTTGCACCATGCACCCACTATTCTGTCTTAGCTGAGAGGCAGACGAGGTAACTAACCCAATACAGAAAAATTAATAAATGCAGGCTGGCAAGTAGGGCAGGCTGCTGCTAGTATTAAATTCTCTCACTCCCCCCAAAAAAGTGTAGCATTTAAATTTCTTCTGCCAAAGAATTCAAAACATTATGTCATTTTCCGAATCAGGAAACATATCAAACCAGTACAGGGTAACCATATCAAAAACTACCAGCTTTAAGTTCTTTCCATCAACCCCACCACAATTTTCCTTCCTTCATTTGGCCATCAGCTTTCATCTGTACTTATTTTCCTCCATACCAAACATAAAATGAAAATTAAGTGGCAAGATTGAGAAAGTGATGATGTGCTTTCGGTGCTGGAACTTAAAACCCAACACACAAACGTGAAAACAGTAGCTACTAGTACTCTACATTTATAAGATCATACAGAGTACTTATTTTATGTTGCTCGAGTGGGAAAAAAAAGACCGAAACATATTTGTGAACGGTCTTAATAAGATTCAATTAAGCGTTATTAGGGCGACAAAAATATTAATAGAACCTTCAATCTTGTTATTGCGTTTTAATACTCACTCTATCAACCAATCAAAAATCTAAATCTTACTTAATACGATATAGTGTTTTCTGAGGCGAAAGCGTTCGGCGAGACGTTTTGTCTCGAGATGTTGGGATGTAAATTTTTTGAATCTTTTTGGGAGTTTCGAAATTTTAATAAAATCATATTAATTATTTAATTAGGATAACAAAATTAAAATTAAAATTAATTTTTATCACAGTTTAATACTTTATTAACTCTCTATAGTGTTATAATTATAATTTTATAAATATTTATATATAAATTATATGAAGTATAACTTATATTTTTATATTGTTGTAATTTGTAAGTGATTAATTAAATAGTTTGTAATTATTATTAACTAGATAACATGTATTATATATTTATGAAGCGTAATAATATAACAACAAGAACACTAGTTTAGTGGTTAAAATCTATGACACTCATTAAGCCTGCACCCAACGAAAGCTTCACAGGGCGTACGCCCCAAAGCAAGGTGAGCGCTCAACGATAGAAACGCCCCAAAGCAAAAGGCGTGCACCCAATGAAAGCTTCACAGAGCGTATGCCCCAAGGCAAGGCAAGCACCCAACGATAGAAACGCCCAACCTTTTATGCCTTGAGGCGTTTTCAAAACGCTTCACCTCTGGACGTGCCCTAAGACCGCCTTTTACAACATTGACGATATTAAACAGTAAATTGTTAAGGTTAAAATGGTAATTTATCAATCAAATTTTTACGTGTGTCAATTTTATTACTACTTGATTATCCGGGTGATACAAAAAGATGACAAAAACGGATATTCCTCTAGCAATGCTCTTATCGTGGGCATAGTTTTTTTTTGGCCTTCTTCACTTTCCCTTGGCTGAAATTTTCAAAGATAGAAGTATGATATATCAGGAGAATCAACAAAAAGAAAATATTTATAAACACAATTAAAAAAAATGATTTGAAAATCAAAGTTACATTCTTACTTTCTACTACCATGTCAATAAGCACTGAGCAAATACTCCATGAAAACAGAGTAATTAGTCGCTTCTCTTCTACCTGTTGTGTAAGGGATTAGAACCAGTGGGGACAAGTCGCTTGTCAGCCAAAGTGGTACTGTTGTTGTTTTCAAAGCAAGACAAGCACTTGTTGTTGGTTGCATCTACTACTGATTTCTTTGAGTTCTGCTTTGCACCATGCAAGCGAGTGAGCAAACTGCCGCTGCTTTCAGAGTCTACAACACTTGCAAAAATCGAAAGGTATACCACAAAGATAATATTGAGAACAGCTATTCTCATTTTGCAATGTGGAGGAAAAATAATTTTGAAAATTTACAAAACAGTAACCCAGTAAAAATTGAAAGACCCACAAGAGATTATATACTTGAAAAACGACCTGAGAGAGAATGGGAGAGAGGCAAAAGGAATAGAGAGGGTATAAGAGAGGGGAAAAAGAAAAGAAGGGTAATTGCCAACTGGGAGGTGTTAATGTGTTGTAACACATTAACTATGGTACCTCGGACATTAAAAGACTTTGATACATCACAATCTTTTGATCAGAACCTTCATTAAAACCCCATTGATTGCTTTCAATTCCATCGGACATGCATACCTTTTTTATAGAAAAAATAATAAATATATCTGTTTGGTTTACCGATAAGAACGGTTTCAGTAACGAAAAACGTACTTCAAAAATCGATATCAATTTATACATTGTAAAGAGTAAAAAAATTTACAACAGATAAATGCGAAATAAAAATTTTATTTTGAGTCTCTCGGTATTATCAATAAAGTTTTTAAAAATTATTAATAAAATTTCAAAAAATTATCAATAAAGTTCTAAAACAAAAAAAATACATTTGTATGTATCGAATGTACATGTATCAATGCTCAAAAAGTTTATGATTTATAAAATGATGACAAAACCACACAGAAGTTACGAATTGTTTAATGCATATTGTTTCGCTGATACAAATTCAATTTTTTGAAAAGGAAAACTATTTTTTGAACGTTAAAAACCGAAAACCATTTCATAAACTCGCTTAAATCACAATTAATAACATAACTTAGTAAAAGGTGAAAAAAAAAACAAAAAATCAACGTTCTGCTGATCTCCATACAGGTGCCTATATAAGCCCAGAACCCTGTTGCCTCCCTATAGTCCAGTGAGTTTTTGAGAGCATGTAGAAAAAGCTGACAAGCAGAAAAAGGAGTGGGAAGGAACTTTGCTGGTAGGAGTATTAATGGTGGGTTTTGACCAGACAATGGTTGCATATTTGCTTGTAAATCACGTCTATGGTTATAGGGTTTTGATTGAATTAATGATGAAGAGAGATGGATTTTACTTTGTTCTCGTTATTGGGTGAAAGAGAGAGAGAGAAAACTGATTCCTTAACCGGGTTGACGACAAGACAGTTGAGACCTTTCTTTTTTTTTTCGTTAAACCATGGGAAAAGTTGGGTTTGTATACCCTTCTTTCTCTCACTCATAAGACACCACCTTCTGTTTTATTTGCTCATCAATGTAACTTCACAGAATGGGAGATTTCACCATCATTTTTATTCAAATGGAGAAGAAAGCTTCTAAACAAGCTTCAAATAAGTGCTAATAAGATTCCCCATTTAGGCCATTTCTCATTTGGTTCAATGCCCTAATTCCAATATTATTTCTTTCCTTTCAAGTTTTTTTCTAATTAATTAAAGAGATCTCTCGGGTTTCTAAGTGTTTAGAAAACATAATTTTTTTTTATTAGATTAGAAAACACAAAATTAGTTTGATGATTTGTATTATGAGCACTAAGAAGACAACCTAAGAGATTTTGGTTTTTTAAGTTTGTACTAAATTGAGAGAACTAGAATCTCAGACGAACTAGCTAACAACGATATGCTACTTAATTAGAAGTTAAATAACACTGTTAGTCCTCGTAATTCATCCCCTCGATCAAATTGATCTCCAAATTTTCAGTTGTAACAATCAAATCTCTCAATTATCAATTGTATCCAAATAAATCCGTTTGTCAAATTTTCTTAATTATGTGCCAATGTTAGTATTATTGTCACGTAAGATAGAACAATTTAACGACATGATTAAATTATTTAGCCTTTGAATCTGTTCAATGACTGACTGATGCTGCAAAACAGTAAAATTAATGCATCATCAAAAACATAAAACCCTTGTGAGGTCATATTATACAGCTTTTAGGGAGTAACATTACCCTACAAACCCAGATTTTGTAAAGAATTTTTATTTTTTATGTGACAAGTGACTAAATAATTTAACTTGAAGGCTGAAATATTATTCTATCCTACACGTAAATATTGCCGACAGAGTTAGAAAGACTTTATGTGGGATTTAATTGTATAAAAATCATAGTTGAAGGACTTATTTGTTGTAAATGAAAGCTTGAGGAGCAATTTGATTAACAGGGCAAACGATAAGGACAAGTGGTGTTATTTAACATTTTTAACCCAAAATCAGCTGCAAAATAGAACAGAGTACATGTATCATGGAGATCATTGGGCTGTTATAGGAAATTGCTTTTCGGGTAAAAAAAAACTAATAATGTAAAGCCCAAATTGTTTTTTAGGCCCATCAGCAGCCCAAATCAACATTTTCTTAAAATAAATCCAAATTAATAATTGAAGTCTATAAAATTTAACTTGAATTTGGATGGTTGAAAATCGATTATAATAAGTTTAAAGTAAAAAAATATTTAAATTTATTGATTTAAACATGCTTTAATCTTTTATTGTATTATACAAAGATTAAAATTTAAGCATATTTTACTAAAGATTAAAATTTAAAGATAACCCTTTATACTTACTTGAAAAACGTAAAATTTATTGATCTAACGTACATCAACAATAATTTTAAATCAATACAAGATAAGAGTAAATTTCAGTTTACTTGGTTTTAATTTTATCTTAATTTTTTTCCATAACATTTCAATTGTCTTAATTGGAAAACAAACTTATAATATTATTCCTTTTTTTTTCTTTCTTGTCAAGTGATCTTCAATTAAAATGTAAGAATAAATCACATCATAAAACAAGTCCAATATGGTCATTTTGACTGCCAAATTGGTGCCCGAATGGGTTGAGCACTTGAGTACCCATTTATGTCCATGTAGGATTCAATTGAGAAGATTACTTGACAGAATGACAAACAATGTAATAAGTTTGTCCCTGAATTGAAACAATTAAAATGTTAAAAAAATATAATAAAGACGTAATTTAAAATTAGTATACTCATAATTATTGATGAAATGTACCATTTGATATAAACTTTAATCAAGGTTGTTTTTTTAGGTCTTTTATGAAATTTGAGTTAGTGAATATTTATAGTTTACATACATATTTTGATATATTATATGAATTTTATTAATTAAATAATAAGTTGACAATTAATTCCATTATATTGTTTTCATTTTCCAAGTGGAATCCAAAGAACTTAACATAAAAAATCTTTTTGCCGTGTAAAACCGACCCATATTGTCAATGGCACAAACGATAATGAAATCCTTTAGACTTCATAACTCAGTCCAAATCATGCAAAAGCACCAAGCCTGCTTGCCAACTTGTACCAAAGTCAACTGCTATTCTAATCTCAGAACTTTTTCGTTCTTCTTTTCTTTGGCACGATACATAAATTTTTTAAATTAAATTATGTGAAAATTCTCGTCAATCTCACAATTCAAACCTTAATATTTTTAATATTCACTCAACCACTGAATCTCTATAAAACCCTATATTACAATTTGATACATACATAATGTGAGATTAAAACTACTTACAATAACATTTATCTTTTATGTAGGATTTGAAGAATATCCTAACAAATTCTTTACTCAACTTAAATCCTGAACATGATTTACTTTTGCTCGATCAAAACATTCAAATTTCAATAGAGTATTTTTTACCATTTAATCAGATTTTAAATCTAATCTCAAACTCTTCATTATCAATATGGTGGTGTATTCTAACTATCGTTTCCACGCGTAATCTACTTATTTTTTTTATGCTAATATCCTATTTATTTTAAAAAGGTCAAATCAAACCAACTAGATTTTGCAAATTTAAGGTTTATGGTTTGACTTTTATTAATTTGCTAGCTATGTAGGTTAAGTGAATAACTGTGAAACCAAAAGTGCAGTTAAATTTATAACGTCAGCTCGTCTAGTCGTCGCATCCTTCGCCGCCATTTCTTATCTATCCATCCATCCATCTTGTCTGATCCAAGAAGCCCTCTACTTACTAATAAATAATGGTCTTTTATTATTTTTTTTATTTCTTCCTAAAGCAAATCAAGTGATTAGAGTACCATCCACAGAACTAAGTAAGTAATTAATTGGAAGATAATCCTATCCAAAAGTGTCAATATACCATTATTATGTCTACCAATTACAAATAAGAATAGGACATGACAAGTAGATTTTTATTATGGGGTTATCATGTTTGAATATGTCACCTCCAAAAATTCAATGTTGATATCACGATATATCTATACGAGTGTATGAAGTACTCGGATCTGGATTCTTTATAGTTGAGATTTTTGATAATTGATATTTTTATTGTAAGATAATATGTTATTCAATTTAAAAATTATTCAGTACATGGTTATTTATGTTATATCCTCGTGAATACTTAATTAAAATGAATAACATAGTGCAATCATAACTATAAATTTAATTTTTAAACGAAGTGGCATATAATAATCTCACAATAAAAAGTACCGACGGATAATCTAGCAACATATGATCTGAATCTGAAATACTCCATTTATGGATTTATTGGATGGCTATATATGTTCACTCATATTGATACTTAGTTAATAATGTTAAAAAATATTACTAATATTTTCAGTGTTAACCATGTTCGTTTCAAATTGTTTAGGTTAGGGTTTATAGTGAATTTTTGACAAAAATGTGACAATCGATAAAATTAAAACTACTTAAAAAGTATAAGAAAGATATTGGTCATGTTTGGATAACAGTTTTCTATTTTCAAAAATGAAAACTGAAAACAATTTTCTAATGTTTTCTGAAGAAAACATGTTTAGATAACTGTAACTGGAAAACTGTTTTCAAAACATAAAACAATGAAATGTTGTTTGGATAATCTTATTTTGAAAACTGTTTTGATACACTTTGCAATTATTTTTAGTTTTGAGTTTAAATTTAAAATCTATATTAATTTTATTTCTCATATTTACTAAATATTTAAAAATAATTTCTATTATTTTATTTTCAAAATTTTTATTTTTTTTATATACCATGAAGGAATAATGAAACAGAAAAGTGAACATTGATTTTAAGGTTATTTTTTGAAAATTATGTCAGAAAACACAAATTTGGAGTTTTCAGAAAACAGTTTTTGAAAACTGGTTTTTTGAAAACTGTTTTAAAAAATTGCTTTTGAAAACTGTTTGTCAAACATAGAAAAGAGTTTTTGAACTAAAAACTGTTTCCAAACATAGTCATTAATTTTTCAAATTGAAATTTCAAAAACGGAATTAAATGATTAAATTTTAAAAATGGAATATGATATTTAACCGAAAAATGTATCCCTAAGGTACATTTATATGTGTTTACTTTTAAATTAATTTTAACACCTTAATTTTAGGGTTTATATGATAGAAGAGGACTGCATACGCTTTGTTTATGTGTATCAAACATTATGGGTATAAGTAAATATTTTTGAGCTTGAATAAAATTATGTGTTTCATGTTCAAAAATAAATAAACAGGGGTTAAAAGAATTGAAATTCATGTATATTCCTTTCTCTTCCTTGTAGAGAGAAAAAACTGCTAAAGTTTAACTTGAAGAAAATCATCGGATAATGCACGAGTCTCCACCTCAAAACCATGTTAATATTTAAAATATATCGTTTCGGTTTAAAAGTCACTCGAACTCGAGTCTCACTTAAGAGTGTAACCTTTAAATAAGAGGTTGAATCTTGATTTTGTAAGATTGTATATTTTTTATATTTAAAATAAAATTAAAAAAATTTAAGGTATTTGTTTTGCGAGCCAAACGAAACAAGTTTCTCATTGCTCGAGTTCGATTCGTTTAACTAAACAAGCCCAACTTTAAACTCAAATTCAACCATGTTTTCGAGTATACAAACTGCCCGTAAATAGCTCAACTCGTGATCAACCCAAGATATATGCCATAATTGCATAATTGCAAATTTCACTAAATATCATAATTGCATCACATACGTATAAGCCATGAACAAATTAAACCAATCCAGAAATATTGCAGCAAATGCAAGCCAGTAGTAGCTAGCTTGCCATGGTATTAGTATCCACATGTTTTATTAATTTACTGCATATATATAGACACACATAGACATGCGTTATCAGCTGACAATATGCATGGGAAATACCCTTTTGTCATTTGTGTGACAAATTGTCTTCATCACAACAGACAGAACAAAAGAAATCCTAAATAAAAGTTAACAGGAGATCGAAAACAAGCATGAAATTTCGAAGAAAAAGAGGAACGTATAAACCCAAGCTGAAATCAATATAACTGTTCATTCAGCTCTTGTGCACTAACAAATGTACCATGAAACCCAAAAGGAACCCTGCTAGTCAATTTCACTGCAGCCACTTGCTCCATGCTTCTAGCCTTCACTATCACCAACTCAGATTCTTCTCTCTTCTCGTCTCTCACGAAACCCATTATGAATCCATCTTCTTCATCGTCACTTTCATTGCTCAGTTTATAGTTTTCAGGCACAAAAAATGGCTCACCACCATAACGGGACGCACCATACACGAACTTAGTCACTGTGCCATTCTCCAAATCAACCTTCCCGATACCATTACACTTTGGCCAAGGTTCCGCTATTGCCAAGTAAACAAATCGGGTTTTCCGGCCCAGCAATTTCCGGTTCACGTGACCAGCCTCCAAATTCACACCAGACACTATGACCCGTCGGGTTGATTCTCCGGTTCGCATGTTTAACCGGATTTCGGATAATTCGATCCGAGTCGGGTCTTCGGATTCATTGAAAACGGAGTCGGGTGGGTTCATGCATGACCCGATAACAACGATGGTCTTATCCCCATTATTGGAATTCTCTTCCCATGCATTCCACAAATGAAAGCAAAAGCAACCCGGCACATCAACCCATCGGATACCTGATTCGTCCACGTCATCTTTACGCAAAACTCCGAACCGAGATGTCTTGTTCTTATCGAAGACAACGGGAGACCCGCCCCGAACCATCTCGGATAACTTGAATACCACTTGGTGATCCGGGATAACAACGAAGTTTTCAGTTAGAGCAAAGTCATGTATCATTGTTGGTTTCTCGAGGGAAATGTGAACTTCACGTGACTTCTTCCCCCACGTGTCGAATTTCAAGTATTTCAAGTACGGTCTTTTCACAACGTTGTAGCTTAAAGTGTGGAGCTCACCTGTGACCGGGTCCACCTTAGGGTGCGCTATTAAAGGACAATCGATCTGATCATTGAAATTGAACCGTCCGATCGTTTTTAGATCACCATCAGCTTTGACCATGACATGGTACGGAAGATCGTCCTCTGACATGGCCAATAATCTACCGTTAAAGTAAACAAGCCCAGCATTCGCCACACCCATTCCTCGTGTCCCGTCAACTAAGCCGACTCCAGCGCGAGCCATGAACAAAGCTAGCCGAGCCAAACCCAGGTGTCCATTCAACTCACCGATAGGCTTAGGAAACACCGGTCTGCCTAACTCGGCTTCTTGCATGAGCCGGCTTGTACGAGTGTACCTACAGCTATAGCTAGCTCGGTTACCAAACCCCAACGAAACCGCATGAATCATACCGTCACCGTCGAACAGATGATGTCCACCTGAGGGTTTAAACATGGGATTAGCACCGTTACGTAAATAAACGCCACGTAGGCAAGAGGGAATCTGACCGACAACATGTAAACCGTGCTGAACCGGACACTCTTGAACCGGGGCGAAATTACCCGATATCTGAACCGTTGGGTCGATCGTTTTAGGCAAGTCATGTGTTTTCTCTAACGGTACAATCAGTGAGGACTCGATTTTGTCAAGAGCTGAGGCAGCTAGCTTTTGTAGTGGGTTTAAGTGAAGAGGGTAGTTTGATTTTCGTGGAATGAATAAAGGCTCAGCCTGATCTGGTTGCTGAGGGATTAAAGGTGTTGGTGGTGGAGGCAATTTTGGAGGAGTAATAATTTTTTTGGAGGGATTAATAAGTATTTTGCATGTAAATAATGGAGACTTTGAGGAGTTTCGTTGTTTGGTGGTTGGTAAGGTGGTATTGGTGAAATATTTAAGAGTAACCTGCATGGTTGAATTTGTAAAGAGAGGGAGAGAGTGTGTGTGGGGACTTAAGGTGGAGTGAAGAGAGTGGAATATTGGGGGCTATATATTGAGTTGGGAGACAAGCGTGTTTTCGGCGGTCATAAATTAGGCCAAATTTTTGTAGGACCGGCCTAAGCTTATGTAATCATATTGTGTTATATAATTAATTTAATTTATTAAACAAAGTTTATGTAAAAATTCTCAATGAAAAAACATGGTACAAACAAGTTTTTTAAAAAAATAAATTTAATAAAGTATGCACAAATTAACTTATAATACTACGCGATCGTTGAATGAAAAAAAATTATGACTACTACCTTTTTAAATACCTGCACATACAAATTTTAAATAATCAAAAAATATTTTATGCACGATAATAATTTCATTTTAAAAAATTTAAATAAAATAATAAAAATTTATTTAAAAAACTTTTCAAACAACATTGTTAAACAAGATGCCGTGTATATTGTATCACATCAATAGATTATCACGTGATAATTTTATATAAAAAAGTGATTCAAAACTTAAAAAAGAAAAAAAATTGAAAAAGCTTAAATAGACGGACGAAAATATCTATTGGAATTTTGGAACCTAGCCTAGAATTAAAAGACAAAGCCCTCCAGCTCCTGCGTTGAGAAGAAGGTGATACATAGGAAATAGCACTTGGACAGGCACATGGGCCGCCGACAACAAAGTGGGCCAGACCTCCAATCGCTCCCCCCCAGCACCTCCTGCCTTTTATACGGGCCCCCACGTGGCAGCACGGCTTCCTATGTCTTTGCCCAGTCCTGATTCTCAGGTTTCTTTTTTTGGGTTCAATTTCGAAGTCAAAATTTTAGTCTTATTACCTGTTTTAGCCGAGGGATGTGTACATTTTTAGTCCTTTTGTTGTTACACGTGTTAAGAGAAGAGGTGGTGTAAAATACGTGTCGGATTTGGGGTACTAGAGCCCACGTGGACTGCACCTTATTTACTCTGTTGGTCTGTTGTCTTTAACTCAAATTTGTTCCTTACTTCAAATAAAGGAGTTGTTCTTTTGTCCTATTTCTTTAAAAAAAGGCTGCATTCATAAACAGATCAAGGATCAAACTTTTGTGTTTTGGGTTTAACAGTAAGCCCAACCATAATAGGCCGACAACTACTGTTGGCATTTGCCACTGTTTACAATCGTGAGTCCGCGACGGTTGAAAGTTAATAGGCCTAAGCCTTAAAGGGCCTGCATATGCCTTAATGATTCCTTGTACAGTTCAATTGTACATGTTAGTGTAGTAGACTAGTAGGTATAGAGGTAGGAAACGAAACGAGATCTGCACCCGTTTAATTTTTTATCTGTACTAACTAAAATATAGATATAGATATAAATTTTGTGATTAGTTAGAAATTAACTTGTACTCATACTGACTCGAGAAATTTCGGATTAGATTAGATCTACTCGTGAGTTAACGGGTCGAACCGTTAAATTAGCATGGGAGATTTCAAGCTTGTGAGTTTGTTTCTTCTCTAGAATGATCTTAAAGTGGAGAATTCAAGCTAGACTACTCTATGTATAGGAAGAAAAATGGTTCTCTCTTTGGTTGTACGCCTTCTTTATATGTGTTGATGCAAAAAACGTGTTCATTAAGTTTGAGGTCGAACCTCGTGGAAACCTGCACAAGGGATAAGAAGTAGGCTAGGGGGTCGCCGAAGGGGATGCCTCCGAGGATACTCCAAAGCTTTTGTTAGTGTATGATCAGATGTATGAGAATAATAGTGTTTCCTTTTTTAGGTTCAGAAGAATCTACCTTTTGAAATGCACACATGAATCTTTTTACAGAGTTTTGAGGCGGTCTTTCATCCAGGACGGTAGTGACGTGGAGGCTTAGCTGGGTAGGCAATGATGCCCAGGAGACCCAGCTGTGTGGCCTTGCTGTCTCCGTTAGAGGCTATCCACCCATGAGGCGGCCCTTGTGTTAAGGACGGTGTGACTTGGAGGGCAGTGATGACCTGGGATCCAGCTGTCCGAGCCTGGATCATCTGTGTGTCGCCCTGCTGCCTATTCTTGGGATAGTCCACGTGTCGTCTCTCTATTGAGTGTGTGTTTTTTAGCAGTATCAATATGAATAAATAATTGTCTACTTCATGTTTAAAAAAATTGCATAATGGATTTCCTTAGTTATTTCTGTATCATGCTATTGACATTTTCTATATCATATTGTTCTTATTGAACTTAGAATACCATGTATTCTTGGATTTCTTGTGTTCTTTGATAAGTTTTCTTTCTATCTTTTTTTCTGGTAATCAAAATTCATAAATTTGTGTGCAAAATTTCAATGTCAGGGTGTAAATAGTACAGAAACAAGTTACAGTGAGTAATCCTTGTCTGATCACCAGAAACTTGCCCAGTCTTAATTTTGCATATAAGGCTATATAAGATGAATATATGATCAGGCATGGCCGCATGGGAAAAGATACTTGAGACTGTAATCTTGCAATTGCTTTTTGTTAAAATGGTTTTAAAGATTATAGTTCTCTTTCTTCAAAGTAACTGATATAAATGATAACAGTCTCTAACTGTTTTGTAGTGTGTTATATGTTTGAACTTCAAAATATCAGCATCCGCAAGTTTGCAACCCTAACATGAACAGGTTTCTATAGACCATCACAAGTTGCAATTAAACAGACAATGTTTTGCTGAAGAAACAAGGAAAATAGGTGTGGCATCTTGTCGGAGAAACATGTAAGATAGGTCAATTTTAATAGAAATCTGTGTGGGTTGAGCACCGACAAGAAATAATAGACCCGCTAAGAGGTAGATATTTTTTTATTCATGTCCGTTGACCCATTATCTGTTACACCCGGCTTGATCTGTCCATTTCCCACTTCTAAGTAGGCATAACAATAATCTTGTTCGAGTGTTATTTTAAAGCTTTATTGATTTCTATTATAAAATGAAAATTATTTATTAATTTATTTTTATTTATAGCATATTCTGCATGATGTAAAGGTATAAAATAACAATTGTATTGGGATATGAAAAAATAATTAAACTCATAATCATTGTTTTCAAATGTGTTTTTTTAAGCTCGTTCGGGGGTCGTCCAAAAATGAAGCTAAAACAAAATGCCTTAAGCCTTAAAGTATTAGGTGTTTCTTTTGTTGTGTGTACGTTTTTTGCTCGGGGACATATGCCTTTTATGCCCCATTGATCGGGGCGTACGTCCATGAGTAGAAATACAAATCTTAACTACTAAGTTAGTTCTATAAACATTTATCACATTGTATCTGGTTTAATAATAATTACAGACTATTTATTTATTCACTTACTGGTTATAAAAAATGTAAAAATAAAAAATATATGTAATATATATTAATATTTTTAAATTATGATTATAATTTATATATTCTAGATAGTTAATAAAAATATTAAAGTTTGTTGAAAATTAATTAATTAATTTAAATTATTATATTTATATAATTTATAATTTTAATTAATTAATTTTTATTATTTTATTATAATTTCAAAAGGTCTTAATGCCTATAGGTTTACATCTCGTCTCATTGAGGCAAAACGCCTCACCCAACATCTTCGCTCCAAAAAACACTGTTCATGAACGTCCATTATTCAAGTTATTAGTGAAGTTTTCATCATATGTAAAAAAATGTGTTTTACACTTGGTGCAAGTAAGAATTTATCGTGCATCGTACATGAACGAAAATGAGATGATGAGTTTGGGAGAGTTGTTTACTCTTTTCTTTGCTTCCTCTTGTTTTCTTAACTTCCAAACACTCACTTCTTTTCTTCTCTCCATCCATTAAAATCTAAAAAAAAAAAAACAAAAAACAAGCTTTTAAATCAGCATTTCTCTATTTTTCTCACTTTCCCCTGTTTCTTGTTGCCAAACAGTCAAAATTAATTTTTTTTCTGCTTGCCAAACGTCACCCAACACCCCATCTTTTCCCAGTACTTTCAATAAAACTTCCCAAGAGAGAGAGAATAAGTGTTTTAGAGAGAGGACCAAAAAAATGAAAACTTTAATGAATTTTCATCATAATTTAATCAAAAATTATAAGAAATTATTTTGGATAAGATTAATTTTTTATTTAGATGAAAGAATTAAAAAAAATTGATGAGAGTGAAAAAAAATATTTAAAATTCTTAAAATTTAAAATAAAATAAAAGAGAAGATGACATAGAAATCATCGAGATAGTATAACATTGCATGGAACGAAAAAACTGATGTCAAGATCAAAGACAGACAAAAATAAAGAATTGAGAAATTAGGAAAAAGGAAATACAGTAAGACTGAATTTAGGTGTTCACGCGTTGGAACTGAGAGTGAAGGAGTAAGTAGACCTTGCATCAACATAAACCGATAAAATCATCATCGATTGGTCGTCAAATTCCAAATTGTAAAATATCGGACCATTCCCATAATTGCATCATCCCTAATTATACAGAAAAAAATGGAGCAGTACTTACCATAAAATTACACCGAAAAACAAAATCTTCACATTCTCCAACCCCCAAAGTATAATTCCGTCAGTATAAAAGGCCTTCGCCCTTACATTCTTTCTTTCTTGTTTTCGCATCTCGTCGTACAAAGCTTTTAGGAAGAGCGAGAGAGGGGAGCTAGATAAAAGCATTTAATTTTAGAGAGCCAAACTTGTAAGTTATGGAGAAGGCAATCGAGAGGCAGCGAGTTTTGTTGGAGCATCTCCGCCCTTCCTCTTCTTCACACAACTTCGAGTCCTCTCTATCTGTAAGATCAATTTCATAGGATGAGATCTTATTGATTTGTTAATTGTTTTTGTTTTATGCTGATTCGATAATTTGATTATTTCTTTGGGGAGATTTTTACGTGTTATCGAATTGTACATGTAATTTTCAGTTTTTTTAGTATAGTTGAAATCTATGTAAATTTTGGTGTGTTTCCTTGTGATTCGTTCAGATTTCAGTATTTGACATGCTGGTTTTGGATATAGGGTTTTGTTATGTACTTAACATTAATTTATTAAATTAACCATCACTCTTATATACGTATAGATATACATAGATATTTGTTTGCATGACTTGTTGATCGGACCAGACGATCTCAATTGTTGGATTGATTTTAAAAATCTCGACTTTGAATTTCAATCTCGCTCTAGAAAGTGTTGAAACGAGTTGATTTAAGTCTCAGATTGAACATTATGTATCGATTATATGTTTGAATTGTTGGATTGATATTAAAAAACTCGAATTTAAATTTTTGTAGTAATTTTTTCAGAGCTATAGTGTTGAAACAAGTTGATTTAACTCTTGGATTGAATATTAGGGATCGATTATGTGTTTGTTAGGATTTATTTGCTGCATTTGATATCCCAACATGATATTTTACCATGAAATATGTCTCTTAATGTCATTTCAATGACTGTTATTTGAACTGTGTTTATACTTTATCTTAGAATATTTTATCATCCAATAATGTGCCCATTTTTTTCTTTCTTCTATTTTTTTAATAATCTCAATCAGGCATCAGTCTGTCTAGCCGGAGACAATGCTGCGTATCAAAGGACTTCCGTGTACGGCGACGATGTGGTGATAGTGGCGTAAGTTGGTCTCCTCTTCTAGTGATTTTCCATACTTTCTGGTTTGTAAACTGATGAATTGTATTAGTATGTCTTTTGGGTGTTCCTCGCGAAATTTTTTGTTTTTCTTTCATATTGTACAGAGCATATAGGACTGCACTATGCAAATCTAAACGAGGTGGTTTCAAGGATACTTATCCTGATGATTTACTTGCAGCTGTTTTGAGGGTCTGTTGATTATTCCCCCCCTTTTTTTTCTTGTTGTATAGTTCCCTTGTAGGTTGAAGTATTGAACATTTCAGAAAATAAATGTTTATTTGGCTGTAGTATTCTGAACATACCTCACTCCTATAATTGGTGCTTCGTGCAGGGATTGATAGAGAAAACAAATCTTAACCCAACTGAAGTCGGTGACATTGTCGTGGGTACAGTATTGGCACCAGGATCTCAAAGAGCAAGTGAATGCAGGATGGCTGCATTCTATGCTGGTTTCCCTGGTATATTTTCTTGATCGCATCTTCTTAGAAATCTTTATTTTATCGTTTGCTTATTGTTTACTTATTTGGTATCATGTGTGTTACAGAAACTGTTCCCATTAGAACTGTGAACAGGCAATGTTCGTCCGGGCTTCAGGCGGTTGCCGATGTAGCTGCTGCTATAAAAGCAGGATTTTATGAAATTGGTACGAGAACAACTATTCTTAAGAATGTATTTTCATAATATCTCAGTGAACATAGGACCTTATCTTATTATACTTCCAATATAGGCATTGGGGCCGGGTTGGAATCCATGACAACTGATTCAATGGCTCGGGAAATATCAGTTAACCCAAATGTATGATCTTTCTCTCTGTCTCTCTCTTGTTTCCTCTTATTGGAAGAAGAAGACATGATTTCTGAGTTCTCACATGAATATCCTGACGTTATGATAGGTAAAGAAATTTGAGCAAGCCCAAAATTGCCTTCTTCCCATGGGTATTACTTCAGAAAATGTTGCACACCGTTTTGGCGTAACAAGGCATGAACAGGATCAGGCTGCAGTGAGTTGAATGAATTTGTCAGTGTGGTGTATAGCTCTGTAAGTAGATTATACTCTATTGATTTTTTTTATTCATGCTTGTAGGTTGAGTCTCATAGGAAGGCAGCTGCTGCAACTGCCACTGGTAAATTTAAGGATGAAATAATCCCTGTAACGACCAAGGTATTTACTGTTTTTTGAATAGAACGTATCTTCAACTTGTCTTGAGTCCATGGATCTTAGCAAGTACATTTCTTGTTGTGGACTGACATGTTTCATGAATGAAGATTGTGGACCCAAAAACTGGTGAAGAGAAAACTGTCACAATTTCTGTTGATGATGGGATTCGGCCCAACACATCTGTGTCAGACCTGGGAAAGTTGAAGCCTGTATTTAAGAAAGATGGGTGCACCACTGCCGGTATTGTATGATACATCATAATGAAAAGTTGTTTAGTTGATTTCATTTTTTTCATTATGTGCGTGCTTCTACTGTAGGAAATTCTAGCCAAGTGAGTGATGGTGCTGGAGCTGTTCTCCTCATGAAGAGAAGTGTTGCAATGCGAAAAGGGCTTCCCATCCTTGGTGTATTCAGGTGTGTAACTCTTAAAAACCATCATACAAATTGGAACTCAAGCAACACCATGTATGTGTTAGAAACAGTTATATAAATTCAGTAAGTCTTTACATCCACATAGGTTTTCAAGTTGTTTATATAAAAGCAGAGTTCCCTACAGTATCTAGTCAGATATTCTTTTACACTGTTTATGACCATAAAAGTAGTAGAGGAGCATGTGCAAGGCTTTGATTCTCTGTACCATATGAGATTGTATTTCCAACCTTTTGTGCACCAATTCCTCCTTTGTTAGGGAACAGCCTTGTTGTGGCATAGTAGTTGAAATTCTAACTCCATTTTCCTTCAGCGAAGGTATGCAAGGATTATTTATGTTGCTTCAATATGTTTGATGGAGTTGCTATTGTCTTATGAATTTGCTAAAGGGTACCTATTATATTTACTCTCTTAGCGTATTGAAGAGTTTCCAGCCTTGCACTGCATTAAAGGGAACTGGTTTTTTGGTCTTTCCTTGAATTGTGGTTGGATTTTTCATAAATATTGTACTTGGCATGAGAGGTAACCTTGCCATAAACCTTAGACACTTGTGAGCTAGAGAACTTGCTACTATAGGGAAACTGTTTTTTTTCTGCCAGCTCATCCTGGACAGCTCATTTGTGTTGTAGGATTTGAGACTCTAAAGATTATTTAGTTAGTCGACCATATTCCATAATTATCATCTGTTTAATTTATATGAAGTACTGCTATTCAGATTTTAAGAAAATTACTCGTTGATCTTTCAGGACTTTTGCTGCTGTTGGTGTAGATCCTGCCATCATGGGTGTTGGCCCAGCTGTTGCCATTCCAGCTGCTGTTAAGGCTGCTGGTCTAGAACTTAATGATATTGATTTGTTTGAAATTAATGAGGTAATAATTTTTATATCTTCTGGGAATTTTTTTTTATGATTTTTGCTTCAATTCCTATATGGTTAAAATGATATTTATTTTACACCTATTTTATTTCTCTTTGTGCAGGCATTTGCATCCCAGTTTGTATATTGTCGTAAGAAGCTGGAGCTTGATCCTGAAAAGATCAATGTTAATGGAGGTGCATTGGCCATTGGACATCCTTTGGGTGCAACAGGTATTTTACGAAGTACAAACTACAGAAATTAATAGAGTTTGATACAATTTACAATCGAAATAAAACACATTCTTTTGTTTATGGTGTTATACTAAGCAAAAAGATGTGTAGCACCCAAAATGCTGCCATTTAACCAAGGATATTGGCTTAATGGTAAATAAGAAGATCATGCACATTCAAACGTTCTTGATGGCCAAATGCACGTGTGCATGCAAACATATGCACAAATGTTATGCATTTGCATAATCTCTTTTTATGTCATTTGTGTGCTTGTGTATGTATACATGATGAGCCACATGCATGCTGGACAGCTGGAGGTCAACTTACGTGTTTATGTCAAATTTCTGACGTTTTCATAAGTTTGCAAGATTTTCCATTGGTTATTGACTCTCTTAACTCTGGTGGGAACTACTTTCTGTAAGTTCTTACATTGCTTAGGATCACTCAATTAGTTCTTTAGAATCCGGGTATGCACTTGAAAGCTTAAATCCCTAAAAGCCGTTTTGGCGAAAAAAGTTGTGCAACAGGGAGATGATGTTTTCCGCACAAGAATGCAATTAGGAGTTTAAACTTTTATAGCTTCTGCTAAAATGACCAAGGCTTATCCTCTCTCAATTTGTCTTGTTATGCACTTTTATTACCTTATTCATCACTCTCCTGGAACCCTGGACTTATAAAGATTGTTTTTGAGTGGTTCTGTTACTGCTTGCATGTAGATAGTCTCGTTTAACTTTGATTCCTGACTTTGTTTGCTTGGAACTCCTCTCAAACAACAAGGATTCTCCCTCTCTTTATTCCTCTTGTCACAGTAACCAATTCGTTTAAACTGTTTAAGAAACCTCTTTCAAATTTCTTTGGTGAGAAGGTTTGTCACTGTGCTTAAAACAAATTACTTTTGTCATATATGAGGTGGAAATGTAGAAGCTTTTACCAGGATGATTGAGATAATTTACAAATATTCTCTCTTTTGTTAATTGCAGTATTCTTTGTGTTGTGAAAATTTATAATGTTAAATATTTTTAGGTGTTGTATAGGATACAAGATTGTGGTGTGGGAGTGAGAGTGCGAGAACGTCTATTTTGAAAAATACTAAGATTGAGACTTGTATATTTTAATAATTTTAATTTTAATATTATAAATATAAATATATGATTATATAAGAAATATATAAATAATTTTATATTACTGTAAATGACTAGAATTTTTGAAGTTAGTATTACTAGTACTACAAAATTATAATATATATTACTGATGTACAACCATAGCACAAGAAGACAAAGTGGTGCATTAGTGAAGGCGCAGGTTCTCTCCCTTGTGCTTGCGTGTTCTAGCCCCCATAATGCTATTTTGCTGCATTTAGTAGCAATTTTAGCAATCTGTGCGTCCAAACAGGCCCAATTCCCGAACTCAAAATTAGAGATGCCAATCCACACCGATTCTCTCCAGATCATGATCTGGACTCTTGGCTCGCATTTCGCTTTTGAGGATAAGTACTCTTAGGTCATAATTCCATGCTGGAGTATATTGTCAGTTTGTCTTGGTAAGTTGGTAGATACACAATACTTGAAGTTTAGCAGTTGGTTGTAGAATAATTAAGATTGCAAGATATTTGCAGATGAGCAAAAATTCTTGACAATTGATTGAAAGTATAATTGTTTAAAGAATGATATGGATGATGGAGTAATCATTTTTAAATTATGCCTTTTCCTTTAACATATTTGTGTTTTTCTTTGCAGGTGCCCGCTGTGTTGCTACTTTATTGCACGAGATGAAGAGGCGTGGCAAAGACTGCCGTTTCGGAGTGATATCAATGGCATAGGTGCTCTATCTTTCTCTCTCTCTCTCTCTGGTAAAGTAATGCCAGAATATGTGGCTAACAGTGGACTTTTTGATTCAAATGCAGGCACAGGGATGGGGGCCGCAGCTGTTTTTGAAAGTGGTGGTTGTGCTGATGAACTCTGCAATGCCCGTAAATTTGAAGCCAACAGCCTGTTGTCAAAAGATGCTCGGTAGAATACATTCGTTGTCAGAACTTGTTTCTTGTTACAATTCGTATTAATAATTATGTTGTGGCTGGAATTGGAAGATATATGAAGCAGTGTAATAAAGTGGTTTTGGTTTCATTAAGAAACCTGAAACAAAAGGGTTCAGATAATTAATTGTATCTTCACTTTTTTCATAAAATCAAAGTTAATTAGTGCTTCTGAATCCCACTGCTTGAGCGTCTTTATCTTTTCCTAACCCGTTTTCTTTACTGTGTTGGAAATTTATCCTTCATTGACCAAGCGATCGAGCTGATCTTTCTTCTGCATATGTTAATCTAGAAGACAACCTTTGAGTAGTGACAATTATTTATTAAAATACAAGTAAAAACAATTTTTTAAAACAAATTTAGCTTCTTAAAAATAAAAATCACATAAACCATTTTAAAGTGATGTTTTATTTGACTTGATTTCTACTTGTAGAAAATAAGAACTATTTCATAAGTCTCTCAAACAGACCAATGTCTAGTCTCATGATAAATACATGAGTTTTTGATACGATGTGTTTTTAGATCATTGTTTTTGAAAAAAATCTCCCGATGTGTTCCCTTTACAATAAAATCATGGTCATGTCTATGGTGTCATTGCCTTAACTTTTAACGTATCATTTGATATTAATTTGAGGTATTATTTGATAGTAATTGATAAAATAGTATTATTTTGTTGAAAGATATCACTCCTATTTAACAATATTTTAGTTTTTAGTTAACTGTAATTTATATTGCCACCTAAAGAGAACGACACCATAGTTACCTTCTAAAATCATTGGTAGGTCGACTACTAGTTAGTCTGTTTGTGTTTTGTGTTTTTTTTTTGGTTAAATCAATACTTTGAGTGGCAAGATCATTTTTTGATAAAATTATTGTTTTTATCATTAATGTATTTGTTTTACCTTATAAAAATATAAATTTACTGTTAAAAGTTTATTTTCTACCATAAAAAGTAGTATAAGAAAGACAAGGTGCTTTATTTTGCAAAAAGTCACCTTAAAATCAACTTCTATATTGGTATAAAATGAGTAGTTCAAATATGCCGTTTGGTCATTTTCCTTGATATTGCCCTAAGTTAGTGGATTGTTCGAGTAATTTTGGGTGAATTTTGTGATATATTTCCTTGTAAGGTGGAATTCTGGTTGCATGGAACAAGGAGGTTAGTTCTAAAATTTACTATAAACGTAAGCATTATGTATCCATGTACATGATGGTAAGGTGAACTTTTCTGAGAATAGACATTTCTGACTCACCTTCGTTCATGGGCAATTGGGCATCCTGAAGTCAGTAAGAAGGATCCTTCTGGAACGAAGTGTCATCAAAGAAAAATTAGTTTGTGGTGAGAGGGAAATGGTTGGGGAGAAAATCTTTGAGAGAGCCAAAGTTGGCAAAACACTATTATCATATTTTATTGCATATCTCGAGACACTGAAAACACCATATTTTCACTAAACCTTTGTTTGTAGCTTAAAAAATGGAGAAAAAACAAAAGAAATCAAAGTATTGAATCTCTAGTTTTTCTTTTTTGCTGCTTTGTTATTACTTTCTTCATTTTTTAAAGTATAAACTTATAAACACCAAAAATGGAAGTTAAAACAGCTATTTTCTCTTCTTCAACATAGCCAAATAGAATAAATACTTCAATTGTTAAAAACATCAACTACATAAACCCCAAAGCATAGAAATAATTAAAAAAAATAAAGTTAAAAGAGCCATCAAAGGTGGATGATTAACGCATCGTTAAAGTAACTGAACCATAAAATCCCAAACATCAAGGAGAAATTAAGATTAGAACCTTAAACATGGGGCCATGGGGGAATTTGCAGTTGCAGAGAACTACAGTGAGGGAAGGGGGAGGGATTACAACTACCAATCTCACTGAAAATGTTTAGACAAAGACACATGCATAATAAAAGTTGCAAACTTTCATGTACACTCTCATTGACTAACTCTAAAATAAAGAAACTAATAGGAAAACAATTACAAGAAACTATACATTTTGCAGAAATGTGATACTCTGTTAGTATTGAGCTGAAAAATCACCCAAATATCTACTAGAGGGAGAAGGAAATAAACAAACTGATATCCGTGAATATTTTCCAAAATAAACTCCACAGGAACAAAAAGATAGTAACCCAATTAATAAAAGCATAGAAGAAAATAGACTCCACATGAACAAAAAGAAAGGAACTCGATTAATAGCATAGAAGAAAATAAACTCTGCAGGAACAAAAAGAAAGTAACCAATTAATAAAAGCATAGAAAGCAAAAGGTAATGAGCTGAGGAGGCATTGGCTCAATGGTTAAGGCTAAGGCCTTCGGTCCTAAAGGTCCAGTAATGTGCATATGTTTTATAAATAAAAAAAAAGCTATTGTTTATTGCTTTGAGTCAACCGACAGAAAACAAAATGAGTAAATAAGTACCCTCTAAATCCAAAAAATTGGGTAAAAAGGGATAAAAAAACTCAAAAGTTAAAGCAAGCCCAAAAAACAAAACTTCTTCAAGTCTCTTGCTCCTCCAACTTCCTCCAATTTCTTTACAAATGCAGTGCCTCATCAGCATTGATGAGAACAAATTCTTTCTGTTGCCTTCCTTTAATCCTTTGGTATCCACCTAACAAAACCAGTATCTCTTCCATCCCTCTTTCAATTATTGTAACCCACAAAAAAACAGTCAAACACATGCTCTTGAAATTGTTATCAGTCAAATGCATACCAAATTTTCTAATCAAATAAACAGAGATATAAAAAAATATGTGGCCTTAAAAGCCAGATATAATCAAGCCCACATCTAACCTCCACAACCAATCCAAATTTATACCTGAATTAACATAATTAGAGCACGTTCAGACAATCACCTCTACTAAGGTCATGCAGCTAAAGTTTGTATAAACCCCAGAACATGCAGGAAAATAATTGACTCAGATGGTAGAACATTAATGGAAAATCATAATGACATAATAATATCAAAAGTTAAAAACATTATTTGTGCCGAAAGAACAATGGCATTTCTAACAATACTTTGTTCAAGCAATTTAGTTTTAAAAAAAACAAGAAATTTGCTCCCACATGAACTTCAAAATCTTACTTTTGGCTGCTGATGCAGAGGAAGACGTATGACCACGATCACCACCCACTTAGCAAACAAAACCATAAAACCGAAGTTGATACATATCAGACTACAAGAGTACAAGCCCAAGTTCTGATGCTTTCAGGGCATGTTGTACCCGGTAATTATAGAGATAGTAGTGAAGTTGCCCATCACCCGGTCCAAATTTCAGTTCTTTCAGGAAAGACTCATTGTGCATCACATCCAGAGCATTAAAAACATCAAAATCATTTTGCTTAGCAATGATAAGCGCATCGTTCATCAGCTGCAGCAATGGAGTTTTAGTGGCAACATTATAGTATGAATAAGCAGCTTTCAAAATTGAGTAGTTCTGGTTGCCAAGGATAGAGGAAGGCAGAGTGTAGAAGCTGCAGAAGTCAGTGATCTCATGAGTCTCTGGGCTCTCAACCAAGAAACTATCCACCACATTCTCAGTTGTAAGAAGCCAATGCTCCACATCATCCTCATCAAAATCCGGTGCAACAACAAACTGGCTCAAGTAGTTTCTGAGCAACCGAGTAACAGCCGGGACATCACGTAGCTCCATTTTTCTGAATCCAGGGGTAGCTGGTACATCTGGTAATTTGTAAAGTTTTATGGTTCTGCTCATCGTCATCCTTGCACCAAGTCTTGAAAATCCAACATCAATGAGCTTCTTCGGGTTCAAGGACCTATGCCAATACTGGCAAGTCGTAACTGGTGTTGGAAGAACCACTCCTGCAGTATAAGCTGCTTGCCAAATATTTTCCAAGTGAACCCTTCTAGTAATTTCCTTAATCATGACAGGGGCAAGTCTCTTCGATCTAAGCTTCTTGTGAACACACAAAAAATTGATTTCTGCCATTTTCACAACTTCATCGCGTACCCTGATTCTGGCAGGGACACCAGTAATGAAAGCAACAAGCTTCTTGGAAGCTTTAGCACGAACGCCAATGTGCCAGCTCCGGTAAAAACCTGGAGGACGCAAAGCCCACCTAAGAAACTCCTTAGAATAATTGAATCTAAACATGTTCTCATCATCCTCGACGTAGTTGTTCTTCAAGAGATTGTAAACTTCAGTGCAAGTCGCTTCAGAGTCCATGTCACAAATAGTCCATTCATATGGACTTGGGAGATTATAGGGCTCTTGTTTGACCTCGGACAACAGTGTTGGAGGCTCAATCGGGCCCTCAGGCAAACTTGTGTCCCCGATATCCTTGAATTGCCCTACAGGTTGGGTTTCCCAAAACTTGTGTTTCTTGCCCATGGAAATCGAGTCCTGGAACCTTCGAACTATGGTTTCGACTGAGCTATCATCCTTGGGAGGTGGGTTTGTCTCAGAATTTTGATCTGGGTTTTCTTTAGTAGACTCAGGTGGTGAGTTGTTATCGCCCATTTCAACAATCAATTAGTTACAAAAGCTGTAGAAAAACAAACAAAATGATCCTAATCCCCCCCAAAAAATAAGGAAATCGTATTGTTATAATCTGAAAATTGCACCTTAAGCAATCAATATATTCCAAATTAAGAGGCAACAATAAATAACAAAAAAATGTATAAAGCAAACTTATAAAAGAATGGGTGGATCTACGTTATGGTGAGGGGGTGCAACTTTTGAAAATTTCTTTAGAGTATATATTATTTTAAGGGCTTAAAAAATTTATATTATAATTACTCCCCCTAAAATAAAAAATATGCAGTCAAGAGAAACCGACTCCACTTATTTTCTAAAACCCTGTGTACCTACTCAGTGGTGAAGCAAAGAATTTCCTCTAGCTAGGGCTAGAAACAATACTTATATTTTTTGCAAGTCATTTTAAAACGTACAGAGTATTAAATATAAAATACACAAAATAAGCTTTCATCACCCATGATGGGGGTTACAACAAGTTAACCAAAGATATTTATGCCTTCATCACCCATGGAGATGGTGGTAAAATGGATGATGAAGTCTCATTATTACTCTCTAAATTCTCCACAATCTACTTCTTGAAAAATGCATCTATAGTTTTTGACTTCGTGATTTAACTTATGTATTAACAAGCCAAAAAATTAAAAGTTGCCTACCATTAAAACTTAGCCAATTTATCAAGAGAAAAAAAAATTACATATGAACAAATTTCATGCGTGCTACTCAGTTCCTAATGTTATTGATACTAATCCTTTCTTACTAGACCTGAACGTCAAACCCTTGAAATGGGTCAGCTCAGTTCTCTTTGAACCCTAACCTAAAGAATATTTAATCTCAATATTTGGTCAATTACTTTATTCAGTGAATCAGCTTCTAACTATTTAAATAATATATAATAGTGTTATATATATATATATATTGTTGCATTATGCTTATATATTTCATTTTCACTTAGCTGATGATAAAAAAAAACAAAAAGAGTTGGCTTTGGTGCCCTTTGTTGTACCGAAAGGAATAAAACAGTAAGTAGGAAAGAATACAGCCAGCAGCAACAATACAGCAAGGCAAGCATGGTTCTCTTTTTCTAATTGAGATCATGAGTTCATGACCAGATATTAAACAAAGTAATAATAAATGAGCCCGTGCATCCAATCTTAATATCTTTTTTTAACAGAAAAATAACAGATTTTATTAATAATATGAGTAGGCCAAAATCCAAATTACAAGCATGAGTCCTCACCCAAGAAATAAAAAAAGAAGGTTCACCAACAGCAATAAAAAGCCAGCAGAAACACACAGAAAGAAGATCACAGATAACCAAAACACCTCCAAAAAAACAACAAACCCTCCTTAAAAACAGCACTAATGCTGATAAAAAAAACCACCCCGTGAACGCAAGAAACCACAGACATTCCAATCCCAAGAAGCACCAGATTAAAATGCTCAATCAATCTTATTATTTAAAACTACCTGCAGGACCAGAAGATATATAAACTAATAAAAGAATGCCTAAACTTATTGAAAAAAAATCCTAGTCCATTACAGAAACGAATGGTGCTTGCTTTGTTTATAAAATACAATTGACATACAGGGAAACTTTCAATTCCACATACCATTCCATCAAAAAAGAAGTTCCACACACTATAATATAGAGGAAATAGAAAATTTCAGAATTTCAATTTCAAATCATGAAAAACAAAAAATTTAAAAGCTACTCAAAAGAGTGTTTCGGTAACCTGGCAGGATGTATTGAAGCTGCTGGTGCCTGGTTGAGTAGCTTCGCCGGAAAATTGAAACCCAGCCGTGGAGAGAGACAGAACCGCCGCCGGTGCCGCTGGAAGGAAGAGAGAAAAAGGTCAGCTTTGGTGAGTGTCTGAGGCAGAGAAAAAAGAGAAAGGAAAAGAGAACAGAGAGAACCCACTTATGACTTACCCCGAGTACAATCCGATGGAGGAGGGAAACAAAGAAAGGCAGCGATCGATGGCTAAGCTGAGGGTCTGGCGTGACTCCCGAGGCGTCGCGGTTCGAAATTGAAGAGAGAGAGAAACGGAGAAGACATATCAGGGTTGAGAATCGAGATCGCAGAACAGAGAATGGATTAGAAGCTGGGTTGGGCTGAGCAATTGGGCTTTTACTGGCTAGACCTTTAGAGCCTGGCTTTGCTTCCGATTCTAGGTCGGAGCGGTTGAGTTATAAACAATTAAAACAAATAATAACATTTATAAATAATTATATTAAAATAATAAATGATATGTTTATTAAATGAATAAAATAATGTTGTTATTAAATAATAATTACAATGTTCTAATAATAATAATGCATCGTTATTACATTTAAAAGTTGATTAGAAAAAATAACTGCTGATTTATATAGTGGTAATAGCATAAATATCTTTAACACGTAAAGGTAATTTAAGAACATAAATAGTGTTAAAACTGATTTCGAGATTAAAAGCTAAAAAGCCAAAATTCTGATTTTGGGCATAAATAAGTTTTTTTTAAGTTGTTTCAGCTTCTGATTTATATATATAAAAACAGATAAAAAAGTGTTTGGCAAAATTTTGTTTTCTGATAATATAAACTGTTTTAAAATCACAAACGTCTCTTTGGGAGAGCCTTTCAAACAATTTACGCCGTTAAAAAAACATAATGCCAAACCCTCTTTTTGACTTACTTTTTTATAAATAGTAAAGACAAAACAACTTTAAAAAAAAAAAAAAAACTTATTTAGGCTCAAAATAAGAAATTGATTTTGTACCTTTTAATCTTAGAACTAGTTTTGGCGCAATTTATGTTCTTAAATTACTCGTATGACAAAAGTATTTACACTCTTGTCACTAAATAAATCACTCATAATTTGTTTTAATCAAATTTTAAATGTAACAATGATGCATTCATTATTATTAGAACATTGAAATTATTATTTAATAAAAATATTATTGTATTTATTTAACAAAAATAATACTATTATTAATTAAATTAAATTAATAATAAGTATTATTATTTTAATTATTTATATTTTACAGTGAATAAAATTAATATATTTAGATTGTATAAATAATAAAGTTAATTTGATAAAAAAATACATTCAAATAATCAAATAGTACTCATATACAATTTTTATTAATTTAAACATTTAAAAATAATTTTATAATTTATTTACCAAATACATCAATTAGTTTGACATCACTTTAACACAATTTTTACCAAATATAAAATATCTTTTAACTTCACAACACATTTATTTAAAATTGTTTTAAAATTATATGAGTCCCTACGACAGAATCATAAACTAATCCAAATGGGTTATAGTTGGTTTTTCTTTTTTGAAAATTTGAGCTTAGATAAGGAACCAATTTAGCCATAGGGTAACTTCACTCCAGTATAGGGATGACAAAATGCACGAAGTTGGATTATCTATTGAACTAAAAATAATCATTTATCTTCCGAGAAGAAGTGATCGATAGCTGCAGCCTGCAGGCATGATTCAGGTAGGAATTTGCGCAGTCCATGCTCTGCATGTACTTCATCTCCTTCCTCTTTGTTATCCCGCACTGCCATGCTACGATGAGCTTTGTTGATTTCACAAAATTAATTCAGTTCCAAAATTTTAGTACTTTACTACTATTAAGTAATTCAACAAACTAATTTATGTTTATATGGTTATGTAGATTGTAGTTTCAGTTTATGTTACCAAATAGTTTTTAAAACATTTTTTTTGATAAAACAGATGTGATTTAAAAACTGTTTAGCGTTTGGTAAAACAACTGTTAAACTGGTCTTTAAGTTAAATTCAGTTTTTGAAAATTGATTTTTCAATTTTTTCATAAATTATTTTTAATTCTAATTCAATTTCTTCAAATCTATTTTTCATTTTTTGATTTTTTTCAAAAAAATAATTTTTAATTTCCATGTTATAGAAATAAAAACCATTTTACAAACTAGGTCAAACAGAAAATAAGCATGGAAACTTAAGTTTAAAGATATAAATTAATTTGTACATAACTTCAGGATTTAATGGCATGTCCCTTGTAAGCTGAAAGACCACCGTGCTGGTTAAGGGTGTTCAAACGGTCAGTTAAAAATTTAATCAATTTTTGTAATCAAATTTTTTTAACTGTTTTGATTGAATGAATCAATATTAACTGATCGAATTGATTTTGATCGATTACACTGTTCATTAATCAGTTAACCGACACTGTTTGTATATTTGATTTTTTTTTTTAATTTATTACATATTATATATCTAGCATTTTTTTAGTTTATTATATATTTAATATATTATCAATATTAATTAATTTTAATTGATTAAACAATCCAACTGGTGAAAAAAAATTAATCACTAATTTACCGATTAATCCATATATATTACTCTTTAATATTGATTTAACTAATTAACCGTTTAATAGTTTTAACCAATTAATGAACAAGGTACAAATGACACCGCTTCCACTACCGGGTACACCTGATTCATTTTTTTTTAAATAAAGAAATAAAAATAACGGTGATATACATTCATAATTTTATTGAAAAACTTGATGTTGCTTACTTCAGCCTTCAACGAACGCCCCATTAGAAATTATTCTCCTAAAATTTTTAAAAAGCTATTCAGAACTTAAAAACTGATATGCTTCTCAATTGACACTGAAGAAAATTTATGTGCACTTTGAAATTCAAAATCTATGGATTTTGTATATATGTGATTAGAAGAGGAAGACTAGGATTTGTGCTTGGTCTGTCATACGTCACAATAGGTTACATTTTTTTTTATTAAAGCGATACGACAACGCTTGATTTTATTGTAATATAAACCCATACCATCATATTATTCATACAAAAATTTACAATATTTTTACAAGAGAGTCAAATTTGAGACCTTGTAATCCCAAAATCTCAACTTTAACCCCTAAACCGAATTCAATTTGCTAAATTGAAAACTTGACTTATAAATTAACCAAAAACCTGCAGTTTGTAATGTTAACGTGAAGGGTTAGATAAGAATAAATTGGTAAAATATTAATCAATATGTTTTCTCTTTATATTTCCAATATTCAATCCTTCGAATTTAAAAAGATTATGACTTCAATATGTAACAAAGAAACATTCTTCTTCTTAATTTCTTTTAGCATTCTTTCTTCACTTTTTGCTCTAAGAGAAAAATGCAATCCGTCCACTTTTCTTTCCCCTCACTCTTTTCTCCTATGAAACAACAAAGCGTTGAGAGCAAAGTATGTAGCTGATGGAAACCGGTTACAAATCTAGAGAAATCTAATTCATCTGGGATAATGGCTATGGCTTAATTCTAGAGTGGGTACTATTTCTAGGTTGGCTAGTCTTACCCAAAAAAGACAAGTCAAAAGCCCAAAAGGAGCTAAACATAGTTCATTTAAGCCAATCTATAACTATAAATGGCCCTCAACAAAATTTAATTTGGCGGCAATTGGTGTTAAAATACCAAAATAGGGTCACATGACATGCAACCTGCCACAAAATATAAACAAAAACGTGCAGGCTTGCACCTGTTTGAACACTAGGAATATCTTTTTCCGATACCCAAACAGTCAGGTATCTTGATCCCTCACCGTCTAGAGCCCATGTCTGCCCATTTAATGAGGATGCACCGCAATTCAAATCCCTCTGAAGTTATATGCTCAAGCTTCAAGAGGCTATCAGTCTGTGTTCATTCCCAAAAACACCAGGGCTTGGTTCAGTTCAACCCCAATCTAAAAGTCACGGCGAAAATGAGGCCATATGTCAATCCAAAAAGTAATGATGCACCTAATGAATATCTAAATATAATTCCTTAATACTGTAAAATAAAATTAAGTTTCTTTACAATTTAATTGAAGTTAAACAAGAGCACGTATAGTTTGCTGCCAAGTGCACGACTTCAAAGATGAAAATTTCCATGAGGCAGGAAAACAAGAAATACACTAGTAAGTACCTTCGACACAGATTACTCAAACTTATCTGTCTCAATCTGGCTGCTTCATGATGATCAAAGCAAAACTAGGATTGCTAGTCAAAATCAAGTTACCGATGACTTGCAAATTGGGCATGATGTTCTCCTGCTGAGCCACGGGTCAATACACTGCCAAGACAACGTGAAAAAAAAAAAAAAACCAATCAGATTCTTGATAACTTATGTTAGAAGGACATCCTTCTTAAATCACAAAAAAATGGTAGGACTCCCACATCTTTGTGAAATTTGTGTAAGCAAGGGAGATGACGTATGGTTTCTCCAATAATTGGGGTCTCGAGACAGATTGCACAAGCTTCTTCAAAGTTATCAGTCTGTGTTAACAAAGAGAATAGAACAATAACAATTAGTAAAAGAATCTGGTATGTTTTAGAAAGTTTTCCAGATTTATCTCACACAAACATGCAAATATTAACCTGTATTGTAGACTCTGGCAAACTATTAATCTGATTGACAGATGCACCACCATGTTGGTAATTATTCTCATCAAGGGCCAACAGCATTTCGTAATCCTCTCTGCAATAAAACAAACAAGAGGAATGATAGAACTTCTAACTTCCACTTTAAATATCAGCAAGTTGGTTGATAAAGATGAAATTTCTTCAAAATTATAAGGAGAAATAAGTTGGGGTATTAACCTCTCAAGAAACAAACGGCACTTAATGAATCAAGAAAAGAGAATATGATAAAAGAGCAACTAAAAGCAAATAAGTACAACTGCAAGAAGTAGACAATCTAGGCAAGTACTCCCGATGACCAGTGTAACTAAATTCTGAGAAAAATCACCTCTACTTGTATTCTAGGTATTACAAAGATTGCAAAGGCCCAGTCCATTTGAAATTACCAACCAGTTTGGCAAGTTACTAGGAAGACATAAAAAGGAGCACATGACAGAACAAAATGTAGTTTCATCCGTTATCTGCTAGTTAAGTGTTCACAGCTGAAGGCAATCTATAACATATACATAGATCAGGCAACAATACAGAGAGATTCTCCCAAAGCCAACTCAAAATTCAAATAAGAAACCAAAAAAAAATGAAGATCCCAACTTTAGTTCAAAGCTGAGAACAAAAACAAACAACAATTACGTACACGTATGCGCACATGCACAGCAAGGAGAGAGTTATCTCAGTTCTTGCAGGCTGAACTTGTTTCTTTTATAAAATTAATCTGCCAGTTTACAAAAATAGGACAAATAATGATTTTCAAGTCAACCAAAAAAATGAGTAAGAAAAAATGTTAAATAGACAAAGAAAGCACCACTATAAAACAGAAGCAGAAATACACGGTACTAAGTTTTACTCTACTATGATCTGGTGTTCTCCAAGAAAGTGATAAATGATGAAGATCTCTGTCAAAATCGAATTCTGTCTAAAGGGATGCTGATTGCTGACACACCTCCGCATCACATTAAATTAAAATTTTAAAGGGTAGGAATATCCGACCACAAATATAAATCCAGCTTACCAAAATAAGCGTCATCTTGTCAAAAAAAAAAAAAAAAAAAGAGAGAAGCCAATCATTTGATAAAATAAAAAAAACAGCAGGAAATGTAGATTAATTGACAACTACAATTCTTACTCATTGAAATCACGCTGGAATTGAAGTATGTGACTAGTCGTGCTCATAGAATCACCAAGTTCCCCGACTGCAGTCTCTAATGCTTCCAATATATCAAGTCTCTGAATAACAAAGAAAGAGATCAGCTTTCATTTCAAAGTCACCACACAAACATGAATGAAATAGCAAAAAGATGAAAAGAAAAGTAAAAAAAAAAAAAAATACGATCGTCTATCATCAAATGTCTCTCAACTTGCACTGGATCACACATATAAAAGCAGGCCGAAAAAATGTAAGAAGAAGATGAAAAAGAAGAATTACCATGTCTAAATCCATATCTGAAGGAAACTGGAAATTCCTAGCTCTAGATGATGCTGCAGGAGACCGGCTGAGAGGGCGACCCCGCAACTGTGTCATTTGGGCAGGAGCAGGAATTCGAGCCTGTGTTATTCTCCTATTTGAAGATCTCCGAAAAGAGCATGACGTGAGCTGTCTGCGTGAGTGAGGTATTAAAGAGCTTCTCTGTAGAAAATGTAGAATAAATTATTATTACAGGGAACACCTTCCACAAATACAAAGAGAATTTATGAGCTTACTAGAATCAGTGAGCAAAGAATTAAACAGCATACACTAAACATTAAATAATACAGAAAAGATGGTGTCACAAATTTTCTTTGAAAAAGAAAATTTTGCTCAGAAAAGCAGAGTGTTAGTGTTTAACATGATACTGAAGTAAAAAAAATGACCATAAGCAATTTTAGAAAGCATTGTCCATTCAAGTAGATCGAAAGTTTAAACATTTAGAACACATTCAGTCTTTAGAAAGATTTATAATTTAAATGAAAGCACTAAAATAGTACATTGTCATATTAATTTTGCTTCATATAAGAAAATCTTATAAAGAACAATTATACAGATCACTAACACATCAAAAAATTACTTTGTATATTTTCATTCTTTATGACAATGAATAACTCATTACTTCAATAAGTACACAGTCATTAACATGCACCGAAATCTGTTCGTCACGTTATCAGTGAATCACAGAAACATGGAGCGGATCACTTACAGGATGTGCTACACGGTGATTTTGACTAGAAGCAACAAGGGGTGCATCCTCCTGCTGCAGTGCCCATGCCATGCTTTCGTCCATCTGTTAAAATGTCAATAACCATAATGTTGTAAAGTATCTAAACCAACCAGGTCATACAAAGTTTTTTAAAAATAAGTTGTTCCATTTATGAGGAGACCAACCTCGACACCTCCAAATAATGGCACCTCTTGATATAACTGTTCTTGGAGTTCACGAGCCAACATCTCATCTGCTTCTACTTGTCTTGTCCTTGCATCTGATTGATCATTATTAACACATCCAGTACCATGGGAGTCAATGAGTCTTACTTCAGTTGAGTAGTTATCAATTTCAAAAACTGGATTTGGCATGCCCTGACGTCTACGATTCTGCATTCTGGATGATCTTGAACTAGATGATTGCCCAGAAGAACCAAGAAACACAACTTCTGAGTCATTAGAAACCATCCTAGAACATTCACCGTGATTTTTTGAGGTTAATCCATTTTCCCTTTGCCTTTTAGTAAGTGTGCTAGCAACATGACAAGGTTCACTAATATACGGAGGCCCATGCACAAGCCTGGATGCTCTTTGAGTTGCATCTTGATCTACTGGATAATTACATGAATCCATATTGTTGTTTTCACTCCTGTTATCTCTGATCACCACTCTGTTTTCATGCTGTTGACCAACAAAGCGTCCAACAATGTTATTTCTCCCAATAGTATGCCCAGATGTTTCAGATGATGCTTGATCTATTTTCTTTGAACGATCGCGAGTACTTCTCCAACCACCCAATCCTTGAAAGCATCCAAGTGCATCTCTACTTGCATCACTGGCTCCATTAGCTTTCTTATTATCAAGATTTGAACTGAAAAAACAAAGCATGCTTAGGGTCTCAGGATACAAGTAATTAGAAAGGAACAACATACACAAAAGTTGATCCAAGATTATTCACAACAACAGAGTCTAAAACTTTTAACAGATGTTGCAGTGACGATCCTATGTTATATATAAACGTACACCAAAGTTTTGACATGTTTCCTTATACAATACATCTTTTATAAATCGTTACCATACAAAATGTAAAGCAATAACACCCAGATATTGGCACAGTAATAAGGAGAAAGCACATAAAATAATAGATGCCCAAGTTCCATGAAGACCTAAGAGGCAAATTCATTATATTATTGTAGACAAACTAAATTAACACCATGTCAACAATCCACTTCTCAAAAAAATTCTAAGGCCTCAACTCTGTTAGGACCAATGTCAACGTACACAGAGAAGAAAGTATAAACCAAGATAAAAGTTTGATGACGTAGAGTGTTAATGCAATTCATGAAAATCTGATGGAGCAAATGATAAATGAGCTTACAGGATAAATCATCAGAACAGTCAATATGATTAACATGATAAGAAGAATGACATTGTTCTACAGCAACTGCATTAGAAAGCATAGACATTTTGAAACATATGCAACAATAACATCAAGGCCATACATGGACATAACATGCAAAACATCAAACAAGCAAGAGAAAATATATATGTTACAATGATGCATTCAAGTTGGTAACTGGACACTCAAATTTTGGTAATGGATATTATGGCAGAGCTCTTGGATGAGAAAAAACAACCACTGGAGAAGAAAACCATCAGAGATGGGACATATCTGTGTAATGAATGTATCATCGGAGTTATAAAATGAAGGGAAATTTTGGAGCAGTCAGTGCTCAAAAGTTTGAAATCAACCTAGATATAGCAAACAAATATTATCAGGAACAGAGTTCTAGATAAACACCTGAAATTGTCCACTTTAATTAAAACAAGCATGAAAGGAAGTAGTCAACTTGTCCAGTACACTGAACAATAATACCAACAACATATTGTGGTTCTCACAAGGGCTGGCAGCTACAAATCCACACTTTCCAGGGTAAAAGGGGTTCGAACCTGAGTCCTAGAGTCATAGAACTCAGCCAAACTTTCCAGGGTAACAGTTCTACACATTTACTATTATCTTTACACAACAGCTTCATATGTGAAAGACAAAAATAGCTAACACCTAAATAAGGGAGAAAAGAACATCCATTTGTTAACAAACAAACAAATGCATCTAACTAGAAAGAGCAATGTACACAAGTTACCTGCTAGACAAATGAATAATTTTTGCATCATGCTCTGTCGACGTATGAGGATGAATTATTACTCCTTTTCCTCTAACTCTATCATAAGTATTGTCATCAGCAACAATATCTCTAACATTTATCAGAGGTGGATCATTGAAAACCGCATTCCCGGTATGACTCTGTTCAATATCATTATCTTTCATACTGTTTCGGTCCTGTTCAGCTAGTTGTTTAGACCTAGTTTCTATAATATGAGGAGAGATACATCCATTTCGTACCAATCTTTTCTGCCCAGTGACTCTCGGCAAGATAACAGGTTGATGAGATGAAGATATATGTTTCTCCACTGTATGTTCAGACTCACTGGAGAGATCAATCGATTTTCCATCTGTAGCTGAACCAGCACCTTTAGAAGTATTATCACCTATCTTCTCCTTCCCCTTACAGGTATTACCAGCTGTCTTAAAGAAACTCTGAGCACCATGTAATGAAGAACCACCATTAGTTGCAATTCGACCTTCTCTTATCTCTTCAGCTGGAAAACTTTTAGATGCACCACGCGGGAAAGCCATTTCAAGTAATTGGTCATGCCCATTCTGTTGGTCTGAATCTATAATAGCATTACTTTCTTGGTAAGCAGATGATTTAGAAGGAAACTCGGTGTAGGCAGATTTCCCTATATCCATATGTTGTGCTCCAATAGAATGCCTGTTCTCATGCCTGGAGTTCTTGTCCATTTCTGGTCTCCTAAATAAAAGAGAACCCCCAGAGGCAAGTGAATTCTCTAAAGGGGGGAAAACAATGGAGTTCTTGCGAATCCCAATATCATTGCTGGGATTTTTCCGAGGATGTAAATGAAGTCTTCTATTGTGCCTGCTTTCAGGGAGCAGCCTACCTCTGCTTCTTAGCCGATTGAAACGTTCTTCATCCATAAAACCAGAATTTCTTGAACAAACAGCTACTGATGAATTACTTTCTTTTCCAGTACCCTCCCCACCATTGATACGACACACACCTACTCTATCAGGAGTGTCAGGTGCGTCTACTACCATATCAATGTCCATGTCCTCCATCCTGTAACAATAAAAAAAATATTTAAGTCAATGACATTCAAATCCAATCAACAAATTCAGAAACAGGCTTGACTAACAAACAACTTGATATTCATGACAAGAGCTGCTGATAATCCAAACATTGCACAAACACAAATGAATATAGAAAATAAACCTCAGAACACATAGTAAAATAAATCCATGAAGATCATTCAATCATAATGTAAGCAAATGCATACATCATGATAAATAAGAAAGCAAACTCGGATGTTTTCTTTTTAGTGAGAAATCAACCTAATGATTGACTGGTTAATCTGCTGCAAAAGAAACAAGCTAATCAGTGGGCTGTGATTCAAGTATTTCTGCACTGGCTGAATTCAACAGGTCCAGTCAAAGAACTAGTACCATTCAAAGAGGCACATAGACAAACTCTTGAACGAGCAGAATCCAAACATGAGGAAAGAAAAAACATCACAGTTATAAAACATCCCAAGACCAAAAATATTAAGAACTTAACATGTAGGGACGGGAAGAAATCAAAAGAAGACTAAGAATTATACTGTGCAAAAAAAAAAATAGATCAATTGATTTTATATTGAATTAAAATAATAATGCAAATGAATTCACACCTCATTCATTTGTAATTGAGTTGAAATAAGAATTCATTTGCAATCAATTCTCATGTTTGGTATACTTTTACTTCCACTTTAGAACAAGTACATTTTTGTCCATACAATTTTATAAAAGACAATGTCTAGAATTCATTTGCAAATTCTATCAAAGCTTACTCAATTCAATAGTAATTCATTTGCAAATAAATTCCAATGGTTAATTGGTAAACAAAACAAATAGTAAATTCATTTGTATACGCATTCTGTAGTTTATTAGGAAACCAAACATAAGAACCTATGCAATCGCAAATGAATTTTATGAAAACTATGGATTTCATTTACACCAAATGGACTGTAAAGGAAAAAGAAAATACATAGCATAACTCGAAGAGGGAGGAAAAAAACACTTCTGATGACTCGATATAAGGTAAACCATCAATCCATTGAATTTACAGATATAAAATGAAACGAAATATAAATTATTAAATTGAGGAAGAGAAATGAATCACCCCGACTACACCCCCCAGAAAAAAAAAATAAAGAATCTTTTTCCAAAAGTAAAAGTGAAATTTAGATTTCCCAAGAAAAATAGGGAATACGCAGTCAAACGAAACAAATGAATAAATCAGATAAGGAAAAAAAAGAATCAGTGAAGAAATGGACGTGAAAAGGGACAACAAACCTAGCTCATGATTTGATATTTGCAACCAATTTTTTTTCCTTAAACGAGGAGAACAAATTAAACGAAAATTCAGAAATTTACCTGATTTTGGAGTTGAATCCAAATCCAGATTACTAACAGAAACCCTAAAGTTTGAATCTAATCTAAGGCGTCCCAGGAAGACGATGTAACGATCAATCTCTCTGTTTTGTTTGTCTCAACGCTTTCCAGGTCGACTGGTCGAGCCGGGTCGGGTCTCATCAGATAGTCTCGGGCCCTCGACTAAAACATGAGCCCAACTCATTTGTTGCATTGGTCAAACTTTTGGATCAATTAGCCCAAGTCCAAGCCCTGGCCGAAAGAAAAAGCCCAAATCCAAGTACAACGTTATTGCAGATTTTCTGCTCTACGATGTCTTAATAATACTATTTTTTTCCCTTTTTTTTTACAAAATATAAGAAAAAGAAAAGGAAAATAGCAGATTTTCTGGTTTGGTTAGAAAGTACGGCTTGGTTTATTGACTTTGAAGAGTCCCTGATAAATAAATAAATTATTCAAAATTCAAATATCTTCAATTATTAAAAAAATATATGGTTATGTTTGGAAACAGGTTTTGAAAATTGAAAATAGTTTTCGTAAATTCTTTTCTATGTTTGACAAACAGTTTTCAAAAACAATTTTTTAAAACGGTTTTCAAAAAACCAGTTTTCTGAAAATTCCATTGATGTTTTCTAACATAATTTTCGAAAAACAGCCTTAAAATCAGTGTTCACTTCTCTGTTTTATTCTTCTTCCATGATATATAAAAAAAATTGAAAATAAAATAACATTAATTATTTTTAAATATTTAGTAAATATGAAAATAAAATTAATATAGATTTTAAATTTAAACTCAAAATTAAAAATAATTGGAAGGTTTATCAAAAAAGTTTTCAAAATAAAATTATCCAAATAACATTTCATTGTTTTCTGTTTTGAAAACAGTTTTCGAGTTACAATTATCCAAACATATTTTCTTCGTAAAACATCAAAAAACTATTTTTAATTTTCATTTTCGAAAACTAGAAACAAAAAAACTGTTACCAAAACATACCCCATGTAATTATGATTCCTGCCCTATTACTTTAAGAATAGTTTTAAAATATCTTTTCAATTGTTTTAATTCAATACTAACATTGCCAACTAAGTTTTGGTCCAATGATCAAAATTAAATAGATAAGATTACAAGGTATCAGATTTGATTCTCACGAATTATAACTTAATTATCCAATTTTATATCGATTATTTTTCACTTTTGACTTGTACTATTTTTATATATAACATTGATTCAATAAAAAGACTGCGATTTTATTTTTATATATAACATTGATTTTAAATTTTTACCAACTGTCAGCTCGTTCTTCAAAAAGGGTAGCCAAAAAGAAAACCCACAAAAATAAAAGTTTGACAGGGATTGAATTTTTAAGCAAAAGAAAACACAATGTCCGGACCATTAAAATCTCAGCTACGACTATTCTCAACAACGCCATACTTTCCACAGAAAAAAAAAACCATAAAAGAAACAGAAGAAAGCCTGACAAACTATGCTTAAATACCCAAAATAAGCCCCAATAGATAACTGCATATGTTAACATGGAATGTGTAGGTTTGCGCCAGCAGTCATACTCTATAACTTCGAAAAATGTTTAGTCTCCATTACTCATCCGTTACACATCCTTTTGAAGCTGATTGCACATTCTTGATGTACTGGGAATCAAAGATAGAACATTCATTCCTTCAGTAAAGCAATCAACTAGATGAAACACAGTTGTCAAGGCAGATAATAAAAATCTCTCATACCTTGTATAAAACTCCCCTGTTAGCCTTATATGGAGGCGGAGTCCATTTCTTTCTTCGCTCCTTCATTTCCTCGTCTGAAACCTGGGTGTCTATTCTCCTGTTCTGAACGTCAACGTTGATGATGTCTCCATTTTGGATGAGACCAATTGGACCACCCTCCTGGAAATAATTTGCAATATTCTTCAGTAACATCAAAAGGGTATAATAGTTGATTCATTTTTTTTGTTTCTGAAGAAAAATGCAACATATTTCCTTAAAAAAATATTTCTCAAACTTCATTTGCCTCAGATAATGTTAGTTCTATTTGCCTTTTATCATAATGACTACTCAAGAAACTTCTAACCCACCCTGGTCCAGTTAAATGCCTCACTCCATCAAATGGTTTTACTCTCCTTTCTCCAATCTACAAGTTCCTTGACAGAATAACAAAGACTACTCGAAATTCTTCCAGAAAAATGATAATATCCTACCATAATTCTAATTAGATTTCCAAGAACGAAAATGTTATTATTATATTGACAATGTTGGTCTACAAAGAAAAGAAAAAGAAAAAGAAATAAGAGCAAATATCTTTAGATCATCTCCTGTTTGGCTGAAAATTTTCCTGTCAGTGAATTTTGATTGTCTCAATCGCACGCGAAAGGAAAAAGAAAAAGAAGCTCCTCCCTCATATATAAGGGACAAACGAAGAGATAAACAATAAGTTACAAGATCTGAATTTCCTATCTGGAGGTAAAAATTTCAACCATCTGGATGCAAGAATTATACTGCAATTTGGTGACAGACAAGTTAACAAACCTGTGCTTCAGGGCATATGTGGCCAACAACAAATCCATGTGAACCTCCTGAAAACCTACCATCAGTCAACAATGCGACATCCTGCAATATGAACAACAATTTCCAAACAAATCTTAACTCAAAGACAATGTTTACATGATCAAGTTAGGGAAATGCAATGACTTCAAAATAGTATGTTAATGGTAAAAGCAAATACCAATTTTATTCTAAGATACAACAAAAGAGGGAGTGCTTAAGTAAATGTGATAAGTAAAGAAGACGACTAACTTAAGACTTTCATAAACTCACCACAAACAATTACCATTTAAAGAAACTTACAATCTGAAAACCATACAATAACATGATTCAAGTCAGTTCACAACCAGACCACTGATCACATATCAGAATTCAGATTAAATATAATGATACCTTCCCAAGACCTGCTCCCATTATTGCACTTGTTGGTGTCAACATTTCAGCCATGCCCGGTCCCCCCTTAGGCCCCTCTCCTCTTATTACAACCACTTTTCCCTGGAACAGGACAAATATGGCAAAAATCAGATTTTCCATCTCTACATGTAGCTTCCACCATAAGTTTTTTTTTCCTTTTGGGTTCTATGCTTCCAACATATGCATAATGTTTGAGCAGCTATAGATATAACTGAAGCATTTGAAAAAGAAAAACTGTATGCTGAGAATTCCCTCATGGATGCAAGCCTCTCCTAATTTCAAAGGAATTTAAAAAGAGAAAATTAAGAAACACACCATACATTAGATAGATGACCCTACAAGCATTCCATGTGAAATTTCAATTTATGCGTTGCAAGGCTCTTTGTTAAAATTGAATGTGGCACCAATATGATGCTAAGAGTGTGCTGACATGCTGTGTGTTGGGAATGACAAAATTCAAATCATAGTTGCCTGAAAAAGACACTTGTTTCAGGGACCTGCCAATGATTTTTACAAACAGAGCAATAAAGGAAAGCCTTAAAATTCCTTTAGTTAGGAAAATAAATAAACATGATTATATATGTAGAAAAGCATACATGTAACTACAAATTCAGATACAAGAGACGAAGCTGTTATTTCACGCACTGCACTTTACAAAACAAAATAGAAGTGTGGCTAATAACACAAGCCTTCTGTATATAAGTCCAACATCAGCTTCACGTTAAAATGAGAAATTGTAACAAAATTATGGCTTTCTTAGGCCAAAGACCACATTGGCATTTCATGAACACACAAGAAAATATATCAACTAAGCTGGATGAGATGGCTATAAAGGAAGGAAAATTTCTAGGCAACGGTACTTAGCACTTTATGCCAAAATGTTAAACTTCTTCACCAATTTTGACTCTATAAAATAAATTAAAAAAAGAACACAGCTCTATATTTTAAAGACAATTATAAAGGCCAAAAGCCATAGAGTGTCAAATTAACAGATAAGTCACTTAACAACAACGACCTTCCTGCTTTAAGAACCACCATGCACAAGAATGAAAACAATAGCCATGCCATCGGTAATTAAGGTAATCTATTACTATAAGACTTGTTGAAGTTTGAGTAAACCCCCATAAATTGATTATACACATAAAAGATAAATAATTATAAAGCACATTGGCCAAGCTAAATAACACAAATACCTTAAAACTCATAGGATCCTCGGAGATGGCTGCAATCATAGATTCCTCTCCTTCAAAAACAAGTGCAGGACCTGAATAACAGTTTTGACATCATTACATCTGCAAGCAGTGGACTAAATCTAACTGAAAAATTTAGCAGGACATGCAAATTTGACAAATCACAAGACAAAAATAACAGTAAAAACAAAGTACCAGAGAAAAATAACCCTTCTTTTCCAGTAATTTTCGCTACAGAACCGTCCGGTGCAAGATTTCCTCGTAATATTTGGATGTGACCTGTCTCCTTGATGGGGTTTGACACAGGTCTTATAATGTCCTGGAAAATAAAAGAGATAAATTACTGGATTATTTTTTTCTGTCCTCAAAGACATAACACTAGTCAAATTAAAGCAACGTTATAGATTCCTTTTTTTATATGTGGGGAGAGGGGTTGGAAATAAAAAGACTGACATCCTACCTGCCCATCAGGTAAACGAGGGAACTTTTCTGCATTTTGAGCTAGTGTCTTTCCAGTGACTAGTGAGGAAATATGAAAAGTTATTATTGAGAATACTACAGAAAAAACCGCCAACTGCAAAACCTCCCATAGAATCCAAACTTTGCTTACCAGTCATACAATCTCCATCCAAATAGCCAAGCTCCAATAGATAGCGAATAACTGCAGGTGTTCCTCCAATCTACAAAAATAATCATACCTCAGCTTATTAAGATAGAATAAGTTCATGATGCATTGTTAATGACAGAAAGATGTCACAAACAACAAGCAATCAAGGCAACGGTTATATCACGTGGCTAAACATTACACAAAAAAAGCAAAATGACAAGACAAGACATTTATTAAAATTCACACCTTGTGTACATCCTCCATAACATATTTGCCACTGGGCTTAAGATCTGCCAGAAATGGAACCTCATCACTAACCTTCTGGAAATCATCAAGAGTTAACTCCAAACCAACAGACCTGGCACAAATCTCATCATGAGCTATCTCCAGAGTTCGTTATAATTATGTCATCTAAAAGGAAGATAGCACAAAATTATCCTCACCTTGCAATAGCAATTAAATGTAACACAGCATTAGTAGAGCCTCCTAGTGCCATGACAATAACCATTGCATTACGTAGTGATTTTGGAGTGATTATATCTCGTGGCTTCAAGTCCATTTTCAATAATTCTAGAAGATATTTCCCAGCTAAACGGCACTCATCCAACTTCAATTGGTCTTCAGCAGGTATTGAAGAGCTTGAAGAAATAAATAACAAATTAGTGGAAAATTAAGAAAGACATGGCTTGTGAGTGCAAATCTAAGTGGTCCTGTGAGGGCACAACTCTACCTGTAAGGAAGAGACATTCCCATAGCTTCAATAGCAGAAGCCATGGTATTAGCTGTATACATCCCCCCACAAGCCCCAGCCCCAGGACACGAGTTAAGGACAACATTTTTTCTCTGCTCGTCACTTATGGATCCACTTACATACTCTCCATAACACTATGACATCAATCAAAAGAAAACAAAAATTAATTTACAGAATTTGAAAAAATCTACATACAAAATCCGTTAGATGTTTAAACAAATTCATATTAAAAATTATTTTATTTCTTCGAAAGCAATTACCTTAGTCGCACAAACAAATGTTAGACATGAAAAGAAGTATTGGTGAATTAATTTCTTATGTTTTAGATTTTTTACACTTGAATTCTGGTAACCAAGAATAAGTTGTAATAGAATTTGTAATGATATACACCCACCGAAACAAAAATATACCTCCAAAAGTCTCCAAGCCTACACTGCATCACAAAACATGCTATATGTACCCATATTAAAGAGATTATGAAGCCAATTTAGGTAGAGAACAAATTTATGAACCTGCCCCACCCCCACCAAAGAGAAGCACACGAAGAAAAGAAGAAAACCTACATGCCAACCTGAATCACTTTCTCATTTTTTTTTAAAGTTCAAGTATGCTTAAGTTATACTACCTATATATGTTCAGCTTACTGAATCACTTCCCTACTCCTTGCATACACCAAAGGAACATTTGGATATGTCATGCAGAAAGTCCCCTTTGTTTTACAAAGAAATAACAATGGGTAGATATGTTTGTTTGCCTTGCTACGACATAAAAGAGTTGATCCATTGACTTCATTTTCTTGTTCTCAAAAATACTGTACGAAAGTTTTAGAGCTTTAAAAATTGGCCTTAATGCTACCTTTATCCAGTGACTATGTTAATGTAGCCATTTCATAAAACACAACGAGCAGAAAAGAAGATTTCAACAGAACATACAAACCACTAAAGCACCTTGCATAACTTCCATGCAACATCATATTTTATCCCTGTTCAATGTTTCCGCACATGGACCGGAAGGGTAGTTAAACCAGTGCACTCCTTGACAATTTCGGCCTTTTGGAGGACTAAGCGAAATTTAATGCAAATTAATGTCACCTGGTTGGCTTTAGCATATGCAGAACCAGTAAGATTCAAAGTTTGAACCCATGCGATCCAAAGCATTTCAATAGCACACAAATAGCTTCTGTTTTCTTGGGTCTGATTATCTTTTGATCATTACTCACATATTTGAAATATACGTATTTAAGTTGCATATGCATTATACACTCAACATGAACAATTTACATATAGAGTAATTTATATCTCTAATATCGCATTTCAACTCAATTTAGATGGGACCATGGCTTAAATCAATTTAGTTTATGTGGTACGATCAACAAGTCAGTTGTTAACCTGCTTCCCAACCCCATTCATGTGCAGTAGAGGTTTATCGAAGCTACAATCTTATCTTAAAATTATGTTCCCCTGCTTCCCCCAACCCCATTCATGCGCAGTAGAGGCTTATCGAAGCTACAATTCTATCTTAAAATTATATTCCCCTGCTTTCTCTTTCATTCTCCATACCCAAATTTAGCATCTCAGTACATGATTACATCCAAGCATTTTGCATGCTCCACAGTGCATTCCCTAATAGCACCTTGTCTACAACAGAACTCAAAATAAAAGTGTATAGGATCAATGCCACTTTTAACCTTCAAACTTTAGAAAGAAGGAAAAAAAAAAGAACTCAGAAATTGTGTGCTTTATTGCTGCTCACCAACTCACTTGCCTGGCAGTGCAAATAAAAATATGATTATGCAGAAAAAGGGCCACTTGAAAGTGTCAAGGTTAACAACCCAAATTAAGCCACCAGAAAGAGTTACAGTTTCAGAATACTAATAATATGAAGCATTCCAAATATCTAGGCAGTTACTTTCTCTGTAATTCATGTTCATGGTCGGTAAGGGCCTCAGAAAAATAGAAACTGGAGAACCACAAAGAAAAAATTAGAAAACAAGCAAGGCCAGAAATCCAGTAAGAATCCATTAATCTCTGCGAGAAGAAATCAACCAACATAATTATATTGAAACAGAAAACTAATATCATACCTGAAAGGCAGAAATTATGTCATACGTATGGCCTTGAAAATGACCAGGCTGCAAAAGAAATAATATAAAAGTAAGTCATCAGAACCCTTAAAAAACCCTACTTCATAACCATTATAATTTGAAGTAGGACACCTGAATAACACTTATGCAGTTATTAGCTGCACCTAAATGTGCTTATATATAATACATGTATATAAATGTGCATCCTGTGCGTGTATAACACTGCGAGAAGAAAAATATATGAATTATAGACATTAAACCTTAAGATATACAATAAGTGCAAAGATAGAAAGCTAGACATGACTTTAATTAAAGGTTAGAACATTCATCGCCTAAAGTTGCTTTAACCAGGTGATCTCATTGCTTGTTTCATGAATTAAACCCACACTCTCATTGCTAATTTAACATATTGAAAACAGACTCCTGAAAAACTAACTTCTGAGTTTTGATCAGTCCTAGAGACACTAATGCTCCGTTTGGTTATGGTAATGGAATTAAAGCTGTAATGTAATCGAGATTGTAATGTAATCAAGGTTGGAATTCGACATTGTTTGGTTAGAACATGAAAAAAACTAAATGAAGCTGAAATCGATTACAGTGTTGGTTAACGTGTTCATATCAGTGTAATAAAATCAAATTGACTAAAATGTGTTTGAAGATAAAATGTATATAAAATTAATCATATTAATTATTATATTATGTTAATTTATTTATATTGACCGTATTATTTTATATTTACTTATTAATTATTTATAATTATCTTATATTAGTATTATTATTTATATTAATATATTATAATTTTACTATAATATTATGGTATTATTCATATATTATTTTATGATATTTAATATTATTACCATTTTATTATATATATCATATTATTTACTATCATAATATTATATTATTTAACTATATTATATTTTAGTAAATTGTGTTATTTTTTAATATTTATTTATCAATATATGATTTTTATATTAATATGAATATCTTATATTAGTTAATTGTAATATTTTATTACTTTCATTATATTAATATTTAATTATATTCTGATATTTATTAATTATTTGTCATATATTTTTATTATGATATTATATTATTTATTATATCATATTATGATTTTTATATAGTATTATATTAATATTTATTAATATTTTAAAATATTTATTAATTTATTTATATTTTAATAATATTTTATATTTATTAATTATTACTAATATAATATTATTATATATTATTTTTATTAAATTATATTATTTACTATAATAATATTATCTCATTGTTTTATTATATTTAGTACAATATTGTATTAATATTTAATTATATTTTCAAATATTTATTAGTTTATTTATATTTTTTTAGTTTTTAATAATACATTGATATTTATTAAATATTGCTAATATATTATTATTATTTATTATTTTTATTAACATATTTTATTGCTTACTATAATAATATTATTTTATGATATTTAGTATAATATTATATTAATATTTAATTATATTGTAAATCCAAGATGAATCAAGGTTGTAATTAAATGACCATTACAACATTTTGGTGTAATAGGCTTTACAATACAACCATTTTATACTAACCAAACAATGTAATGGTTATTACAGGATGAATGAACATTCTATTATGACCTTGATTACTCCAACTAAACAGGACATAAGTATATACTATATTACAAGAAATGACACCATTAAATGAATATTTCATTGCCCTGGGTAACATACTCATGAGAACCAAATCAGCAGCTCTTTAGAGACCTGAAATGTCACCCCAAAAATAGAGACATGAAATATCGTTATACTGCAGCTTCATTACTCAACCATCTTTTGTCAGAACAAGGATTCATTCCATAACAGTATAGCATGGTTGATAAATTTGTAACTTACTTGGATCTGTTCCTTTAAGTACATTACTACAAGAAATCATACTATCAATTCTCAGCTTATAACTTCTATAAATGCAGACTTATATCAAGAAGACAACCAACTATTGAATTGAAGACTTTTCTTCTCGTCTCATCAACGCATCCACCAAGAAAACTGTCATGTCATTAAACTATAGATCCATGTAGCTTAATTTGGACCAGCAAGTGCATTTGTTGGTGACTACAACTAGATCACTCTCTTTCGGACAATCACAAACAAAACCTTAGGGAGAGGTGATATCCCATTTTTAAACGAAAGAAAAGAGGTGTGGAGAAACCTAAAAGAACTCTGATCAACTGGGAGATAATATATAGTTGATCAAAGTAAGGCATCAAACCTTGATAGTTCCACCATAAATCATAATACTAGGTCTGTTGAGCCTCCCCATTGCCATAATTGTACCTGGCATCTACAAAAACAAATAGCATTAGATTCAGTAATTGCATAGTTAGGCAGCATACAATCTACTTTGCAACAGAAAAGTAACTGTTCCACAAATTCAATCTCACCACCAAGTCGATTAAAAAGGAAAAAAATACAAAAACAATTGAAGAATGTAATAAAGCTGTTCCTGAGCTGCAGTAGGAATTAAAAGCAAACGTGTTTTACAAGGGTGTAATGTTGAATCACAACTTATTTGCAAAAGACTATCTAAAAGCAAAGGCAGAACAAAAACATTACAGTAAGAGCTTACAATCTAATCATAATTACAGAATAACAAAAACAGTTCCAATTTTTAAAAAGATACCCAAGGAAGTAAAATGCATGAACAAACAATCACATATTTCAATCACAAACCCGTAGAAGCCCATTAAACGTATAACTTGCACATTTGCAAACTCCACAACAACCAAAAAGAAAGATAAAACACTCCGGAAAGAGAGCTGCTTAAACTACTACAGAAACCCACAGGTTTCAACCAAAACCCACAAAAAACCATAGAATGAAACCCCAAAAAACAGAACAAAGCACAGACAGACCATAATCTTAGCCAATATCATAACAATTACACGTACAAATCCTTACATTTGCCAACAATAAAACGTACCCCAGAAAAGAAAATTGCCTAAACTATAACACAAAAACCACACATTATAGCCAAAACCAACTAAAGAGGCCCCCCCGCCCGAAAGAAAAAAGGAGCAATACAGAGAATAACAGAGCTTACATTATTTATTCCCGAGTAGGAAAACATACCCAGAAGTCAAAATTACTTAAATCATAACAGAAACCCACACATTTTCATGAAAACCCACAAAACCATCATACGGAAAGTAAAAAAATTGGAAAAGACGAAGAGCTTACATTTTTGTCACAACCAGGAATCGATATGTTCCCGTCGTACCACTGAGCACTCATGACAGTCTCTACACTATCAGCAATCAAGTCCCTTGACTGCAAGCTAAAGCACATCCCTCTAGTCCCCATGGAGATAGCATCACTGACACCAATAGTGTTGAACCTGAACCCAACCATTCCGGCCTCTTCAACTCCCCGCTTCACTGCCTCTGATAACCTCAGCAAATGCATGTTGCACGTGTTTCCCTCGTACCAAACCGAGGTTATCCCGACTTGAGGCTTCGACAAGTCGGCGTCAGATAAGCCCACGCCGTGGAGGATTGCCTGGGATCCACCTTGGGATTTGGGCTCCGTGATCCTCGAGCTGTACTTATTTAGCTTGGTGGTAGCGGTGGGTGGTGGTGACGGGTCAGCGGTGACAGCCGGCTGCGATTGGGCCAAGACGCGGAGAGAGGTGGTGCGGTTCTTCCGGTGGGGCCCGTGAGAGGGGATTAGGGGTTTAATGGTGAGAGTGGTGGCGCGTGTAGATAAAAGGGTAGCTTGCATAGTGGCGTGTGTAGAGATAAAAAGGGTTGAGGGAGGAGATCAGGGAGTGTTTTTGTTATCGAGAGAGAAAAGAGGAAGAAGAGTGGCTTTAGCTAGCCTATAGAAAATGAAGTATTAGTCGCGAAGGCGCGGACACTGCACGTGACGAGTAATGCAAAGTAGATAGAAGACAAAATGCGTGGTTTGGTGTGTGACCGTGGGTTTCGCTTGTGATTGTTCTCTTGTGTGGGGCCTTCGAGGAGAGTAGGGTTTTGATGGTCTTTGTGGGGGTTTGTGAAAAATGAACTGGCCTTTCAGATAGGCAGTAGCACAAGTAAACAGTAACACGAACATGTAACGGCTTCGCGTACTTGGGAGTTTCGGATGTGGACAAATTGTGCTTGTTTTTGGTGTTATATTTATCTGAGGACTACAAAAGTAAAAGTTTTTATTTTTATTTTACGGTGAAAAATATTTTATATTATGTATTTTTTTATGTATTAAAACTCGATAATAATTTTTTATACATCCACAATGATTACAAAATCTTTCAAAATTTGACTATTTTTAAATATATTATCAGCTTTTTCTTGTATTTAAGTCAATTTTTCAAATCCCTTTTTAGTTTTAAAATTAAATTAATCAATTGAGTCTTTACATCATTAGGGTATATCAAATTACCCATTTCGATCACATTTTCATATAAATTTGAACGGAAAAGCACATGTGCGTTTCTTCTAAACGACATAAACACGTGGAATAATGCCACAATCATATATAGATTTCAATGAAGCATTTAGAGCAAAAAATAATTAGTAGGGATTATATTATTAGAGGAGCAAGAAGGTTGCGATGGAGAGGATTTTTCTTTTCTTTATTTTTTTTAAAGATTGGGTGGTGATTGTAGATGGGAGATCAGGCTTTAGGGTTTCTCTTATTTTCGTTGAAATTTAGATAAAAAGATGGCTGAAGATTTGAAACAATGACCTAAAAATGAAAGGAAAAACGATAATATCTCTTTTTTTAATCCATATATAGAATTCATTTAAACATTGTTTTTTCATTTTTTTTTTTTTTTAAGTTTAGCTACCTATCCATGTAGAATGGGTATTCTCTTCAAATATATGAAGTTTTTACTTAGCACAGATTCATGAAAATTATATGGTACATGAGGTCTATCTCACCATTAAATGAAATAAGAAAAGAGAGAAAAACATATATTTTTTCATCCAATAATGAGATAACTTTCATACCATACATCTTAATTTCATGAATTCGGATTAGACATAAAAAAAAATTCCACTTTGTGTATCATTTTCTCAAAGTTCACAGCCTTAACTTTGATGTGCGTTAAACTATCAAACTAATAGTGATAACCGTGCTATTCTATATTTAATCATGAGAAGCATTGGGCATATTTGGGTAACAATTTTTAGTTTTCAGTGTTCGAAAACTGTTTTCGAAAATGAAAACTGAAAACAGTTTTCTGATTTTTCTGAAGAAAACATGTTTGGATAACTGTAACTCGAAAACTATTTCCAAAACAGAAAGCAGTGAAATGTTGTTTGGATAATCTTATTTTGAAAACTGTTTTGAAAATAGAAAACTGTTTGGATTACACCTTTTTATAATTGTTTTCTGTTTTCAGTTTAAATTTTAAACTCTAAAATTAATTTTATTTTTCATATTTACTAAATACATTTTTTTAGCATACACCAAATACTTGAAAATAATTAATATTATTTTATTTTTAAAATGTTAATATTTTTTATATATTATGGATCAAACATGACAACACTGGTCATGTCATGTTTGTTTGTTAAATAAATTCTAAAAAAATAAAAATAAAAAATACAATACAACTTTCACAATTTGATAAAATATGAACAACCAACCTATCAAATACAATATTCAAGTTTGTTCAATATTTAAAAGATGACATACTTTTCTTCTTAAAAATGAGTTAGTTGATGACAACTTTAATATACAATATTTATTGATCAAATATAACTTTGATAAATTGATAAAAAGGAAATGAACGGCCCGAAATTCTTCCTACAAAAGGTTTTGTCTCAACTGCCCAATTTGGTTGGTTTGCCATCCTCACACCCTATAAGTTAAATATTAGTATAATATTGTACTAAATATAGTAAAATAATACTATTATAGTAAATAATATAATATATAATAATAGAATACTAGTATAATTAACTAACATAAGATATTTATATAATATTATTACATTGATATAAAAATTATATATTTATAATGTAATAAATTTATGTTTATAAATAATTAATTAATAAATTATAAAATGGTATGCTTGATATAAATAAACAAACAAATAACTAAAATAATTAATATAATTAGTTTATATATATTCTATCTTTTTTCTCATATGCTATAAGATATGAGAATTATAAATATTATATTCCTTTTATATGTAAACCATGTGACCTCGTCTGATACCATTTCCGTCTAACCTTCAAGGATTGATTGAAGAGGAGCACCAGAACAAGTGAGGGATTGATGCAGATTTGGGTACTATGGAAAGCGTTGGAGAGGAGATGGCGGCGACTATACTGCTGTTAACGACGTGGATGATGTTGTTGGTTCCCCTATTGGATGCGACACTGGGATTCGCATAAGCTACGCTGTGGTTCCTTGCAGTCATTTGAAGGAAGGACGCGGTGGTTGATGGCAGCGGTGGATAGGCCACGTCTTGGCCATAGGTAACGGTCTTTTTCCTAACCCATTTCAAGATCTTAACTACTTTTTGGTTCGAACGTCGTGTAGAAACTCCAGTGGTTGGTGCAGCGAACTGACCAGGGTGTTGAGCGACAATGGTTTGGTCGGGTGGGTCGATGTCAGTTGGTTGTAGGGGATAGGTAATCACAGAATCAATGACTGGGTCAGTGGGCGTAACGGTTGACGCAAAGGGTGGGTGATTGGGGTCGGTCTTTGAATCGGGTTTGGGGTCGGTAAAGAAGTGGGTTTCTTTGGGTTTTACGTCTCTGGCGTGTGAAGGATGAGGTGGCTGTGGTGGTGGTGTGGGATTTAACGTGATGGGGTGCACCGAATGGTCAGAAATTTCAATTTTTGGTGCACCAGATGTTCCCACAAGCTCTTGCCTTGTTCGCTGCAATTCCTAGGCTTCTTGATCGAAGGGTGGTCATGTCGATGTTGGTGGTGCTTGCGCAGTTGAAGCTAGTGTTGACCGGGGATTCTTGTTCGTTTCACTGTCTTTTATGGGTTTCGATTAGGGTTCTATGTTAGTGAGTGTCGCGGTCGTCTCTGCAGATCCAAAGAGGAAATCATAGGGTTGTAGCTGAGGTTTAGTGGCGGTGGCAGAGGGTGGGTTGGTCATCTCTGATGTGGACATCGTTGGTGATTTCGCGGATGTGTTCTGAGGATGATCTTGTTCATATTCTGATGACAACGAAAGCAGATAGAAAAAAGGGTGATGTTTGATCGAGAGAAGAGAGCAGAGAGCAGAGAGTCGAGATTTTGGCCTGGAAAATTGAAAATGAAAACCGCCGTTTTAAACTTTTCGAAAATTAGTGTTTAAAAACCCAATTTTACAAAACTGTGTTTAAAAACTATTTCTCAAAACTACGGCCATACATGTTATTTAAGGTGTGAAAAGTGTTTTTAGGAAACTGAAAACTGAAAAAAGGTTTCTGAAAACCCTTTCTAAACATAACCATTCTTTTTCAATATTTTCCATAGCAAAGATTCTGTAAACTTTAATTTATATATCCTAAAGCAGCAAATTAAATTTGATTATTAACTATGGTTTTTTGTGGGAATCAAACATAATCGTCACGAAACATATTACTACATTTTATATGGCTTCACACTAAAAGGTCCATACTCCATTGGCCGTGGAATAATGATACAATCATATATAGATTTCAATGAAGCATTAATAGAAAGAAAAAAAATAATTAGTAGGGATTATATTATTAGAGGAGCAAGAAGGTTGCGATGGAGAGGATTTTTTATTTTTTTTCCTTTCTTTATGTTTTTTAAAGATTGGGTGGTGATTGTAGATGGGAGATCAGGTTTTAGGGTTTTTCTTATTTTCGTTGAAATTTAGATAAAAAGATGGCAGAAGATTTGAAACAATGACCTAAATATGAAAGGAAAAACAATAATATCTCTTTTTTTAATCCATATATAGAATTCATTTAAACATTGTTTTTTCATTTTTTTTTTTTAAGTTTAGCTACCTATCCATGTAGAATGAGTATTCCCTTAAAAAATGAGAAGTTCTTACTTATCACAGGTTCATGAAAATTATATGGTACATGAGGTCTATCTCACCATTAAATGACATAAGAAAGAGAGAAAAATATATATTTTTTCATCCAATAATGAGATAAACTTTCATATTGTACATCTTAATTTCATGAATTCGGATTAGACAAAAAAAAAATTCCACTTTGTGTATCATTTTCTCAAAGATCACAGCCTTAACTTTGATGTGCGTTGAACTATCAAACTAATAGTGATAGCCGTGCTATTCTATTTTTAATCATGAAAAACATTGGGTATGTTTGGGTAACAATTTTTAGTTTTCATCGTTCGAAAGCTGTTTTCGAAAATGAAAACTGAAAACAGTTTTATGATGCTTTCTGAAGAAAACATGTTTGGATAACTGTAACTCAAAAACTATTTCCAAAATAGAAAACAGTGAAATATTATTTGGATAATCTTATTTTGAAAACTGTTTTGAAAATATAAAACTGTTTGGATTATGCCTTCTTGTACTAGTTTTTAGTTTTCAGTTTAAATTTTAAAATCAAAATTTTATTTTATTTTTCATATTTACTAAATACATTTTTTTAGCATACACCAAATACTTGAAAATAATTAATATTATTTTATTTTTAAAATGTTAGTATTTTTTATGTATCATGGATCAAACATGACAACACTTTTCCCCTGGTCATGTCATGTTTGTTTGTTAAATAATTTCTAAAAAAATAAAAATAAAAAATACAATACAACTTTCACAATTTGATAAAATATGAACAACCAACCCATCAAATACAATATTCAAGTTTGTTCAATATCTAAAAGATGACATACTTTTATTCTTAAAAATAAGTTAGTTGATGACAACTTTAAGATACAATATTCATTGATCAAATACAACTTTGATAAATTGATAAAAAGGAAATGAACGGCCCAAAATTCTTTCTGCAAAAGGTTTTGTCTCAACTGCCCAATTTGGTTGGTTTGTCATCCTCACACCCTATAAGTTAAATATTAATATAATGCTATACTAAATATAGTAAAATAATACTATTATAGTAAATAATATAATATATAAAATAATAGAATACTAGTATAATTAACTAACATAAGATATTTGTATAATATTATTACATTGATATAAAAATTATATATTTATACTGTAATAAATTTAGGTTTATAAATAATTAATTATAAAATTATAAAATGATATGATATGCTTAACATAAATAAATAACTTTTTCTCATATGCTATAAGATATGAGAATTATAAATATTATATTCCTTTTAGACGTAAACCATGTGATCTTATCTGATACCATTTCTGTCCAACCTTCAAGGATTGATTGAAGAGGAGCACCAGAACAAGTAAGGGATTGATGCAGATTTTGGTACTATGGAAAATTGTGTGTTTTGACCTCGTGAATCACTGGCGTTGGAGAGAAGATGGTGGTGACTATACTGCGGTTAACGACATGGATGACGTTGTTGGTTCCCCTATTGGATGCGGCGCTGGGATTCGTATAAGCTATGTCGTGGTTCCTCGCGGTTGTTTGAAGGAAGGACGTGGTGGTTGATGGCAGTGGTGGATAGGCCACGTCTTGGCAATAGGTAACGGTCTTTTTCCTGACCCGTTTCAATATCTTGATTACTTTTTGGTTCGAACACTGTGTAGAAACTCCAGTGGTTGGTGCGGCGAACTGACCAGGGTGTTGAGCGACAATAGTTTGGTCGAGGGATCGATGTCAGTTGGTTGTAGGGGATGGGTAATCACGGAATCAATGACTGGGTCAGTGGGTGTAGCGGTTGACGCAAAGGGTGGGTGATTGGGGTCGGTAAAGAAGTGGGTTTCTTGGGGTTTTGCGTCTCTGGCATGTGAATGAGGAGGTGGTTGTGGTGGTGGTATGGGATTTAACGCGACAGGGTGCACCGAATGGTCAGAAATTTCAATGTTTGGTGCACCATATGTTCCCACAAACTCTTGCCTTGTTCACTGCAATTCCTTGGCTTCTTGATCGGAGGGTGGTCGTGTCAGCGTTGGTGGTGCTTGCGCAGTTGAAGCTAGTGTTGACCGGGGATTCTTGTTCTTTTCGCTGTCTTTTATGGGTTTCGATCTGGGTTCTATGTTAGTGGGTGTCATGGTCGTCTTTGCAGATCCAAAGAGGAAATCAGAGGGTTGTAGCTGAGGTTTAGTGGCGGTGGCAGAGGGTGGGTTGGTCATCTCTGTTGTGGACGTCATTGGTGATTTCGCGGCCGTGTTCTGAGAATGATCTTTTTCATATTCTGATGACAATGAAAGCAGATAGTAGAGAGGGTGATGTTTGATCGAGAGAAGAGAGCAGAGAGTCGTGATTTTGACCTGGAAAATTGAAAATGAAAACCGCCGTTTTGGAGTTTTCGAAAATCCGTGTTTGAAAACCCAATTTTACAAAACTGCGTTTAAAAACTGTTTCTCAAAACTACGGCCAAACATGTTATTTAAGGTGTGAAAAGTATTTTTGGGAAACTGAAAACTGAAAAGGGTTTCTGAAAACCCTTTCCAAACATAACCATTCTTTTTCGATATTCTCCTTAGCAAAGATTCTGTAAACTGTAATTTATATATCCTAAAGCAGCAAATTAAATTTGATTATTAACTATGGTTTTCGTGGGAATCAAACAAAATAGTCACAAAACATATTACTACATTTTATATGGCTTCACACTAAAAGGTCCATACTCCATTGGCCGTGTTAACACAAAATTCTTTATCAAAGATATATTTGTTTTTTGCAAAACATTTAATATTATGAAGGTTATCTTATTATGGATGATAACCCGCTTGTGGAAATTTTTTTTACAATATGACAAATGATTTTATCAATTAATTTGATAATACATTAGTGTAGATTCACAGACACAGACTCGTAGCTCATTCATTGAAACCCATAATCCCTCAAGAAGCAAAACAATCGGGTATGTTTTACGATTATTTTATTAAAAATTACGTTGAAAACTTTTATATAAAACATAAATGGAAGCTATTATTTGGTTAACCAATACAATATACATTGTTATTTAATTGGTCAGAGACGCAAAAGAAGAGGACGACCTTGTGTATGCCATGGAGCATGGATGCATTCATGCATATTATGTTTACTGTTTAATCCAACGCTAATATCAACATTTCAACAATCAAATCATGTACCTCTAATCACAAGTTAAATTCGCAGTATCTTTCACAAAAAAATTAATTTTGTGAAAAATAATAAAATTAATTATCAATTAATCGTGACAGACATTCAAGTTATTCATCATCTAGCTAGTGCTAGTAGTGTAGAATTAATTGAATAAGTGAATAACATTAGCTTTCTTCCTTCGTTAAATTTTTTACTAGCATTAGTAGTGTGATGAGCTTTTCTACTCTCGCACGTGTACATCTTAATCGCCAGTCGTATCACGATTAATCGTTATAATAAATAAGTGCACTACGTCATGCGCTCTCATTCTCACACATGTTAATCCTACTCGTCATTCACGACATTTTCAAATGACATTAGCAATTCTTGTGTATTATTTGTCTCTAGCTAAGTCGTTTTTCAATCTGTTTATAAATTCTTTTCCGATAACGAGTTTATGAATATATATATATATATATATATATATATATATATATATATATAAGTTCATATCATCATTAAATGATATTTTAATTTTATGGATCCGGATTAGACAAAAAAAATTCCTTCAAATATCATTAAAGTTCGATGCCTTAATTTTGATGCGCATTGAAGTATCAAACAAATAGGGCTGGCCATGCTATTTCATCAAAAACAAAGTTACGAGAAGCATCTTTTTTCGATATTTTCCATAGCAAAGAATCTGTAAACTTTAATTTACCGCTGCCAAAAGTTTAGTGGATTGATCTTTAAAGGCTTAAGCGAAAACAAGAACAAAGGATATTTCTCAATATATTAGAGATTACTGCGCATGCATGCCTCTTTGGACCCGGGCACATTTGCAGGTAAGATTTTAGTAATTCCTCGCTTTTAGTTCCTCTCTCTTCGTCACCAAGTTCTCTCCATTTATGTCTTGTGCTCAATAGATGGAGGGCTTGTTAAGCCCTTATTATAGCAAAAATTCTTGGTTAAACTGGTTTTTTTAGACCAGTCCGAAATTTTATTAGTAATTGTAAAGAATTTCACTAGTAATATCAGTATAAGCGTGAGATAAAAAATAATGTTACCAACGAAAATTTTCAAAATTATCAATAGAGTTTCGAATCCAATATAGCTAGCCAAAAATTGTCCATTATATAAAAGTGTAACGACCCATCTCGGGTTGGCCACCCGAGACGATGTCATCACCTTTTGAAATCCCAACACAACACATATATGCAACAATATAAAAGCATACATCAACTGAAAATACATCATTAAATCATTATAATTCAACAATTTATTCAAATATAATAAATTCATATTTTTATTTATCTCTATTACTAAAAGTAAATCTAACTCACCACGTAGCACTTAAAGCTACCCGTAAATCCCCTATTTGCCTTTCTTACTCCTTTTAGCAATTTCTTGAGATTGCTGATCACCAACACCTAATCATAAACTTTCATAAATCTTACTATTTTATAACTTAGCTCAAACAATATAATTAGTTAGTTATGAGTCTTATTGAAAATTTACCTCAAATATGATGAAATCTTGCTATTGTAATTGGATGATTGTTACTATCTCTAATATTAGAGAAATTTTATTTATAACTTTTTGCTAAGAAATTTAAATTGAAGAAATAAAGAAACCAAACATGATTTGAAGGAATTAAAGTCTATGAGCTTTCAGAGACTTATAAACTTTCAAATTTATTTTTTTTTGCCGCTTCACTTCAAAGACTTATAAACTTTCATTTTTTGTTTTTTTTTTCTCACCGCTTTCACCTGAAGTCTACTGTTGATTTTTTTACAATTTACATATTTGTCATCGGTTATTTACAATTCTGCCATCATTTAAAATTTACTGTTTTGCCATTACATAATTATTGTTTTGCCATTTACCATTTAAAAATCAATTTTTCATCTTTTCTTCCTTCCAAACATTTTATAAAAATTATAAAGAAATATAAAAAATTATATTTTTTTCCAAAAAAAATTAATTATTTTCTTCAACTTTAGTCAATATTTTTCTTCAAAATTCTTTCATTTCAACTTCAAATTTAAAAAAAATTCAATACTTTCTTCTTCAAAAATTTCTAACCCTTTTTTAAAAAAAAATTCAATACCATCTTTCAAATATTATTTCAAATCAATACTAAATCTTTCATCAATAAATTATTTAATTCAATATAATATATGTAAAATTACTTCTTTACCCTTATTTTATGAACACGAGTACTACAATTCTACCCACCTTATAAAAATTTTGTCTCCGAAATTTCCCTACCTAACTCATGAAAAAGCTGGGGGTACTCTTTCCTCATTTTTGCCTCATGTTCCCAAGTAATTTCTTCAACATCTTTGTTCTTCCATAACACTTGAACTAAAGGAATAACTTTATTATGCAAGACTTGTTCCTTTCTGTCTAGAATTCTGATTGGTACTTACATAAAGGTCAAATCTTCCTGAAATTCTATAGCCTGACTCGGAATACTATGGGATTCATCATGTAAACACTTTCTCAAAAGTGAAACATGAAAACATTGTGCAATTGCTTTAACTCTATAGGCAAATCCAATCTATATGTTACTGGTCAAACTCTTTCAATCACCTCATATGGCCCCACAAATCTCGGACTCAACTTTCCTTTCTTTTTAAATCTCAATACACCTTTCCATGAAGATATCTTCAAATACACCCAGTCACCAACCTGAAACTCAAGACGTCGTCTTTTATTATTAGCATATCTATTCTATCTGTTCTATGCTGCTCTAAGGTTCTCTCTAACCAGTTTGATCATCTCAGCAGTCAAATTTATCATTTCTGGACCAAATATCTTTCTTTCTCCAACTTCTTCCCACCATACTAGAGTTATACACCTTCTACCATATAAAGTCTCAAATGGTGCCAACCCAATGCTAGCTTGATACGGATTATTGTATGCAAACTTGATCAAAGGTAAATAAGCATCCCAAGTCACTGAAAAACTCAATACACTTGCCCTCAACATATCTTCCAATATTCTGATGATTCTCTATGTCTGTCCATCATTTTGGGGATGAAAAGTTATACTAAACTGCAACTGTGTACCCACAGCTTTCTGAAAACCCCTGCAAAATCTAGAAGTAAATCTATAATCTTTATTTGATATAATGCTCAAATGTACTCCATGCAATCTCATAATCTCTGCCACATACCATTCAACCAACTTTTCAGGACTTCATGTAGTTTTAATAGGAAGGAAATGCGAAGACTTAGAAATTCTATCTACTATAACTCATTCAACATCATGACCTTTTTGGGTACGGGAAAAACCAGAAACAAAATCCATACTCACATTCTTCCATGGTCTTTCAGGTACTAGAATAGGCTATAATAAACATGACGAATGTATATTCTCAGACTTCACCTGTTGACAAATCAAACATATAGAAATATACTCAGCTACATCCTTCTTCATCCTTTACCACCAATAATTCTGTCTCAAGCCCCTGTACATCTTATTATTACCCGGGTGCATAGAATATACAGAATCGTGAGCCTCTCTTAGTATCTCCTCTCTCATCTCAACATCACTAGGAACACAAACTCTATGTCCTAATACCACCATACCATCTTCTCTAATTCTAAACCCGGTCGGCTTCCTACTCAATACTTTCTATCTGATATTCTATATCCCTTCATCTCTACTCTGCATCTGTAACAAACAATCAATAATAGAAAATTGTATCACAATATTTGCCATCAATACTCCTTCATCACTGATACTCAACTACATTCTCATTTCTCTCAATCTTATCATCAAGCTAATATCATGACTCCAAATAGTAGTTAATCTCCATATAGACTTTCTACTCAAGCATCAGCTACTTCATTAGCCGTCCCTGGATGATAATGAATTGTACAATCATAGTCACTAATCAACTCCATCCACCTCCTCTGCCTCAAATTCAACTTTCTCTAGGTAAGTAAATGCGTAAACTTTTATGATCAGTAAAAATTTCACAAGTGGCTCTATACAAATGATGTTTCCAAATCTTCAAATAAAAAACTACGACAACCAATTCTAAATCATGGGTCGGGTAATTTCTCTCATGGTTCTTCAATTGCCTAGAAGCATAGGCTATAACTCTCACATGTTGCATCAACACACATCCTAACCCTTGATGTGACACATCACTATATACCACAAATCCTTCATCACCAGAAGAAAGCACTAATACTGGAGTAGTAGTCAATTTCTCTTTCAATAACTGGAAACTCTTCTCAAATTCTTCTGACCACATAAGCTTCACTTCTTTCCTGGTCAATCTGGTCAATGGTACAACAATAATAGAAAAATTCTGGATAAACCTTCTATAAAAACTAACCAACCCTAAAAGGTTTCTAATTTCAGTCACATGAGTTAGTCTTTCCTAATTCAATACTGTCTCCACTTTCTGTGGGTCAATTGCTATACCATCTCCTGACCCAACATGCCGCAAGAAATATATTTCATTTAGCCAAAACTCACACTTAGAGAACTTTGAATACAATTTCTCTCTCCTTAGAATTTCCAACTCTATCTCTAAATGTTGCACATGCTCCTCTTCATTCTTGGAATATACCAGAATATCATCAATAAACATAATCACAAATCGATCCAATAATGGTTTAAACGCTTGATTCATTAGATCCATAAATGGTGCAGGAGCATTAGTCAACCCAAATGGCATCATAAGGAACTCATGATGGTCATAACGTGTCCTAAAAGCAGTCTTAGGCACGTCTCCATCCTTTATCATCAACTAATGATAATCTGATCTCAAGTCTATCGTAGAAAACACTCTAGCCCATTGTAACTGCTCAAATAAATTATCTATTCTGGGTAAAGGATATTTATTCTTGATGTTGATCTTATTCAACTGTCTATAATTAATACAGAACCTCATCGTTCCATCATTCTTCTTCACAAACAACACAGGGGCTCCCCAAAGTGACAGACTAGGTCAAATAAATTGTTTATCTAGTAACTCTTAAAGTTGAACTTTCAATTCTCTCAACTCAGCTGGTACCATTCTGTAAGGTGCTATAGATATGGGTACTAATCCCAGAATTAGCTCAATTGAAAACTCAATCTCCCTATTGGGAAGCAAACCACACAACTCATCAAGGAACACATCACAAAAATCTTTCACTACTAAGATTTCTTCTAACTTCCTAAACTCTTTTCTAAAATCCACCACATACTCCAAATACCTCTTACAACCCTTCTTCAACTATCTACTAGCAGTCAGGGCAGAAATAAGACAGTTGGTAAGTATCTTATGTTCTCCCCAAAAATTAAACTCATCTTATCCTGATATCTTGAACACCACGTTTTTCTTAAAACAATCTACCCAAGTATGATATGCAGATAATCAATTCATCCCCAGAATTAAATCATAATCTGTCATATCTAAAGGCAACAAATTAACTTCAAATTCTCTATCAACCATACTAATCACACAACCCCAATAAATTGTCCTAATAATAACCCTATCCCCAGTAAGAACCTCAACAATAACAGCATGCATCAAAGGACTAACACAAGCATCAACAGATTTCATATAAACACTGGATGCAAAAGAATGGATTGCACCAAGATCAATCAATAATCTAGCAGGTCTATCAAGAATGGATACCGTACCTATAACAATATCAAAAGTGGCATGTGCATCCTGTTGGGTCAATGCATAGACTCCGCTGTCTCTGGTCTACCAAGAATTCTCCTCTCTTAGTTACTGATCCTCTGCCTCTGCCCCGCATACTCCCTAATCCACCACCTTTCTCGACTTGTTTTCTCTCAACACCTTAAGCATTTATCTCAACAGATTTCCTCACTAGACAATCTACACTAATATGTCCTCCTTCACCACATATAAAGCACAACAGAGTAGGAGAATTCCAAGATAGATGTCATGTCTGATTACATTTATAGCAAACTCTTCTCTCTCGATTATACATCAGATTACCACTTCCCTTTGGTGGTATACTTACTCCTCTACCATAACTTCCAATTCTTATAGCTTATCTCCCAAATCTAGGTGTCTCACCAATATTACGTTGGGCTATAGAAGCAACAGATCTTGTTTGCCTCTGACTCTACATCATAGTTCCCTGTGATAAGGAACGCCCCCTTTAGGGTGATCTCCCACCCTGCACACTCATACTACTACCACCTCTGGATCCCTCAAATCTAGACCTCTTCCACCAATCCCTCCTACCTCTAAACTCCATCACATCTTTCTCAATTTGTAATGCTTTATCCACCATTATAGCATAATTCACAACACCTATATAAAAGAGTTTAGTTCGAATTTCATAATGTAACCCGTCTAAAAATCTCTTACATGTCCTCTCCTATGTATTTACTAACTCAAGTACAAACCTTGACAGGGCTATAAATCTACTATCATACTAAGCCACATATAAAGTATTCTGCCTTAAACGAATAAAATCTCTCTCCTGCTGTGCTCGAAATGTATTTGAAAAATATTTCGCAAAGAACAGATCCTTAAACTTACGCCAAGTTAAGGGTTGATCTACCTGTGTACTCAATCTAGGCAGAATATCCTCCCACCATTGAAAAGCCTCGCCTTCCAACTTAAATGAAGCAAAAGAAACCTGCTGTTTATCTGTCATTAGTAAGACTTCAAAATATTTTTCAACATGTTTAATCCACTGCTCAGTCTCAATAGGATTTACAGATCCTTTAAAAGACTAGGGTCTAAATTTAATAAATATCACAAAACAATCCTCTTGCATCTCATGTGCAAACACACCCTCTCCCTTATAAACCTCTTGTCTCACCACATCAGGTTCTATTCTAGCTCTTTCATCTAGTCTCCTCTGTAAATTATCAGTCATTTCTTCTGTTGTATTCATTTTCTCTCTAGCACGATCAAAAACTTCTCTCAATTCATCTCTCCTAATATCATATTCTCTCCCGCCTCTACTAGTACCTGATGTACTAGTAACATGTTCCTTTGCATAAACCATAAACTCAACCTCCCTCTTAGCTTCAGCTCTTCTAAATATTTGGGGTCTATCACGTCCTCTCTGGTTCAGTACTCTACTTCTAGTTCTAGCACGTTCACGTGTCATCATCGGATTTTGCATTAAAATATAGTTTATTTAAATCTTCCACTTCTTTAAATTTTTATGCAGTCTACAAAATCATAAAACCTAATGCTTTGAGGCCACCCCTAAGACAGTGTCGTCACGTTTTGAAATCCCAGCACGACACATATATGCAACAATATAAAAACATACATCAACTGAAAATACCTCATCAAATCATTATAATTAACAATTTATTCAAATATCATAAATTCATATTTTTATTGGTCTCGATTACTAAAAGTAAATCTAACTCACTACGTATCACTTAAAGCTACTTGTGGATCACCTCTTTGCCTTTCCTGCTCCTTTCAGCAATTTCTTGAGATTGCTGATCACCAACACCTAATCATAAAACTTTCATAAATCTTACTATTTCATAACTTAACTCAAAAAATATAATTATTTAGTTATGAGTCTTATTGAAATTTTACCTTAAATATGATGAAATCTTGCTATTATAATTGGATGACTATAACTATCTTTAATATTGGAGAAATTTTCTTTATAACTTTTTGCTAAGAATTTGAATTGAAGAAAGAAAGAAACCAAATTGGATTTGGAGGAATTAAAGTATTTGAGCTTTCATAGACTTATAAATTTTCAATTTTTTTTTTTGCCGCTTCACCTAAGAGACTTATAAACTTTCATTTCTCATTTTTTTTTCTTCGCCGCTTTCACGTGAAGTCTACTGTTGTTTTTTTACAATTTACATATTTGATATCGGTTATTTACAATTCTACTATCATTTAAAATTTATTGTTTTGCCATTACATAATTACAGTTTTGCCATTTACCCTTTAAAAATCATTTTTCCTCTTTTCTTCCTTACAAAAATTTTATAAAAATTATAGAGAAATATAAAAATTTATATTTTCTTCCAATTTTTTAAAATTATTTTCCTCAACTTCAATCAATATTTTTCTTCAAAATTATTTCATTTCAACTTCAAATTTTAAAAAAATTCAGTACTTTCTTCTTCAAAAATTTCTAACTATTTTCAACAAAATTTTCAATATTATCTTTCAAACAATATTTCAAACCAATACTAAATCTTTCATCAATGAATTATTTAATTCAATATAATATATGCAAAATTACTTCTTTACCTTTATTGTATGAACACGAGTACTACAAAAGAGTAGAGAATAAAAGCTTGTTTGGGTATAGAATAAGAGAATGACCTAGCTTAACTTTATATAGTGATCTAATAGCCAATCTATTTTAGGCCAAAAGTCAATTATAGCCTAGTGTATTAGTCTCATTGTAAATAGAATGCTCTATCCAGTTCTTCTTTAAGTCTCATTTGATAGACTAATACTAAATCAATACTTGGCAATAGAGTTGAATTTGAAAGAAATTTTTGTTCCGACTAAGTCTCGAAATTCAATCCAAAATTTGAGGAAGTACCAGTAGTAATTATATGAAAATTCAATAGTAACTTTCATATACTCTTTTTATTTGATTGTTATTAAGATATATCGTTTTATATGTGATTTGATCCAGAAAATTAATCATGAACCGGATTCGAACAAAAATTTCTTATGATCCTTGTTCTTATAAAAAAAAAATGTGATTATCAATAAATTATACCCTTGAATATTCTTTAAAAATAAATAAATAAATAAACTATACCCTTAACTATACTCATGAGAAAGAGATGTTCGCCACAAACTTTGGCGGCTATCCAGCAATTATTTCTACGAACTATAAAATAAGATAGTAGTAATTTATAGTCATCACCAACTTTTTCTTCATAAGTTTCATCGTCTAGATACCTAGCTAGCTACTCTTCCATCAGGGAAATGAATGTAATTTCAATAAATATAGAGGAGAACTTGATATTTTCTTTTTTTAATTAGTGTATAATTGAGTGACAAGGAAACGCATTTCCATTTCGAAGGGGAGGTTATGTACCAAACTCCTGTGTCACGTGCCAGCCTGCAGCCTCTAGAGTGGTGATTGGTATAATTTTCACTTAGGCATTGGCTACTATTTTCTCTTTCCCTCTCTACCTCCCTCTTATTTATAGAACCCAATCTGTCCGAACATTTTCCAAATATTTCTACTACCACCAACAACCATTTTGCTAATTAATCTTTTTTTATATATCTATTCGAGATCAAATCCAAAAATAAAAAGTAAAAATGGTGACTGTAGATGAAGTTCGTAAGGCTCAACGTGTACAAGGCTCTGTCACGATCTTAGGATTCGGCACAGCTACTCCTTCTAATTGTATTAATCAAAGCACATACCTTGATTATTATTTTCGTGTCACAAATAGAGCACAGGACGGAGCTTAAAGAAAAATTCCAACAAATGTGTAAGTTGATTTCTTTTGCTAGTAACTTTTTTTTGTACTTGTTTATTTTGCTAAATGATTTTATAATTCATTTGGAAGAAAAAAAATAAAATTCTTTTTTTTTAGATTATTATCTTCTTCTTTTTTACGATCGTGACCTCTAGTTTATAATAAACAAAAGCGATCTTACTAGTTTTACTAAGATTTGATTTACTACTCCAGTGCAGTTTTTACGATAAAAAAATAACTAATATAACTAAGTATGTTTAGGTATGATTTGAGAAAGTTTATAAAATGATTTATACTTTTTATAAATAAAAATAATGTCATACATTTAAAAATAAATTTATAAAAAAATCATTTAAAAAATCTGAAATTTGATTTAGTGGTATTTTAAAAATTTTTGTATAAAATACTCAGATTCAATCTTTATTTTCATTGACGTATAAAAAAAAGTCATCAATAACAATATAAAAAGTAGGTGGTATTTTTTAGTAATTGATAATTTATGAATCTTGTCGTGCATGAATCTCAGGTGACAAATCCATGATCAAGAAGCGCTACATGTACTTGACAGAAGAGATGTTGAAAGAAAACTCTAACATCTGTGCTTACATGGCAACTTCATTGGATGCTAGGCAAGACATGGTGGTGGTAGAGGTACCAAAGCTAGGCAAAGACGCAGCCACCAAGGCCATTAAAGAATGGGGCCAGCCCAAGTCCAAGATTACCCACTTGGTCTTTTGCACCACTAGTGGTGTGGACATGCCCGGTGCTGATTATCAATTCACCAAGCTTTTAGGTTTGCGTCCTCATGTCAAGCGTCTCATGATGTATCAACAAGGTTGTTACGCTGGTGGCATTGTTTTTTGTCTCGCCAAAGACTTGGTCGAGAATATCAGAGGCGCTCGAGTCTTCGTTGTTTGCTCAGAAATAACTGCAATGATATTTTATGGGCCTAACGACACTCACCTCGATAATTTTGTGGGTCCCCAAGTGTTTAAAGAAAATATGTAATGAAAGAACTAAACAAAATTTTGTAGGTATTTTTGCGTTTGCGTTTGAGGGTGCATATATATATAGTCATTTGCTGCCTCTCTTAGCAGGTTTAGCCCTAATCAGCAAAGGTCCAGAGAAACTTTCTAGTTATGAATTGGGTATAGAACCAATGGGCGATGCTTGGTTACAATTTTGAATCCGTTATTATATGTTTGCTCTCATTTTTGTTGTTGAAACAGTTTTTCTTTATCCATGGGCAATGAGTTTCGATGTATTGGGGATATTTATTTTTATAAAAGCTTTAATTTTTATGCTTATCCTAATTGTTGGTTCAGTTTATGCGTGGCGAAAATGAGCATTGGAATGGTCTTAGTTCCTGAATATTCAAATAATAAAAAGAAAAAGTTAAAAATGTTGCCACCTATTTGCAAGGTGGAAGGCATCCAAGCTTTTTCTTTATCCATGGGCAATGAGTTTCGATGTATTGGGGATATTTATTTTTATAGAAGCTTTAATTTTTATGCTTATCCTAATTGTTGGTTCAGTTTATGCGTGGCGAAAATGAGCATTGGAATAGTCTTAGTTCCTGAATATTCAGACAATAAAAAGAAAAAGTTAAAAATGTTGCCACCTATTTGCAAGGTGGAAGGCATCCAAGCCTTCAACTTTGCACTTGGCAGCCTTCAATTTAAGTTGACAGCAAGTGTGGCACTTGGCAGCTTTCAATTTAAGTTGACAGCAAGTGTTGCCATTTGCCGTCACGTTTTGCTCTTTTTTTTTTTATTATTATTTTTTGCTTTTTTGTTTTTGTCTTTCTGTCTTCTGGGAAGTTCATGTCCCAGATTATTATTTTTTTTCTTTACTTTACTTTTTGTTTTTCTGTTTTTGTCTTTTTTTCTTATGGGACTTTCGCGTCCCATATTATTATTTTTTCTTTAATTTTTGATTTTTTGTTTTTGTCTTTCTATCTTTTGGGATGTTCACGTCCCAGATTTTTTTTTTCTTTACTTTTTGCTTTTCTATTTTTGTCTTTCTGTCTTCTAGGACATTCATGTCCCATTTTTTTTTATTTGCTTTATTCAAATAACAATAAACCTTTCACATATGTTTTATTTTAATTTCATATCATATTTATTAAATTACTTATTTACCTTTACTTTACAAATACGGGTATTACACTTATAAACTTTCAAAAAAAATTTTGCCGCTTCACCTAAGAGACTTATAAACTTTCATTTTTTATTTTTTTTCTTTGCCGCTTTCACATGAAGTCTGCTGTTTTTTTTTTTTTTTACAATTTATATATTTGTCATCGGTTATTTACAATTCTACTATCATTTAAAATTTGTTGTTTTGCCTTTTACCCTTTAAAAATCATTTTTAATATTTTCTTCCTTTCAAAAATTTTATAAAAATTATAGAGAAATATAAAAATTTATATTTTCTTCCAATTTTTTTTAATTATTTTCCTCAAATTCAGTCAATATTTTTCTTCAAAATTATTTCATTTCAACTTCAAATATAAAAAAATTTCAGTACTTTCTTCTTCAAAAATTTCTAATTCTTTTCAATAAAATTTTAAATACTAAATCTTTTATCAATGAATTATTTAATTCAATATAATATATGTAGAATTATTTCTTTACCCTTATTTTCTGAACACGAGTACTACAAAAATGTGGAGAATAAAAGCTTGTTTGGGTAGGAAATAGGAGAATGACCTAGCATGACTTTATATAATGATCCAATAGTCAATCTATTTTAGGCCAAAAGTCAATTATAGCCTAGAGTATTAGTCTCATTGTAAATAAAATGCTATGTTGGGTTTTTCTTTAAGTGTCACTTGATAGACTAATACTAAATCAATACTTGACGATAGAGTTGAATTTGAAAGAAATTTTTGTTCCGACTAAGTCTCAAAATTCAATCCATAATTTAAGAAAGCACCAGTAGTAATTATATGAAAGTTCAATAATAACTTCCATATAAACTCTTTTTATTTGATTGTTGTTAAGATATATCGTTTTATATATGATTTGATTCGAATAAAAATTTCTTAAGATCCTCATTCTTATAAAAAAAAAATATTTGTGATTATCAATAAATTATACCTTTGAATATTCTTTAAAAATAAATAAATAAATAAACTATACCCTTAACTATACTCATGAGAAAGAGATGCTAGCCACAAACTTTGTCGGCTATCCATAAGGGAAATGAATGTAATTTCAATAAATATAGAGGAGAACTGGATATTTTCTTTTTTTGATTAGTGTATAATTGAGTGACAAGGAAACGCATTTCCATTTCGAAGTGGAGGGTATGTACTAAACTCCTGTGTCACGTGCCAGCGTGCAGCCTCTAGAGTGGTGGTGTAATTTTCGCCAAGGCATTGGTTAAGCACATGATATCCCAGCTATCGTTTTCTCTTTCCCTCTCTACCTCCCTCTTATTTATAGAACCCAATCTTTTTTTATATATCTATTCGAGATCATATCCAAAAATAGAAAGAAAAAATGGTGACTGTCGATGAAGTCCGTAACGCTCAACGTGCACAAGGCCCTGCCACGATCTTAGGATTTGGCATGGCGACTCCTTCTTATTGTGTTGATCAAAATACATATCCTGATTATTATTTTCGTGTCACAAATAACGAGCATAGGACAGAGCTTAAAAAAAAATTTCAACGTATCTGTAAGTTGATTTCTTTTACTAGTAACTTTTTTTTGGTACTTATTTATTTTGCTAAGTGTTTTTATAATTCATTTGGAATAAAAAAAATAGAATTTGCTCAATATGAGTATGAGTTATATAATCATTAGATTATTATTATTATTTTACGATCGTGACCTCGAGTTTATAATGAACAAAAGCGATCTATTAGTTTTACTAAGATTTGATTTACTACTCCAGTGCAGTTTTTACGATAAAAAAAATAACTAATATAACTAAGTACATTTAGGTATCGTTTGAAAAAGTTTATAAAATGATTTATAGTTTTTATAGATAAAAATAATGTAAAACACATTCAAAAATCAATGTATAAAAAAATCATTTAAAAAATCTGAAATTTGATTTAGTGATATTTTTTAAAATTTTTGTATAAAATATTCAGATTCAATCTTATTTTTATTGATGTGTAAAAAAGTCATCAATAACAATATAAAAAGTAAGTGGCATTTTTTTAGTAATTGATAATTTATGAATCTTGTCTTGCCATGAATCTCAGGTGACAAATCCATGATCAAGAAGCGCTACATGTACTTGACAGAGGAGATGTTGAAAGAAAACCCAAACATGTGTGCTTACATGGCACCTTCATTGGATGCTAGGCAAGACATGGTGGTGGCAGAGGTACCAAAGCTAGGCAAAGAAGCAGCCACCAAGGCCATTAAAGAATGGGGCCAGCCCAAGTCCAAGATTACCCACTTGGTCTTTTGCACCACTAGTGGTGTGGACATGCCCGGTGCTGATTATCAACTCACCAAGCTTTTAGGTTTGCGTCCCTATGTCAAGCGTCTCATGATATATCAACAGGGTTGTTACGCCGGTGGCACTGTTCTTCGTCTCGCCAAAGACTTGGTCGAGAATAACAAAGGTGCTCGAGTCCTTGTTGTTTGCTCAGAAATAACTGTAATGACATTTCATGGGCCTAATGACACCCACCTCGACAATCTTGTGGGTCAAGCATTATTTGGTGATGGTGCAGCCGCGATCATAGTGGGCTCAGACCCAGTGCCCGGGGTGGAAAAGCCCGTGTTTGAGATAGTTTCTGCAGCCCAGACCATTTTGCCGGATAGTGATGGGGCTATCGATGGTCATGTCCGTGAAGTTGGGCTTACATTTCACCTCCACAAGGACGTCCCTATCCTTATCTCAAAGAACATTGAGAAGAGTCTGGCTGAGGCATTTCAGCCTTTGGGCATTACAGATTGGAACTCGCTTTTTTGGATTGTTCACCCCGGTGGGCCTGCGATTTTGGATCAAGTTGAGCTCAAGTTGGGCTTGAAGGCCGAAAAGCTATGGGCCACAAGGCACGTGCTTTCTGAGTATGGGAATGTGTCAAGTGCTTCTGTGTTGTTTATCTTGGATGAATTGAGGAAGAAATCGGCCAAGGATGGGCTCAAGACCACTGGAGAAGGGCTTGAGTGGGGCGTGCTATTTGGGTTTGGGCCTGGGATAACTGCTGAGACCGTGGTGCTCCATAGCGTGGCTACTTAGAGGCTCTTATTGAACCCATTTCAAAGTTTCTATCGCTATTTTCTTTGAGATTAGAGTGGAGGGAAGGGACGTGAACTGCAATGATAAAAAGCCTATAGAACTCATGTATAAATTCCACTTTTGTAGTCATACTCGTTTTGAATTCAATAAAAAATTATATTTATACTCAATTAACTAATTTGCCCATAATGGTGACATAAATTAATTTCTCCCTAATAACTTAAAAGAAAATAAAGAAAAACTTCAAATACTAGTTTATTTGTCAGATTCGTAATTTAATTTTTACATATTTATCGTGAAGTAAATATTGTTGCAGATAGTTTCGTGGATTGGGCTCATAAGCATGCTTGTATGAAGATTTGTAGATCAATGTCTCAACTTCCTAATCGTGTTTCTCATCTTCTCGCTCAAGACAACACTGTATTAGATAGCTTTTTTGCTTTTGTTGCCATTTTCTTGGGACAATGCAACATTTGTTTGTTGCCGTTTGGTTCTTTTATGTATTGCTTTCTTTTTGCGAGGTATTGGTTGCATGTCCCCCACGCTTTACCTAAGAGATGTTGAAAAAAAAAACTTTAAAATAAAACAAACCACTACAAGAAGCTTGATCTTTAAAGTGGCCGTTGATTAAAAGTGTTATTTTTTTTTTCTAGCTACAAAATTAAAAGTGAATTTTTTTTTTACAAGAAAGCACGATGATTTTTCTTTTTTTTAATCAAAAACGAACAATTACATATCCTAAAGCAACAAATTAAATTTGATTATTAACTATGATTTTTTTTTAATGGGAATCAGATAAAACTATCACCAAAAACATAGTTCTATATTTTGCGTGGCTTCACATTAAAATATTCATTCTGACATGCCAACATAAAATTATGAGTTATTATTATTATCAAACACCCTTATATTTAACTCTGTGTTTTAATGTTATTCTTACATTTTAAAATTGATCAATTTACTTATTATATTTTATACGTGTGTTTAATAAATCATTCTTGTGATAATTCTAGTGAAATCGATATCAACGCACTTACTATTAAATAAGAAGGAAAAAAATTTGTGTGTTCGTTAGTATCAACTTTAATCAAGATTTTTATGTGCGTTGGTATCAGTTTTGTCAGAATTATCACTAAAAGAGATTATTTGACACATACCTAAAATATAAAGGGTAAATTAATCATTTTTAAAATGTAATGGGTACATTGAAATACATGCCAAAATATCATGATGTTTGATGGTAATAACTTTAAAATTCTTTATCAAAAATTTTTTTTAGGTTATCTTACTATAGATAGCCAATTTATAGAAAATGTTTTTGTCTGATTTATGATTTATTTTAAACTAAATGTTATTTTCACCATAAATAATATAAGAAAGAGAAAATTTCTTTAGTTTCTCATACCACTTTTGTACAAAAATTCATTTTAGTTTTGTGTCGCTTTGACGGTAAAAAAATCTTATGAAAAAAATTTAAACAAAAACTTTTTCAATGAGAAAAAGAAAAAAGCCATAGGAACTTTTTAAAAGCTTTTATGGGAAGAAAAAGGGGTGGGGGGATTTAAATAGGTGATTTGAGAAACTAGCTAAAGGAGGGAACAAAATCATTTAGATTGTGGTAAACTCAATCACTCATGCAAGAAAGGGATCAAGATGGTAGGAATTGATTTGCCCAAATGGTCATCTTCATGCTTTTCTTTTGAGTATTGACTTGTTTGGATGCGTCCTACCTAAAATTCGTTATGCTAAAAGGGCTTTGGCAAAATCATGATATGTAGTAATCGAGTAAATCATTGTAGGGTGCGCACTAGGGATATGACGTAGCGGAAGGTCCTACATCAGGATGGTAATCGGGTCAAACTTTATATTATTCACAACTGTTTCATCTAAGTAAAATTAAACAGTAAAGTAAAAAATAATTGGTTTTTCATCCCCCATAATTTTATATTTTAAATAAAATTTAATTATTATTTTTTTTGAAATTTTCATATTTCATAGCACATATTTAAATCATTAGTTAATAAAATAAAATCATTTGGGTGAATAATCTAATTGAAACGGATATCAAACTTAAAAAACTCCATAGAAACGTTTAAACTCCAGGAACTCGATAAAATCACGAGACAAGTTAAAAAAACTAAAAATAGAATTTATTCGAAAATAAGAGTAACCAAAAAATCCTTTAGACTTAATTTTTTTATACTTATATATAACACCCATGAAAGTTAAATATTTTTATCATGTCATTTAAGAATATATATATAAAAAAACTAAAGCTTCTTTCACTTAATAATATTTATTTTTCCATTGATTTTTTTATTTTGTTAATCAAAAAATCTATTTTTGATTTTTAAAAAGCATGTGTTAAGTATCTGAGGTTATATATGTCTTTCCCGTGCGATAAAATTTCGTTTATTTTGAATGCATTAATGATGATAATTCTCTATTTGATATTAGATGAAGTGAAATGTTGTGATTATAGTAATTGAAAATGCATGACTTTATCTCTTCTCTCTCTCTCTCTCTCTCTCTATATATATATATATATAATACTTAATTGTAAAATAACATTCTACACCAACTTTATTAGACAAAGTCACAAAACTACCATTGTTTATTCTTTAAATAAAGAATTTTTAAATTAAAATCATAAAGTAATTTTTTTTCTTTTTTGTTATTTCTCATTTTCTTCCAATGTGCCATGAGACTCGATCAAATTCTTTTAAAGACGATAAACAATTTTATCAACTAATCTATAGATACATTAGTATATCAATTCTCAAACACATAAACAATGTTTAAGTTACCATTTAAATTGACTTACTCTAAGTTAACTTAAAATGAACATGACAAGAAGCAAAACAAGTCGGGTATGCATTTCGGGTCGGACCATAATACTGACAAGCGACAACCTGCCAACGGAACAGACTCTACGAGGCTAGACTGCTGCCCTTTCCAAAGCCCTAGTAATCAATTGACTACTCAATTATTATAATTAAATTAATTAACCACTCTATTTTGGCCGTTACTGAATTAATTAACATTTAAATGAGAAAATAAGTACTAACGTTTTCTCTAATTAATTTCTTCGTCGAATCAATTAAATAAGTTTTAAAAAAAAACGAAAATAGGAAATAGGAAATAGGAAAGCAAGTTCCCTCTTTTTTGGGTCACATGCTGTCTTCCCATTTTTGGAAATTCTTATCTTTCTCCGACTCCTCATTTATTTTCTGTGTTCCTTTTCTCATCTCTTCAGGTAAAGTTACCCGACCCCAGAAAAAAAAAAAAAAAACAATGTAACAGAGAAAAAAATAAACGTAAAAACGTAAAACAAATAAAATATCAAGTCTAAACCCATTCACGGGTTGACAACTACCTCTTAGCCCCACTTTTTATTTTTCCGTTATTACGTTGTTCTTCCTCCAACTCTACGGAGAGGAGTAAACTCTTTTTTTCGTTTCTTTCCTTCTGTATGAAATACTTGTAACAGTCCTTCCATCTGATTCTCCTCTTGGTTATTCCTTTTCGATATAAACGGTTTTCCCCCACCTTTTTTTTTCTACTTTGCTTGGATGGCCGGGTTTTGTTGGTTTCTTGTATTAGTGTTCCTTTGTTGATTCTGCATCGTCCTTTTCTCATCTTTCTTTCTTTTACTAGATTCCCCATTTGAGTTTTTTATTCATTTCTTCTTAGTTTTTTATTTTTAAGTTTTGTTTCACACACCCCACATGCATGTTCTTGGGTTTGTCTGATCTGGATTGGATCGCAAGGATATCTTGTTTTTTTTTTTTTTTCCTAGTTGAAGAAATAGGGAGAGAGAGAGAAAGGGTGAGAAAGAGTCACAGGTCTCTTGTGGGGTTTGCTGCTTGAGTTTCTTTTTTGGAGCAATCTTGGTTAATTTGTGGGGGTCACAGAAGCAGCAGAAGGGATAAGAAAGGAGAAGAAGGAGAAGAAGGAGAGGAAGTCAAGAAGGTGAGATTTCTTTGCTTCTTGGACCTTTGCTTTGGGTCCACACGTACGTCTTTTCCTTTTCTATCTCATAGCTATTCCTGGTGTTGTTTTCTCGTGCCATCCGGGTGCAATTTGAATTGGGTATGATTCATTTCTGGTAAAGATTGCAAGGAATTTCTTATTATGGTGAACAATTGTGAATTGGGTCTGTTTTGTACGAAGAAATTAGTGGTTTATAGGAACAAATAGTTGCTGGGTTTCGTTATTCTATTTGCGGGGATTGTGGGTTTTTGCTTGCGGCAGTGATCATTTATGATATTTAGTTGAGTTCAGGTATTGGATGATTGAATTGGCTTTCAATTGTGTGTAGTAGTCTACGTTGATCTCATATATACTCCTGAGGCATGGCGGGTATTGATGTTTCCAAGTATGCCGGTAGCCCTGTGCACAAGGCCATTGCAATGAAAGATTATGCCGGTCTCAGGAGGATACTAGAGGGTCTCCCGCGGCTTTGTAACCCAGCTGAGATTAGCACTGAAGCGGCTTCATTGGCTGAGGAGGAGAAGGCTGATGCAATCTCAGCCGTGATTGATAGGCGTGATGTTCCTAACCGGGACACCCCTCTTCATTTGGCCGTCAAACTTGGTGATCAAACTGCAACTGAAATGCTTATGGTTGCTGGTGCGGATTGGAGTTTGCAAAATGAACACGGATGGAGTGCTCTGCAGGAGGCCATATGCAGCAGAGAAGAGGGTATTGCCATGACTATAGTCAGGCATTATCAGCCATTGGCATGGGCAAAATGGTGTAGAAGGTTGCCTCGTTTAGTGGAGACTATGCGAAGGATGAGGGATTTTTATATGGAGATTACCTTCCACTTTGAGAGTTCGGTCATACCTTTCATTTCAAGGATTGCCCCTTCGGACACCTATAAAATTTGGAAGACGGGTGCAAATTTGAGGGCAGACATGACTTTGGCTGGATTTGATGGATTTAGGATTCAGCGTTCGGATCAGAGTATTCTTTTCCTTGGTGATGGGTCTGAGGATGGGAAGTTCCCTCCTGGTTCACTTTGCATGATCTCACATAAGGATAAGGAGGTGATGAATGCTTTGGATGGTGCTGGTTCTCAAGCATCTGAAGAAGAGGTTCGACAAGAAGTGGCTGCGATGTCTCAGACTAATATATTTAGGCCTGGGATAGATGTGATTCAGGCTGTTCTTTTGCCACAAATGACTTGGAGGCGCCAGGAGAAAACAGAAATGGTGGGCCCATGGAAGGCTAAGGTGTATGACATGCACAATGTGGTTGTTAGCATAAAATCCAGGAGAGTTCCAGGGGCTATGACAGATGATGAGTTCTTCACTTCTTCCAATGAAAATGAAACAGAGAGTGAGGAACTAGATAACATCTTGACAGAAGATGAAAGAAGGCAACTAGAAGTTGCTCTTAAATTGGATTCATCAGAATTGACTAGTGATAATGATGATGGTATTATTGGGCATCGTCATAGTTGTTATGAGAATAGGGAGATTCCTGTGGTGGATGTGAATAGTTACAGAATTGGGGAGATTAAGCAGGAAAAGAAAGGATGGTTTGGTGGATGGAGGAAACATGATCCTAAGCATGAAGGACAAAAGAAGATTGTGCCACCAAGAAGTTCTCTCAGTGTAGATGAGAAGGTAAGTGATCTTCTTGGAGACTCTCCATCTGGAATTGCAAAACCAGGAAGACACTCTGTTGAGGTTGTTGTGAGGGATGAGCATAGGAGAGGGAGAGATTCCAAAACATCTACTTCAATGAGTTCTGAAAGTGGAAATCGGCGCAAGGACGGAAGTCGTGAGAATGAGTATAAGAAAGGATTGAGGCCTGTTCTTTGGCTTTCCTCAAACTTCCCGTTACAAACTGAAGAACTCCTGCCATTGCTTGATATTCTTGCAAACAAGGTCAAGGCAATTCGCCGTTTAAGAGAGCTGCTCACTACAAAACTTCCAATCGGAACCTTTCCAGTGAAGGTATGTTACGCATCTAATTGATCCTTGTTGAATGTTATTATCATATTGTTCTTTCTGTATCATAGACATTTTTTAGTTTTTTTTTCTTCTTGTTTGGATAAATTCATTTCCACAAATGCACATGTTTATATAATCCTACTCCATTTCTGCCTACTTCGACAGCAATTTCATGTTTGTCTCCTCGCTCTATCCTGGTGGAGCAATGGTGTTGTGTGAGTAACAGTTTTAGGTTTTGCACATGAGGAGTGAGGAGTGCTTCTCTTTTAAGGTTAATCTTATAGCGACCTTCTGAACGAGTTGGGGCTTGCGCACCACCAAAACTTTATAAGAAATGAGGGCTTAGGGTGAAGTTTTTGGACAAAGCAAATTAACTCATATTATAAAACCAGTCCAAAAAAAGGTCATATTAGAAAATTTAGATGCTTGTTATCGTGGAATGTGCATTTGGAACTTATACTCATTGTAGAGTCTGGGATCAGGTTTCTTAAAATCTTAACTCCTGATATAAAGACCTGATCATTGTTGATGTTTCTATTAGTCTTGTCTAGAGGGGGTTATATTTCATGATATTCTGACTTTTTTATAATGGTCATGCTGGTCACTACATTTTTTTTCACTTCTTCTCGCTTCTCTTTTTTGGTTGGGGGAGGTGGGCTGAAAGCTAGTTGTTATGCTAGTTAAATGGTGATGATTGACAACTATGAGATTAAGTTATAGAAGAATTTTGAGCTATTACTCCTTATTAGAATATCAGTGTGGCTTACTTGGTTCTGCTCCTCTTTTCCCTTTTCATTCTATAAGGGCATGAAGTGATTTTAGAAACGAGGTGTGTGTTAGAGACATGACTAGGGTTGTTAGAAGAACTGAGCACTTTGGAACAGATTGAGCTTGATTGTAAGTTTGAAGTTTGTTTGCTAATAAACCAGTGTAAACCTGGATTGACTTTATTGTATAGGTTTCAAATTTAAAGGTCTCTGAAATTGGAATAAATTGTTATAAATAGAGGGATGGGTAAGACTAATTTCTGGTTTTCACCCATCAAGTCTTTGTCTACTTTCTTTGGTTCTAGGGTTGGCTGATTCATCTGCCTTGCTACTAGGCTTAATCTCATCTTGGGGTCAGTTGTGTCAGTACACAGATGACGGCTAAGATTCGCTCGTTTAGTGCATGCGCGCGTGCATTGCATAGGGAAATGCTAGCTGCCAGTTGGATCAATTTCAACTGACGCTAGCACTCCTCTCTCATCTCTTATTTTGACTTTGGTGGTGTTTTAATTGCTCCTAGCTTTTGATTCCCTTTGATTAAGTTTTTATTTTCGTTTTTATACTTACTGTACCACTCCCCCTTTGATTCCTCCCCCTTTTATCTGCTGAGTTAATATTTGTACGACTGTAATTTCTGTTTGTTCCAGAGCTTAAAGTTAATATATTGGGCACCATTGATATTTTATTGAGGGGCCTTACAAGTGCTGCGTTTGATTTGGCTACATAGAGACACATACATCACATGTGATTCCTCCCCATTTTAAAGTATTTTAGTGTATGTACATGTACATATAAATTTTTTTGAAGCCTGTTCTTGTTTTCATTTGCAAAGTATAATTATGTGCATCTTTTCTTTTTTTTCCCTCTCCTTCCTTCAGTTGAACTTCAGATGATACAGCTTCTGATTTTTTATTTGTGAGCTGTTCTTGCCTCTCGATTCATTCAGAAAAACACTGTTTTCTCTTTATTATTTGATCTTTTTTTACTTTTTTCTTTATAGATTTATGAATACGTGCATAAAGTTCACCTGATTATGCCTGTATTGGACTTTAAGAAATATATTGGACCTTTTGATCCAGTCTGATCAAAATGACTGATTCCATCTTTTCTGTAATGAAGCAAGGAAGATAAGCTAAGTGGATGTTTTACACCCAAGTTTAAAGGTGTTAATTTCTAGTCTAAGATATAGGCTTCTCAGAAAATTTAAAGAACAATACTGGATTTTTTCACCCATGGTTATGTTATTGGAAATATTGCAATTATTTGAAATTGTATTTACCATACAATTTATAGAATCTATACAAACATGGGAATATGCTGACTTTAGCGGGTACAAATTATGTTTGGTCTTCTTCTTTGCTGAGCAGTTCCATGGCAGAATAGCCTAGTTGCCTCAGGGTTTTTAACTCGAGACACATGGAAATTTTCACATACAGATCAGATCTGTAATTTATGCCATTTTCAGTGATTTGAGGGTATTTTAGTAATATAATGTAGTTTAATATGTCTTCAAAGTTTCTAAGAATATCAGGCTTTATTTAATCTAAATCAATTTGTTTTATAAGATTAATCTGAATCAAGTTAGTTTAGCGCCATTTGTTGGTAGTTTCCTATCTAGGAATAAAATCCTTGCAAGGGAAGGAAAAGTAGTCTATATAAATAACTATGTATTATTCATTGTTTCTTAGGCTATGATAATAGAATTTTTATGAGCTATTTTGGTTTATTGAAGCATCATGCCTAGTTTGTTTCTTCCTCTCTCGTGATCTTACTATTTCACTATTTCTATGGTTTAAATTCTATACACGCTTCTTTATCTCTTCTTGCAGCCCGAAATTTCAAGCAGCCATATCATTATATTCCTGCCAATTGTTTGACACCATACCTAGTCTTTCTATGAACTCTTAAAAGATTTTGTCCATGCATTTAACCCTAGAATCCTTAGTTCTCTTTATCTGAAGCATACCTCAAAGCCACATAGACAAGTTCTTCAAATCCATCCTCCGTCAATTGGGACCTTTCTCTGTATTTGATGGCTATGTTATTAATAAAAAGATCTTTGATGGACCCAGTTACATACTGTTATTGTTGTGTTCCTTAGGCTTCTATGATCTATGCCGTCGTTGGCTGCTTTAAAGAATCATAAATACACTTGTATTGAATTAAATTGACATGGCGAAGTGCTCATTGATAGAAATAGATGAGATAATTCTTTTCTAAATGAAGAGGAGTTCATAGACTTCATTGATATACTATTAGATAGTTCTTTGTAAATGGGTAACACTCCCTGGTGCTACTTATAACTTTTTCTTTCTTTCTAGAAATGCCCAGTTTTCCACTTCCCAAACAATTCATTGGGTAGATGAAGGGAAGGAATGGAGCTCACATGCAGCATGTGCCACCAACTCTAGTTATATTTAGCTTAACATTTGTGACTTGTTATCTTATTAAAATAAAATAAAAATAACATGTGTGACTTGTTATCTTGTCAAAATAAAAGACATTTGTCACTTGTTAGAGTCTGAGTAGTACGCCTCACTGAAACAATCCTGAATTGTTATAGGTGTTCAGTGGGCTTCTATAAAGTTGAGAATTTTAGCATCGAAGCTGAATTGAAGTGTCTGTTCAGGAATTAGAGCTGTAGGATTTTGCACCTGTTAGGAATTCAACAGTTAGCACCAGTTTCACTTTTTCATGGAGAACCAGCCTACTCTGAGTTTGACTTGTGTTTTATTTGCTTTTTCTGGTATAAATATAGACTTTGTTTGTCAGGATGAGTATCAGGATATTGAAGGATGTATACAGTGAATTGATCGGTCATGTGATTGTTAAGTACATTAATTTTGTAGCTTGCCACCTAAGTTAGTGAAATAGTATGGTAAATGATTCAAGAATATTACTTTTAAGATAAATAAAATGTTTTAACAGCACAATTATTTGGGTGGAATGCATTGGGAATTTCCTGAGGAAATTCTTACCCACAATAATGTAGACACTTCATAGAGGGTTCTATATTCTATAGTCTGATACAGGGGCTGACATAATCTTAGTGAAGGTATTTGGTTTTATAGCAATGGAGTCAAATGTGTGTGACCTAAATTCTGTAGTTGCCACAATGCTGCAAGTGAACTTCTTGGAGGAGATAAACAAAGTGAAGGTTTAAGTTTTTACCCTCAAGTCTCATGAATTATATGCTGGTTAATCTGGGAAATAATGAAGTTGTAATATTATGTCCAAATTGTAGTTCCATTCTGATGTTATCTCTACTATTAATTAAACAAACCCACTGACAGTTTTTGTCAATGAAATTTGACACAAATATTTCGGAAATTACCTTTATGTAATTCCGAACTTCAATTCCAGACGAACAAACGTAGCGTTAATGTTTACAATTCTTATCATATACAAACATAATTAGCAAATGAGATGTGAATAAAAGGGTTCTATCCACTACCTTGCCTCTGTCTCCCAGTCTTTCACTTTTCTCTCCCCTAATTATCCCCTTTCTTTTTATCCCCCATAATCAATTTGTTTAGTAATAAGTATGTATGCATGCACGAATTTGTGTATCTCCTATAACCATAGTTTGGCTTCATAGTGACACGCGCACATAGTGTGCTTTTCTGGCTGGTAAGATATCATAGAAACTTGAGGCAGATTCTATTACTATAGTGTTGATGTCCCTCCTTGGATTGTTCTCCCTTTCTGGTGTTCCCAAAAGAAAAATAAATTGTTATTATTATTTTAGGAAAAATTTCAATTGCTATGGAGCCCTCTTTTATTTTTCATTTAAAAATCTTTTGAACTACTTGTTAAGAGTCCTCCATAGTTGCATACAGGTTGCTATCCCAGTGATTCCTACCATCAGAGTACTGGTTACATTTACAAAGTTTGAAGAATTACAGCCAGTGGATGAATTCAGCACGCCCCCTTCAAGCCCGACTGCTGCAGGCCGAGAAAGCCCAGCAATAACACATTCCTCGAGCTCATCATGGTTTCAATGGATAAAAGCTCCGTACCAGCGGCCCAGCTCATCTACTGTTGGTTCTAGCAGTAGGATAGAAAATATTCAAGACCCATTTGCAATTCCCCCAGATTATACTTGGATTAGTGCTGAAGCAAAGAAGAAGAAGATGCAGGAGAAGAACAAATCGAAGAAAGGGAAGAGTCAAAATCAATGAATCACAGTCTGAGAGTAAGATCCAGAATTCAGAATTTATAACACGTTTTAACTTGCACAAGGATGTTAGCAAATACAAGATAGGAAATAGTGTTTTCATTAATCCATGAAATTATGATATTGTAAGGAAAAAGGAAAATGAGGGCCATGCTTCTGTATTGAAAATTTGAAGTACATGAACCCTTTTTGTCAAGGGAAAATTTGGTATATCATTGTGGTGGTGGAAAAAAGGAGGAAAAAAAGTTGTGATTTTTACAATTGTTTGCTTTGGCTGGATTTGTACACCGTTTTAGAGTTCTAATTCACTTCCTTTTACACTTGTTACTCATTTTCAACTTTACTAACAGATATTCGAGTGTTTTTTCTCTTGTAGCTGCAGTGTGTTTTTTTGTTTTCTTTTCATTTGGTGATATCTTCCATCTTATGAGTCAGTGTTATTCTCTTCATTTGCTCGTGTAAGGCTTTGGGGAACTTTGCTCTTAATCACATTCTTTTCGTGCAGGAGTCGGATATGAAAGTTTATACTAAGTTGTTTTCCTACAGTCTTTGAATTAAAAATGTTATGCAGCATTTGATTATCAATCCTATGCTTAGATGATTTGTGGATCTAGAGTTTATTGAATATGGCAATGGTTTCAGCCTCTCTTACTTGAGGAAGCAAGAAACTCTTGCAATGTGTTTGGATTGAGGAAAAATAGAATAAATGTAGAAGTTACCCTTTACAATTAAATACATGCACTTAGATTGTTCTTAAAGATTTTTTTTCCTTGCTCAAGAATGCTCAAAAGAGTCGCCCATAAACATCATTAAGTCTCGTTTGGATCAGATTTAAATTTGCTTAAAACTTTTTCACAGTGAGGTAATTTTTTTGTTTTTTTTATCATTTGAGATGTTTGCAGGTGGAGGCTTCGAACCCCATATTTTACTGTGTAAACCAATTTGATCCATAACCATAATTATCATTTCACGATTTTAAAATAAAATAATCCAAAAAATGTTATTATTTTATATAAAAAATTAAAACGCACAAAAGAGTTTTTTGGTTAACTTTATTTAGTTTACGAAACGATGTGATTGACAATTGATTCCCTTCCTCTCTCTCTCTCTCTCTCCACCATCGTGCAAAAGCAGAAGCGACAAGAACCACTGTTTTTGAGTCGGGTCAATAGTCTTCCAAACAGAGATACTATCGAGTCAATGTCCTTTTCTAAATCATTAAGCTGTTGCATCACTTGCCCCACTATCTGGTATGTAAAATACTTCCATTAATTCTACGAAAATATTGCGTATGTATGTATTATGCGTGTATTAAGAATGCTTGTTTCAGTTTTTATTGGCGTCTTTTGCTTTATAGCTGTTTGGGTTTCTTGTATTAACCAATTTCTGGTCCAATTACATATGCACTACGGTTCAGTTTTTTTGGGGTGAGTATATGGTGTGCTAATTACTAAAGGAAGTGAATATCCAGTCGATTCTTGTTTGGCACTTGATTCGTGGCTTACAAGAATCTTTTTTATTTTGAAAAAAAATGTGTGCGGGCGCTTGTGTAAGTTTATGTGGATATTTTTGTGCTTTAAACATATAGTTTGCGAGTCGAGACATTATGCTAATTTGTTGCGATAGATGATATTTGTTAACTCGTTATAGATTGATCTTTTGAATCATTATCAAGCTTGCTTAAGATTACGAAAAGTTGTGTGATCCTTCTTGTATATGAAATTTGAGAGCCATCTTCTCACCATGCCCCTAGCCATTTTGTGATATGGCCCATCTGGGATGACTTTATGCAGTTTTCCAGGCAAGTCATTGTTGTCAGTTTGAACAAGACAATGTTCATTAGCAACTAGTTTCTGGAATTCAACCTTTTCATATTCATATATGACTGTTGAAAGTCAGCTTTTTTCATATTCGCATATCTGTTTCAGAGCAACTTGTGTAGGTTAAGAATTTTGAGTACGGTTTCCCATAGACTCTTGACCTCTTGATTCATATGATGTTTTTTCCTCAATGAAAGAAAAAAAGGGAATCTCTTCACCGTTTTCATTTTGGTGACACTCATGGCATCATGCTTCCCGAGTTCCCTTCTTTTTGTTCGATATTTTGTCTCAAAATCTCCTATTTTTCTTTCTTGAATATCAAAATAAAGTGTCTTGTTATGATCAATGGAACATATGATGATCGATGCTATGTATTATTTAATGGCAGAACCCAATTACTCCACTCTTAATCCATCCATTTGTTATTTATTTATTTTGTGTTAACTTGTCTCGATATGGGTTCTGCCTGCTTTGGAGCATTGGTACGGGGGTTCAAGGTGTGTGTCGGTTTTAACAATAAAAAAACTTATCTCCATTTGGGGCTGTATTGAATCTGTTAGTTTCTTTCCCTTTTTCCTTCTGTTACCCTACTATAATGTTCATTCTGTGCATCAATATAAGCACGCATCTCAATATTTTCAAATAGACTCTTTCAATTGGATTAATTTCTAGACTTATTTTCAAAATTCGTGTCCTTCTCTCTCCTGTCTGGTCTTCATGGTCAGTTACCCAGTGATATTGATCAGCTACAGCCATTTTCAACATGTTTGTGTGATTCCCAACTCAGTGCTGAAAACATAATTTAGGAAAAAGTTGAAAAATTAAAAAGAAAAGCTGGGATTTTACATCCTTGGAACCAGTTAAATTCTCAAGCAATGCTTTACATTTTCTGCTACAGATATGCTATATCAATGCTAAATGGAACTAACTAAATCCGATGGGCTTCAATTTGAGTAAGCAGGAGATTTTGTGTATCATCAAATGTTCTGGAACAAAGCATCGTAAGGTGGTCATGCTGCAAGTATAAAGAACAGAATTACGCTGGTTTAGAGTGTAATTGAGAAAGAAACAAAAAAAGGGTGTAATATGGACTAAAAATAAATTTGGAGACAAAAAAAGCAATACTTTTGATCTTGGTTTGTGCCTATCTTATGTTTATATGTTTTCTTAAGCTAGGGAGTCTCTCCCTTACTCTTTCCAATAAAACTTTCCCCCCTGCTCTTTCCAGTAAAAGTTTCAAATATGAAAATGGGTGATAAAAGAAGGTGACCAGCTCAAGTGGACCCGGGAGAGACTCATCAATAACATTCTTACTGGATAGAGAATTGCAGAATGATACAAATATGGCTTGAATGAAACAGAAAATCTGATAGTATGTCAGTTGAAATAGTTTGTCTATATCACTTATCAGTGGATCTAATGTGCACTGGGTGAGGTTGACATTGTTAATTAGTGGTGGTTGGACATGTCTTGTGCGATTTTTCAGGAAGTATTTTATGTTCTGCTTGGGAAAAAGACATCAATGTTGCCTGTTCAGTTATTGAATTTTTGTCTTGTTTACTGATTAAGATAGTGCTTTGTTTTTTGAGCTGTCTGTTGACTATGCCCTGTTATCTCATTTTCTTACATAACCCTCTGATTAACTTCTAGAATTTGGATAAATGGTATGTAAGTGAAAGTCTTGGCCATTTAAACTTAAGACATTCATTAATTGACTCAACTGATTGGGGCATTTTCACACCATATCAGAATGATTATGTAATGGGGAAGGCTTTCCCGCTCATGGTTGATTAATCCTATAATTTAGCAGCCAATTCAACACGTTTGGAATGAAAATCTGATTCTTTTTTGTAGTATTGGTTGGAGCAGGCATATCATCCTTCACAAATATCACAATTTTTGTGCTTTGAAGGTAGACATTCTTGATTGTATCAGATTCATTCACATTGTTGATTTGTGTTTAGCTTACTTCGAATGATCACTTCTGTTTCAAGCCTGTGCAAACCATAAACTGATCCATGCTACAGAGTATATTCTGATTATATGAAGATTGTGTGTGTGAATGAATTATTTTTCTATTCAAGCAAGGTGGAATTAGATATTCAAGGCATGCTGTAAAGCGTTTTAGAAGCGTTTGCAGTTATGCTAGCCTTGTTAGGGGTGCAGTCTGATAATGAGCAAAGAATTTGATACCTTGTCTCAATGGGCCCTACCAGGGTATATATTCTGGAAACTTGCTGATGTAGGATAAGGGATAGAAGCAGGAATAAAGAAATAGAAACGAGGCTACTCTAGGGATTGGAAGACTTCTTTAGGAATCTTAGTCCTACTCCAACACTCTAACTAAAGAAATTCAATAATAATAAAATAATATGTTCTAATCCTATCCTAAGAAATTAAATCCTAATCAAATACTATGCTCTAAGATCCCTACTAAAATATAATTCTTTCATGGTTACAAAATTATAAATTTGTCCTCACACCATCACTTGCCTCTACCAAACGAAAAATAAAAAAATGCAAACTAAAATTTTATAGTGATACTTAGGTGTTTAGTGTGTAGAGACACATTTAGAGCCTTACCCAAAGAATCATTGCAATATATAAAGTGAAATCTCACAATTGGATGTTTAAGGTTGTGTATACTGTATAGTAATTAGGAAATGATAAAGAATAAAGAAAATTTCTGACAAATTTATGAGCTTTTGGCTTCTTCTTGTGCCCATAGATATGAGTTTGAACTCATTTGATTTCTAGCTTTGACAGGGGGCCTACTAAACACATGCATATGTTCTCAAATAATTAAAATTCATCTTCTTTTCTTTTCTTTTTGTTTGATTTCGGGATAGAGAGTAGCCTTATATGAGCTCCATTATATAATAAATCATGATATTATGACTATGAACATATTTGTCTGCACTTAAACAACCACCCCCACGTCCCCCTTGCCCCTTTTTCTGCATGCCTTGAGGTTTAAGACGTTGATTGAACAATGAGAAATAAAGAAGTAACTTTGCAACCGCAAACACTGAACAGTTATAATTGTTGGTTATATACTCAATTGAAGTTAATTGTAGAAACAGGTTGCATGAGTTCATTTGATAGAGTACCTTGTTGGTTTTTGGTTATTTGGAGTATTGATTTCAGGTACAGGACAACTTAAAACTATGATATGTAGAATCCCATCAATGCTATATAACTTTGTTCATTGATGGTCTGAGGATTTATATGAATGCTTCTTTAAGCAGAGACAATTTATTGTACTTCTAGAATTCTAGTTATATTTCACACTAGGAGATTACAAGGGTTTTTATGTAAATACACTATCATTATGAAAATTTAAAATTGCCTTGGGTCATTGAGAAAAGAAGCAGCATACCTTAGACATCTATTGGATTGCACAAACGCAAGAGTTCCTTACTCCCTCAAATTCTCCATCTTCTGACACACTGTTATCATTACAAAAGAGAGTGGGAAGTATAGTCAAGTTAGTTTGAACTGACTTATTAAAAAAAATTAGTTTGAACTGAAAGAATACTCTAGTTCTATAAGCTCAAATAAAGCATTTAATTGAAGCTATTTGTGGTTTCTGGTTTCAAAGCTATCTTTAGTAATACCAAGGTCTTGCGAATATCAAATACATATCCATTTTTTAGGACCATGATCCTCTTCATTTAAGAACTGAAATAGAGATTAAGTTCAAAGCGAGATTTAATGTTGCATTGATAAATTTGAAATTGAATATTTTCTATTTGATGATGTGACATTCAATCTTACCATAAACTTGAATCTATTTGAATTTTCAAATAGAAAGGATTGTAATCCTATTTTTTACTATCATAAGGTCTTTTCCTTTAGCTGGTATATTCATACGTCTTTCTTTGATATTCCAGATTTTATTTGAGAAAGACTAAAAAATTAAAACTGTTTGTACAAGGTCTACCCAATTTGAATTAGCTATTTTAAGCTTTGCTTTATTATAAAACTCATTCAAACTGTTGTGGTTATAGGTTCTAGTTATCCAACATAACAGACCCATCATACAAGAATATCTGTTGGTAGGAGATAACTTTACCTCGGTTCGAACTCCTGAACATGAGCAATGTCTTTGCCATGAGCATCTGGCCAGCTTACTTTTCTTCTTTCGGTCGTAAGTTGATTTTCCTCCATTATTGTTGTTTTCTTGAGATTACTCTTGAGAGTGGGGGGTTCAATGTGCGACCCATTAATCACACGGCTTTTACTGTTGCTGCTCCCGTTGCTCTTATCATGGCCTAGTAATTCATTATTACCGAGTTGGTCCATGACCCCATCTTTCTTTCCTGCAGGAGACTGCTTCTTAATGTTGTTGCTTCTGTTGCTTTCTACACCTCTGTTGTTAAAACTCCTTGATGTGACATAGCAAGAGCACACTAAAGTAGTGCACCTATTCTGCGCCGACGCCGCCAGGAGTACAAAGAATGAGGTTACACGCTATCTTTGCTTGTTCTATTTATTAATACCATGACCAGCCTTGGAGCTATGTGGGTATTGGATCGGTATCAGATCAACCAAATAAAATGGTGAAGAGAGTGAACTATATTATTATCGTGGGGGGTTATATGCAAATGATTAAAGTTTTTCTTTGTACATAAGAGTGGGATAGCCTCTTTTGGAGGTGGGGTTATGGTGGGTTTTTTAGGTTGGGAAAAGATGGGTGGATACAGAAGCAGGTGCAATCATATTTGTTCATGCCTCCCCCACTTAGTTGTTTTCTTTTTCTTTTGCCTCAGCACTCAATTAGTGGTGAAATGGGTGAAACAAAAAGAATCAGTGTGCTCTTGAACTTTTGACTGTTTGTGGGTATGGATTCATTGTTTGTTACAGTATGTGATAGGCATCTAATCTTTTTCTTTCTCATGTTGTTTGCTTTTCATGGCATGAGCTTGCAATAAGTAGGTGGGGGAGAGAGAGAGAGAGAGGGATGGATATAAAACCTTCTTTTTGGTTCTGAAGTGCTCGTGTGTGTTAATTAGGGCAATTAGCGTGTAAAGAAGGTTGATTAATCCAGATAATTTTTTGCCTTTTTATCTCATGGTATCATGAAATTGCGTTTTAATGTTATTATCTTCCAGGGATTTGTCCCTTGTTTTGTTTTCAGTATTGGTTTCTTTAATTCAAGATTTAGGTCATAAGCCGTGGACCATCCCGTATCCTTGATAGAGCCCTCGTTTGTTTTACATAAGGAATGAAATGAGATTAATACATAAGAATGCAGTTTGAGGGGGATTGAAGGGATGAAGAGTTGGTGTTTTTGTTGGTGAATTATGTTGTTTTATGTACAGTTGAAAAGAATAGGTTTACCATCTTAAATTTGCTAACAAAAACACCAGCATTGCATTCTCTCAATCACACTCAAGCTTCAATTTAGAGTATTAAACTCATTCCATTCTTCTTCAATTTCTTGTGCAAACCAAACGTGGGTTTGGTTAACATGTGTTTTAAATTATGGAATCCATGTGTTCTTACCATTGCACGGGTGTTTATCCATGAATTTTGGATAAATACTGTTTTTGGATAAAAATATATTTCATGAATGTAATCCAAAGGTTATTTGCATTTAATAAAGAATCATACCCAAAGTCTATGGCTAAATTGTGAATTTATTCTTTATACTTTGGGATGTATTATTTTACTCTTTAAACTTTCATTTATTTTAATTTAATATATGAACTTTTAAAATCATCCAAATCAAACCATTTAGGTGGAGTTTATGTCAATCACTTAATGGAAATTCATGTAGATGTCACATAACAGAAATTCCTGTAAATGCCTCGTATCCGATAAAAATTTGAGTGAAGAATTTTCATAATTAGTGACTTACGTGCTATCTATATGGATTTTCGTTAAGTGATTGATGGAATTTTCACCGAAATAGTTTGATTTATATGATTTGAGAAGCTCATGAATTAAATTGAAATAATATAAAATTTAAGGAGTAAATAATCTTATCCTTAAAATTCAAGGAGTAAGTTCATCATTTAGCTCAAAATCTACGTTAACAAAACGTTTATCTTGATTCGATCTATCGTCTTACTTATCAAAAGAATTAGCGAGGAAATTGCATAATTTGAAGAGTTATTATGAATTTAATCTCTATTTCAATTCTCAAATAGAAAAAATCCAATTCTTATCATTTGCCTGGTTCTACTTGCTTTTTTTTACTAATGAATTCTCTTTCATCGTTTCTTTTAAAAAAAAAATTATTCCATGTCAAATAATAGAAATCCAATAATATAATGTGAGTTAATGTGTACACCTTTTTATCATGTGTTTAAGAAAAAGTAAAAAAATAATTTAATACTTTCATTTGATCAATTTCCTATCCTCTTTCGTGTTTAAAAAAAATATCTTTTTACTCATTTTTCTTTCCCTTCCCCCATTTTTTCAATTTATTAATCATAGCCTTAGTGCAATCATTATACCCGTATTACTATATATCGTTTTGGTTTGTGCATAATTTAATGTGTGGTGATTTCAGGGAGTTGATTCCAAGACGTGGCACACTATTTACCACATGTTATATTGAAAACATAAAAAATTAAAAATATTAATACCAAAATCATTACTTTTGAGATCGTTTAAATGGTAATCACACTAATTTTTTAAAACAAAAAATTTTCAAATTCAAATTATTTCACTTTAATTTTATATATATAAAATTTTCTATTATGCACAATTTATAATAAAACAAATATTTTTTAATGAATACCCGCTAAATCAAGTCTCCATCATGAACGAGATAAAGAGTTTAAAGGGATGTCCCCCAAACGTGGAAACAGCCTCTTGAGTATTTCCTTCTCACGTGATGCTTTTGAGATTTTTTCTTAATTTCGATCACGAAATTAAATACAATAAGTGTTGGCGAATTGATTAAACGTATTGTTAGGTATAAGATTTTTGAAAATTGTTTTCAGTTTTTAAAAATTGAAAATAGTTTTCAAATTTTTTTTTTTTTATGTTTGACAAGCAGTTTTCAAAAGTAATTTTTTAAAACAATTATCAAAAAGCTAGTTTTCAAAAACCGTTTTTTGAAAACTCCAAATTAATGTTTTCTGACATAATTTTCAAAATATAGCCTTAAAATCAGTGTTCACTTTTCTGTTTCATTCTTCTTCCATGGTATATAAAAAATATTAAAATTTTGAAAATAAAATAATATTAGTTATTTATAATTATTTAGTAAATATGATAAATAAAATTAATATAGATTTTAAATTTAAACTCAAAACTAAAAATAATTACAAGGTGTATCAAAACAGTTTTCAAACTAAAATTATCCAAACAACATTTCATTATTTTCTGTTTTGGAAACAGTTTTTGAGTTACAGTTATCCAAACATATTTTCTTCAGAAAACTGTTTTCAATTTTTATTTTCAAAAACTGAAAACAAAAAACTGTTACTCAAACATGTCTTTAATTTTGTAGATACAGTGGGTCTTGTGAGCCAAGAGCTGTCAGACTGCTTTAGCTAACGTCGGTAAAGTATTATTCATCAAATGGGCCAGACTTAGCCAAGTTTCTGCGCTGCCAGCCCAGTACTCTGCTTAGTGTGCTCCTCACTTTCCCTGCTAGGTTGCTACTCTCTCTCTTCTCAATAAGCTACTTCCGGGCGGGCCTGGTCTAAGGCCTAGACTCAATTTTTTTAAAGAACCAGTTAATATGTAAGGCAAGGCCTATATTCCCACAGTCCCATTTCTCAGCCCACCAGCCCAGCCTCTCAACTTTAATCTCTCGTCGACTTAAACATTTCGGTTCTCGTCTTCTGTTTCTTTCTCACATTCTCTGCTTCTGGCTCAGTAAGTTTATTCTCTCCTCTCTTCTTTCTTCCCGTCTCTCTTTTTCCTCTCCCTCGTGGGTCACGACTGCTCCTCATCTTTTTCAGCTTGTCATTGTCGCTCTTTCTTCCAGAATCCAACAGACACCAGCACCGGCGGCGGAGACGACTCGGCGAGCCGGAGACGAACCCAGAACCACTGGCGGCGACTTTTACGCCTGAAACTGTCTGTCTCTATAAAGCTTCCAGTGATTAAATCCGTGCAATCAAACAATGAATAGGTGCGCATTTCTAATTTCCTCACAATTGACAATAACTTCTTTCTCTTGGTTTTGGTTGTAAATTAGGTTTTCTGATAAAAATTTGTATTATCGGTTATATTAATATCATACTTGACCTTGTGAGATTTTTTGTGTTGTAATTTTTGTTTTATTTGTAATATGACCAAGCTAAAATTTGAGCGGTTGATTATTTTGGGTATTAGTTTCTTATACAAAAATATTTTTAGACCGTCATTAATAAGTAAATAAATATTTTCTTGCAAGTGTTTGGATTGTTGTATAAAGTTAAATTTGAAATCAATCTAATGCATATTTGGAGCTCCTCGCTATCATAATGAAGCTAAGATTGTAATGTTCGTGATTTTTATTAACGATTCAAGTGATTACTATATGTTTACATGTTTATTTATCTATTTTTTTTACTCACGGATATAGCTAGTTCTTCAAAATAAGTTCTTTTAAATGTTTTTATTTGGAATTTCTCAGTCCATGTTGGCAGGCTTTGATAAATAATAAATTTCCTTATAAAATTGAAAAAAAAAAACGTTTGGTCCCAAGTTTGGAATTGTAGTGCTAATCAGATGAGAATGGTCACGTTTGCATAATATTTGATGCATGTTTAACTCTTTTTTCAGTGATCATATTGCAGTTACCACTTAGTTATATTGTGCTTAGTCTAATGGATTGTTCATTGGAGACAGGGTGATGGCAAAAAAACTTGCTGCATGTTTATATGGGTTGAAAGTTTCACGGAAGACTTTCTGTAATGATGCAGCTAAGAAAGTATCTAGTTCTACTTCTGGTGGACCTAGCCATGTAATAATCTTCTCCATTTATGCTCCTTATGTTGTATCTAACTAGATTTTATTTCTCTATTGAAAATTATTATGCTAATTAGTATTTCATCTTTGAAGTGTGGATAAAGTTGCTTATATTGAAGTTAAAGTTCAATTATACTTATAAAAAAAGTTCATTAATGGCTATCATCATGTTTTCACTTTGTTAATGATTTCCTGGAGATATTTTGCAAACTTTCCCTTTTTGCTTTCTGGTTTTAACTTCTTGAAATTGGTTTTCCTCGATCTATTCACAGTTTGGTTTTCATTGTAGCACCTTCTTGCGACTATCTGGGATTTAATATTATCTGGAATTTGAGTGTGTCATTGTTCATCCAAATACTATATTTCTCGTAATTAGTCACTATGCAGATTTTTCTTTATTCACTTGTAACGTGGAGATCTGTTCTTAGTACATAATTGTCTTCTAATTAGTTATAATCATGTCAAGTGGATTTCATTCTGGTCATAATTGGTATACTTTTAACATTTTAGGAGAGCGATGTTAAACAGAGTTTTACAGATAATGATCACCAATATGACATTGCTATAGTTGGTGGAGGCATGGTTGGCATGGCCCTAGCATGTTCCTTGGGTAGGTAATGTTTTGTTTTATGAAATTTATTCTTTGATGTACATTATTTGGTGTTAGACTCTTATATGTATTTCCCTTTTTGTTGCCATACAAGCTGTTAACTTATCATCACTATTCTTTTAAGAAAAAGGATTGTAAGGGATAATTATTCGTTGTTTTGTCCTTTGAAATATTTTACTTATTCAAAAAAGGTAAGAATCTTTCTTTTTTGTAGTTGTTTTGATGTTTCACAATAGTTTTCTTATATATATATATATACACACATACATACTTACAAAAAGAATGCTCATAATTGTTTTCTTCAGGCTTTTATGCCCTTTCTGCACGTTTTCTCGAATCTAAACTAGGTTTTATTTGGCTTGGGGGCCTTATAGTCCTAATAAATTAAAAGGTGGTCTTAAATAAACAAAAAAAGAAGGATGAGAACGTCTAAATAGTATCATATGCTATTGTAACCGTGGAGTAAATTAGGTTTGCCATGACTCATGCAGCACAATCCTCTTGATGGCTTTGAAGTTTTGCAGGCATGACATTAGTTATTGTGTGGTTGCAGCAAGCATACCATTGACGAGGCATTTGAATGTTGCCATCATTGATAACAATCCTGCTTTTGGGAGAAGAAACTGCATAAAGAAGGAAGACCCTCCTGATCAAAGGGTCAGTACAGTCACTCCTGCAACTATTTCTTTCTTCAAAGGTATAGAATATGGTATATTCAGAGCTCATCATTGTCATCTATGAGATTTTCAAATTCTTATGTTTTCCATCAAACCTAATTTTTTTTTTATAAGTTCTTAGGGTTTTTTTTCCATCAAACCTAAATTTTTAGACAGCTGAGTTCATGATTTTCCAATGGTAGGAGAGGTTTTGACGGGAATTATTGTATAAAGTTTAGAATATAATATCTTTGGACATAATTATGTAATTTCAATGTTAGTAAGAGTTGGGTGAAACATATATTCGTCATTTTCATCCCAGCTTCATGTACTGCTGCAGGAATATCCTTATTTCCTTAGTATGAACTAAATCCATTTCGTTTTTGTCAATGCTTTACCTAATTGATTATAGTTATAGTTTCTGATAAGGTGGAAATTCCTTTTCATTTGTTCTAATGGCCCTGCTTGTTTGTTATGGTGGAATTTTCATCTAAAGAGTGGCTACTGATATTACACATACATGTTGGACTCTCAATCATGCAGATGTTGGTGCTTGGCAACATCTTGAACAGCATCGACATGCATACTTTGATAAGATGCAGGTGACGGTTGTTATATTCTCTTTTGTTTTAAGCATCTTGTTGGCTATGAAATTATTCAAAATTTCTAAAATGCTGAAAGTTCCCTAGTATACTGAACTAAATTAATTGTGGGTCGCTTGAAGCTTTTGTTTGATTTCAGTTTTTAGTTTGTTTGTTTGAAACATGTATGGAGTCACTGCTCAGATTGCTTGAACAAAAGTTCAGATGGATTAGTTTAAAAATAATATTTTTAATAATCAGGGAGGAGAGCATTGACCGCCCTAAGAAGTTATAGTGGGCACTAGGAGGAACTAGTTAAGAATTTAGAACAACCCCAAAGAACAGATTAGAAAATGTGTGGTTGGGTCTGGTTTGATAGAATGATATTATTGGTACTAATAATGCAGTTCTATCACTTTTCATGCACACTAAAGTGAATTCTGAAGCAAAATTGAGGTCATTTATTGAAGTTTTAATTCTGAGCTAGAATATTTTCTCTTCTTTTAATATTTTAAAAATATGTCTCTTTTGGTGTTTCCCTTTTTTGATTTCTTTTCCTTCCTTCCTTCTGCCACGAACTGGAGCGTACTGCAGAATTGATGGAACTATCTTGCTCTTCTGATTTTGTGATTTTGAATCAATACAATGGTTATAAATATAAAGTTGTTCAAGTTACTTACTTTGTGTGAATAAACTATTTCTAAACGCAGAAGTTATGTGTACTACATATATAAATAGTTCCATAGCTGTGGAGTGGAAAGAATTTTAATTGCCGATCTTAGCATCTTTATTTAATCAACAGTCAAACCTCAAAAGTAATTTTTTGTTTTCAGAAAAGGGATGTGTGGGTTAGAACTGATTCAAGACATTAAAGCCATCATAACTGCACTGAAAGTTGGAGCATGAGACGTTCTCTTTCTCATACGAGTTTCATTACAATTTGAATTTTAGTGTTATATTTAAAAAATTCCTGTTGGTTTCTTACACAAGTTTCAGTACAATTTTATAGATCAGAAAACTGTGACACATGGGTAAAAGAGTGAGGAAGGCTGTATAACAGAGACAGTGAAGTGGATGAACTTCTTTGCATAGGGTCCTGAAAATTTTGGATGATATTATGCATTAACCTCATTTATTCTCTTATATCTTTTCATCTATGTACATATTTTTCACTATGTTACACTCTCTGCTTAGAATAGAGTCATATTTTTTGCCTATATCTATTTTGCTTGTTAGTCTTGTCTTCATATTCAGTTATAGTTGTTTATTTATTCTCTCGCTCAAAATGTGCACTATAGTGTTACATAGCATATTCTTTCTTCAATTTTTATCAAAAAAAGAACAGAAAAGAAAAGTACATTCTTTCTTAACCAACATGCTTTATTTTAAAGTAAGACTAATAAAGTATCAAATAAATTTGTTACAATCTCATTCATATTTTGTTATTTGTTGTAGGTTTGGGATTATACTGGCCTGGGATACACAAGGTACAATGCAAGGGATGTAAATAAAGAAGTTCTAGGGTAAGCACACTTTAGGATGGAGAAAGAAATCATTCCTTTGGTACTAAGTTATTCTTGGTAATCTCTTTAATTGTTTAGTTACTTATGGCTCCATGCTGATTTTGGACATGTGATCCAGGTGCGTAGTGGAGAATAAAGTGCTTCAGAGTTCTCTGTTGTCTTGTATACAGGTATTCATGAATATAATAGTGAAAATCTTATCGGTGTCGTAATATGTATTTTCTCTGTTAGAGTTATTTTGTTGTCATGTTTCTTTTGCTCTTCTCCTAAGACAAGAGTCTCAGTAGCAAAGTATTGATGCCACCTATGTTACTTGGATTTGGTTACCAGTGTTGGGTGTGGTTATATGTCAAGCATTGTATTCATTTATTTCCCATGGATTTTCCATTTATTTGGACTTCCAGCAGGCATACTGTCATGTCAACATGGATACTTCAGTGTAAAGCGAAGAGCTCAAATAACATAGAACACAACTAAAAGAATCTCCAATATGAATAGCGAACTTTTATCACAATGTATCTTATAAATCTGATATCCTTGGAAATGTGTATAGCACATAGGAACAGTGCTGCACCTAATTAAAGAATTTGAACTTGTAACATGGTCCCTTTGGCTATGTATTCTTATTTTATAACTGCCATAGTTTCATATGTTTCCTTTTGCAGCTATGTTGTGTAAGAAACACTTTGAAGACTCTAGGTGATCTTATTAGTATTCTTATAAAAAAAGGTGATCTTATTAGTGTTCTTCCCAGACCATGAGGCATCGTAATGTCATTTCTTTTCTTTGTGTCATGCTTTATGAGTCCATGGAGGGTCATATCTCTCATGGATGCGCTCTCATGTCGAAGAATTCACATGCCTTGCTGCATATTAATTTACCTAGTGTCTCTAGTCTCTCTCTCTCTCTACATATACATATATATACTCACACATAAATACATGCATAAAACGCCCATACACACTCCTACATGAATACATCCATGTGTGTGTGTGTGTAGAGACGCAATGTTGCTGATTATAATGTAGGTAATGCAGTGTTCTGGAAGCCCTCCTTAATTCCAGTATGCTGTATGTAATCTCGTGATTCATAATTAAGAGATATAATCTTTCTTCAGATCACTGTGTGAGCCTCTATATTTTCTTGCTGACACCTTAATAACCCATTGTTCTGGGATATTCTAATGCGTATTTTGTGATTGCACTTTTCCTAGTTATGTAATTTTAAGAGATTTCAAAATTCACAGAATACAGACTTCCGGAAGACAATCTATCCTTCCAGGTTAACTTCAATGGCTCTACTGCCAAGCACTTCATCCACACGAGTCGACAGCATATCATCAACAACAGAGTTGTTTACTTGGGGGCGTTTAGTAAAGCTAGAACTGAGTGATGGCAATAGCCTTTACGCAAAATTGGTGGTAATTGTCACTTAGATGAAGTGAGAGTCTTCTAAATACAGTAGGATTGAGAAGTTGACGAATTCCTATTGTTGGTATAGTTTGTAGATAACATCATCTATAGCATCTTTATTGGTGTCAAGTTAAATGACATTCATTACAGGTTGGAGCTGATGGGGCCAGGTCACGAGTTAGGGAGTTAGCAGGATTCAAAACAACAGGGTGGAACTACTCACAGAATGCTGTTATCTGTACAGTAGAACACACAGTGGAAAACCATGGTGCATGGCAGCGGTTTCTACCTACTGGCCCAATTGCTCTTTTGCCAATGGGTGACAAGTTTAGCAATATTGTCTGGACTATGAACCCTGAAGAGTCATCAGATCGTAAATCAATGAATGAGGATGATTTTGTGAAAGCTGTGAATCATGCTCTTGATTATGGATATGGTCCTCATCCTGATTCAAGCTTGTTGGGAAGCGCAGAAATGTTTAATTGGCTTGGAGGAAATGTGAAAATATCGCCAAATGAATGCTTTGGAGTTCCACCAAAAGTGGTCAAGTTGGCGTCTGAAAGAATGGTGTTTCCACTGTCTTTAAGGCATGCTAATGACTATGCTTCAAAGCGTGTTGTTCTAATTGGTGATGCAGCTCACACTGTTCATCCTTTGGCTGGTCAAGGGGTTAATATGGGTTTTGGAGATGCATGTGCTCTTTCAAAAGTCATTGCAGAGGGTATTGCAGTGGGCACTGACATTGGGGAGGTATGTTGTCCATCGAATTCTTCTCTTATTCTTTCGTTGTTTCTTTATTTAATTTTGTTCAGAAGTAAAGACTGATTCTATGATGGTTCACTAGCTTATCAGTTGATGGCCGACAGGTTCTATTTTACACAGGTATCACTCCTTAAAAAATATGAAACGGAGAGGAAACCTGCAAATATTGCGATGATGGCAGTCCTTGATGGTTTTCAGAAAGCCTACTCTGTTGACTTTGGACCTCTAAATATACTACGAGCTGCTGCATTTCATGGGGCTCACTACATTTCACCACTTAAAAGGGGCATTATTTCGTTTGCTTCGGGGGAGTAAAGGCTGCCACTCTTTTCTTAAGACCTTGATATCATTGGCAGAAAATGAGTGTATGGCCTTGCTAAACTTTTCTTTTCATCAAATCTTGTATAGCAGTAATTTCCCATTATCTTGTGATTGATCGGTGGTACTTCAGACCAGAGATGTTTAGTTTCAGATAAAACATGCTTGGTCTATCATCAACAACTAAGCTGCTTTACTCTATGCATGACCAACATTAGACGGATAAACTTGATGAGGTTCAGCTCCACTTTTAGGCGTATATCTAGCAATAACAGAGATTGAAATGAAGATTAAAGCAAAACAAACAGCTTGAGACTGAATGGAAGGGGTTGCTAGCGCTTAGTTAAGGCAGTTCCAGGTTGGCTTGGTAGGAGTTCATGCTCGAGATTCCTATGAGATCGAGAGGAAAACTCGGTGTTACTTGGGAGCTCGCTAGAACTTCCTTTGTCTACTCAGTAGATTTGTTACCATAATAAGAATGCAAGGCAAAAAGCTACAACAACTAAACTCTTTTGACTCCCTGCGTGGAATAAACTAGCTAAGATCCATCAGCTCAGAGCTCTTTATTTTCTCTAGCCAGTCCCCGGAAGCCCCTCCCTACTTGAAGCTTGGCAAGGATATTTTTTGGGCCAGGGGGTGGGGGGGAGTAGAAAAGGATATTTATCAAAAGTTTGTACCATCCAACGTATTCTGGAATTCAATTGTTTACTTGTGCGATTTCAATAAAGTAATTTTAAGTTAAAGCAATCACTTTTCAAAATAAAATATCAAGATGCATAAAAATCTTGAAGAAAGCCTTTCAGACGAGACAGTCCATGTTCTCTATGGAATTTGAACTTAAAACTCTTACGTTTGATTGTTTCTATCTCATCAGCTCTTATTTTATTTCATATATTGGTTTACGCATCGAGCTTATCCTCTTACCCTCGTGTATTTAACAGATGCAACATATATAACTCGAGTGAATTTCTTATTATTAAGATATTTTGATTAAAACGCATCAACTCTTTTCATGAAGGTATTCCTCTGGATTGCATTACTAACATTTAGGGTGGAATTGAACCACTTTTATCGCGCTATTCGAACTTAACCTCAATCAAAACTTAAGTTCAAGTCTAAAAAATAAGCTCGAATAGTTTATCGAATTTCGAACCGAACTCGAATTCTTTAAGATTTTACTCGAAAGACTCTCAAACAATTTGATTAGATATTATCGAATTCGAGTTCGAACCAATATTTATTTAATATTTTTATTCATTAAAATTATAGTTCAAACTTGCTCTTAAACTCGAATAGACAATCCAAAGCTCAAGCTTAGACTCAAATAAATTCGTTTATTATTGAGTTCGAGTCAAACCGAACTCGAGCTACCATAAAATTTATCGAACTCGAACTCAAACATGTTCATTTTAAATCAAACCGAACTCGAATACCTTTGTATTCAGACTCAATTCGGCTCAAGTCCACCTCTACAAACACCTCAACCTCCCCGTAGTAATTTATCTTTTACATTTATCAAGTTCTAATAGTAAATACAAGTACTGTACAGTAATATATTAGTGATGAAATTAGATTAAATTTTTTATACAAAGAAAAGTTTTATAAATAAAGCACCAAAAGAGTACAACCCACTTACAAAAAAAGTTATCTACACTAACGGTAAAAATCCAACAAAATCTATGGAACTAAATTATTCTTGCAAGAAACTAAAACTATTTGAGCATAAACTTCAAACTTGAGCTTGCTCACTTGAACTTTATTGTGAATTCAAGTTCGTTTGATCATAACCCATAGCAACCAAGCTAATTTGCTCTCAAATACGAATGTCATTAAATGCAGTTCGTAAGCTGATTTAAGCTAGCTTAAATCTCTTCCAAACATTGCCATAGTCAATGATCGTCACTCAGGTGTGCCCCTGCCAACGGAAAGATGCATAGAAGAAAAATGAATATGGCTCCTCATATGGTTATACGAAACTAGCATCCTCTAACCTGTTTTGCTCATGTATATATACACACACAGACATGTGTGCATACGTACCTGGCTTTATTTATTTGTAGCACAAGAGAGAGGAGGAAGGGGGAGGGGGTTGAAGCCATTTGATCCTCTTCCACAAGTCGCTACTCCTTCCTGTGAAGAATTCATGCATCAAATGTCCCTGCACAACAACTACAAATACAGACCTTTAGCTGGGCTTAAATGCCCATATGGATTTTGGAAAGGAACAGGGCAGAAAATCTAGTCAGAAATTCACAATTCTTGGGCTCTGTACAAAAGCTACAAAGATATATCATAGGCAATGGCCTGCCTAAAACGAATTTCATTAGAATTTCCACCTTATGACATCCAAAGATTGAGTTGACAGCATCATATAAAAGAAAATTTTGGGATAAGCCCTGGTGTGTGCTGACAAGACATGGGCCAAAGTAATTACATTGCATTATAATTTATTCTGTATACAAATATATGCACAATTGAAGGCCTCTAAGTAGTTCGAGTATAGGAACCTGATTACAAAAATGTATCTCGAACTATTCGTGCTAATACCCGCGAGGTTAACCTACTAAGCACCTCAGGGAGCACTTTGGCTGAGATACCAGGATACACTAGAAGCAACTCTTGGATAACTTGATCAACATCTAAAACCTGTTGATAGCCAAAAGAGAAACAGCAAATTAATAAACAAGTATATTCAACTCAATCCCCCATCCACACAGAGGCCAAACTGTGAGCAGTTGTAACAAATTAAACAATTGAAAATTTCTAATTACCCGATTTGAAGTCCTTGACACAGAACTTCCTGCAGCCAAGAACTCAACAACCTTTTGAACATTATTCAATATAATCTTGTCTTCCTCAGTTATTGTGGGCAGAAGTGCAGCAGGCTTAAAGGGTCCAAAAGCAGGAACCATACTAAAAACTGGGGCAGCATTTCCTACTCCTAGGACTGCCGTTAATTGTACCAACTGTTCCCTTGTAATTGCATCAATTCCCTTCACAATCTGCTTTGCATACCGGAACGGTAGTTAGACATTGAGATGCTCTACATATAACCAACCTCAGAGTACACCAATGAGGATGTATACTTATCCTAACTAAGCACAATATATTTAATTTTACACCAGTTCGCTCAAGCATAGCACTTAAAAACAAGAAAGCACTGGAAAATAAGAAAGTAGCATGGTCTTTCAAACATTCAAGGGAGGATGAAAGGAAAAAAAAATAGAGAAAACATTGGGTCCATCTCAAGTAATCATGTCTATTGGAACTTTCAAAAAAGTGAAGAAAGGCAAACAATTATTATTGTGAACAAAGGAAAGACGGGAAAGAAAAAATGAATAGACAAACACATGTATTATATGTTTATGTGTACATGTGAATGCGTGCTTGTGTGTGTTCATGATTAAATCACACAACAGTCTCCTGATTTTAAAAAGTAGATTCCAGAAGTACCTCATCCAGAAGAAATTCCCGGAAAAAGTTCCCCTTCTCAGACAACAGAAATGATAATGCGGCCCTTGTTTGAATTGGCTGCTTAGTTTCAGATGCACTTGATGGAAATCCAGGAAACATGTAATCTGTTTGACTTCGCAGAATGCCAAGTTCAGCCATATCCCCATTCAAGTTCTCCCCACCTCCACTTTTGGCTGCAGTTATGAAATTCTCAAAGGCTTGCATGACATCAATGAATCTCTCAGCATCAAATACACCGGATTTTCCATATATTGTGTAACGTAAAGCATTCCTTAGGCGAGGGGATTCATCAGTAAGGAGCCTCTGGAAATAGAAGAAAATGTAAGAACATAACCAACTTCAATTTAGATCACTGTGAAGCATTTATAAGAGAACATAATAATAATAAAAAGTTATGAGAATCAGTCTAATCAGATACAAAAATAGCCAACTAGAATTCTAGTCAGAAAATATTCCTCATAAACACGACCATAACATACAGTAGTCTATTTTAGTCATTTTTCACCAAGTCACATTCTTCAACTTCACTCAAGAAATCTTGAATATTTTAGCCTAATCTAAAGCCACATTCATGCTTGCCTAGCATCACTTTTCTCACAGCCCTTACCCAAGTCATACCTTCAATCCTTTACACCCTTTCACGCTTAACAGTGTATAGAAGTTAGCAATTGAATCTTATTAGCCTCTAATTATGCCCCATGTTTTCTCTAGAAAACTGCAAACTTGAGACAATTATTAGAAGCTCATCAAACTAAAATTTGTAATATCACAAGATTCATATTTAGTGTAAAAGTTGCTACAACCTTGTCATTGGAACTCTGGGAAATTAGTTCAGGTATGTTTAAACATTTGCACTATAAGGCTGAAGCTCAAACATAATAGATGATATCAATCATTCTGTTAATTTATGAACAGACGCATACATCTCAATGGCTTCAAAAGTTCAGCTTCAGGTCCAATCTTCCCAATATGTTGATTACTTTCGTGATATTTAACAATCACGTGGTTTAAAAAACTTTAACATTAACTAAATACAGAAGGCAGATCAATCGAGAAGCATATTTAACCTCTTAGTAAAAAACGATAGGGACATTTAACAAATTACCTACCAAGATAAAAGGGACAATAGCTTATGGACGTATGCTCTTCACAAAATAAGACATAAAATCATTTTGAGTAATATTATTCACATAAGTAACATAATTAAGGATACCTGTGCAATATAAGGATAGGCCTCATCTACAATAGCAAAATCAGGATTCCCCACCAAAGCTATGCCTTCCAGTACACCAATTGCCCTAATTATAAGAGCAAAATATGGGGGTATCCTAAATGGATAATCAAAAGTAATTTGTGCCAAATCTGATGCCAACTCCTGAAAATTTATGCTTTTTGCTCCACCACCTTCAAGTGCCTGATCAAAAACCTTGGCCAGGACAGGCAAGATGGGTTCCAAATTGACCCCCTCCGGAATGAAATCAAGTTTAACAAAATCCTTGACTATAGCTCCATAATCCCGATGAATAAGGTGAGCAATTGCTTCAATCATTCCATACTTTTGATCATCAGTTAATCTTGTGACTAGACCTGTTACAGTAAAAAGCACTTTAGGACCTGAATAAATGGGTCTTAGTGAGTAGAGAAGACTAACAATGGTCAAGTGTAGATTTGTTACAGGATCCAGGCCAGTACGATGTCAATGAATCAGAAATAAATTTTCCGATTATTGTTGAAGGTACATAATTCTTTTTTATATAGGTAAGAAAGGTACATAATATTCCTGAACATTCACAACGCCAATCCTAGATTTGAGATAGCTATTTATGACAAAATGAGATGAAAGGAGCATCACTCACTTGTTCTTCATTATGAATCTGAGTTGAGTTCTAATTTTGATTATATCCAGTCAACAAGTCGTAATTTCTTTTCTTTTTCTTTTTATTGTATTTTATTTGTGCTCTCTTTTGTTTGACTTCAATGTTCTCGATGACTACATGAGGAAAATGTTAGATTTTTCTGACTCAAAGTTATGTCTAAAACACTGCTCATAACTTTCTTACGTCCTATAAGTATCTAATTTAAATGTAGGACCCCAATTTCACTTTGACATCACGATAATTTATACCATGAGAAACTCAAAGTGGAAAATCTGATTGTTTTCAACAGCTGTAAAGTTATTTGCTTGATGCCGTTATGATCCTTATGTTGAACTATGAAAGATAATATTGGATTCATTAAAGGATAGTTGCATATCTAAAGTATTCAGAAGAAATTAGGCTAGAGGTACACAGTTTTAAAATCAACAAGTAGAGCAGAGAGTATGGTAACTCAATTCCATCATTAATCAATGTAAAGAAGAAACACATACTTTCTCTTGGAATGCTATTAAAATCTATTATAGCCTAGCAAATAAAAGGAATGAAATAGTCATTACCAAAGTCAAGAATGGCTAGCTTCCCATCTGGTGTGCGAATCAAATTCCCAGGATGAGGGTCAGCATGGAAAAATCCAGTATCAAGCAACTGAAACTCAAATGGCATAAGTTATAAATCAGAAAATGCACTTTGGACTTTACCCAAGCTAGAAGAAAACGATTTACGACACATAGATGTTCATTCATCATTGGTTGGGTATTCACATAATCCGTTATTATGTGCTACAAAAGCCTTTGGGTAAAGCAGAGAAAAATGACATGGACAACGAAGTCATATTTATAATTCTTTATCTCCCTGCACAATCTACAAATCAACATCATTATGGATTTGTAGAGAAAGAAATAATCTGATCGCTAGATATTAGAAATGTAATTGAAGTTGATCTACTGTCTCATGCAGAATCATGGGTTCATGGCATCTCTCAGAAACAGAAAAAAAAACATCTACGTTACATGGACTTAGTACAAGTGTGTGTGTAGAGGAGTCACATTCATACAATCCCCAAACCTTCAATGTGTAAGTATTACACCTCATACAATCCCCAAACCTTCAAAAAAGAGAGACACTGTATAATCATGTAATTGTCTCTTCCATGTATGGGGCTTACACACTGGGATGCTTCTTTTTCTAATAAACATTGTTAGAGTGTTGAGAGTATTAGGGTTTAAATGTATTGATGTAATTTCATAATATTAAGTTCTCTATATATACGACTACTAACCTTAGGGTTAGTAACCAGTTTACTGCTTACTATCTCTCTATTTCCTTTCTTTCTCGAAACCCTAATCACTGTCTAAACTCTAAACACAAACGTTAACATGGTATCAGAGCCCATGGTTTGGGATCCTGGTGGTATTCTTAGGCAAACCAAAGAAAAAAAATATATAGCTAGGTTTAGATTCTATTTTTAGTTTCTAATATGTTTTTCCAACGAATTTCTCGGCGCTCTTCAAGTGTTTTCCCTCTTCTCCAGCAACTTTTGTTTCGTCTCTGACAGGTTCAGTTTTCTTTCTTTCCGGTGATATTGTGACATCCTATTATCGGTCATGAGTCCCCTGTTATGTGTGGTGATGTTGCGTGAAGAAAAGAAAGTTTTTGGTTTTTGTTTATGTGTTGACTTGACCCGGATCCAAGTCAGATTTGCCCCTTGACAAAATCCAACCCGTTTTGTAGATTCAGCCCATATGAAGCAGCTCGTTCCAGTCTGTTTTGTTGTCTTGTTGACCCCTAAGTGGAGGGTCTTGTTTGTCCCATGTCCCCGGACCTTGTTCATGAATCGTGTTGATTCATTATCGTTAGGTGGTACCGACATGGTGACCTAACTATTGTCTTGGGCTTACTTGCTTCGAATTATTATGAGTTTCGCTGTTGTTTGGGTTTGAATTTATTTGTAACATATTGGATGGGTATCGTTGTAACAAGTTGGAGTATGCTCCAACTTGAGGGGGAGTGTTAGAGTGTTGAGAGTATTAGAGTTTAAGGGTTTTGATGTAATTTCATAATATTAAGTTCTCTATATATATGACTACTAACCTTAGTGTTAATAACCAGTTTACTGCTTACTATCTCTCTATTTCATTTTTTTCTCAAAACCCTAATCACTGTCTAAAACCTAAACACAAACATTAACAAACATCAATGCAGGGCCACCGAAACTAGTAAAATCCAAATGTTAATAGTTCTTTCAACGTATTTTGTGAATTTCATAGGTTTCGACTAAAATAACATAGCTTTGTTATACAATATATGTTGTTTCTAATAAGTAAAGATCAGAATTAAAGACACCAAGGGGGTTCCAACCCAAACACAATGATTATCTACAAGACAAAAATTCTAAGAACTCTACAACTTCGTTCTCTCTTACAAAAAGTCTCCCATTAAACCAAAATTAAGAGTGTTAAGCCACTAATCCTCTATATCTAAAATAAAAGCCCTCCTATTTTTTTCATTCCATATGATACAAAAAATGGAGAGAGAAATCAAAGTTATGCCTTCCTTCAACTCTTTAAGGGCGTGGATACCACGTCATGCCCAAACTTCTTGTTTGATAGAACCCGCGACAACCCATTGGAGACCTAAAACAAGATAGGCCATTTCCCCAAGTGTCTAGTCCAATAACACCATAGCAATAGATCGTGAACGAACTCAGGCTCCTCCTTGCAAAGGTAGCACCGGTTAACTAAAGTCTTCTCTCTTTGGTGTAAGTTGTCAATAGTCAAAATCTTCCTCCAAGTTGCTTCCCAAGAAAGAAAAAAAGCAACTTCTATTGGAGCACAGTGAGAGAATACGTCTTCCAAATTGCTCTCAAGGGAAGTTAGAAGTTCCTTCCACAGTCTCATCCTTGGCGAGGGTCTTATAGTTGAACTTCACATCGAATCTACCCCCCAACTTCATCTTCCACTTCAACGTGGCTTCAGAATGTAATTCGAGTCTCACATTGTAAATTCTTTCAGAAAAGCTCCCAATTGTTTGGAGTTCCAAATCATGAGTATTCCAACTAAAATCCCAAACTAATTCTCCAAGTGACGAGGAAACGTGTGAGCTCACTATATTATCCTTAGCCCTAGCAAAATAAAAAACATGGCCTACGAGAGGTTTCTGTAATGCACAGTATCTGTCTCAACCATCTAGCAAAAGCAAAACCATGATGGCCTACGAGGGGTTTCTATAATGCACAGTATCTGTTTTGAACCGTCTATTCTAAGAAGCTTCACGAGTCTCTATGCAAAAGAAATAGAAAAATATCTGTTCTCCAAATGATGAGGGAAATTGTGAGTTCACATCCTATAATCACAGTCTAAGAAACCTCACGCATTCTCTATTTCTTTTCTCTAATACACAGTATCTGTTCTCAATCGTCTAAGCAAAAGTTTTCAATTTCCACTTCTGTGCTAGCAAACCAAACAGATGAGAGAAAATGGCACCTCTACGAGAGGGAAAATATGGAAATCTGCAGGGAAATCAACTTTTACACTGAAGCATAATTTATATGACAAAAGAAGAAAAACTCCTACAAAATCAGAATAATACCTATCTTCAATATACCTCTATAAGGCATAGGCAAGCACTAGTGTGTGGGTAAAGTTGATTACCTGCTTTAGGTAGCATATGACTCCAACATTAACCAGTTCTCCAACATCACTCTCTGTACTTTGTGACAGCTTTTCTCCTTCAATCCATCCTGTAGTAAGAACCTTTCTTGAAGTATACTTTTCGTAGGTCTTTGGTACAACAACCTGAAACATAAATTTATTAAATTGTAAGTAATCTATCCATCGGATACTTTAAGAAACTAAGGCAACAAAATTCCCTTTTTTATTGGTAAGGCAACAAAATTCCTACAAGGAATTATCCATGTTGCAAACAAATATGTAGATTAGACCTTACATGTTGTCTCTAGTTTGATGTCCATTCACTTAAGATCATCATCTTTGATGTGAAATTAAGAAATTTTCTTGTGTCTTTGCACTTTTACATGGTGACTCTAGTGATTTTTTCTTCTTTTTCCGATAAGTGAATTCTAGCGACATTTTATAGCCTAAATTGCACTTTCAGCAACCTATCTCCAGATGAAATTATCTGAATCAGCTCAAATGTTTGTAACTAGACTGGGTGGTCCAAAATCAGAACCAACTTCCCAACAAATAAAAAAAATGTACTGTAAGAGGTTATCAAACTCACCTGCGGAAGGTCCTTCCTCATCATTTCAGCAAAGAGTGTCCCATTCTCACCCTCATTAACATAATCAAGCTCCTCAAAGAAACGAGCAGCCCATTCATCAATCAATCCAACCACGTCAATAGAGATCTGAAAAAAAAAAAGTACAATAAGAAATAAGACAAGAAACCATCAAGGGAAAGTCTTGACAAAACCTTACCTGAGGAAACTTCCGGAGAACCAAACCTAAGTTCCGTACGATGAACAAATCAACTGTCACTGTCTCAAGAACAAAAGGCCTCTGCACTTTGACAGCTACTAGGTCTCCATTTTCCTTTAGTCGGCCCTTATATACTTGCCCAAGAGATGCTGCAATGGATGACCCACAATGAGATTATCTATTTTGGGACTACTTGTCTTTTTTTTTTCCGATTTTCGGCTCAAATTATCCAGCATCCTTAAGTAGTATAAATGATCAAAATTGAGACTACCAGCAGCAATTGGGGAAGAAGAAAGTTCAGAATACATGTTTTGCCATGGCTGACCAAGCTCCTCCTCAATAAGAGCCATTGCTACATCATCTGGAAACGAAGGAACCTTCATATGTCATCAAACAGAAAAAATCAGCTATAAAAAGGGGTAACCTGACAGCCTTCTCTTTCATTTAGAATTAGAACTGCTCAGATATAAATATTTGAAAATCAATTTCATCTTAATGAAGATGAGTCCACTTTATTAGGATGTCCGTAAGTATTGCCAAATAAGAGAAAGTAGATTTTCAATTAGAATTGAACAGCATTCAACCAGATCTATCATTAAGGATGGGAAAAGCTTTGTCAAGGTTCATCTGGCCGGCAAGAAAACTTGCCACACTAGACCCAAAAATAAACATCGGATCTCAAATGCTAAAAAATCAAATTATTTTCCATTTTTTCTCATTAATCATGTATCTACAAGATATCCCTTTTTATATAATTTTATACACATTAAGAAAGAGATTAATTTTTACTACCACGTTACATCTGAAAGGATTTTGAAGATCTAGATAAAAATCTCACTGAAAAAGATTTGATCACCAGCTGCCAGATGTGGGAGTCATGACAGTGGGGTAGAGCCAAACCCTAATCACCATCATCAGTAGGATGAGGATTTCAAAGAGAAGCACATCTTTATCCTTTAGGTTGCGGAACTATTTTGCTTGCATGAACAGTAGCTCTCTAAAGATTCCTATAGCTGAAAATCATAGAAAGAGATAGATAGGTATGGTATGTCTATAAGAGTGTGAAGATGGTAGACCATCTACTTCATTATTTTTGTTGCCAAAGACGGGGTCCCCTATTTGGGATCTTTCTTGGTTATGCTAGGAACAATGGTTCAGATCATAGTTACCAGGATCTCTATACCCCCCTTGGAACTGCAATCCGGATCCTACGTTCCCATTCATGTTGCATTCGCGCACCGGATCCCTAAAATTGACGATCCAAATTTTTAATAAGACTTTTAGCTAAAAAAAATTAAAAAGATTCTAGACACAAGAAATGATTTAAGAGAATGCTCATACTCTATTTTAAATTATATTTTCCAATATTACGTTTGTCAAAACTCTAATATCTTTTAAATTATTATTCTGCACACAGTTCTATTTATATTGTACTCATAAATATATCTAATATGTTAATTTTATACACAATATAAATCATTTAAGTCTACCCCTAATGTACCACGTACGGGGAGGGTAACGTACCACGTTCCCATTCCTGTACCGCGAACCAAAACGTACTGAGTTCTTGGTAACTATGGTTCAGATGCTGGCTAGTTGGGAAGGGAGACATGGAAGCTACCAAAATAGAGATGTCTTGACTGTTGTCCCATCATGTGTTATGGGAACATGCCTTTTGAAGCAGTTGAATTTGAATGGGTTCAAGCTTGTGCTTTTGACATATTATCTGGGTGTATGTCGTGTTGAATTGCTATGATTCCAGTTCATTCTCAACATTCTTGGATAACTTAACTGTAGGTTCCTAACATTCTTTTTCTTTTCATTTTTCTTTCTTTTTGGGATCTTTTATATAATTCCCATATATATATATATATATATATATATATATATAATATCACCTATCAAAAAAGGGCACAGATTCTTACAATTGTGATTTGGGAATCTATTTCTTTAATTTTAATATTTATTCAAAAACCTTATCATAGGCATCAGAGAGAAACAATTCTGAGTGGAATGTAATAATGTCACTTTTTATGAGTAAAATGTAATAATGTCATTTTTTATGAGTAAAATGTAATAATGTCATTTTTTTATAAGTAAAATGTAATATGTGTCCAATAAATTTACCTTATCACAAAGCTTTTGAAGCTCAGTCATTGCAACAGGTGACAATATATCTGGTCGAATACTCAATGCTTGCCCAAGTTTTATATATGCTGGACCCAAAGAGGTTACAATTTCCCTTAATTCAATTGCTCTAGCGACTTCATTCTGATCGTTAAAATGAATAAGTTAATAATAAGACACAAAGCATAAAAGTTTATGATCTATCAAACTTCAAACTAGTAGATGGAATTTCTAAAGGGACATAAAATCAAATTACTTGTAAAAAAAGGACATAAATAAAAAATTGCAATAATAAAATAAAATATATAAAAATTGCGATAAAAAATCAATTGCAGAAAGAATTGTGATAAATAATATCGCATAAAGAATCACAATAATAATAATGCAATGATAAAATCAATTGCAGAAGAAAATCCATATCATCCATTTGCAGAGAGATTTTTCAGGTAGGAACTTCAAGGAATACTACCATCTTTGACATGCAATCCTTGCAATTGGAAACTAAAAGAGATTGCCTTCGTCAAAATAATATATCTGATATTTTTGGGTTAAGGTTACAAAAGCTTATGAAAGAGACCAAAACAGTGGAAAGACATGTTTTCTCAGTCCTTTTAAATATTATTCATATGGTTCTAGACCATGCAATATGCATAGACAGACTAGGTACTCCCTGAACTTTAATAGTGTTTTCCACGGCTTCTTCAGTCAGCCCAGATGATGCCAATTAAATAAGCCAAACTAAGCCTTCTCCCACCTATGTAGGATCGGGTACATGGATTTACTATAGACTATAGACAGATGTAAATGGACATATTTTCTGGTCAGCACACCCACATAGATAGATATATAGAGAGAGAGGGTAGTTTCCTCACGGTATGAGAGAGGAAGGATTATATAATGTGCTCAATTATCATATATACAAAATTCCAAGTTCCAACATCTCAAAGGCAGCAAGTAGTATATTACCTCTTTGACCTTCTTATTTATGACATCCCAAACAAGACGGGAGAGAAAACCCCCGGCAACAGACAGTAACTGGACAGCCCGTGTTGCAACAGCACGTGGCCGTTTTCCCCAATATGCAGATATGGTAGCTGGATCATACACCAAAGGCAAAAATTCACTGCTTTCATCAACCTGTGGAAACATCAAAACCAAGAAACAATAAATGATCACTTTAGACTCATCCACTAGATTAGCAGAAAAAGGGTAGCATTCAATGACAGGTAACGCAGTGAGCCAATGCCCTCACCTCAACAAGGCGAAGCTGAATACTGTCATCCGCAAACTGCGAATCCTTTAAATTTTGGCCTCGAAGCCCTCTCATAAGTATCGCCAGATCTTCATTTTCTTCCATCTGTGCCCTCACTCTTTTAATCTCTTGTGAAACATCACCAATCCTCTGCCATTTTAATTCCAAGAATTATGAGAAAACACCAAAACTATTTTAAATTTAGAAAATAAAGAAAGAGAAAAGAAGAAAGATTAACTATTCCACTAAAATAACTGTTCAAGAAAATGCACACTGAAGCTCAGTTTATGTTTGAGAAAACACCATACTCCATTTAATGAAGCCTGATACATGTCTCAACTTATTTCATATAAACCAAAACAGCGAATTACCTATCTCTTAATTTGAGTTCTCTCTTACTAACCGGTATTTTAGCGGCAAAAAAAAAACTAAAAGGAAAAAGACAATTTACTGAATGACTCCCCATATATTGAATCAATGTGACTGTTAATTTTCTTCTTATTTTTGGTTACAGTCACACCCCATTTGGTTTATGAGAAAAATGATAAAAACAGAATTTACAGTAACGATTTTACATTTTCGGGGAAACTTGATCAATCTTCTTTTTATCTTTAGATGAGCTCCGTTGACTATACAACCCACGAAATTACAAAACAAATAAAAAAATCGATTTCTCTCCGATTCTTCGACTTTCACGACTTCCAAAGAGAAAAGTAAAAATCTATTTCGCCGCAGTACATGATGTACATCTATATTAACAATCAAAGTAGCCCATCAACCAGTAGACTCTTCTGGTCGAGCCAAGTAAAATGACAAGAAGAACCGCAAGCTTCCTCAGAATGACATTTTGCGATAACATACAGATAAAATTTCCACATAGTACCAGAAAAGAAGAAAAAAAAAATTAAAACAATCAGCTAATGTTACCGTAGAAGTGCCGTTGACTCGTTTAGAAGCCGGAGGCCTCGAGGAGCCATTGAGAGTGCTGGGTTGCGATGGCTTGAACAGCCCGCTCTGGGTCGGTTTGGGATCAGTGGAGACCGCTAGGACCGGTCTAGTTCGGCTGCGAACCGGAATTCTGTTGGAGGACGAACGGCGCGCAGGGAATGCTAAACGGAGGGACTCGACTCCGCAGTAGACGAGCTGTGGTGCTGCGTCCATCAGCGGCAACCCCTCTTCTAGAGAGAGAAACTTCCTCTGGTTTGGTTTTTAGAGAGAGAGAATGTAAGCTTTGTTTTTAGAGCAATGGAGCAGAAACTTTTGTGTTGGGGTGAAGTGGGCTTGTTCTATGTGATGGACAAGTTTCTGGTTTCTGTTGAATGTTTAATTTTTTTTTTTTTTTAAATTAAAGGGTCTGGCACTTGAGGGAACACGTGGCACGACTCGGTACAACAGAAAACTGTTTGTTTTTTTTTTGTGTCTATTTTTTCATTACTCTTTAATTTTTCTCCACCCCCTTTTTCTCTGCGAAGTACCACGTGTCACTTATAGTGAATACTGGAGTACTAAATTTCCCATTTCATACGTAAAGAAAGCAAGAGTTTTTGCCTTATTGTACACTTCAAGGAACATCCCCCTTTTAGGGTTTAAGCTTCCAACGTATATTAATGTATTGGTTCCAACTTTAGCCTCCTCCAAATCCCAAAAAGCCCCTCCGTTACATTAGAACCATCTCCATGGACAGGTACCAGAGAGTAGAGAAACCCGGGCCGGAAGAGATCATAAACGAGAACGAAATCAGAATTACAGCACAGGGGCTTATTAGGAATTATATTACTTGCGCCACTACCCTTCTTCAGGTATATTAACAGTTCCTTTCTCATTGATTAGCCCATTAGGTGGTTACTTGGTTTAGCGTCGATTTTTTTAATCAGTAATCCGTTTGGTTGCCGAGAAAATAGAGGAAAAATGAAATAGATTTTACTAGATTATTTTACCTGGTATTGGAATATTTCAGTGACCATACATGATAAAGTGAGACCTTGTTGCGTAACTAATTAGTCGGTATTGTCCATCGAATTAGCGTTTACATATTACATTAAACTTTTTTAGTTTTAATCATGTTGGGAAAGGCACGAATAGGCGGAAACCGAGATTTAATTGAACTTACACACAATTTATACAAGAAAATTATGAGTTTTTTATACCAAAACCCAATCTCAATAGCCTTTGTACACCCCCTCTCTACTCAAGGAGCACTCTCTATATCCTCCTATTCTCAATGTACACGTGTATATAACCCCCCGCGCCCCCCCCCCCCCAAAAAAAAAAACTTGCTTTCCAAGATACTTGTCTCCAAGTCAAAAAAGACTTCACATTTAATATCTTACTTTTCGCACCAATATACTTAGACTCCAAGTCAAAAAAGACTTTTCATTCAACAATTTTACTTTGCCCTCGAGTTTCTAGGGTACCAGGGTTAAGAATAGGAGTCATATCCCAACAAATCTCCACCTTGGCCAATATTCTTACCACCGTAAAGATTAGTTGTACCTTCACATGGAAACCATCGGCCTTCAAGTCTACCAGTCTACCAGGGGCTTATCAGAAACATTGTTTTATGTGCATGACAGCATTGTAAAATGCTGGTTATGGTATTACATTTCATTTTTATTCGTATTTTGTTCTTTGAAACCCCTTCCTTTTTTATTTTACTATATTTATCTGTACTTCTGCGAGGTTGTAAATTACAGATAGACATGCTCTACATGTAACATGCAATTGGTGAATGATTCTCCTTTTAAGCTTTTCATTTTAGATGTATGAATAAAGAGGCTGTTTTTCATGTCTCTTTCCATTGTTATTTTAGCAGGAACCTATTTTTGAAACGCAGTTCAATTAATGTTCAAGGGTTATTATGACTTTAGACAGGATTCAAAGGATTTCATGTTACAACTATAGGAAATTCCGCTTTCATACTGTGAAGTTGTTTCAGTTTCATCTGGTGCTTTTTTCTCCAGATTGTTATTGCTTCAGGTGAAAGCAAAAAAGGAATTTCTCTTTTGTTTCTCTTTTTCTTAGAGTTAGTTCATAGATGTACTCTTTTTGGGAGAATCAATATCTTTAGTTCTTTTTCCTCAATTTGTTATGTAACTTTTGATGCCATTCAATCTTCAAGAAGCTGTAGATAAGTTCTTTATGTTCTCTTACAGGACTAAGTAAATGTGCAAGACAATTCAATATTGTAATTGTTATTATTTAGCCTTGTGGAAATGGTAAATGTCTCCATGTACTTGCTTTTTGTGTAGCATTTCTGATGTCAGTATCCATTTTTATGATGAGAAGTTGAGACTTAAAATAGGGGGTAAAACAGGATTTGAGATTGTGTCATGTCTGCGTATGTGCATTTAGGATTGTGCATCATTCTTTTTTCTAAATTCCCATGTTCTTTGTTCAGGAAAAACAGGTAGGGGAGATTGTTCTAGAGGCAATGGGACAGGCAATCAGTAAAACAGTGGCCATCACAGAGATCATAAAGGTTTTCATCAACCGCTTTGATGATTTCTTTTACAACTTTCAACTATATTTAACATATATGGACTGAAAATCATGCTAACCATCAATGCATACATTCTTAAACAGAAGAGGGTTGCTGGATTATTCAAGAGACTTCTATCAGCTCAATGATCATAACTGATGTATGGGAGCCCATTGAAGAGGGACTTGTCCTGTAAGACTCCTACCATGCTCTTGTTTTCTCTATTTACATCTGCTGTAATGATATACATTTTAGTAGACCTGTTTAAAATGCTTTGTGCAGGTTGGAGAGGACGCGCCAGGTCTCACTTATTTCAATTACTTTGTCAACAAAAGGGCTGAATAAAAATTCTCCAGTGTAATTTGATTTTGTCTTTCATTTTTATTTTGGTATTTGTGCATTATCTCCATGTTTAGAAGGACAATCCATAAAATCAACATTAATAGGTACCAAGGCCGATTTCATATGGAGCAGCCAAAACAAGAACATCAATCGCAGCAACAGCAACCATGGGATCAAATGCGTGCCCCAATAAGGAGGGTTAGTAGAGGTACTGCATTCAGCATTCAGAAATTTTTTCAAATTTTTTTTTTTTTTTTTTGGGGAGGGTGTTGGTTAGATACCTTTCTACGTAATAACTTCTCTTCTGTTACTTAATTTGGGTTATAGAAGCTGTAGTCTTGGATCTAGTCAAATTCTCATTTTTGTCACTGCAACTGATTTCCAGATTCTTATGGCCGTGGGCAAAATCATGGTGAAGGAAGAGGACGGGGTTTGGGGCAGGGGTGGCTACGGGAACTATCAAGTAAATGCATTTATGATGGCAGTTAAAGCTTTTAATCCAATTTTTCTAGTATAATAATGATCTAGGGGGCTCAGTTTTGTGGTAACTACCAAGGATTTTGAGTTGGCGTATTAGTAACCAGATATTTCTAGTACATATATCTTCCATGCACTACAAGGTATATGCTCCTCAAGTAAAAATAGGGTGAAGTTGTTTCCATTGCCTAAATCGCTATGTAATAAAATCATGTAATTGACAGTATTGCCCTTGTACCAAGCCAACAAGAGGCTAAGTCAGCACCGCTTGATTCTCCTTAATCCACATCATTCCAACAGCTCTCTTACTCACATGGGTATATAAACGCCAACTGGAGATAAAAACCACTATCCATAGTGCTCTCATTGTGCTCATTGATCTTAGAAACTACTAGTCCCAATTCCTTGTCCTTCACTTTCTTTATGGCCTTTCTTCACCCACCTATTGCTAGAGAACTCTCCTTTAATTTTTTCTTAATGAAATGATCTGTCATTCAAAAAAATATTCATAAATCATAAGCCTAAAGTAGTCTACACATACTTTGATATTTGTATCTGGGAGATTTAATTGACTCAAGGTGCTAAAACAATCTTAATGTTCAGATTTTACTGGTAGGTTTCGAGTAATTGAAGGCATAGAGCAAGCTGGATCTTGTGTCCATTTCTAGGGGCTTGTTTGCCACTTGATTATGGAACATAGATCCATATTATTTTTTTCAGAAAGGAACTCTAGTAGACCATAATGATATTTCCTCTCGCCATGGCGATGGAAACAAACCGTTTTCCCCTAGGGAAAGATGTGGGAACTTCTTCATCTTGCCTCGCTATCTCATTAGCTTGGTAATCAAACCATTGCTAGTATGCTAAATAAACAAATCTGTTTAGTATCAGATGTTTGAGGTTGAAAAGAATTCCAACATTGTGAAATCTACAGATCAGGAGGAGGTGGAAGTAAACTAAAATTACAATTCCCTTGTCCAGTTCTCCCAAGGAGGGGAAGAAAAGAGGTAGAAGACAAATAAGAAACAAAAAGGAATATTTGTAAGTGAAAAAGAGAAATATTTCTGGCGAGGGACAGTAATAGTCAGATAAGAGAGGAGCAGCAGAGACGGTTGTTGGTCAGATAGGAGAGGAGCAACTGAGAAATGGATGTTTGGGTATTGTAATTTTATCTTCTTATCACAGGTAATATTTTCCAATTGATAAACTTATATAAGTGAAGCTATTGGCAATAATCATTTTGGCTATTGAAATAACCTCACTTGTAAAATATCCTATATGGTGTGTGCTACGTCATTTTATGAAGTGTTTCATACCATACTATCCCATGCACTCTGCGCACAACATTACTAGAGCTTTTCAAAATTAGTTTAAAAATAGTGGTTGAGGATGTGCTAGTTCAGGGATCCGTGGTAACTACTAAATGGTTGGTCTAGCCCATGAGAGCAATATTCTGCCAGTGTTACTTATTATATTACTGCTGGCTCCCTAAGGTATTCTGTTTACAGAGAATGGTGGGTATTCAAATTGGGGCCGAGGAGGTGGGAGAGGCAGAGGCTGGGGTTATCGTGGTAAGTTTGCTCTAAATATACAATTACCATTTCTAGCTTTCTAGTTTTGGCGTTTTGCACAAGCGATGCCATGAAATACCAGCTACTATATCCTTGATTGCCCACTTCCCTTTTTCTTCGTAAGCTTAGTTATTGAATGCGATGTGGTCGTAAGCTGACACCTTTCCTCACACTTACTTGATCAATGCTTGTATCTGATTATTTTCTCCAACTTGATGATATCTCATCTCGACTTTGTTCAGCCTTCTCTCAGAATCACTACTCTTACTACCAAAAAAAAATCCCTACTCCCATTTACTTGCAAATGGCTACATGAATCTTTGCCAGTTAACGTAACTGAAAGCTAATGACAATTTCTCAAGGTACATTAGGATCTGTATGAATCCCTCCATTGTTCAGTGGCATGCCTAATAGGCTTCAGGCTTTTTAAGGGTTTCTAGATGCAGACAACCGTTTTGCAATGTGTATTTGGCCAACTAAAATCTGAAACTTCTGGATATGCCTATGATGAAATAGATACAACATGGGGGCCGTTGAATCCCTTGAAATTATATCTTGACAAGATCAAGTGTGGGTTTGATTGCAAAGCTTCGTCATAAGAACACCTTCTACGGTTTTTAAGACTTTGTAAAAAATTGTAATCTAAAAGTAAAAAATGAATAAATATGGTATTATTTATTAAATCTCATATGGAGAGCTTATGAGGCTTTCAAAAATAGCCCTAGAGCTATTTTTTGTTGGATGGATTTTTTCACTTACCAAACAAAGGGTGTTGGACTTTTCTGAATGTTCGTTTATATTTGCTCTATTGAAGGATCTGAAAAAAGTTTAAAGGGCCTTCTCACACCGGGAGGTTTATTTATACAGTGCACCAAACATACCCTGTATTATGCCTTACCCATGTTTTCATTGAACCCCGTACACATAATTAGGATTCAATTTACGCCTTTCTTTTGCCCTACAGGTACAGGATATGGAAGAGGGAGGGGTGGAGGTGGCAGGAGCTATGGTCGTGGACGAGGAAGAATGGGTGGCCGCGGAGGAGTTTATGGATATCAGGCATAGTCAGGCGTAGTCTAGGATGTTTTCGTAGCTCTTTAGCTTAGTGGTTATCTATGGTAGTCAGGAGGAAAATTTTGTCAACTATTAATGGAAGCATTCCTCGTAGAAGTTTTTGCGTTCTTAATCTCCATGATATGAATGAAAGCCTTCTCCTTGGTTGCTTTTCGTTTGGTCATGAGCTGTTAGTTATCTAATTCTGTGATTCATTTTTCTTTTTGCCTGTATATTTGTAGTTACAGTTAAATTTTCAGTGTATATATGTTTTTTGATCTGTCTCTCTCTCAAGCAGCCTACAGTGCTACACATTTCCAATTACATTGGAGTACATGGTTGACGAAATATGTGAATGTGAAGAATTATTGGGTTTAATTGATTAGCAGCAGTTTGACTGATTGGCAAATTGAAGTTCCAAGTGACAAGGAAAAGGCATGAGTTCGTCTTTACTATAATGTATTTTCATTTTTAGAGCAATTCCCAGGATATCAAAATCAGATGTATAGGAAGAAAAAAAGTTGCATGCTTTCTAGTTTCCATCAGACAAGTGGTTGAACAGCAATCGATTGATTTTTGGATGAATACATCTTTTAGTAGACAACTTACAATAATTTTTATTTTCTGTAATTGAATTTATTAAAGGGAAAATTGCAAAATCATTCTTATAGTCTAGTACAAATTACAGTTGTACTTTTTATATTAAAAGTACATTAATGCACTTTTAAATCTCAATTATGATTAAACCAAATCGGTTTAAAGAGTCTCATAATGATCACTTTTCAATAATTAAAAGTTAATGAACTAAAACCCTTTCTCTTCATATGATTTTTATGATATTTTTTGACTAATTTGAACTAAATATGGTCAGAGTTAAAAGGTTTATTAACATACTTTTAATACAGAAAGATACAGTGTAATTTACATCAAATTGTTAGTTTTGGTTAAATTACACAGAAAACCTTATGGTTTGGTTTATTTTCATAATAAACTTTTAAGTTTATTTTGATTCATGTTAAACCCTATGGTTTGATTCAATTTTATAACAAATTTCGAGGTTTATTTTGATTGATATTAAACCTTGTAGTTTTGTTAAGGTTTGCGCTAAAGTTAACGATGTTAACTTTCTCTTCAATCTCAAATTTTGTAATGAACCTGAGTTAAATAATAGGATTTTCTATGTAACTTAATCTTTTTAATTTCAATAGGAATTTTTAAAAAAAAAATAGCGTTTGCATGGTAAGAAAATGAGGCTAAATTCTTATTTTCAACATTTTTTTTGAAAATCACACTATTCAAATTTAATTTCTATCTTAAGTTATAAACATAGGAATACTATTTGATATTAAAAAAAATACAAAATTTCATTAAAAAAAAACCCTAATGTTTAGCTTTATTTCATTACAAACCTTAAAATTGAAGAGAAAGTTAACACTGTTAACTTTGATGTAAACCTCAGAGTTTGTTATAAAACTGAATTAAATAACAAGATTTAGTATGAACAAAAATAAATCTCAAAGTTTATTATGAAATCGAAACAAATTATAAAATTTAATATAAATGAAAATAAACCTCAAAATTTATTACAAAACTGAATCAAACCTCGTAATTTTCTATATAATTTAACTTTTAACTTTTAATAATACGCGATGCATACTTGGTCCCATGGTATTGTCATAGAGCAAGAAGTTGATGCGGTTGGGCGCGCCATTAAATCTTAATATAGAGAATTATATAATCCTACCCAATTCTCTCTGGATCATGTATGCGAACATTTTAAGTTCATGAAAGCAACTCTATCATTTTTTATTTTTTTTTTGCTTGCAAAGGAGTATGAGTCAAGTTTGGTGAATTTAACTATTTTTAAATGATTTTTTTAATGTTAATGCATTAATGTGATTTTTTGATGAAAAAAATTAAAAATATAAAAAAATTATATTAATTTTTTAATCAATTAATACTTTTAACAAGCACGGTTGAAACTTAAATTTTTTTTAAAAAAAATGATAAAGTGGTTGATTATAATTAAAAATGAAATAATAATAAATTATTAAAAAGTAAATAATAATAAATGTATTTTTTTTAGTTATTTAATTGTGTTATTAAAAAAAATTTAATAACACAATTAAAAAAATGAAACCACTAAGTCAAGAAGAGCAATTATTTTTTATAAAAATAATAAAACCACTAAGTGAAGAAGAGCAATTTCACTAAATTAATGGGGTAAAAAAGAAGATAAATATTTCTACTGTAACATAGCAAAAAAAAAAAGGGCGAAAATTACTAGCCTTCTCTTCCTTGGGACGTCAACATATATTGAATAAAACCATCGACACGTGTCGGGAACTCATATGTGGTAGAAGAACCTAGCCTATGAAAACAACAAATCTGGTAAAACAAATGAACGTGAACGGCTTTGAGTCTAGATTCATTCTTCTTCCACTTCCAAAATGGAGTATACGATATTATATATATCTCACGGCCTCCTCTTTCTCTCTCCATTGAAGATATCCTTACAGGTCCTGATTGCACCACAAAGAGGGAAAGAGACAGAGTGTCTTTTGGATTTATAGAGAGAGAAAGTCGGGGGGCTTTAGAGAGAAAAAAAAAGAAATGAACCAAAGAAAAGGTGAAAGGCAAGAGCCTCCTTACCACGTGATTCACAAGCTTCCTCCTGGTGATAGCCCTTATGTTCGAGCTAAGCATGTCCAGGTACATACATATATACGTATACGTATATGTATACATATAATTAGACAGGCATTCACATTCATGTGTTATGTGTATGCGCGATCCATTTTGTTTATTTGATTTATTGAAGGTTGAATGAAATAGTGTTAATTTTCTCGAAGATTTTATATATATCTGATTTCTTTTTTATTTGGATCTATCTTCCAGTTTATAAAGTACTCCGTATTTCTTTATGAGGAGTTAAAAAACTTATGATTCTTCTTCTTCTTTTTTGGGGAGAGGGGTGGGGAGTTGTTCATTCGAGATTGCTAAGGGGTTGTTTGTTTCATAGGAAACTAGTTTCTGGAAAAGTTTCCCGGAAATTTTTGGATGCTCCAGTTTTTATTGATGGGTATTTCCGTCAAAGTATTTCCTTACTTATAGTAGTGCTATATTTTCCTGTCCACAACAAATTTTTAAGTACATCCTTTTATTTTTTTTTCCTTTATTTATCGAAAAAATAAACTGTTTTCTTTTTCTGAAAAAAATTATTGTATAATTCTTGCTGCATAAACATTCTTAACCGAGAAGAAATTTATAGGCCGTTCCGTTCAGCATATGAATAGAATTTTGTGATGTTATTCTTATCATTCTCTTTTTTTTTTCCTAGGCGGGGGTGGGGGTTTGGTTAATATACTACTAATATACGTGGTGGGTAAGGTCTTCGTTTTTGTTCTTTATCTTGTGATTTCCAAATCTGGATTGTACTTCTTTGCTATATTTACTGAAACGCCCTTCAATTGGACTAAGTCGCATCTTTTTTTATATATTTTTTCCTTTTGATGGGAAAGCTTCAAAAATCCATCTAAATAATGTGCTGTTTTTTGTCAGTATTGGGTTGTTCACCTTTCCTGTTTTAGATTTTAATTGGAGCTTGTATCTTTTCTAGTTTACCATTTCAACGCGTTTTGGTTTTTTTTTTTCAAGTTTTTGAGTGAAGGATAAAAGGTAGAATATTTTGCTACTAGCTTCTCCTCCTTTTTTGGGTGATGAAATGAAAACAATTTTGTTAACTTTAAATTTTAGATTGTACAAGCATTACAAGGAGATACCATAATAAAAAATAATTGAGTTGTAAATTATCTCAAATTCTCAAATTGATGAAAAGAATTAATTTTTTTTTTATTTTTATATTTTGACATTTCATCAAGCAACTTCGTGACTGGAAAGGATAAAGTGAACATAATACACATAGGCAATTGAAAGTTTTGTTCTTTTGGTGGTTCTGAAAAATGGGTAGAGTTTATTTGCTAACATTTTTTAAATCATGACTTTCTACATTTATAAATGTGTAGTTCTTGTCATGGTGATATGTTATAGGTGATGACGAATACCTTTTTGGGTTCTTCCTCCGGATCATTTTGATTCTTTCCAAGTTTTATTGATCTAAATTTGAGCATGCTTGTATCATTATTCATTTTCCATGTGTTTGCCTGGAGCCTGAGGCACTAACAATAATTCTGTTGGGTCCTTGGTATAGTGGCAAGTTATCTGTTTTGAAGCGTGCTACTGATAAACTTTGCTGTGATCTACTTTAACTTGTATTACGTTCTTCATGAAAATACAGTTAGTTCAGAAGGACCCAGAAGCAGCGATAGTTTTATTTTGGAAGGCAATAAATGCTGGAGACAGAGTAGATAGTGCACTTAAAGACATGGCAGTAGTTATGAAACAGCAAGATAGAGCAGCAGAAGCAATTGAAGCTATTAACTCGTTCAGGGATCGATGCCCGAAGCAGGCACAGGAATCACTAGACAATGTACTCATTGACCTATACAAGGTACCTTTACAAGCAACTAACTGAATAGAATCACTTTAACTCCTTGAAGTATATCTCATGAGCATTGAAGTAGGAGGTTGCATTTTGTATAGGATTTAGACAAGTGGTCATATTGTTTGTTGATAAAAAATATGAATGTTAGTACATATTATTTTATAATGTACTTTGCACATCAATGAAGAGAAAAACTAGGATAGATAAAATGTCGTGGAGGTTCAAAGACCTCTGAGTAAGCTCGTGTTTTCACAGATCTTAGTCTTTCCTATAAGAAACAAGATCTTCCCTTTCTTCAAAATGGAGTGCAATCTTTGATTTCAGCCAAATTGGCTGAGAGAAAAGTTAAAATCGAGTGTAACCGTTTGTTAATTTTTTGTAAACTAAGTTTGGATCTAGATGTTCAATTTTCATTATAATCTGTAATTTGTTTGGTGTAGTTGTTCGGAAACTGGTGGATAGGAAAATTTGGGTCGAATTTCCTCACATTTGGCAAAAAATGGTGAATGAACTCCTCAGATGTCTCAATTTTTTTTTTTTTTTTGTAGAATAGGCTTTTTCAATTTTCAAATAGTGAAAGTCATTCATGGTCTTCTATCTCCATATTATATTTTCAGAACACATGAAAATAGGAATTTTCTTCATGTCTTCTGCTTTTTAGTGTTTTTGATAATAACCTAGACAAGTTTTGGCAGAAATGTGGGAGAATAGAGGAGCAGATAGAGTTATTGAAGCAGAAACTGTGGACGATTCATCAAGGAGATGCCTTCAATGGGAAGCCTACAAAGACAGCGCGGTCTCATGGAAAAAAGTTTCAAGTCACCCTCAAAAGGGAAACCTCCAGGATAGTGGTATGGTCAGACTACATAGCTCTAAATCAGTCCTCTGCTGCCTATTTAGTATGCTTAATAATCTTGTTTAGCAAGAGAGAATCTCTATCTAATGTTATGTTCTGTTTCACTTATGTTTGCCTTTTTCTTCACATTAAAGACATATTTTAGATTATCATAACTGACTTTACAAATCTGCAATACAGGGGAACTTGGGTTGGGCATACATGCAACAAGGAAACTATTTGGCAGCGGAAGTTGTTTATCGTAAGGCTCAGTTGATTGACCCTGATGCCAACAAGGCCTGCAACTTGTGCCTGTGCCTGATCAAGCAAGCACATCATGATGAGGCACGGGCAGTTCTTCAAGATGTGTTACATGGCAATCTTTCAGGATCTGATGACCCCAAGTTAAGAAGCCGCGTTGAAGACCTGCTACGGGAACTAGAGCCCCGACAGTCCACACCGTTAACTTCAGCTACGATTGGATTAAGTTTAGAAGATGCTTTTGTGGAGGGGCTTGACCAGTTGATGAACCAATGGACTCCATATAGATCAAGGAGGCTCCCAATCTTTGAAGAAATCTCTTCATTTAGAGATCAAGTAGCATGTTGATCTGTCTTGTTTGTATTTTTTTCATAGAATTCTATTTTTATGTGCGCTTGTCCATACATAGCATAGCATGGAAGAAAGTTACTAGAAATCTAGGATCAGAAATTCCCGTGTAGCAAATGAACACTTGAAAATAACTGTTTTTTTTTCACTTGTCCTTTGTAATAGGACTATGGTGTTGTTTGGGCAACTTAAATTATCAAAACTTAAAGATTTTAATGTTAAAGATTAAGTTTTGGTGATTTAAGTGCATTTAAATCATAAATCACCTCCCAAACAACGTTTACATACACATTTCTTCCCCTATGGGAAACATCGTATGAAATTCCCTTGATATCTGATTTGTTAGCGATGTTTATACATTCACTGTTAGCTCTCCCCCATAAAATTATGTTTGATGATCTATTGACACCCTGAATTTCTCATGATAATTAATGAAGCAAATGAGTTGGATCAATTGATGGTAAATGAAAGCTGAATAATCATTGTTTTATTTTTTCACCAAGGTGATTTGTAACAAATGGGACATGTATCTCAAAACTTTTTCGAAGTTAACCTGTTTGGCCTAAAATGAGAGCTATTTTGTAATTACGATGTATTTTGCAGTTTATATGTAACAGCTATTTTGACAGCTAAATCCCCATAGTTTGACTAAATATTCATTAGTTTTAATCATGATTTTTAAGCTTTAAAACTTTCAATTTTGTTCAGTGTTATCCCTGTTGTCAATTTCAAACTAATAAGGTCAGTTAATCTAGACAATTGTCTAGGGTTTACATATAGGATGACATATGATTATTAATGGGGAGGAAAAAATGAGTTTAAAGCATCCTAATCCCGTTTCTCATACTCTTTACTTTGTTACAACTTAGTTTAATTGAGGTTGAGAACTATTTTGGATAAGATTATGATGGCTTGAATGCATTCTTTACCGCCAGTTGATAGGACATGTCATTTTACATGGGAAAAGCCGGATACACAACAGGTTGTTAACCAACGAGATTCGATTTCAGCAAGGTCTCAGTGATAACTCAACTTGTGCGGGGTGTGGTTTGCATTCAGAGTCTGTGCTCCATGAGCTTTTGGGACTGCCCGAAATCTCGAGTACTTTTGGAATGCCTTACTCCCTGCTGGTATGCAATGCCCCTCTCTTTCTTTACTGGAACATTGCTTGAATGGCTGTACTTTAACTTGTGTGATTCTTCAACCCACGCCATGTTTCCTGGTTGGAAACTGCTGATCAGCTTGCAAGGGACATTTCTGGTGTTTTCGCTTTTCCCCAAAAGTTAGCTCCTGACCGTACTAAGGAGCTCTGTTGGGACAAACCTCCTCAGGGCTGGTTTAAGCTAAACTGTGATGGTTCTTTTAAGCCTGACTCACAAGTTTCAGCTGCTGATGGTCTTATCAGGGACAGTAAGGGAGCTTGAGTCTCGGGTTATAGCTGTTTCCTAGGCAGATGCTCAATTCTGGTGGCTGAATTGTGGAGTCTTCGGGAGGGTCTATGTTTTGGCTTCTGAGCACGCTATCTTGAAGTTGGCTATCGAATTTGACTCTGCTAGTGACGTTTGGCTCATCGAACAGACTGATACTCGGTTCCACCCACTGGGCAGTACTGTTGAGGACTAATGGAGTTTTATGCGGTCTTTCCAGCACTGCACCCTGAGGCATATCTACAAAGAATGCAATTTCAATGCTGATGATCTTGCTGATCTAGGAATCTACCATGATGAGTGCTTTAGGCACTATCCCCATCCCCCCACTGGTTTGAGCGCTACGCCATTAGCTGATGTAACGGGAATTAAGTTCCTTAGGGTCTAGTTCTTTGGCTCTTCTCCCATTAATAAAAAAAAAACTTATTAACTTGAAATCGACCGTGGAAATAATAAATTATTAACTGAAAGAATGGAAATTTAAATGTTGCAATTGAATTAGGGATCAATTTGGATTTCAAGGAAAATCTTGGAGACAAGTGATATAATTTACCATTTTTTTATGTAATATATCCAATACTTTTCAAATTCACATGAATGTAAGATTAATCAATAATTAATTGTTCACATTTATTATTAATTTACATCATTTATATTATTACTATAAATTCCAACAACAAAAATTCACAAATAATTGACTAGACAATATTTTGGTTAGTTTTACGGATAATGTGATAGAGTTTTTACTTATACTCTGTATTGCAGCGTAAATTCAATTTTATGTAAAATGAATTTCATGTAAAATTATAAATTTTCAATTATTTTTTTTATTTAGTTGAAACGTGAAAATAAATTATAAAAAATAAAATTAGTAGTATAATATGTGAAAAAAATTTAGAAAAATGAAACAATGATTTAAAAGAAAAAATTATTTTCCAATAACTTGTAAAATAAGACCCGTGAGTAAACTTAAGCAACGGTGTTGCAGTGAACCAAAACCAACATCGTACAAACAATGAAGACAGTGTCGAGTCAATGAAGTGCAAGGGAAGAAGACTACATTGCCGAAAAATGAATCAGACCATCCCCATCTGAAACGAACAACCTGATTATGGCCCCAATGACAGATTAACCAAATAGTGAGATACCACCGCGAAATAGAGATGTCTTCCTACAATGTTAGGAAGCGGAGAAGCTAGCAGATGGAGCTTTAAAAGGATAATGACATCCTCCCATCGGTAAGAGTTTAAAAGGTCTTAGGCAAGAGTTTGTCTTTCAGTGCAAAAACTAACTCAAATCTTGAAAATCTAATTGCAAATTAATCTCCAACACGCTTATTTTATGGTCCAAATAACATTAAAACCTTTTACAAGGTTTGACATACCATAATCTTGTTAGCTCTCAAGAATATAGCACAATACCCAACTCCCCACCCCGTGCCAAAAAAATCTGAAACACATACATATACAATCGCACACTAAGAGGTTATTCAAGTAAATGTTGAAAATATAGAAGACAATAACAACACTCAAGGAAAACCTAGTCTATAAGCATCCGAGCAATCATTACACCTTATATAAGTTCCATAACATGAAGCAGTAAAAAACTTACTACTTGGGAAGTTCAAGCATTTCGCCTATACAATCAATCCAATTATCCAAAGTACAAACCCTCTCCCATCCTTGAAGGCTAGATGAAAGGGAAGGTGTAACCTAGAAGATGATGATGACCCCAGAGAAAAAGAGATGGCAAGGTGGCTCATCAGGACCAGATTGCAAACCAATTTCCGAAGAAAATCCAGTAAACATAGCAGTAAGGGGCAGTATCCACAGAAATTTAACACTTGAAGCCATGGCAGACCGACAAAATGATGATAAGAATCAAGGCAATGAGGATACCCAAAACAATCAATTTAATCTTCATATTCTGAAGCCACATCTTCTTTCTCATCTTTGTTCCCTGCGTCCTGAAATCTTGTGCCTGCATAGAAACATCAATTTGAGTGCATCAACCTTATTTCTTAAAAACGGAAGAGCGAGAATCAAAATCCGATAGATAAAGAGAGAGAGAGAGAGAGAACATAAAGCAATGATATCAACTTTTTGAAAAGAAGGAAAAGCTGGAGTAAGTGAAAGAAACAATGTTAAAAATAAAGGATAACAAGCTGATAACCCCCCATCTAATTATTAACTGCGCTTGCGTATTTGGATGCACTCTACATTAAAGCCACCCAACTCATGTCTGGAAACATTACATATTGTTTCAAGTGTGTGAAATAATTGGTTACTTCACCCAATTCCAAGACTAGAAGTGCTCTTTGATACAAAAACAACCAGTTACTAGTTTTCAGTTGGACACTAACCTGCGAGCGAAGGTTCTCAGTTTTATCCACCAGCAGCTCAATCTTTTCACCACGGTCAAGAACCTACAGGAAACATATTTTCACTCTTTTAGATTCACCCACAATTTTCAATAACTGCCTGCAATGTTATACCATCTACAGTTTTATCATTAATTAGTGACAATGATGCAAAAGTAACATCATCCAAATTAAATCTATAATGATGGGGAGAGAACAGCATCGGCTCTTTACCTTCTCAATATTTTCCATCATAACACCCTTAACTTCAGAAACCTGAGCCTTCACTTTGGCAAGCTTGCTGATTTCTTCAGGATGATCCACACAATACTGCATGTGCTCCTTCAATTTGGGCCTGCAATGTGGACAAAACTTTAGGCCCATGCGATGAAAGAATTACAGAAAACGCATCTCAATAAGGAGTTAGTATAAGCACCCAAACTCTTTGTTCAAGCTGTTGGCGACAGCAGTTGCTGCTTTCCCTCCACCATATCTATTGTTGAAATCCTCCTTAACTCGCTCTAGAAAAGCAATCGGAATTTGTCTCCCAGCAGATTCAACCGCAACTACACAGTAGGCTGCAGAAGCCAACATAAGGGAGTTAATACCTAATCCACACGTCTGGGGAGCATCAGGAAAGCAAGGAAGTATTAGACAAGAATATATTAGAACCACAAGTAGCAATCAGTTAATAAAATCAGATGTTCTCGCAATCCTTTAATCAGTTTTACCATGATTTCTTAACACAGTTAACAAAGCTGCAAATGAAGGAATAACATGCAATTTGCTGAGTACTGTTAAAATTCTAACTTCACAAATCCTACCAATCATTAAGATGCTTTGTGACATACTTCTCAACTTAGGATACGCCTTTTATGATTACCCAGATGAATAAAGAAAAATATGCAGGCACCAAGAACTTCAGAATCATTACTACAATGTCACATGTTATCTAATCACTCTTCATTATGATATATTGTAACTGAAAAGATAACCATCGAAAACAAGAGCACTTATCAGATACAAAGAAATTTCTATAAAACTTTTAAGTAGTTTTAACATCAGCAATAGCCCAAAAGATTAGATTCAAACAGTAGAATCTTCATTCCAGCATCCATAATGGATTACAAAATACTTGAGCCAGTTAGTGCTTAAAAAACTACAAATCACGTGGAAACAATGAAATCTCAGCAATCTCAGAATTCAAAAATTGACTGTAATATGGTCAACACACTCGACGCCCACGCATGCACACAGACTGTGCAATTAGTAATTCATCATCCATTCCGTGTAAACCATACTGCTTTTGCTTCCTTTCTTCTGCAACAATAAATATGTGTTGACTTAAACCACTAATCTAACCTAACTCCCCCAGTAAGCAATCCTTTTGGTTTGTAGAACTATAACAGACAGCAACAGACCACATGGTCAAATGTCATACAACAGATGAAGATCAAATAGTTGGAGCTAACGAGCTAATTCTCTAGCTACTAGTGTCATTTCCTTCTCACAGTAGCCAATCAATGGTTATTTTTTTCTTTCTAAAGATGTCAATATACTTCTGGAATATGAACGAATCACATGGCATAAAAGTGAATACCTCCTGACTTCCAATGACATTTGCTTTCTATTATCTTCAAAAAACATTCTAATTTCTAGGTATTCTCTTTATGTTTCACCATATGATAACAAAATAGTAGAAGCAAAAACCAAAAATTTATGATTGTTACATTAACATTCTTTTTAAATTAAATTTATTGTTAAATTAACATTCTTGAGTCAAATAGTACCAGGTTTTAGCTCAAGCATTCCAATCGGTAGAGCACCTTGGGAAAAGTTAATTGATGCTCAGATCTAGCACTAATACCATTGCTCGCAAAATTAGAATTCTGTCCATTTAGACAAAGCAAAGTTCTCCATGGCACATGTGAAAGCATCTTGATAATCAATTTTGTCAACTTTCTGTTGAGTCTCAAAGTATCAATAGATGAAGGAACTGCCATCTACATATAGAGGAACACATGGCCAAGGACATTCATTAACAAATAGGCATAATAATTACGCAGAAGATGCCAGTTATTTCAATATATAGAATGAGCACATGGTGTAACCATAAAACCAACTTTTCATTAATTCTTAAAACTCAAAACCATTGCTTAGAAAACTTTTGATAATAAAAGTTCTAGTTTTCCAAAATATTATACCAATTTTCATACACATCATAGCCTCCTAAACCAGGATATGACCAAACTAAAAATATTTCTAAAAATAATTTTTTTTTGCTTCTTTATGCTAAAAAGGAAGAATAATCCATAGTCAGTTTAACGCCCACCCACCCACCCACCCTACACCCTTAAATGTTTTCTGACCCATTCTACTGAAAACAGATAGAAGTAGTGTTCTGATAGATTAAAACAACCCTATGGTATAATTGACAATACACTGCAGGAAGCCTAAAACAAATCGACCATTCAAATTTTTATTCTTCATCATAAGCCGAACAGAGAAAAACATACAAATGACAAAGAACCCCCCTCTCTATCTCTCTTCAAAAATTAAAATAAGCACCAAGAGATCCAAGCCAACGCATCTTGAAAAAATCACATCAGATCCCTACCGCGGTAACATTTACTACCATTTCAAACAATAAATCAAAGCCAAACCAACACAACATAACAGATGCCTCGACTTAATCAACAGACCCTTGTGGGCAAACCGATCATCCCAACACAATCAGGTCAAAGACCTTGATCACACAAAACACCGAGAGATAAAAGTCAACGAATCAACAATATAACAAATAGAGATCTAGATCAGAGTTTCGTTTTTTTTTTCATATACACAAACACATCTACACACATGCATATTCATATTTATATACGTATATCTAAAGAGGACTTACTGAATCCGTTTTCAACGAGGTAATTGAAGGTGTGGCCATCGCAGTTGTAGGTGAACTTGTTGTTAGAAGCGGGAAGCTTTTGGAGGCATTGAGAGGCGATGCTCGTGAAATTTCCCGTGAATTCCGTGTACTCCGTCAGGATCGCCGTCCCTCGAGCCACGAAACTGTAGATCAACGACTGTTGCCCCATTTGTCCACCCAAAAACCCTAACCCTATTCGATTTGATTAATCAATCAAGATTTTTCTTCGTAAAATTTAAAAAACAGAAAAGGAGAGAGATACAGGGTTGAGATCGGAGAAACAAACTAAATGCTAGATTTACGCTAAGATTGATAGCCGAAAGGTGTAAATATTTGAATTTATTTAGGGTAAATTTGTGCGTGCATTTGTTACTTGTATAGCTGTTTATTTGTTTATATATAGAGCAAAGTATAAAACGTAAGGAGAGGGAGAGAGAGAGTTTTTATCGAAACGGTGAAATGGGAAAATATCTACGGAGTATGGATCTCACGCGGTTCTTTTGAAATTTGTTGAGGTATGGGATATAGGAGGAACGAAGTTTGAAATGGGGAAGTTTCTTTACCAACCATATGATAATTATTTGTAATGTCTTTTCCACTCTCTGTTTATGTTGGTGGGGAAGCTAACCCCAGAATGACAGATTATCAATTAACCCTTTATTTACTGCTCAAAAGAAAAACTACAATTTAGTCCTTAAATATATAAAAAAAAAAAACTTTCAATTCAAATTTTAAATTTATATATTGTTCTTTTATCATGGTCTCGTTCGTTGGAACCGGACAGGATTCTCGTTTAGAAAACAATAAATATTTATAATAATTAACTTTTTATTATATATTTAGTCTCCTTAAGCTATTATATATTTAGTTTTATTTTAAGCTATTATATATTTAGTAAATGATTTTATTTTAAGGGTAGGTTGTAGTCTCCTTAAGCTATTATATATTTAGTTTTATTTTAAAATAGAATTATATTCTGTCAGAAGTTTTATTATAATTAACTTTTTAAATCTCTCGTTACAATGAATATTTATAAGCAGTTTAAGATGCTTTAATAAGGATTTTTGTCCTGTTGTAAAACCATGACTATTTGAAAGTTTAATCTCAAACCGTCAAACAAAAACTCAGACTTAAAACATGTACAAAACCTAAAATTATCGTTGATGGTTTATAAATTTGAACTCGTAAAATATGCACCAACTCTAACATTTTAAAAATTTTCTCAATAAATGAAAGGTAAAATTGTTTAAAATATAACTATTGGACGGTAGTAAAATATAATCACACCTTTCATAATTTATAATAATTACAACACAGTAAAATTTAACCCATATCTCACATCTCAGTGTTGCCATTAATATCTTTTGTTCCCGACTCTAAATTTCGTAGATCCAAATCAGACGTTCTCTCTTCTTGCAATAATCAAATGCCTAATCAAAGTATCCCTCGCATTAATATTGTTTCAGCAGTCAGAGAATTTGGTTTTTCACATCTGATGTAGTGCCTTTTTGCGTTGTCCATGTTTTCATATAAAATGATTATATTCCTTTTTTGCCATTAATTTTTTTTTCTTCAGTGAAGCAACACGTTTTTCAATAATTAAATGAAAAAAATATTAAAAATTGAAGGTGTTATGTCAACATTAACAGAGTCTTCCTCAACAAATTCAGATTGTAATTTGAAAATAACTCTTACATAAATTAAATTTTTTAAAAATATATTATTTAAAAAAATTAAATTATAATTATTATCAAACTCGAATAATATAATTATATTTTATAATACCCAAGAATTCTTACTCGATTTAACAATTGGATACAAGAGCAAAGAGTGGACTGAAGAAATATCAATACTTAAGGGATGCATACCGTTGGTAGCATCCAAACAATTTTTAAGAAATGCTAAATGTAAGGTAGAAAAATCTTTGTCGATAATAATATGTTAATTTGTTCTTAATAGGTAAAAGATAAAAAAATGAATTAAAAGAGAAAAATATAAAAATCATCGGCATTTTCAATCATCAATAAAATTTTTTTTTTTAACCATCGATAAAACAAATTGCTCATCAATAACAAAAAATATATATTTTTTATTTATCATAATTAATTTTTTTTAAGATATATATATTTTTTGGTATGCAAACACGTAAGAATTTCTCAGCTTGCATTGCCTCGCTAAGAGCACATGTATTTCTATGGACCCGCTTATAATTGTTCTCATTTACTCTAAAAATATCTACTATCATCATTCAAACAGTACCTTAACCTCTTAGGGCGAGGTAACTCTAATATTTGTTTCTGCCCACTTTGCCCACTTGACCTAAAACATATTTGCCTGCTACCACCATTGCCAAATAGGGCAATCTGGGAAATAAGCTCACGCTTTGCCGCTTCTTTCACATCATTTCCCGCCAAAAACCATCATCATTCATCGCCCCACCCTTATTTCCGATCTCCCCCCTAATCATTCAGGTCTCCTCTCACCGACTGTGGCCCATCACTCCTCAACCATCAATCGACATGGACATGGACATCCCCCTCGAAGAGCTCGAATTACTCGAAGCCAACTCTCACCTTGAGGAAGAATACCTGGACCTCAACCCGCCCGACGACGACGACTTCTGCCACGAAGAAGCCCAACCCAACCGGCCAACACCACAGTCACCCCCCAAATCACAACCGTCCACTGACCCCCAAATTAACGGCCACAAGCGCCACAGACCCCCGACCCCTGACCCACCGAATTACGACAACAATGACTCCCCATCCGATGAGAAGAGAAGCAAAGTTGATAATTTTCTGCCGGAGAAGGGCGAGAAGGAGGAGGATTGGCTACGGTACTCGCCTCCCCAAGAGAATACCTGTGGAGTGGAGGAGGAAGAAGTGGAAATTCCACAGGAGAAGATTTTATCGAGGTATGCTTCTGAGATTGACGGAGACTGTATCCCTATCACGGCACCAAGTGGCGAGAGGGTTTACGCGAAGATCTATTGGGCGGAGAGAGTGGAGAGGATGAAGAAGTTGGACGTGAAAGAGCAGTCTAATGGTAGTAACCTTTTTTTCTTTTATTGGTTTTTGGTTTTTGATTTTTGAGGTTCTGTTTGGTTGTTGGGAAAATGAAGGAAATGAAAATAAGTTTGATTCAATATATAGAAAATTTATGTTAAATTACTTGTTTAGTTAAAACAATTAAGAGATTAAATTGCATATTATACTCGCCATCTTAACCACATAGTGCACAAGGAGAAAATGTACACCATAACTCATTGTTTAGGAACCCAGGAAACATAATTCTTTGTTTGATGTAGCTAATAATAACATTATCAGTTTGATGTATTTTTTTTTATAAATAAATTAGACTTAGAGAAACCAAAATGTGTTAAAATTATTTGAATTGAAAGTAGAATATAGTGTTTAATGAACTTGAGTTAGTGGTGGGACTAGGGCGATTATTTCCTTGATGGTATAATTCTGAGTTCTGTAGTGTTGCTTAGAAAATGTGGGAAAGCGAAAGGAAGTGAATTTCAGTCGTATAGTTTCTGTGCATTCTTTTTGTGAGATCCTTTTAACAGAAACTTGCTCCCAATTGAGCATAATAAAGTTGCTTATGTTTCTCGGAAGCAAAGCAGCATAAATCACAAGATAAGAGTCGTGCTGTCGAACTGCAATTGCGATGTAGTGTTTATTTTAACTTGTATGCATAACCAGTTAAAAGAGGCACTTAACTTTGTGTTTTGTTAAGGAGTTAGTAGTGGTTTAATGCCTAGTTTGTTGCTGTCGCTTGCTATTATTTAAATATTATGATTTCTTATGTGTTATTTAATATTATAATTGACATTGATTTGTGTTGGTTGGAATCAATGCTAGGGAGTAAGGACGAGATCACTCTTGATCATTGCCTATTATGCTTTTAAACGGTTTGTGATATTCAACTGCTATATATCGACTATTGGATTCACATTTGTTGTGTGTTCTACTCCAATATAGATGTTTGTGTAAAAATAAAAATTCAAGACAAAAAAGAATGTTGAAATCAAGGTCTTCTCTTGAAGGTGACAATTAGCTTAGTTGTTAAAGTCCTAGGTTGTTGTACTGAGGATCTACGATCTATATCACCATCACCTGGGATTTGAGGGGCTATTGGATGAGAGAGAGGGGTAACCCCTGTTTTAAGTTTTAACCCAGCCACTGGACCCAAAAAAAGGGGGTTACCTCTTGATTCTATGCTTCCTTAAAGCTACCGATATGTCTGTTCTTCTGAAAGAGAAAAAAGTGTCAATTGTTATTTTGAAATCTAGAGAGCTTGGAATCAATAAAGTTAAAACTGTTCTGAATATGTTTTTGTCAGTTAAAAGGTATGTTCTTAAGCCTTCTATGCAATTTGTTTTTGGGGCAACTCTGGAGTTGGGTGACAACAAGTTTCTGACAGTGATTATCACCTTAAATCGCATGTCCTTGAAAACATTTTGGAGGCCTTGAAGCATAGCACCCATATAGAGACTAATAAAATACTTCTGTGTGATACAACATTCATTTTGGTTACTTCTACTGTGGATTTCATATTTATCTCATCTTGTAAAAGGGTGCTTAGAATGACAGCATGGCTATGTCTTACCTAAAAATCATTGATGGGTTTCTTTTCAGTTTACCAAGTTTGAGCATCCTAATGGAACTCACTTTAACTTTTTATAGAAGTTTCGGTTTAAGGCTTAGATGAGTTGAGCTGTAGAGATTTTGATGGACATCCTCACTTCTGCTGGTTATGAAATGCTTTTAATACCTCAGTGACCCCAGTAAATATTATGGCCATGTTTGGTTTCTTATTTAACCCAACTTAAAGCAAGTTGGCTTAAATGGGTTCAAGGCAAAGATGTCTCTTTTATGTTTTTGTTTGAGCTGTAAATGACAGAACATAACTTTGTTGCAGCTAAAATGCTTATCTAATCAACATAATCTGTTGGGGATTAATAATTTATAGTTCCTTTTTTGCTGGGAAGATCTTTAACTTTTTTTTCTTCTGAAACTGGAAATTTTCAAAATAAAGTTTGTTGGAGCAGTTTTACTTTCATAGTAGTTAATTGTTTTGGGGTTTGTCCACTTTGCAGGTCTTATTTCGGAACCCATCAACATTCTTTTGCAAAAAGTAGAGCAAGAGGCTTTCACCAAGGTACATGCTGTACTAACTATTTGTGCTCAGTTGAAATGGCAATACAATGCTGAATACTCGAACTTTGATAAGCCATAGTCCTTGTGTCACTAATGCATGGTAATTAACTCCAGAAATAAGAAATAGTTTATCTATATTCTACTGTACCATTTTGATAAATGCTTCCCAGTAAATCCATAACAGAAGTTACAGAACATATGATGCCAATTCCCTCTCTCTCTCTCCTTCTTTTGCCATGACATTGTGAAATGAAATTTAATAAAAAGGAAGGACTTGGTTCCAACTGAGGGTCACGTGTTCGGAAATTGTTTTCGAAACTTAAGGATGAGTTTCAAGCTTTGATTTAATTTAATTCATCATTTCAGTATCAAATTAGATTAGCTTCAATACTATCTAAAGTGGTGAAACATCATTTTTTATCTCTGTACCAAGACTTGCATATGAATACACATTCTGAATTTAAAGCAAGTTAACATGAATCCAAGTTGCTTGACAGCACCACACTGGTTCACTGGAGTCTCTAAACCCCTATGCTGATGGATATCATTTGAGGGACAGAGTTCGAAGATTTACTAATTTATGAAGAAAAGTTTGTCTTCTGATTTGGTTCAACGGGAATTGTTTGTAAATGAGGGGGTCTATATTTGATACACTCACTATCTTTTTTTATTTATTTATAAATATATAGTATATATTTCATTTGTAAATGGGTGCTACCCCATTGGTATCTTTTTGGTCAGCCTCATGAACCACTGCATTTTTGTCGTGAAGATATCTATTACTATTTGATTATTTAATGCTGATTCAATTTTGAAATGGAATTGGTATTAAAGTTTCTTATGGTATGCAACGGTATAGATTTTTGTCAAGAAAAAATTCAGATACTGTTTGTTAAGTCCATCCTATGAGGTAGTGTATAATTTTTCTTAGGACTCATTCTTGTGGTGCTGTAGGTCTTGCAAGCTAGTTCTGGAGGTCAGAGTGAAATGATTCTTCCTGAAACACCTGTGGTTCATGAACAACTTTGGGTGGACAAATATGCCCCAAATTCGTTCACTGAGCTTCTCAGTGATGAGCAGACAAATCGTGAGGTACTCCAAAAGGAATGTAATTGTTTGAGGCTGCAATTGTATTTTTTTCATAATTACTCAACTCTAAATAATGATTGTACTGCAGGTCCTACTATGGTTGAAACAATGGGATTCTTGTGTTTTTGGATCTGAAATTAGGAGCACATCAGATGAAGTTTTGTCAGCATTGAGACGACATTCTACTACCACTCAACATCAAAAACTTTCTGATTCTAATTTCCCAAGGAAGAATCAAGGACATAGATGGAATAATGGAAGTTCTAGATATTCTAAAAATTTGGATCATGGAAGTAGTGATTTGAAAGGCATTCAAGACTTACATAGAAAGAAACCAAGGCTTACTGGCCCACCAGAACAGAAGGTCAGCAATAAGAAATGTTTGAAATATATATTTTTCAGTTGATATTATTTATTGCCTCTCATACTAAGTTGCGTGCATTCCTATTAGTCCATGTTCCTTTTCCGAGTTGATGAAGTTTTCAACTTGGGAGTGGTTAACTGTAGACATAATGTCCTCGCAATCTAGTTTTCACCTTTGAGGATGGGTACCCCAAAGTGGGTCCTTGTATGACCCTACCAATGTATTCTATTTATTAGAAACTATTATGACATCATTATCCTTCTAACGTATTCCATTTATTAAAATCTTTCATGAATCATGAGTGAAATGCATCAAGTAGAACTCTCTTTTAAGTGAGTTTGGGTGAAAGCTACAGTTATCATATTGCTGCCCTTAAAAGCTAAATTAAATGCCTACTAGGTATCTATCTAGATATGTTATCTACTGCAGTAGTAGGTTCATTTTAGGACTTGGGATTTACGAAACCAATGAAGAAGGAAGCAAAAGACAAAAAAACAAGGTGAGAGATATACCGAGTTAAGAGCTGACATCTCGTTCCCACAGTTTTACATGTACAATTAGGGTTTGTTTCCAATCCCCTTGATGTGTATTTTGTTATAAAGACTATGCACCTTCCAAGACAATCCTATTTATTCAAGTTGATTCTACTACTTTAATATTTCAAAACGCCAAGCTTGCTGAACATTTTAAATAATTGTGAATTAGAGACATCTATTTTAAATGCCTGCCCAATAATTTTCAGTAGTTGCATAAGGTTTGTAAATAACCCGAGACCTAGTTTCAGTTTGACCATGCGTCGGTCAACCTGAGTTGTGCACTGCTCAATTACTTCATAGATTATGAGAAATGAAGATGGAGCTTTGTTGTTGCTACACAGATTAATCATGTTCCTCGGCTTAGATAGCAAAATTATTTAGAGAGTATAATGTTCGCAGATTTGAATTAGGATGGAAAAGAATTGGAGTTGACGTTGTATAGAATTGGGTCAGAATTGAGTAACGATTATTTTTTTTTGCATTTGGTTGTACATTAGGAATAGCTGTTTCTCTTTTGACTCCTAAGTCCGGTTAGATAGATTAACGTACATAAATTACAGTGGAATCTATATCAGACGACAAAAAATTACTTAAGTCTTAAAACTATTAAATAATTAATAGGAAACTCATTTTGTTACCATTTTTTTCAATAAATATCAGTCACTAGAATATATATGATTTTTTTATTATTTGAAAATAACATAGTTTTTAGATATTGCATTTTTAATGTCTACTTTAGTAATTATAGCTTTAAAACTAATTTTATTTTTTGGACAGATGACTTCATAAATTAATTTGGGTATGTAACTTAATTTAAGTCTGTTTTGAGTTTGATTTGCAATTATTATTTTATGTGGGTATTATGGGGATTTTACTTTTAACCAAGGGCAATATCAAAAGAAAAAAATATGCCAATTTCTACCAAACTGGAATTAGTAAATTCTATGGAAGAGGCAAAGAATTTGTATTCCGAAAATTGTCCGAAAAGAATTGACAATTCTTGCGATCCAAACGGGGGCTATAAGTCATGCGCTACTTGAAGTAGAACAGTAAGTAGGAGAGGATAACAAAGCAAACACAAAAATAAAAGATACAATCCAAATTACATGGGAAGCCGCAACCAATCACTAGGCGTGAAGAACAAACTCAATCTCATAGTCGGTAAATTTCAATAATTTGTTTTCCATTCATTCATTAGCTTCCTGCAAGCATAAGTTTTTTTTTTTTTTAATATATGTATAAACAAACCCTAGCCCTACTAAAGTGTGAAATTCCTAAACTACCCCTAATATTATCATAATTACATAATTTCCCCCAAAATCAAAATAACCCCTAATTCTTAAATTCAAATCCCTAAATCTATTCTTCATTGTGTACTCTATCACTAATGTGAATTCTGCTGTTATTAACTACTACTTTATTATGGTGCTTTCAGGTAAAAGATTTTACCCACAAATGTTTATGGTTGTTGATATGATACTCCTACTTTATACCATTGATAATCTCCACAAAGTTAGTTTTTTAACTCTGCAAGTATAGTTATCACTTGGATTTCTTAAACACCAGCATTTGCTAATGTGAATGTTATCTTGCACCAAAAAGAAAATGGATTTATCCTGTGGTCATGATTTTTATAATTGTCAAAATTAGTTGGAGACTTGAATTAGTAATTTAAGTAACACATGCACATATGCTCAGTAAATTAGTTACTTGGACAATGTTATTGTTAAAATTGTTACCTTACCTTCAACTTCCAGGGTGAAGCCCATGAGTAACTGAATCTTACAACCATTGCAGATCCTTTTACTTTGTGGTGCCCCAGGGCTTGGGAAGACTACCCTAGCACATGTAGCTGCTAAGCATTGTGGATACCGTGTCGTGGAGGTTTTCTTCTTTACCTTTTACTTGTGCACAATCATGCAATATGATAACAACTTAGGGTCATTTTATCTTGTCATCAATCATTTTTGATGTTTGTGTGTGCCGGTGCATATCTGTGTGCTTTTGGAGGTAATCTTCAATCATTTTGTCAAGTAATATTATGTGTATGCCTGCTATGTATGCATTCATTATCATTTACGTTGACATATAAGAGGTATTTTGTGATTATTATAAGTTGATCAGGATATTGTACTGTACAATCTGAATTGGTGGTATACTGGCTCAGTATTTTAAGCACTTCATGTTTTTTTAGTATATTTCTCATGGATTCAATTAGCAGGCTTGAACTCTTTACTTTTGCTTCATATGCTTATTCTTTGCTTACGTTTTAGACATTTCATTCATCTTATGGAGCTTTGCTTCCTTAGCTTTCTCTATGGGGGTTTTTGTGTGACTAAGAGCTAGGCGCATTATAGGTTAATGCTAGTGATGAGCGATCATCATCAGCAATTGAAGCTAAAATCCTCGATGTGGTTCAGATGAACTCTGTCACAGCTGACTCAAGTCCCAAATGTTTGGTCAGTTCTAATTTGTAAAGCTTTTGCACTTGGTTTTGTGGAGTATGGGGCCAGAATAAAAAGCTAACTGAAATTTCTCTAGGTAATCGATGAAATAGATGGAGCTCTTGGAGATGGAAAGGGTGCTGTGGAGGTTATTGTAAAGATGGTATGTGATTTTCTATTTTTTGATGTCCTAAGTTTTATATAGTTTACTAGGGGCATTGAGTCATGATCCATTGCCTGTATACGAATAACTCCTTTTTGTTTTAGACATTGTGGAGAACTTACACTTCGACATGCACAAATGTGGCAAATAGATCCCACTATTAAAAGTTCTCTAAGAACATAATAGTAAAAACTATCCTAAATTATCCTTATTAATGATTTTTATATCTTAACAAAGGCTAGACTTGCTGCAGATGGTAAATAGTATAGTACTCTACTCCTTTTAGTTTATTGCATTTCTAATTCTTTGCTAAAGTCCTCAGTAAGCATTCGGGAGGATTGCTTGTATGATTTTGAACTGTATAATCATTACCAAACCCATGTGGATAATTTGTATGTTTGATCTTTTAAAGTGGGGGTCTTCTCTCTTTGTTTCTTCGGTAAATGCTCATGTTAAATTGTTAATTCTAATTTGGTAGCTTAAAAGTTGTATTATATTTAGCTCTGTAGTTTTGCCATACCTTGATTCTATTATATATTGTTGATGCAGGTGTCTGCTGAAAAGAAGTCTGATACTGGAAAGGAAAATGTTGCAAATGAACAATCTGGAAGGACATCCTCAAAAAAGGGGCGGAAAACCGTGTCACTGTCAAGACCTGTGAGTTTGAAATGGTCATACATATTATACCTGATACTAATTGTTCCCCGGACAATGTAATAAGTGGCCTACTTATGTAGGTGATTTGCATATGCAACGATTTATATGCTCCTGCTCTGAGACCATTACGGCAGGTAGCAAAGTAAGTTTCTGTTACAATCAGTTAAATTATCAACTGCAACTTTTTTATTTTCCTAAACTGTACAGTTTTTCAACATGCAAGCATAATGCTTCCTACTTTTTCTTATTAAATGAATATTAATCTTAATATCACTGCTAATAAGTTTATTGATGAATTTGAATAAGTATTGGCAATATTTGTTATTTAAACACTCACTAGAAAGTTCACGTCTGAAGTGAACATGATATACCTAATTAGCATCCTCTTATAGCCCAATTGTGCTTTAATGAATATGGTTTTACTGAAACCCTAGGTGCCTTATTATGGACAAGAGTATAAATCCAATATTGATACAAATATTTTGGCACAAATATTCTTATCTTTTTTAATAGAATTATTCGTCGTAAGGAGGAATCCGAATCTATCTACCATCTTCTTTTGGGATGTTCCTTCACTAGGCATCTATGGGATATGGCTATTAGTATGGTTGGAATCCAATGGGTGGCTGTTGGCTCGGTCCAAGATGAGGTGTGGGCTTGGTACAGAGTGAGAGGATCAAAGCAAAAGAGGAAAGCAATCGATTCCACTTTTCATTTTTTGGGTCATTTGGTGTGAACAGAATATGGGAGCTTTTGATTGCAAGGAAAATACCTTGGCCACCATCAAGGATGAATAGTTACATACTTTTGGGTTTTGGTTTAAGGGGATTTTTTTTGTAAATGATGAAGATATCTTACAGTCTTAGACTTCATTGAGATGCTATCTTGTAGATAGTTTTTGTACATGGTTGACATCCCCTTGGAGCCTTGATTTATATACTTTTTCTTTTACTTATAAAAAAAAATGGAGATGATAGTGCAGATAACAATGAAACGTAAACTAATTAGTTCAATTGAACTTATTGAATTAGCAATGTCAGATCTCATTGTTTTCTTTTTCTCCTCTATGTTTGGAAAACAACTAAGTAACCTTATAATTTGTTAAATTCAAGATGTAATGTATAAGTTGGAGAAAAATGTCTCTGCTTCATTATCGACGCTGAGCAGTGTGCATGAGTAAAACTACGACGTTGAATCTTTAATACTAGGTCTGAATTTTTCAGTATTTTTATTGCTAAGTGTGAAATATTTGGCAACTTTTGTTTGCTTTTTTTTTTTTTTTTTTTTTTTTATCTCTTGTGCTACAAATTCTATTTGATAATGTTACACATTATGCAGCATAAGAGCCATTTTCTGGTACCATGGCAAAATTCTTGGGCTGCTAAATGCATGTTGTAACTTTGAGTCATGAGAGCAGCCACTTTATGCAAAAATGTTGAAGGTTAACTGGATCTAGACCACTCGTTCTAGGACCAAAACAATAATTGATTCTTTTAAAGCTTCCTTGTAAACTCTGGACGTCAGTCATGCAAATGCAATCCCATAATCTTTATGCTGCAGTGAGGAGCAGTCCTAATTCAGAGTTTACATCAGGTTACCAGGGCCCTTCTTGTAATTTAATTTGATCACCTGTTTAAGGTTATTCACTAACAAATGGAACTCGGGTGACCCCTGATAGTTCCAAGCAAGTTTTAACTTTCAACTGTTTGTGATAGGTTTCTGTTGTGTTCCTATTTCCATGTAAATGTTACATTAGGTTTCTAAGATACAGTGCAAAATTGTTAGGTTGATGCTTTATTTGATTTTTAATTCATTAAATCAACGCTATTCATGCACAACACTGGAGGAGATATTAAGCAAAATACTTTGTTATTTTCAATTTTTAGATATTCTTCTTAATTTATATTTAAATTTTTCATATCACTCAGGGATTCTCTCTGTATATCTCTTTTTATTGTGTTTAATAATAATAGCGATGAGGGGAGCAGCAAGTAGATTTCATGATGATCTTTTCTAGTTTTAATGGCTTCTTGTGATTTTGTATATGCTTATTGTGCTATGCTTGACAATCTAGTCTAAAATGTTCACTCTACAAAATGGAACTTACACAGAATGTAAATTATTCATTTTAAATTGTTAAGGGTTATTGACTTGGAACGTTTTTATCCTTTTTTCTTCAGGGTTCATATATTCGTGCAACCAACAGTGAGTCGTGTGGTAAGCAGGTGATGATTGGCTACTAGTTGTTTTGTTTCAATGCTGTAATACTTTTACATGTCTTTATTCACATCATAGGAGCTTTATGTTCAACAATTAACATAAGTTTCTAAACTGGTATGATGTTTATGCTTTGGTGCATGACAGAAGTTAAAATAGAAATGTCATACTATGGGGATTGGAAGAGAAGTCAGGCTACTGAAAAAGATTGGAAGAGAAGCCAGGTTACCGAAAAAGATTGGAAGAGAAGTCAGGCTATCCTGGGGATTGGGAAAGAAAAGCGAGACTACTTAGGATTGGGAAAGAAACCAGGCTACCCTGGAGGTTGAGAAGAAATCAATGATACTCAATACAAATTTTTATTCATTTAAAGCTAATTAAAAATTAACATAAGGATCTCTTAAATAGAAATCTTTAAGAATCCTAGTCATACTCCAACACTTTAACTAAAGAAATTCAATAACGATAAAATACTATGTTATAATCGTATTCCATGAAATTAAATCCTAATCAAATACTATGTCCTATGATCCCTACTAAAATATAATTGTTTCTGATTACAAAATTACAAATTTGTCCCTATACCTTTTGGTACCCCAATACCCTTTTGTACCCCATCAGTCAGTTAGTAGTGTTTCATGTGATATAATATCCAAAATTTATGTGTATAACAAGCAGTTTCAACTTTCTACCGCACATATTGGAAAATTAGATGGTTGGAATGTTTAGGTATACAATTCCACTAAAATTCATACTAAATACAGTATTCTAATTGTTCTATCATGGCATAACTATATGATTTGGCATCCAAATATGTTCATATGTGACATTAAAAGCTGAGAACCTTCCATTCTGCATAGATAACTCCTTTCGTAAACTTTTCTGAGAGTCTCTTAGGTGAATGGGAGTTAACTATGACATGATATGAATAAACAGACACCAGAATTCTAGGAGATTGGAAGACATGCATGGTGGGGTTAATATATAAGCATATAAGACGTGCATGTGCATGTACATGTGCACTTACGCATATGTGTATGTTTATGTGTTTTGATGAATATTTCCATTTATAGAACACAATAATCTACAGCGTAGACATCTGACCAATGAATAAAATCTATATCATATAAAAAATGCTACTGAAATTTACTTGTCAGAAAAGTGCTACTTTGGCATATTATAACTCATTCATGACATTCAAAGATTCATTGTGTCATATCTTTATAATCTTTATATTCCTGATCAGATTGGCTGAAAATTGGCTATTACAGGCTCAAGTTTATTTGTAACAAGGAGGGAATGACAACAAATTCTTTTGCACTTACTGGACTTGCAGAGTACACTGGTGAGCTATATTTCCCTTTCAGCTTGTCTGGCCAAGCTGAAACTTATGCTTTTGAGCATGAATATTTTATAATAATTTATTTAAAATTATTTTTCAAGTACATTTTTTAACAAGTCAAAAGGTCCCTCTTAGTGCTTTTTATAAATTTTTTTACTTATAAAAAAAACTTGGCCAAAAGTTATTCTAAAAGTTGATCTATAGAATATGAATAGTTTGAAGTAGTATTTTCCTGCCTTTGAATTGTAGTTTCATCCTAAAAGTCGATCTACAGAATATGAATAGTTTGAAGTAGTATTTTCCTGCCTTTGAATTGTAGTTTCATCCTTTCTGTTTTTATTTTACAGAATGTGATATACGTTCATGCTTGAACACTATTCAGTTTCTCAACAAGAAGAAAGAAAAACTCAGTTCGGTAAGACTTTGATTTGATCTAGCTGTTGTGAAATTCATCTCTCTGATGACCCTAGACTTTTGAGAAGAAATTTAAAATTAAGTCATGGTGGCAGAAGCTTGTAGAGAAGGGAATTATCCTTCCAGGATTGTTTGATAAGGAGAATGAAGGAAACAGCCAATTTTTCTGCTACATGCTTATTTGTGATTTGTAGCCAACCCCACTTAAGTGGGAAAAGGCTTGGTTTGGTTCGGTATGCTTATTACAATTTGTGCGTGTTGAATGTAATATCAATGTAATGAATAGGAGTAGTGAAAGCTATTAAATAATTAAACGATTGTTTTTTAACATGTTTAATTAGACAGCGGCATGCATCTACAAAATTTGGTTGAATTTTATAATCCCTTGGCTAATTCTCCGTGCAGCGAGAGTTATCATCTATATTATTATTAGCTTCTAGAGCATTATTGGGCACTTTAAAAGGCTTGTTTGGAAGTTCACAAACAGCTGAAGACGTCCATTATAGCTTTGCACCACGTCATTACATTGGTAGTGGAGTAACTGTGTAAACATATTTTCAAGGAATAAGTTTGCATTCTAGTCTTTTGACCCCTTACTATTTTTTATCAAAGAGGAAAAGAAAATCCCATAATTGGTGCTGAACTATTAATGGCAAATTTTGACCACTTTATCTTTCTATTGTCCCCTTCTGGTGAAATCTGGGGTGAATGGGGCAGTTCCTTTTGGAAGTCTCCAATACTTTTTAGTCTATTATTTATTTAATTTGATGCTGGTTTAATTGCATATTCTAACTGTAAAATGTTCCACTGGCTCTCAGTTGGACATTGGTTCTCAAGTGGTTGGTCGAAAGGACATGTCAAGAAGTTTTTTTGATATCTGGAAAGAGGTAATGTATGGCAGTAAATTTTAAGTGTTCTTTTATCTACTTTATTATCCATTTTTCTCATCTTTTATATTTGTGGATGCTACACTGTTTAGATTTTCCAAAAGAGAAAGATAAAGCCGGAGAGAAGATCTAATGATAGCTATAAGAGTGTGTCCAATGAATTTGACTTTCTACACTCTCTCATATCTAACCGGTAGGTAGTAAATTCTCGTGAGCATATTATAGTTCCCTCGCCCCCCTGCCCTTTATTTTTGTTTATTCAAATTTTCACCTTCCAGCTTAAGTTGAATGTGCAGTGGTGATTATGATGTGATTTTCGATGGAATCCATGAAAACATTTTTCAGCTTCATTATCATGATCCACTGATGCAGAAGACAGTAAGCCTTAACCATGTTCATTTAAGGATTGCTGCTTTATTTGACTATTTAATTCTGCACATGTAGCTAATTATATTGTCACAAAAGATGTTTGACCATGTATTTGTGTTATTGAAAGGTTAAGTGCTTAAATTGTCTTGGCATTTCTGATCTGCTGCACCGATATATTATGCGTACACAGAAAATGTCCCTTTATGGTAAGGACATGCGGTGTATACCTTTTTATACTTCCCAATGTTGAGGATAATTTGTTTTATACATATAATAAACCCTTTCCCCCTATTATTGCAGTTTATAATCCCGCCCTTGCAGTTTTGGTGCATCAAGTAGTAGCCCAAGTTCAAAAACCAAATATTGAGTGGCCAAAGTCTTACCAACGGTATTCCTGACCTCTTCTTTAAGTGCACTTGGGCTTCATGTTAAAAGTAGAGGTTTTGTGTGTTCTTACTATCAGTATCTTATACAAACCCTCAGATACCGAACAACGTTGATTGAAAAGATGGACAATATAAGGTCTTGGCACTACAAAATTCTGCCAAACATTGGAAGGCATTTATCAACAAAGTCTTTTGTAGAGGACTCGATATCTCCATTGTTGCATATTCTTTCACCGCCAAGTCTAAGGCCGGTAATTTACTCACCTCTATTTGGGTCTCTATTTTGGCCACACTTCCATTTCTTTTCCTTTTGTTTTATGCAGCCAAGTTGGACTTAATGTCCACATCTCCATGGGGTAAAAAAAAACACAATTCTTTCTAGCTGGATTGATCAGGCCATTGTCTGTTGTAGCTTAACAATTTCGTCATTCATTTTTATAAAACTATTGATCACCCCACCCCCAGCCCTCAAGGAGAAATTTTTTAATATTAGTTACTCATATTTTAGTATGTTACAAACATAAGGTCTTTGATTGATGCGAATAAATCGGATGTCATTCTCCCTCTCTCTCCCTCGCTTAATATCTATCTAACTTTCTTTCGTGTTATAAATTTCCTTTTCTTGTTTCTTATTATCTCTTTTCATTTTCTGTTTTACTTTATTTATTTATAATAGGGCATGTGGCAATTTGTGCTTTTGCTTCTCAGGTGGCATTGCACTTACTATCAGATAAGGAGAAGAATGATCTGGTTCAATTAGTCAGTACAATGGTTTCCTATTCTATAACCTATAAGAACATGAAATCTGATCCTCTGCCCAGTAACCATGGACAGGAAGCAGCTTTAGATGCCTCAGCACTTACTTTTGATCCTCCTATCTATGACTTCATTAAATTCAAGGTCCGAGTTATCTTTATTCATCATTGCATGTAATATTATTACTTACCTCACCATTGTAATCTGATTGTCTTTTTCTTGCAATTAAACAGGGCTATAGATCTAGTCATCATGTACTTGCCTTAGCAATGAAGCAAGTTTTGGCGCATGAGGTGAGTAATATAGGTTTTTAATGCTTATCATTGGCATGCTAGTCAAAACTAAGTTGGCTTGAAAAAAGGAAAAAAGAAGAAGAAAAAGACTGAGATTCTTTCACTAGACTATATTAATGAATTTAACTGTTTGTCCTCATTAACTTCTGAAATAACTGACCTGACCTGTATTCATTGATTTTTGGATGACTGTAATAATTATTTAGATAGTTTTACTTCATAGGAAAATGAATTCTGAAAAGCAAGAAGACCTACATGAAACAATTTTCATCTTTTTATTCTTTTAGTGCTTCCCTTCCATTTCTGGCACTCCAAACATATAGCAGGCAAGGAGACCATGCTGCAGTTCTTTATTTTTGAAGGTCTTTACTGTGTCCTCCCTATATTTTTATTGGAAACTTCGGTGTGTCCCTGTAACATGAAGTAATTAGAGTAATTGCTTATAACTAAGTCAGATATAAACAAAAAAAAAAGTCTGATAATTTATTATCAACTTAATTAAAAATTTTAAATAGTTCTGTTAGTCTGTAAATCTCACTTAACGCATAAACTTAGTAATAATCTGAGGTTCCAACCCCTATGGCTTTTAGCTTTTTGACAATGTGCCTAGAACCTACTTTTTTGAGTTCCATCTGGAGGCATGTCTGAGGACTAACTTTTGCTCATAAGAAATGAGATCATATTATTAGACTTCTACCTGATCTGACATTCTTTCTCTGTTGTTTTCTGTAAGCTTCAGACAGACTTGTAAATGTTTGAGCCTCTCTGAATATTTTTCTCTGCAATTTTAACCTACAATTCTCTTTTTAATCCTTTGCCATAACCTCTTGGACTTTTAAGTAATAAGTACAAGTCCTATATTATGCTCATATTCATTTCTTCCTTCAACGTTCCAAAAATTTGCAATTGGTGCTTCTTCTGTATAGAAATTTGTGTGACCAAAATTTACAGAACTTCTTACCTATTTCCAGACTGGAATATTTACTTTATAAATTTTTTTGTTTTGATTTCAGGTTGATAAGCAAAAGATTTTGCAAGTAAGTATTGGAAGATCTGGGCATTTAACTGATGGAAGCAACGAGGGAAAACAGGACTTGGTTGGCAAGGAAAGTAGTATAGCGCAGTCTGCCAAAATTGACGCGGCAGCTGCATGTGCTGAGATTGGGGACAATGCAAAGGCTATATCAATTACAAGGCAAGGTAATCCAAGTACCTCCACAAGTTCATCAACCTTGGCTCCTAGTAGAAATGCCACGACCAGTATGAAACTTAAATCCCCTAGAGATATGAGGAAGCCTTCTAGTGGTTCCTCCAATTTTTTTGACAGGTATTGGCTTTTTTTTCCCTTCTTTTTCCATTTTTTTCTTCTGTTTGTTGTTCTCATTTTCACTGCTATTGTAAGTAAAAAAAGATTTGAAAATTGAGGATAAATCAATAAAATTGAAGATGAAAACTGGATGGAACAGCAAACACCAAGTAATTTTGTCTATCATTCTCATAGCGCGAAATCGCAGCCGTTGTTTAAGCTATTTACATCTAGATGCTGGCCGCTACCCTTAAACTCATGATTAACGTGAAGTTAATGGTTTATCTCATCTGAAAATTTATCTCTTGAATTTGTATGAAAAGGCTTGACCTAACTTTTCATGGTTTTTGTGGTCTGCAAATTAGGATGAATACTAATTCTCTTGTATAACATACGTCTAATGGTATATCTCTATATTATTTATCATTTCATTTTGAAATCAATTGGATTATGAAATTTGATCCAACTATTGCTTGATCAGAACATGACACAATTTGAGTGTTGTGGTATAGATGAGGCTAATTTGGACTTGAGGTCAGCCTTGTTGATCTCAAGACTGACCCATTAACTTGGTAGAGACACCCTGTTTCTCATGTTCCTCTTGGTGCATTTCCTGCTTTGTTTAGCTGTTTTTCCTTTATATTACATGTAGATGAAGTTGTGAGATTGTAGCGGTTTTCTTTTGGTACAAAATTCTTTTGTCATCTAAATTCTGTGCTGGTTTCTGGAAAAGAAAGCATTGCTCTATCTAGTAATGAAAGGAATCATGCAAGGTCAACATGCCAGAGATAAATAATAATCGTAATATGTTTCATGTCATTCCTTTTGGTTCCTGATCTATTTTGTTCACTATAAATCAGGTTTAGGAAATCTAATAAAGGTTCTCAGAATCCTGATAATGCTGTACAGAAGACACAAAGAGATTTGCGTCCCCTTCTGTTCAAATTCAATGAGGTATCTTCCTTTTTTAAATCAGTTTATCATCACATGGATTTAGGGTCATACTTGTGTAAATACCTACTGTCACTCTGTCAGAATACGTGGCCAAGATGCAATTTTTTTTTATCAATAAATTCAGCGATACCCAGCACTGATACAGACAGAGACACCCACACAAATATAGATAGATAGATATAGACAATGCATGACATTGAGTCAATTTCCGAGTGCACTCTGTTTGCTTTTCTTTTTATAAGTTGCTGCTTATAAGGTTCTTTCTTGTTAGTTCTGTATGTTTATGTCATCAATTATCCACCTGTAGTTTGGAACACCAAAGCTTTCTCTTCTGTACTGCTTTCTGTTTGTTTTCCTTTTTATTGCTATTGAGTAGGCCGCTTTCAATTGTTTCAGTAATCACTTAGACAATTACCCATCAGTAGTTGCAAGCACAAAGCTTTTTCTTTCCAGACTGAAAAATGTGAATAGATAGGAAGGTTTAAACATTCACAACCCTGACCCTTTTTTTCTTTGAAATTGGCATTGCTATCTTAGAGGATGTTGGATAAATAACACTTACCTACATGCTGCAGACTGTTATGTCAGAGAGCCTATTACTGATGTCCACTAAATGTTATTGTTCAAAAGTTGCTCAATCAGTTGTCATGTTTCTCATTATTGCGCTGAGATAAGATCCTACGTTAAGGTACGAAGTTTCATCTGGATGCAGCATTTTAGATTAGTGCTAATCCAATGTCTCTTAATGGACAAGAATGGCCGTTTAGTGTGGGTTTCCATATCCAAATGACCCTTTAAGCTCATAGTGCAACTAGTCTGTTGCAAAGTTTTGAACCTTGTATTAGGATGGTGGTTTATATTTATGGTTAGGAGTATTGGAAAACAAGTACTAGGTGGCAAGTATCTTGCTAGGAAATCAAGTTCTTGATGAGCAAGTACGTTCGTGGTAGGAAAGTTAAAAGTCTCTATTAATAGAGGTCCTAACCAAGAGAGATCAGAATAACAAGAGGTGTGTTCTTGGTTGAGAAATGATGTATGAGAGTTCTTGGGATTGGGTTTAGGGAAAATAACACTAAATGTTTTTTTTCTTGTATGAATTTTTCTACTCATAGTGAAGAACGATATTCTCTCCATCGGCATAGGTGTGATCTGCTCAACAATGTAAATATTGTATGCACTTGTCTTCCTATATATATATATTGTGTTTTGGTTTGATCTCGTCTTCACATGCCTCCCTAAATCCCATCACATTGGACTGAACATGAAAAATAGGTTTTAACTTCCAATTCTAAGCAAATTCTATTAAAAGGAGGGTATTTCGGGCTACCTTATCATTGGAATGGTATTTAGCATAACTATTATGGAAGTTAAAAATATAAAAACTAACCGCTCATATGGTTTCGAGTCATATTTTAGAAATGAACTTACTATGTGTGTTTGATTTACAAAGCCAGTAAGAGTAGCCTATTGCATTGCCCGTATTCTAGGTAAACTAGGAAATTTCAGGGAAGGAGGTTGTGGTATTAACATATTCTAGCTTACTTGCGATAGGCTTGTGATTTTTTCACCCAAATTTCTCATAGTTGGGAATTTCGTTCTCATACTACCCTAAGTTACTCACCCTCTTTCCTCTTATAATCATTCTCTTGCTTATTTAGGCCTCCAAACCTCGTTGAACAGAGACCTAAATGCAATTAGAAGGAATGGGGTTTTGCACGATGGGGTTGAAATATTAATGGACTTTACGCAATAAATTGATGGTGCAAGCTAAGGCCCTTGCACCTTGCTGAGTAAGGACTAATGAAGAGTAAGATTGCATAGTAGTCGGCCAAGCTGGGTCGACTAGTGAGTCGATTAATCTTAGTTTAACTAGGATGTTATGTTCACATTCAACTTGAGATTGATTCAAAAATTTTATGTACAAGTTCAAATTCGACCTAACAGATCTTAAAGAAGTTAGAATTTGAATTGGTATAGGCTTGTATTATTAATCAAGCCAAATCAAGTTCCAGCTTAAGCTCAATCGGCTGAAGTTTGGATTGATAGTAATCAAACCATAAGCGCACATATTGCATCAAGTTGATCATTTATGTGATCTAACTGGACTTATTTGGGAGACAAGCCTCATGGATTGATAGTAATCAAAATGATAAGCTTGCCAGTGACTTCAAGTTACATGAAGTCGTGATTTTTCTGACTTGTTTAACAAGCCTGATATGGTGGTTTGAGATCGGCTTGTTTATGTTTGGGCTTCGCATGATTGGAATTAGGAGCTTGACTCTGATATTAAAATTTAGAAATAACCAATTAATGCAAAATGTAAGCGGTTGGGAAATGTTGTCACTTTAATATTTTAGATTAAAATTTTGTTTTTGATGTGATCTGGTGTGGGATATGATTAGATAAGAGTCTTAGATAGTTTTGTTTGTTTATCTTTTTATCTTGAAATAATAATAATAATAAAAACTTGTAAAAGATCTTGTGGTCCTTTTGGGCTTGGGTTTTTGATTGGAAGTGGGGTAGTTGACTTGATTTTTCTGTTGATTGAAAGTTGACTTCATGTTTTAGGAGCTTAATTTTCTTAGCTTAATGAAATGTTAACAAGTTTCAGTAATGAGTTATAAGATAAATTGAAGTAAACTCTGATTCCTTTCTCTTTTTTCCCTCTTGTATGCACAGGGTTTTACGAATGCTGTGAAAAGGCCAGTTCGAATGCGTGAATTTCTATCATGATGAATTGAAGTTGTAAACAATCCAAAGTTGCTATTTTGTTATCCAATATGGAAACAAAAAGAAATATACTGGTACGCTTTACCTGTGGCTTACGCTAACATTTATAGAATTTCCTTTTAGTGTCCATATTTATTTGCAATAGTATGTAACTTCCTCTTCTACGTTGGAATGCTGCTTAACAATTTGCAGTTAACTGGCATGATCTTCAATACCAGCCAAATTTTAGCTAATATATCAAATTCAAACCAGTTTTCCTTTTCAATTGACCGATGGAAAGAAAGACTTAGGTAAGGGAATGAGACTTGTTGGAGAATCTCATTGCCTGGCAATTGCCAAATAATGAAATAACCATGTTATAACCCTAGCAAAAAATTGAAAAGGAAAAACATGGTTATAATTGCTGCATTCTACCAAATGTTACTGCTTTTTGCCTGATAGCTTTAATTACATAGTTTTTTTGGGGGGGGACAAATGAGAGGTTTAAATCCACACTTTAGTTTCAAATGAAGTCCCCTGATACTTAGTTGTGAAAGGTTTACTCACATTCAACCGTTGTGGAAGAATATATTCATGTATTTGTGTGCAACAGTTGGGATTTGCCCAGGCCAAACGTTAGATTACTGATTCCTTTACTCCAATTGAGACTGTTTGAAAATTTTAACACCATGAGAGAACAATACAAAAGGAAACAAATTTTATTTCACTACAATTACATAAGACTCTTGATAATTACATTGAACCGAATCTATAGTACATATGTCAATTTTCATTGTATCTTGATCAAATCTCTGCCAATTAGGACACTCCTAACAATACAAGTTCACAGTGCTTATCATCTGGTAGACAACCCCTATCCCCACCCAAAAGACACGAAGAAAAGAACTAATCGATGCCAACACTAATTCTAAGTTTCTGCAATTATACCTGAATACTTCCACCAGATCTGCCAGGAGTATCATCTGGGGGACTAATTGATATCCAAAGCAAAGACACTGTAATTGAAAGCAGCCCTGACCAGACATATACAATTGTGGGTACCCTTCCTCTTCTCCCCATCAATCCCTTGCCAAATGGGTACATGTGAGCCAAACCCAAGAAGCTGAAGAATAAGCCTCCTATGAACTTATTCCATTGTGGTAACACATTGTATATGGTTCTTGAAAACGCCATAACTATTGCAATTAGGTTTACCAATATGATTGTCAGTGGCAGTATGAAGAGACTTGTCCATTTGACCATGTAAAGTTCAGCATAAATATCATCTTCGTCTTCAGCTGAGGACTTGGTGGTTAACTTGAAAGAAATCTCAATACCAGCTATCACTTTAAGGAGACCCTGGATCACAGCAACAATGTGAGCGCTGGTTCCACCAATGGCCCAAAATTGCTCATTACGCCACAATTCCTCCAATGCAATTCCAGACCATTTCACTTCCAGAATGGAGATAAGACTCAGTGTGATAGTGATGATAAGGAGGTAAACAAGGAAAGCACTGTTAATGCCTTGGACGATAAAAGTTCCTGTGAAGAGAGAGAGAGCTGGCAGAAAGCAGTAAACGACTAAGAAGATTGAGGTGAAGGGGTAGATGGCAACATTCATGTACGCAATACGCTGTAGGAACTTGAGGCTCTTGCTTCCAAGGATGGCATTGTTTCGGGAGAAGAAGATTTCCACTGAACCTGTTGCCCATCGTAGGACCTGGTGGAGACGGTCAGTGAGATTGATTGGTGCTGAACCATGGAAAGCATCACGCTTTGTGATGCAGTACACAGACCGCCACCCACGGTTGTGCACCCTGTAACCAGTCACCACACCTTCAGTCACTGAGCCATAGATCCAACCTATTCTGTCTCCCCATTCAGTCTTGTCTTCATACCTGTGCATTGCAGCAAAATATCAATCTAGTTACCAGGTGCACAATCTATCTATATATCTATATATATCAAGTAAAAAAACAGAATGAATGCAGAAACAAGAAGGCCTTATTTTTTCTTTTGGGTTGTTTTATAATCCTTGATGGGGTCTTTGTTTGGAAACAAAAAAAAAAAATCTTTTATTTTTTCTTTATTTTTGGTTCAAAGGAGACTAGTTAGGCTTATAAGCTATACAATGAGAGCTAGTCCCTCCCTCACTCCCTCCCTCCCTCCCTCTCTCTCTCTCTCTCTCTCTAAACAAAAGAAATGTTTGCTTGATTTTCCTGTAAAGAGCTGTTTCTGAGAAAATTCTTTCAAAAACGGTAGTAAGCTCTCTCTTTGAACAGACTCTTGTTTTAGTCTTATCCCCCTCCTTTGTCAAGCCACAATCTTGTATAGATTTAAGAAGAAATTCATGTCAACCACCAGTTAAAGATAAGCAGACAGCCAATAAACAGGCAATTACCAGCACGAGATGACAGCAACTGCCTCAGCGACAGTGCGTGCATCTAATGGTGGACACGGCACGAGCAATGCACCAGGAGGCCGTCCATTCTTTATAGACATGTGATCAGCAAGTGGCCATCCTTGAAACTCTGCTACAGCTATGGACTCTGTGAATATAGTCGAATTGCCAAACTTCAATGGCAGATTCAGGTCAGGGTGTAGATTTAAGAGCTGCTTATCATCATCTTCCTCATTCTGAGATGGAAGCCGAACATGTGCTGCCGGGGTCTTGACTTGCCCGAACGCGCCTGACTACTCATTGGCCCTTGGTGGGTGGAACCCATATAGTGCATACCACCGGAACATGCAACCATTTCCGACATACACAGGGCCTTGCAGACCATCAAGCGCTTGCATATTTCCTGTAAGCAATATGATCAAGTCTGATCAGTTATTCCTCAGAATAAAACCAACAAGAAAGAATATAACAGTCTAGAATTCCTGTTTGGTCTATAGTAGAAATGGTTTTATGGTGAAACAACTGCGAAATTATAAAGTATTTAGTTTTCGCTAAAAAAACAATGAAATAGTTTTTCTGCAAAAAAATTAATTTATTAGAAATAAAAACCATTTCATAAACAATTTTTTTAGAGGTTTTTGATCTAGTTTCTGCTTATAGGAAATAAAAATCATTTCTTAAACTCTTCCAAACAGATTAGAAATGTTACGATTTTGGTTCAATTCCTCACAAGGAAGACTTCTAATTGGTTTGGAAAAAAATGGTTTCCTATTTTATAATTATTTGTTCTAATAGGAGTGATAGTAATTTCTTATTGGATATTGCTTGTCGTAGTAATAGTAGTAAAAGAAGTTGTTTTATTTGTTGTTCTTTTCCTGTTAGCATTAAAAAAATTTCTTCTATATAAAAAGGGTCTCAGAAAAGATTTGAGGCACACCCATAATTCTCATATACATTTTAAACTAGAGGGGTTTACTACTAGAGCTAGAATGAGTGCCTTTGTTGTATTGGGACTTTAAGATGAGAGTTTGACAACTTTGCTTTTCCTAAAGTTGTAGTTAAAAATTAATAAAGCAATGAATTTGTTGGTGGATGCAAGCAAAGAGATTGTCAAACCACATTAATTATTAGTGTTATTACTTTTTATTTATTTTGTCTATTTAATTGTTATGGTTATATTTTTTGCCTAAAATTAAGTACATGGATTTTAAAGTAAAATCCTAACAAGTTGTATCAGAGTTACAGTTCTGATGGTGAAAATACAAAAAATAGGCATGATTAATATTAAGTTATTTGATGAATTGAAGATGGAAGAAGGTATGATAAATATTAGCCTTTTCAATTCCATTATCACTAATTTGTTGAGTAGTATGTTGAGAGAGACGAAATACTTGCCACCGGAAGAAGAAGTTACGATGTTAATGGTGTGCAAGGAAGTTTGGATGGATGGAGAGGTTTTCACGGTATCTCCAAAGAGAGATAAGTTAAAGAGGTCAAATGTATTCGAGGTTGAAGAATTATTCGTGATTATATCAATAGAAGAGCTAGACAGAGTGAGCGAGTGGAGCACTTTAAGGAATGTGGAAGAAAGATCAAGATCTAAGTCTCTAGATTTTTCAAATAAGGAGTGCATCTACAACAAAGAAGAGGAACACACACAATTGCAAAACAAGGCCACGATGAAGGACTTTGAAAAGTTGAGTAGAATGAAGGAGACTGATAAAGGAAAGGCTAATGAGGGTGATGAGATGCAAGTTCTTGATGCTTCAAAAGTAGTGATGACAGATACCGTGAACGAAGAAAGCTTGTACGTGTTGAATGAGAGGATGATTGTTTCGAAAAGTAAGCGGATGAGAATGGAAGACCAAAAGGAACAATCACACCAACCAAAGAAGAAAACCAAATTTGATGATGATGTGGAGAATTTGAACCAATGTAGAGATTTGTTAGGATTTTGGCTCAATTCTCCACAAGAAAAACTTTTAACTGGTTCAAGAAAAGTGGTTTCCTATTTTATAATTGTTTGTTCTAATAGAAGTGGTAGTAATTCCCTATTGGATATTGTTTGTTCTAGTAGTAGTAGAAATTGTTTTCTTTGTTGTTCTTTTCCTATTAATATTAGGAAAATTTTCTCTATATATAAAGGGGTCTCAGAGAAGATTTGAGATACACTCATAATTCTCATATATATTGTAAACTACAAGGGTTTACTAATAGAGTTAGGATGAGAGCGGGTTTTGGGTTATCAAGTAGCGAGGAAATTTACAACTAGAGTTAGGTTAACGGTTTTTGTTGTATTGGGACTCTGGAGTGAGAGTTTGATAACTTTGCTCTTTCTAAAGTTGTAGTTGAAAATTAATAAAGCAGTGGATTTGTTGGTAGATGTAGACATAGAGGTTGCTGAACCATACTAATTATTGATGTTATTACTCTTTATCTATTTTACCTATTTAATTGTTATGGTTATAATCTTTTGCTTAAGATTGAGTACGTGAATTTTAGAGATAAAATCTCAATATGAAAGATACCCAAAGTTTTGTACTTTACCATCAAAAAAGACAGTTATGATTTGCATATTGATCTGATGGATCAATGCCTTCAAACCTTTGAGGGAATTGGATGTAGCAAATCCGATCACCACCACGGTCCATCATGAAGCACATTCCTTCCTTTATAGCTTTAGAATTATAGATATAATGGTCACAATGTAAATTGAGGATGAAAGGACCATTGGACAATATTGCTGAAGCTCTAACCATAGCATTCATGGCACCAGCCTTCTTGTTGTGATCATATCCAGGCCGCTTCTCACGTGAAATATACCCAAACATTGGTAGTCGAATGTCAATCCCAGTGAAGTCCAATCTTTTCTCATCTGGGTGACCCATCACTGGGTCATTTTCTGGGACCTTACTCATAACCTGTGACAAATTTCATATTCAAATATTATTTAGTATGTAAATACTTCGAACTTTAAGAGTTTTTTCTTTTCTTTTTCTTTTTTTAATTGCAAAAATGATAATCCGGATTGAACTCAAAACAATACCCAACCACAATTTAAAAGTTGCTTGGAAAGGGAAAAAATGTTAAATGTTCCTTAAAATGAAAAGCACAAAGAAAAATCCGACATATGTGTAACAACTTTTTGAACCAATTAAAGTTTTAACAGAACATTTGAGACTCACTCTACTAATAAAAAACTTTTGGGTTCAAGTTATCTCATCATGGTAGGATGAGATAAACCTTACCCGATGATCGGATCTATGAGTAGAGAAACTCACACAATGTTAATAGGGACTCTACCATCTCCCAATTTTCTCTTAACTTTTTTTTTTCTCAAAAAAAATTTAAAGGTAAAACACATACTTGAAGCAATTTCATGAAAAGAAAGGGAATTGCTTTTGTTGTTGCTTAATACTTCTACAACAGTGTTCATTAAGGGAAGGAATTTATGTACTACTTGTGAGAGTTTGAAATAATTTATGTTTTAAGTTAAACCTAATATTTAGGAGAGTTTACGAAAATATTTTAAAACTGATAAATAATTTATGATAAATTGAATTCAGAAAAAAAAAAAAAAAAAACTGTTACTTTTGCTTGGCCAAACGGTAATGTGATCACCTGCAAGATTCCAGCATGGTCTCCCTTTTTGTGATCGCTGGTTGGGTTGAGCCATGTGCCAGGCCAGTGTGTGCCATCAGCCATCCAGGTGGCTTTGGTGACCTGCACCCCTTCTGGTGGCAGAACGCCTCCGTTCTTCTCCTTAAGTATCCTCTTTTCCTTCATTTTTTCCCTTGAGTTATATTTTTCACACCGTTTACGTATGGACTCAGGGAGACCATTTATTCTGACCTTAAATTCATCATACTCTCTCTTTATCCATCGCCGATCCTTCACAAAATCAGGCTGTTTTTTTTTTTCTTGGTTGGGTCAGTTTTTTGACTGAAGTAGCTGTCTGGGTTCCTAGGCTCAATGTTGTGTTTCCTGCAGAATGGCACCCATACCTGCAAAATTTGTACATTTTCAATAATTTAAGCTACCTTAAAAACAATCTTAACTAAGTTTTGTCATTTTCAATCAATTTTGGGTCAAGAATGTAATAAACTAAAACCTCAACAAAGCGAACAGCCTCTGCCATGGCCTCAAATGTGAGAATGGCACCACCATCATCAGAAATGTAGCAGGACAGCTTCTCCACTGGATAATCCACAGCAAGGATTGATAACATGGTGTTGGCAGTGACGAGAGGCGGTTCTTTCTCCGGGTCAGCCGTGAAGACGAAGACGTCAACACCTGGGAGGTCAGACCGACCGGTCGGATTTGAAGGAGAGGGCTGATCAAACTTGTCGCTGAGTGTAGCCACGTCTGTAGCTCGGTTGATTGGGTTAAGCTTAGGTAGTATATCTAAAAGCCAAGAGAATGCAAACCAAAACTCACAAACTATTGACAAACCCCATAACCACATTGCATCTTCATTAGGATTTCTGACACGCCATTGAAGGAAAAAAGGTAGTACTATCATACGGATTGCAATCAGTAGCCTGTTTTTTTTCAAATAGAAAAGTTAATTTAAAAGCTTAGGGTGCGTTTGGATTGAACTGAAGTAGAAGGGAAAAAAAAAGGAAGGGTGTGTGTGAAAGTCTTTCTTTTTCTTCCCTTTGCTTTCCTTTGCTTTCCTTTCCTTTCCTTTCATTCTCCTCAATCAAAACACAGTTATAATTTCAGCAATTCAAATGATGAATTAATTCATATTGAGGTGTATGTGAAAACCTGTAAGGGCTAAGAACAACTGCCTGAATATTAATTTTCCTAGTCAATGGTTTCCATGGCTTGTCCATAAAATCCGACTTGCTCACGCCGGTTTCATAAGAATTTTCTTCCTCCGACCAAAACGCGTTTCCGATACTCGTTTCAAACAACCAGCGGTTATGATCAAAATCCCCTGTTTGGCTCCTCAACAACATGGACTTATTGTTCGACTTCTTCACAGACAATCTTCTTTCCAAGTTGTTCCCCATCCCCGCCGTGTTATTACCACCATTGCCACCTCCCCCTGGCCGTTGGGTGGTTCCATATGGGGCGGACCCATCTGTCTTAGAGTCCGATGAGGGCCCTGAATATGCTCCTGGCTGGTTATCAGGGGTAGGGGGCATAAGGACACTGTAACTGATGTAGTCATTCTGCCCTAAGTTATCACCTGACATGTCTAAATCGTCGTCCCTTGACAAGCTCATGATGCCCCCGCTAGAAGTCTGACGTGTGAACTTCACAGATTGTGGCGGTCGGCCAACCGTTGACGGCAACGATGACAATGTTTTTTTGGTTGGGCTTGTTGGAGTTGCCATGTTTAAATGTACAGTCTTTGTGGCTTCCCCTTACTAGTTAAACCGTCTGTTGTAATAACTAGCTACAATCAGAGTCATGCAAAAAAAACAAAAAACAAAAAAAATATGGAAAAGGATTGGGAAAGAAAAAGATGGCTTGTCTGTTCAATGACTGGTCGAGGAAAGGAAAGGGACAAATTGTATTCCAGAGTTCAATGGTCCGTAATTTTGTTCTATTTTTAGATTTACTGCAGCGATTTTTCCTCCCTTGCTTTTAAGCCTGACCCCTCTCGATCTGTGTCTCTCAGACAAGACATGTAGGTTCTTCATAGGCGGTTCTTTAGGTACCAAGCAAATTCTTGCCTCTCTCTCTCTCTCTCCTTCTCTCTGCTGGATTATATATGTTAGAAAAATAAAGAGTGATTGGAGAAAAAACTCTTGTATTATTGATGTATATTATTGAAGTTATTGTGAAAGACGAATACAAGCCTATATATAGGCTAAGAATATAAAACCTAATAGAAATAAGAAACATAGGGTTTATAATAAAACAGGAAACTAAACTAATTAGGAAACTAATACATATGAAACTAGGAAGCTAATATTGCAGTAAGAATAGGAAATATCTTTTAACAGCCCCCCTCAAACTTAAGGTGGTAAAATGAATGCCAACTTGAGTTTGTAAACTGAATTAACGAAGCACAGAAAAGACGAGTGACAGGCAGGGCCCGGAGCGGAATCACGAGTGATGACTTGGCAGGACCCGAAGCGGAATCTCGGGTGATAACTTGTTGCTGCTGATGATGATACTGCTACTGTTGATGCTGCTGCTGTTGATGCTGATGGTGCTGATGGTGATGCTGCTGCTGATGATGCTGAGAGAATCATGGGTGATGACTTGGCAGGACCCGGAGCGGAATCACGGGGTGATAACTTGCTGCTGTTGCTGATGCTGATGATGCTGCTGGTTATGCTTGTTGAAATGTGACTTGGGATTCGGCGGTTCCACAAGATGGTGATGGTGGAATAGATGTAGCTCGTGTTTGAGTTGTTGTTGATGCTGGTGATGCTAATGCTAATGCTGTTGATGCTGATGGTGATGCCGCTGCTGATGATGCTGAGAGAAACATGGGTGATGACTTGGCAGGACCCGGAGCGGAATCACGGGGCTCTTACCAGATGGGAGAGAGGTGGCAGTTATGCTGAAGGTGGAGGTGAACTCCCTGGCGGTTGTGGTGATGGTGGGGGTGATGTAGGTGAAACAGGAGGAGGAGGAGGTGCTGCTGTATTATTGCCATAGAAACAGCTGGGTACTGCATAGCTGCCATCCACTGTTGTTGTTGCTGTGAATGCGGTACCCACTGTTGATGTGCTTGCTGCGACTGCGCTTGCTGCTTCGGTGGGTTGCTCAGATCAGGACCGTTAGTCGGCTGCATCTTGATCTGATTGATTGATTGCGTATAGTTTCTCCCTTACAAAAATCAGAATAATTTCACTCTCCCTCTCTCCTTCTCTCTCTCCAATAAGAGTATGTTATGGCGAATTTGAGGAGTGCTGAGAGAGAGAGTGAGGGCAGAAGTTTGAGAGAGAGGGAGGGCAGAGGTTTGAGGTGTGCTGTTGTAGGTGCCAATGGGGTGAAGGTGAAGATTCAGCAGGGGTTGGTGTGGTGATGCTAATGTTGCTGTTGCTGACTCACGGGTGATTATTTGGTAAAGATTATAATAGTATATAACAAGAAGGAAAAAAAAGGTTATGTTCGGGCGAGCGATATGAGGTTATATCCGGGTGGGCGGCTTAAAGCGAGCGGTATAAAGCCGCCCGCCAAAATTGCGGAAGCTCAAAATACGACTCTCAAAATAAGATCAATAGCTCTGATACCATGTTAGAAAAATAAAGAGTGATTGGAGAAAAAACTCTTGTATTATTGATGTATATTATTGAAGTTATTGTGAAAGACGAATACAAGCCTATATATAGGCTAAGAATATAAAACCTAATAGAAATAGGAAACATAGGGTTTATAATAAAACAGGAAACTAAACTAACTAGGAAACTAATACATATGAAACTAGGAAGCTAATATTGCAGTAAGAATAGGAAATATCTTTTAACAATATATAAAGGACCAAAAATAAGCAACAAACAAATCAGAAATAACAGAGACTCGACTTGAATCAAAACAAAACGAAATATGATTTCCAAAGAGTGGCACAACTTTTGCCAAATCATGATTCATGGGAATTAGCTACCTTGACTTGAAGAGAGAGATGGATGCTGTATTCTTTATTTCTTTCCAACCCAATCCACAATAGGTGATCGCACTCAACATATGATTTTATGTCAGTTCGCTTAAGGTGATCATTGATGGAACATGCCTGCTAAAGGCATCTGCTCTGCACAATTGTAATTATTTAATTAATAAAAAGAAACTGTAATAGAAATTTGAATAACCACTTAAGAGTACTTCAGCGGTAAAGTTTAGAATATTATAGTGTGAGGTTTCAAGTTCTTGTGATGAGATTATCAATCTCAAAGTTTAAGATTTAGGCTGTGTTCACTTAGGGTGGTTGAGATCGGAACAGATTCTTTAGTTATTAAAAAAAAAATCAATTTTAATTTAAAATTACTTTTAAATTGAACCCAAACATTATCATCACAATGAGTTAAATCATAATGTGATACTTTCTCTTAATGTTGAAATGATACTAACGCATCAATTTTTTTTTTTTAAAAACTCACGATTCACTCCAAAATACTAATTTTCACCATCAAACAGTCTCAAAATGAATTTTTTTGAAGAATTAAAATTTTAACTAGATATACTTTTCATATGACCAAAGTTATCATAATTGCTAATTTTTTAAAAATAAAAGTATTAGGGATGAAACATATTTAACAATGATTTTTTTAGGGTTTTTTAAAGAAAATTATCATTGTTATTTTTTGAAAAATTGTTAAAAATATTTTTTAAATGGATTTAGATCATATTATATGATATAAAACTAATTTTATTTCATATATTGTAAAAATATTCTGATATCATTTCTTATCATATATTTTAGGAAATGATAATAAAAAAACTATCATAAAATTAAATTAAATATTTTAAATGAAAAGTTTGTTGATATTTTTTTAATAAAATTAAATAGTCTCACATCTCAAATAAATGAATATCAAATACCATCATAAAAGAAAAATCAAAGACAATTTTTCTATTTTGAAAATTAAAATGATATTGCATTTTTTTATTTTTTTAGAAAATATTTATTCAAATAACCTAAAAATTTATATTATAAATAATTTTCAGATAAATAATTGATAAATATAAATATTGTATTTATCATAATTACTTGAAAATATTTTAACACTAAGGATATTTTAGTCATCATAAAAAGTAATATTCAGTTAAAATTTTGATTTTTTTAAAAAAAAAAATCATTTTAAAACTGTTTAATGGTACAAAATTTATGTTTTAGACTGCAGAGGAGGTTTTAAAAAAATTTGATATGCTAATGATATTTCAACCAACTTCAATGCAGTGCGATTTGCCCTTTATAATTTAACCTATTACCTTAACCTATTACCTAACTTAAATGGATGCAGCAGAAAACTTAATGCCCAACTATTAGCTCTAGGCAATTGTTTTTGGATGTGCTTGTGTTCTGTGTTGATCAAAGGGGGAAAAAAAAGTATTAGCTCTTACTTCTTTTGTTTTATAACCCTTGTTAGGGTGAATATATCAAAAGAAAGATGGTTGAATACTTGAATTTGCTTCTGTCATGTTAACCTTCCATTCCTACTACACACGGCCATATATACCTATAGCACTTTTTTTTTTAATCCATAGGGGAAGTAGCATGAAGATTCAACCCAACGTCTAAAAGTATCCCAAAGAAAAACTAACTTTGAAGTAATAATCACTAAACTAATTAATAATCATAAAATTGATAGGGAAAAAAGTGATTATAGATAAATACAGAGTAAAATTTTAAATTTTACAAGATTTATGTAAGGATAAAAAAAATAACCCAAGAATCTAAATCAACATAAATCAGTTGATAATGTTCATCACGACGCTTTTCATCTACTGTCCTTAGGCCTAAGCTCAATTCCTTCAATAATGAGACCATTCTTAGTGATGAAATTATCAACCTCTCGTAGGCTACAGACCAAAATTCCATAATCTCCATATTCATTGAAAAAGTCACCCATCTCAATCTCCATCCACCCATCTCCTCTCTCTCTAGTGAGACGGGGCATATTCTCTAAAGGATCTAGGAATACGCTAAGCCTTTGCCCATCCTCACTTCCTTCTACGTTAACACACAACTCTACAGGTCTTTCGTGAAATCCATCTTTGCTCCAATCAAGCCTAAATACAAGGTATGCCGCATAGGTTGTTTTGAGGGACAGAACACTAGTCTCTATCTTTCCTTTGACATCAAGCCACCATACATAATTGAGCACAGCTACTTCGGCGAATCTGGAGAAACATTAGTATGTAAATTATAACATATCAGTAGAATAACACCAACAATCTTAACAACAAATATGATAATTAATGATCATTCTTTTCTATTATAAGGCTTCATAGTGAACCTGGACTCTGGTAGAGATGTCCACTGCCAATACTGAGATGTATCTCCCCATGTAATTGAAAGAGCTCTTGCCCCTAACATGTAACATTTTTTCCCGCTTTCTTGCTCAAGTGCAAAGCTCTATATCAAAGAATGAAATTTCAATTTTTTATATGTACATGTACATATATATATACATTTATATATTTATATTGTCTATAATGTAATATTCAGTCGAATCACCTTTGTTTGAAAAATCTAGTTAATACTAATCATGTTCAGGGTTTGAATTGAACCTTGTATTTGCAGATGATATTAGAGTAAGGTTTTCATACACAAGGAATGAAGGATAACTAGAGAGAACACACAGAAGTGATAATTTGGCAAATGAAGTAAACAAAACACCAAGCTAAAATTAGATCGACTCAAATCAGAATGAGTACAACAGTTCACAAGATGAATATGATACATAAAAAAAAAGAAATGAAAAACCTTACAATATTTCAAGAAATCTAACTAAGGGATAAAGTTAGTATATTTTTATTGGAAGACATGTCTTTCCCGAATATGGATCATACATTTACCGTTCATTGCAGCTTCTTATGAGAGGGAATCACTTGACATTAATCTCAATAACAGACTACTTGTTTCACCTCACTCAGTATATATTTTCTTAAGTTAAAACCCACACACACGCCTCAAACCATTGTCCATTTAGTGGGCAGGTAAGTACCAATGCTCCAAACTGGGCAGGGAAGTGAACTCCAGTTCACTTCACTCAGTATCTTAAGTTCTAAATAGATCTCTAATACAATCCTAGATATTAAGAAACCAAGGCAAGTACTTATCAAGATGGAAAAACACATAAAGTGAATTGTAAAGGAAACCATCTCAGTTGATGGATAATGCTCTTAATTTTATTCAACTACATAAATCAATTAAATTTGAAGATAGAATACAGTTAAACAATTAATTCCACAACATATTAATAATGCAGTGAGAAACCAGATGCTCAATCAACAATCTACTTCAGGAAGAACACCAGTAAAACTAAGGAGCTTTGCGCACAACAAAATGTTCATCTTAAAGAGTACTTCCAGATCAAGAAATTTCCAGGCGCTTAGTGGCTTGAATGTGATTTAGAAAGTCAATATCCTGTAACTTCAATGGGGATTAAAACATTTAATAAATAAAAAAAAGGAGATGAAAACAACAATGCAAACATTAACGTTGATTTATAGGCTCAATATTTGATCCCAGTGTACTTAAATTATTGAAGAAATATTTTTGGGAGTTTCACTTGAATTGCAGTGAAATTTGTTTGGATTGAGGGAGAGGAGACAAACGGATATGATAAGAGTATTCCTTCAAATTTTCACAGTTATTTACTCTCCCTACAAACTCCCAGACAATGTGGAATTAAAAAATCTATAGTTTTGAAGGAATTTTGAGAAATAAAAAGTACACATCCAAATCTCCTCCTCTCCATTGAAAAGCTCCCCAGCAAAGGGGTATCCCTCCTCCTTATTTCCTCTCATCCCCTTCCATCCAACAAGGAGAAAAGAAAGAAATAAAAATTATAAAAAAAAGGAGAAAAGTGATAAAATATACAACTTCGGTATTTGAAGTTTTGAACAGACCATTAGACCAAATCCAGAGTTACCTAGTATACGGAGGCAGAATCATCGCTAATGGACTCTTATCAACCAGATCATAACAAGAAAAGTTGAAATTTAGGTATACTTTTACCAACTAGCGTAAAATTATAAAATAATATTTGTAATCTGGTCCTAGAATCAAATTTTCCCCTCCTAACTCGATCATCCAGAAACAGCGTTTTGTTTTAAGTGATAGAAAGCAATTGCTATAGCATCTTTCACTAAAATTGAACGGATTATAATACAATATAAGACATATGCTTATCAAATTTCATAAAAATCAAAGGAACAAGTATGAGCAAGTTTTGCTTACCATGGTACCATTGGCAATGAGGATTGGATTATGACAAAGATGGAAATAAAGCTCCTTCTTCGACAAGGTAACCAAGATCGATGATGAAGAGACCGAATTGGAGATGATCTCATGGTAATCAGACGGTAGGAAATTCTCCCACACGGAATCTGCATCAGCAGCTGATTTGAAAGCAGGAGAGACCAGCGATGATCTGCACGCATCTCGAGGCGATGTGAAGGAAATGATGTGAGATAGACATTCTTCAGGCAACAGGGTACTGACATCCATTTTTTTGATTCTGTGTTTTCTTTTCTTCTTCCTTTTCAATAATGTTCGGTTTCCAAAGAAGGTTATGCTTTTATATGCTCAAGTCAAATGATAAATGGAAAAAGATGAGGTCTTGCTGTACACAGCCATTTAACAGCAATTCTTTGGACAACTCGCCTAAGATTGGTAATTTGGTATTCGTCTTGGTCGCCCATATACAAGTTTCCATGCAGGTTGATGGAAAATGACTTCGTTGACCCTGAACAGCTAAAACGAAACGGTGAGTTTCATGAAGTCAATTTTGTGAGATGCCCCTGCCAGAATTACTTCCCAACAATGGATTTAATTTAACTTAAATTCAATTTTTTTGTTTTAAAGATATTTAAAATGTTGAATTTAAATTAAATTAAATTCAACACCGAAACACCATTAATATTACATTCATTTCAAAATGGAGGTGACTCTTACTTTTTTAAAGCAATTCTAACTCTAAATTTAAAATTATTAAAAAAAAATTGAATATTTATGAACTTCATGAAAAATATATTTAAAAAATTTATTATTATTTAGACTTTTACTTATACTTCATATATTTATTGTTATATGTTTCTTGAATAATTTATTAAAAAAAATTGTTTCAAGAAAATAATACTAAAAGCAAATTAGTTTTTAGAAGTAAAAAATAATAATTCTAAATTAAATTTACTTGAGTTGAAGTTATAAAGTAGAAGGAAAAAAAAAATTAAACATCAACAATATTGATAAAGTGATTCCAAAAAAATGGCAACAAATTGAGTATTTTATGTTAATAATTCGAAGGTTAAGATATTCTAATTATTTGATACAAATTCTTATTTGATATAGTTTTACTTAAACTATAAAATTAAAAAAACTTTCAATACCTCAAAAATGTTACAAATACATGACACCATAATGACCAAATTAAAATACAAAATCACACAATTTTACATTCAATATTAAATAGTTAAAAAAAAAACTAATGTTGCAGACAGCAGCTTTTGGTTTTTAAGCTATAAATTTAATGGCCAATTTAAATAAATAAAAAATAGGTGGCTGTTAAAATTGAGTGGAGAGAAAAGGGTTTTGGGTAAAAGTTCTTTTATTGCTTAAGATAAAGTTAGGTAAAGTATAGAATTTATTTGTAAATTCTATTAAAATTGATAAAATTTACAAAAAAAAATTTAACTAATTTTATCGTTTTATTAGTAAACATGATTAAAATGTCCATCAGACATAAAAAGAAAATCAAATACATTGTAGATTCATCCACGTTGATAGACATTTCAATCTCTTTCATCTTTTCTGTCCAAAAAACATAAGCATGACATGTGTAAAAAGTAAAAGCGGCGTGTGTTCAAATTTTCGTTAATGGTTTTTGTTAGTTATTTTGAGGATGTTGATTGTAAAAATTAGGTTAAAATACAAGCATAACCTTTCATCTTTTCTACCCCAAAAAACATAAACACGACATATGTAAAAACAAAAAGTGGCATGTGTTCAAATTTTCATTTATTCTAAAAATATTCTCAATGTGTGGTCTTATCAATCATTTTGATAATGTTGATGGTAGAAATTAGGTTAAAATACAAGTATAACTTTGCGGTTTGATCTATTTTCATAATAAACAATTGAATTTTTTCGGTACATAACAAATTTTGTTGTTTCAATTAGTTACACTGTAACTCTTTTAAACATTATTTATAAACGAAATTGTCTTAAAAATTCAACAATACAATAAATTTGATCTTGATTTTCTGTACACTTACAAAGAAATGTTATCTATCGTGAAAAAAAATATAATAATTTTTTAAAATTGAAAATATTTTTCTTATTATTTTTTTTTACTTTTAAAGATTGAAAACTCATTAAAAAAAATAGTACACCCGTAAAAAAAATCGTAAAAATTATTAAATAACCTTTCGATGATTTATAAAATTTATTATTGATGCCCAAATAAATATAAATAAATATTAGTAGATGGAAAGTTGGAAACCAACGGTATGTTAATAGGGCAAACACTGAATTTGCTTTGCACAGGGAGGAGCTATTGCCACAGCTTAAATAGCCCAATCTCAAGTTCTCATTGTAGTTAGACGGAAATACCCTTTTTTTAATGATGCTGCAATGCTAAAACTAAATTTCATTATTTATTTTTTCTCCTTTAAATTTCATTATATTTTCAGGCTGGGTATATTCAATCGAATTTCAATTCATGAACGCCAAAAAAACTTAATCAAAATACTAAAAAAAAGAAGGTGAAAATTACAGTAGTATTTATAGGCTCAATTTTTATATAAGCCATAATCCAAAACTGCAACTCCTATAAGCCATTATCAATTAATTACCTTTCAAAATTTTGTAAAAGAATTCTTACAATTATATTTTATGAATCTAATATGTTTTTACTCTTAAAAAAGAATAAATTTTATTTTTAATTTGATTTTTGTTTTTATTAAATCCTTAAAATTTAAAATATTTTTATTGAGTATTTTAAGTTTAGTATCCGTTTCAATAAAATCCGTCCCTGCAAACGTGCCGTTACATTGTCATGGAGCTCCGCATTCATTGCAGATGACTTTTCCGTCGCTGAAATAAAGAGGAGCATAGGCATGTTTGTTAAGTTTTTTTTTTTATGATTTTTGCTTCGAGATTTCAATATGCAATACGGATATGGCTAAAACTATTTATTGGAAGGTTAAAGTTTCAGTTAGATGTTGAATATTATGATTTTTTTATTTATCTGTTTTGCAATAATCACATTTCAAAATAGATGAGGTTGAAAATTTGTATATTTGTTATCGATGTTTACGTGGATTAAGTTAAGTATTTGATCTAAATTTTTAATGAAATAAAATGATTTGGTTGATTTTAAAAATTAATTTATTAAATTAAAATAATCAGATATATAACAAATAAAATAACCTTACCATCAAAGTAGATGCAAAAAATTAATAATTTATCCTATGTGATGGAGAATACTCTAATTTTTAGAATAAGACAAGTCAAAGAACCCCGCCGCCAAGAAGTCTTCCCACGAATGTCGCAAGGGTCAGCGAGTTCACAAGTGGATCTAATTTCGAAAAAATATGTTTTGATGACGTAATTATAGGTATTTATCTAACAAAAAATTATAATGCAATCTTAAAATTTTAAATGAGTTTAACATTCAATTCATACGTTAACTAAACCCAACGAAAAATGAGTATCTTTTTTTAAAATACATAATAAATAAAATAATATATTGCTATTATATTTAGTTTTTAAATTCATTTATTCTCGTATATTTATGCAGGAGTGAATAAGAAAATTTTGAATTTCTTTATCTCTGACTTAGTAATGTTTTAAATTTGTGTTTCATCCTTGGAATTTTTTTTGTATATCCTACATCAATGAATAGTTTCAATTTTTTTTCGTAATAAATAACTAAGCATCTCAACACGTGCATTTAACACGTATTGAGATGTTAAGTTGTTTAATTCGATAAAAGGGCAGATCAACACGCGTTACATGTTGAGATGATAGTATCGATGAAATCATATTCTCAAAAAAATCATTTTAAAGGGTCAAAAATAAGTTTTTTATTATAAATAATAAATGATTTGATTATAATATAAATGCACAACACTATCGCATAACTTATTACACCACACTAATGAGAACCGTCTGAATCTTGATATTTTAGCAATGAATCAAGACCTCGTTCGCTTGCAACTTCTTGTTCTCATATATAAAATAGTAAATCTTTTTTCACTCTTTTTAATGATGTAGAAAGGTAGATCGAGCAAGTCTAACTACAAAAATTTTTGTTTTGAACTTTTGATAAGTGTAACGACAAAAATTAAAAAGAAGAATCAATTGGACCTCTTTTTGTTGTGAATCAAAAGAAAGTAGTAAGAAGATTAACCCCATGATGTCGAAGTGTCTAAAGTTTTCCTACTTTAAGTAATAATCTAATACTCATAACTCACAAGGATTGGTTTAACAATCATAAAATTCAGAAAAGAAATGAAAAGTAACCATTAATATATACATCAACACTAAAATTTCTTACAACATTTGCAGAAGAAGAGAAAAAGAACCCAGGAGTCTAAGAAGTATCAACATAAATCACTTGATAAGGGTCATTACACCAATTATCATTTTTGTCTTATCTACTGTGCTTACTCCTTAGGCCTAAGCTCAATTCCTTCAATAATGAGACCATACTTTTCGATGGAGGTATCAAAATGTCGTACACTACAGACCAAAATTCCATCATCTCCATATTCATTGAAGAAGTCACCCATCTCAATCTCTATCCACCCATCTCCTCTCTCTCTAGTGAGCTGGGGCATATTCTCTGAAGGGTCTAGGAATACACTATGCCTTTGCTCATCTTCACTTCCTTCTAAGTTAACACACAACTCTGCAGGTCTTGCTTTAAATCCTTGTCTTCCCCTTGTAAACCTAAATACAAGGTATGCTGCATAGGTTGTTTTGTGGGACAGAACACTAGTCTCTATCTTTCCCTTGACTTCAAACCACCATACACGTATGAACTCAACTACTTCAAAGAATCTGGAGAAACATTATAATATGTGGATTATGACAAACCGGTAAAATAACAACAAATATGATAATTAATAATCATTCTTATTTATTACAAGGGTAGCAGAACCTGGACTCTAGTAAAGATTTCCACTGCCAATACTCAGGTGTAACTCCCCATTCAATTGAAAGAGCTCTTGACCCAACCATGTAGCATTTTTTCCCGCTTTCTTTCTCAATTGCAAAGCTCTGTATCAAAGAACAACAATTTCAACTTTTAAATGTACATAAACACGTACATTTTACATTTTTAGATAATCTATAATATAATATTCAGTTGAATCACCTTGTTTGACAAACCTACTTAATATTAATTTTGCTGAAAGTTTGAATCTTGTATTTGCAGATGATATGTCTAGTATGGTTTTTATATATAAAGAATGATCTTGAGAGAAAATTTCACATAAGTGATAATTTGGCAACTGAAGTGAACAAAACACCAAGGCAATACTAGATTGACTCGGAATCATTGACAAGATAAATATGAAACTCCCTTTGTCCCAAAATGTTTGTCCTGTTGCACTATTCATCCAATTAAATTATTAATTTTTTTTGTAATTTTAAATTAATAAATTATCCAAGAAAAATGGAGGTCGAAATTGCATCAAAAAGTGAAAACGGACAAATAATGTGGGACGGAGGGAGTATATAAAATAGAAAAAGAAAACCTTTAAAAAATTTAAGGAATCCTGATAAGGGATAAGTTAGTAGACTATGTGGAAGTCCTGTCTTTCCCGGATACTGTTGGAAGTCCCGTATCTTTCCCAGATACTGATCATATATTTACTCTTAGCATTGCTGCTTCTTGTGAGAGGAAATCACTTGACATTAATCTCAATAGCATACAACTTGTTTCACTTCACTCAGTATCTTAAGTTCTAAATAGATCTCCAATACAATCCTAGATATTAAGAAACCAAGGCAAGTACTTATCAAAAAAGAAAAAAGACACAAGGCGAAAGTCTCATCATCCTGCACTGCATCTCTGGGTTTGTAAGGCTATGGTTGGATATAGGAAAAAAATGAGGGAAAAACTAGAAAGAGTGAAGTAAAGAAAAAGGAAAGGAAAAAATTGCTTGTTTGAATATGAAAGAAAATACTGCTTTTAGATTATGTTTTTTTTTCCTAATATTACTATTATTATGTAGACATTGCCATTCTTTCAACTTTTTCTCACACTGCACAGCCAATTTGAAGCAACAAATAGGATTCAAACAATAGAAGTTACCCGTTAAACTGAAGCCCTTTCTAACACCTATTTCTTGTCTCCTTTCTAGGGTCAATTAAGGAGTTGAGTCAGGTGCTCTCTTTGCTCTTCACTCATTCAAATGCCATCCTGACTATGCTGCTTTGCTCATATGTCGGAGCACAAAAAGTGCCCAATTAAATTTTCCCTGATAATTTTCAACTAATTGAGAGAGAAGGAGATCATAAAAGTATCCCCTTCAAAATTTCTCATTTCCTCTCTCTCTCCCCAGCTACAAACTCCTAGACAACGCGGAGTTTAAAAAACTATAGTTTTGAGGGGATTTGAAGGGATAGTACTCACCCAAATACTTTCATCTCCAGGGTCCACGACTCCATGTACCTTTCTAGTTTCTTTCCTCTCATTTCCTCTCCATCCAAACAAGAAGAAAAGAGAAGAATATATATATATATATATATATATATATATATTCATTTTTGGTATTGAAAAGACCAAAACCAGTATTACCTACGATACAGAGTCAAAGTCGCTAATGGGCTCTTATCAACTAGATCATAGCAAGAACAAAAAGCCATCCATCTTTCATCTGAAATTTGGGGATAGTTTTACCAGCAAGCTTATAATTATAAAATCATATATATATATATATATATATATACATATATATATTCATTTTTGGTATTGAAAAGACCAAAACCAGTATTACCTACGATACAGAGTCAAAGTCGCTAATGGGCTCTTATCAACTAGATCATAGCAAGAACAAAAAGCCATCCATCTTTCATCTGAAATTTGGGGATAGTTGTACCAGCAAGCTTATAATTATAAAATCATATTTTTAATCTGATCCTAGACTCGAGTTTCCCCTCCTAACTCAATCATCCACCATCTGTTTTTGTAAGTGATAGAAAGAAATAGATTAGCATCCTCCACTAAAATTTAACAGATTAATATATAAGGCATGCCTTTTCATTTTAAGTTCCAAGCAAAAGAAAAATGTACAAGTATGGGCAACTTTTGCTTACCATGGTACCATTGGCAATGAGGATTGGGTTACGACAAAGATGTAAATAGAGCTTCTTTTTCAACAAGGTAACCAAGATTGACGATGTAAGACCGAGTTGGAGATGATATAATGGTAATCAGACAAGAAAGAATGTGAGCAATGCAGCATAGTCAGGAGGCATTCGAATGAGCAAAAGAGCAAAGAGAGCACCTGACTCAACTCCTTAATTGGCCCTAGAAAGGAGAAGAAATAGGTGCTAGAAAGGGCTTCAATTTAACTGGTAAAGACAATTGCTCTGAATGCGAAAATTTCTTTTTTCTTTTATTTTTTGAGTCCTATTTTGTGCTTCTAGTTGGTTGTGTGTAGTGTGACAAAAAGTTGAAAGAATGGCTACATAGTGACAGTAATCTAGAAATTACGAGCATAATCTAAAGCAATATTTTCTTTCGTATCCAAACAGATAATATTTTTCTTTTCCTTTCCTTTACTCTTTTCTTGTCTTTCCCTCATTTTGCTTATATTATTGGAGAACTATTTTTGGTAATTTCACTTAAGCTGTATTGTAGGGAAATATGTTTGGATGGAGGGAGAGAAAAGAGAAGGAGATGATAAGCGACCCCTTCAAATTTCTGTATTGAATAGACCAAAACCATGAGTAACCTAAGATACAGAGGCAGAGTCATCGCTAATGGGCTCTTATCAACCAGATCATAACGAGAAAATTTGAAATTTAGGGATGCTTTTACCAGCAAGCGTACAATTATAAAATCATACTTTTAATCTGATCCTAAACTCTAAATTCCCCTCCTAACTCAATCATCCACAATCGGTTTTAGTTTCAAGTGATAGAAAGCAATTGGTATAGCATCTTTCACTAAAATTGAACGGATTAATATATAAGACATGCTCGAGTTTTCATTTCAAGTTCCATAAAAATAACAAGTATGGGCAACTTTTGCTTACCATGGTACCATTGGAAATGAGAATGGGGTTATGACAAAGATGTAAATAAAGCTCCTTCTTCGACAAAGTAACCAAGATTGACGATGATGAGACCGAGTTGGAGACGATCTCATGGTAATCAGACGGTAGGAATCTCTCCCACACGGAATCTGCATCTGCAGCTGATTTGAAGGCATGAGAGACCAGAGATGATCTGCACGCATCTCGAGGCGATGTGTAGGAAATGATGTGAGATATACACTCGTCCGGCAACAGGGCACTAATATCCATTTCTGTTCTGTTCTGTTCTGTGTTTTCTTTTGTTCTTCCTTCTCAATGTTCAGCTTGCAAGAAGGATACGCTTTCGCTTGCTCAAGTCAGTGAGAAACGAAAAGCGGAGGACCTGGAGGAATTGTTGACTGGCTCGGGTCTAAACCAGAGGTTTTAGACCGAACCAATTAGAAACAGACACGTCAGTAAATGTAAGCCCAGAAAAATTTGTTGAGCCAAGTGAGATAATCTTGACTGCACCGAGTGCAATGAATTGATCGAAAGCTTGATCAATATTTTTTTAAAAGTATTATATTATAACTAAGATTTTTAAAAATTATTAATAAAATTTTTCAATCGATACGTTATATTCGATCTAATCAAGCATTTCTCACAAACAGAGTTATGGAGAAGCGAATCAAAATAAAATATAGTCTTTCTCTCTTTCCCTCTCCCTCTATCTTATGCAAACCGTACTCCTTTCTTCCCTTTACACTTCGTCTCTCTCGTCTTTGCACACTATCTCATTTCTGTTCAAAAACTCTGTATTGTGCTTGTATGAAAGTGAAAGTAATTTTGTAAAATTTTTCATCGAGGTTTGTTCTTATGAATACTTTTCAATTTGGTTTACATACTTGAGTTGGTGTTTATAACACTACCGCCTACAATTTGAAAGGAGCTTTTAAGATTTGTAATAGCTTACTAATTAAATCTAATTTCTTAATTATTTTGTTTCTTATTGACATGCAATTTTTTTTTGTTGACTATTTAGATGCAATTCCTTAATTATAGTAGAATTATGTTTAGCCTCTATATATAAGTTTGTACTTATCTTTCAAGACACAAAATAATACAAAGCTAGGTCAACCTGGCTCTGAAATTTGAGTTTTAATTTTGTACAATCCATGCTTTAATAAGTTTGATCCAATCCAAGCCTCCCAATAAGGTCTATTTTTTGTTTTGCTTTTTCTCTATTTTAAGTTAGTCTAAAATACAACATTACGTGCAACTAATTAAGAAAAAAAACCCCACACACTATGTTATTGTGTTTCTCTTTATTTTCAAAAGCATGAAATGTTACATTACAAAAATATAACATTAATATCACACATTACATGAAATATATATTATTCAGTATATTAAATGTAATATGTTTAAGCGACCGAGCTCGACCAACCAAACAAACTTTTTTTAAATTTTTCAAACCCAACTCATCTTAAAAATAGATCTTAAATTTTGTTAAAGTATGATTTTCTTTGTTCAAATCCACAAAAACTATATGTTAAACCAAAATGATCGAGCAAGCCAATGTCGATGATCAGCTCTAATTTATTCAAATTATGTCCTCAAAAAATGACATTTTATTAACCAATAGCCTTTGACATTTTTTTTAATAGATTTAACACAAATTTATTGAAATTTAAAAAAATCTTGTAAGGTTATAGGCCCATATCAGTTGGGCCTAGAATTTTCGACATGTTCCTTTACCCCAAAAATTTGTAACATTTAGGCTATGTTTGGAAACAGTTTTTGAAAATGGTTTTCAATTTTCAAAAACTGAACATAATTTTCAAAAACAAAAACATATGTTTGGAAAAGTGTTTTCAAAAATTGTATTTAGAAAACTCCAAAAACTCCAAATTGGACTTTTCGGATTTTATTTTCTAAAATCAGTCCTAAAACACTGCTCTCTGCTCTCTTCTCTCGATTGAGTCTGAGCTTCTTTCTACTATCTGCTCTCGTTGTCATCTCTCTCTCTCTCTCTCTCTCTCTCTTGCAATATGAACAAAACCAGTACATGCCATTCTCATTTCCTTCACACATTCAACACATAAACCCTTACCCCTTCTCATCTCTCACTATCGCGCAGTCTCAAAATCCATACCTATTATCATCTCCATCAGTCACTCTCGAAAAAGGGAATTTATGAAACCCCTTACCCATTCTCACATCTCTCTCGCATTCTCAACCCATTTTTGAAACTCATTTGTGTTACTCATTTCTGAAATCCATTTTCAGTACCCATTTTCACTACGTGCTCCTATTTCACGTAGGCTATTGCAACAGTTTCAACATCGAGGCAAGAAAAGAACAGAGAAAGCAGGTAAGCAACAGCTCTGGGAGAACTCTCTCTATAACTTCAAGCTTTGAAAATTAATCATATATGTACATATACCTATTTTTATATGCTTTTTAGTGTATGCAATATCTATATCAGCATTCTTATCAATTGGGTTCTGTAATTTATTTGGTGAAGTTGGGTTCTACAATTTCTTAAGTAATCTTGAATTTCGTCTCATTTTTTGTCAATTCAAGCAATTTATTCTAAAGAGAATCACTCCATTTTTTTATCTTATTGCAACTAATGTCACTGTCAATTTTATTTGGCATTGTTTAGACATATCTCCTCTCCAGCCATATAATGTGAATCACGCCTAACAAAACAAACAAATTCTACTATATTTTTTTCCATGCCCAAAAAACTAGCTTGTGGCCTTTGATGAGGATGCATGGTTTTTTTTTTTTTTTTTTTGCGCTGTAGAATGGGCAAGCTCACTGAGGATGCATAGTTCTTAAGTTAAAGTTTGAGGCGTAGGACTATGTGTTGAATGAGTTTGTTCAACATTCTTTACCACGTCTTCTGCTCTCTATTTTCGGCGCTGTTAGATGAAGTTTCTTGAACTTTAGTTGCTAAATATTCAATAATTTGCAAACTTTGGCTTACAAAGCATAAACTCTTTCCATAATTATATGGATAGAACTCAATGACCTAATTTAGAATTGAAAACAAGCCTCACTGTAATGGGTCTCCCAAATATATTATATCGCAAAGAGTTATAAGGAGTAAAGTAAGAAACTATTTCAACACATAAGGAAGCTAACTTATGCTAAAGATGGACAACATAAGACTTCAACTTGAACAAGAATATAGTTTCCAAAATCAGTTCAGCCTAAATAAAGCTTCCATTAATTAGCAATGCAATAAGTCATTGGCCATCATATGAACATGAAAAAGCTATCTTGGACTTATGTCCATCCTTAGAATAACAAGTGCGCAAAAATTTACATAGAATTAGTGGCTGAGATAATTAATAGTAGAGAAGTAACTATAGATCTTCAACAGGTACAAGTAGTTAGTAAGTATGTTATGCCTTAGGACCAAACAAAAGAAGAGGGTTGTGCCATTGTTCAAGCTAAAATTTTTGAACTATAGACGGGTCAGCTTGAACTCTTTAAAAGTTGCTTGTCCTATGGTGAATCGTACTAATGCTTATAGATTAGGCTTACCAGCTGACTTGGTCTCTGACTTACTTGGGCAGCTGGATTATATATATATATAGACGAATTTTAGTAATTGGATTAATAAGCACCTCTAAAAGAATCATGACTTGACTAAACAGTAAGGTTTCTTTATTTACTTCAAATGTCTTGAATAGAAAAAGATGGTATGTATATCATTTTTATTAAAGTTGTCCATCGTTGTTAAAGCTTATTAAATCTTGATTTAGATATGCTTTCCAAAGCTCAGATTGAGATTGTTCATAAGTGGTCAATGGCTATCACAATTGTTCATAAGCATGACTGAGCAAAAGTATTATAAAATTATGATTAAGATCATCTCCAATCAAAGTTTTTGCTTCATTAGACAAATTGCAAGTACTATTAGGCTATTATATATTTATTGTTGCTAGGCTTATGTCTGGTTCTTGATATAGTTCTGATGTTGTTAATCTTGTTTATACTGGGTATTTGGTATCAAGTGTTTTGCATTAATTTATAGAATTTTTTATGTTCTTGTGATACTGATTTGTTTGCCAAAATTTGCATCATTGGACTGTTTTAATCCGGTAACCGACCTCTCATTTCCATTTACGCGTTAAAGTAGTTTCAATTCGTTAGCTACCAAAATTTGTATCATTAGATTGCTTCACCCTGGAAGATCTATTTCAAGTCTTAATTATTGCACTTCTGTGTACTTATCAAAAGAAGTCCAAAAATTATTGTATTTATGTACATCTATCTTATTTCAACATTGTGGTTTGTTGAAAGACATCTTCAGTGATATGATTGGGAGCACTTGTCCTTAATTTTGGATGTTATTAGTGTGATATCTGTCAACATGCTCTTATTCATGCATTGAATACCCTTTTTCAACACCAGATCTATTAAAGGCCTTGAAAGAATTCTAACTCAAACCATCTTTATTCATTTAGGCAAAAATGATTTGACTTTGTTATGTTAATGAGTTCTGGTTGATAACCCTAAAATTCATTGGCAGATAGTAATCTATGGTTGCATGGTTGAGCCTAATATATCTTCTGATTAATGCATACTTGTCATGAATTATTTAATTTTATAGTTTATCTATGATAGATGCTAGTGTGGTGATTGATTCCTCCTATGCAGGCCTACAACTTCAAGTGACTTTATTAATTTTAAGACCAAAAACTTTGATTAGAGATGGTCTTAATCATAATTTTATAATACCAATTTCAATGATTGGAGAGGCTCTCAATCATAATTACTATGCAGGGGTTGGTGCAGCAGCACCTGCATAGGGGCTACAACACCTGTCCCTATGCAGGTACCAGTTGCACAGGGACTGCAGCACCAGCCCCTATGCAAGCACCAGTCCCTGCACAGGGGTTGGTGCTGCAGTCCCTGTGCAGGTGCTAGTGTAGTAGCCTTTGTGCAGGGTAGGGGCTGCTGCACCAGCCTCTGTGCAGGGGCCAGCTGCACCAGTCCTTATGCAGGCACCAGCTGCACCAGTCCCTGTGCAATGGCTGCTGAACTAGCCCCAATGCAAGCACTAGCTGCACCAGCCCCTCAGGGGCTGGTGAGTTGACCTTAAAATGCTAAGCACTCAGCCCACTCAGCCTAAACGTGTTGCCAAGCATTCTAAAATCAATGATAAGAAAAAACAAAAAGAAACTATAAATAGTCAATTAAGTGAAGTTTTTGCCTGTTTCATGGAGGCCACAAAAGCAAAGACAGAAGCCTCTTTAGCTAGGGTTGAGAGGTATAGAGAGAAAAACATTGAGGGAACAAGTTCGATGGTTTCAGCAGATTATTCAGTGGCAGTATGTTTGAAAGTTCTTGATGAAATGGAAAATTGGGTGGATGATGACACATATTTGAAGGCATTAGAGAAATTTACAGGTAATTTTGAGTTGAGGGATGCATTCATTAAAATGCCTTTGGAGAGGAACAATGCGTGGTTAGCTAGGATTAATTGAGAGTTTGAAACGTTGCCTTTTGTCTTAAATTATGTTCGTGTGTTAAGGAGACTATTTGTTCTTTGATGTGTGTTTATGTTTATACTTGGATATTTTTATTACTTTTTTAAGTTTATGAATGATATGTTATTTGTTTGGATTAATTGTATGTGTTTGACATTCCTTGTATTGTTAGAATATGAATGATTAGAATTGTGTATACAGGTCTAATTAGATTTGGATGATTAGAGTTATATATACAGGTCTAATTAGATTTGAAAAATCATAGAAAACAGAGGAGGTACTACCGATTTTTTAAAAAAAATTAAATTAAATTTCAATCTATTTAGATTTGTGGAATATAACTATACTACATGATAACCATAATGAGACCTTTTTTTTTTTAAGATAAGAAATGGACAATTCATACCGCAATGATTGTGGTAGCCAATCTAATTCATTAAGTTCGTCCGCTGAAGATGAGTATGAAATGTTCTCATTGTTAATGCTTCCTATGTTGCCAAATATAATGAAAAATTTATGAATAAATTACCTATGCAAACATCACAACTCAGTGGACATGAATATATAACTGAATTTTTAAATGGTTGTTCAGAGGTAGTTTATGAATTGTTTCACATGGATAAAGAAACATGTATTCACTTATGTAACACATTGAAGCAATATAATTATATAGAATACTCGAGGAGTGTCACAGTAGAGGAAATGATGGCCATTTTCTTGTTTGTTGTGGGGCACACAATATGGGGCACAGAGTTGTAGCTGATCGATTTCAACATTCATTAGAAACAATTAATCGACATTTTAAGACAGTGATGAAAGCATTAACAAGTTTGCAAAGCACATAATTTGTCCATCGAATGATCACGTGGTGCCTCCACAAATTAGACGTGATCGAATATTTTTTAAGGGAATGTATCTTATAATTGATTGTTAATCTATTAGTTTAGCTTTGTGTATACAATATATAATACAAAATTGATTCTATTCGTATGCAATTTAATGGATGTAGAAATGTATTGGAGCAATTGATGGAATGCATATCAGTGCATGGGCTCTAGCAGAAAAAGATACTAGTTATAGAAGTAAAAAATCGATTGTGACACAAAATGTGATGTGCGCATGTTCATTCGACATGAAATTCACATACGTGTATAGTGGATGGGAAGGTATGACTAACGATTCATGAGTTTTTTTGGACGCCTTAACTCGATCGGATGTTCAATTTCCTTTGCCTACTAATAGTAAATATATTTTAGTACTAAGTTGTTAATATATACTAATTGATTGGTATGTACTAAGAGAATTTGTATGACTTTAGGTGAGTATTATTTGGTGGATTCCGGTTATCTATATACAGCCGGGTTTCTTCCACCATTTAGAGGTGAACGGTATCACTTAAATGAATATCAAGGTAGAACACGCCAACCAATGGGTTATAGAAAATTATTTAACTGTAGGCACTCATCTCTACATAATGTCATTGAATGTTGCTTTGGGGTCTTAAAGGCGTGTTTTCTAATTTTAAAAATGATGCCTAGATTCAAGCCCGCTAGACAACTTCTTAAAGTTGTTGCTTGTTGTGTCCTACATAATTTTGTACACCATTGTTCTCAGAGTGATCAAATGTTTAATGAATGGGAAGCAAAAGGCCATGAAGTAGAAAGCGAAAGGGGTTGAACACATTTACAAATAATTATACAGTTGATTTGTCTGATGTGTGTGCAGCAGCTATGGTTGCCTTTCATGAGCTTATTGCTAATCAGATGTGAGCAGACTGTTTTGGTATTTGATTGAATATCTAGTAATAATGTTATGATTTGTCGGTAAGGATTAGTTAATTTAATATCCTTATTTGTGTTTAATTTAGTTTTTTTTACTTACTAAATTATTTGGTTATTCTTAATAATATATTTCATATATTGATATATTATTTGACTTATAGGGTGTAAGGATGACAAACCAACCAAATTGCGCAGTTGAGGCAAACCCTTTTGCAAGAAGAATTTTGGGTCGTTCATTTCGATTCTATCAATTTCTTAGAGTTGCATTTTATCAATGATTATTGTATCTTAAAGTTATCCTCAACTAACTTATTTTAAACAAGAAAACTATGTCATGTTTTATATATTGAACCATTTTCCAAGAAGAGTGGTGGGTTGGTTATTCACATTTTATCAAATTGTGAAAGTTGTGCTGTGTTTTTTATTTTAATTTTTTAGTATTAATTTAACATACAAACATACTTGATATGAGGAGGAATAGAAGTTGTCAATGTTTGATCCATGGTATATTAAAAAACTTGATATTTTAAAAAAAATATATTAATAATTATTTTCAAGTATTTGGTGTGTGCTAAAAATTGTATTTAGTAAAAATGAGAAATAAAATTAATATAAATTTCAAATTTAAACTGAAAATTGAAAATTGAAAACAATTACAACAAAGTGTATCCAAATAGTTTTCTATTTTCAAAATCAGATTATCCAAACAACATTTAATTGTTTTCTATTTTGAAAACAGTTTTCAAATTACAGTTATCCAAACATATTTTATTAAAAAAAATCAAAAAATAGATTTTTTTTCAGAAAACTCCATAAAACAGTTTTCAAAATCAATGTTAACCCAAAATGCCCTCGGTTGAGGGGAGCGCAGAGAAGAGACTGTTCCTTTTACCCAAAAATTTCGAACTTTGGGCGCCAAAACACAGAAATAGAGGAATCTTGTAGAGGGATTCTGCGTCCAATGGCTAAAGAGATTGAACGAAAACATCAAAACAATCTCTCCAAATTTTATCAAAGGGAAAAAAGAGAAGGAAGGGAGAAAAGAAAAGTGCGACAGAGATGAACTCAAAGCACACTCCAATTAGGATTTTCGGTCAGCGCTCCATTGCGCCATCCGTCCTACTTCGCTCCTCAAATCCGTAAGAAAATTAAGCAAATTCATCTCTTTCTTTGTATTTAATTTCATTTTCAAACGCCAATTTCTTTTCTGGGACAGATTTTAATTGATAGATTGATTTGTGCAAGAAATTAGTCGTAAGGATCCCAAAGATGTGCAAAACAAAGAGTCAAAAAAGGAGTCGTCTGCATCGCTGTCGGATTTCCTTGACCGGAAGCTGAACAGAAGTTCTGTGCTACCTAAACCTACAACTGTTCAGGTTTTGCTCATTCTTCTCTGTTTGGCTGCTGAGAAAGCAGACGGAGATGAAGAAAATGGGAATTTGGGTCTTTATTTTCAATTTATTTACTGAGGGATTTTAATAGAAAAGTACAGAAACTTAATCGACCCATGTTTAATAATGATAAATTCAATTTTTTTTTAAAAACCCATTTTAAATTATGTTATATTTTCTTGCTAAACTAAAACCAAAACTACGTTTTGTTTTCAATTGTTTGTTTCCTACAAATTGAAGTTCTACTGAAATGAGCCATAAACTTACCCTAATCGAGGTTTTAGACTTTGGGGGTTGCAAGTTGTGATGAATGGAGTATTTATGATTCAAAATCTCCTTCAATTTTCTTTCTTACATTTTCTCAGCTAAGTCACACAGAGCGCAGTCTTTTTACTTGGGGACTTGTGTGAAATTTTAATCATAGTATATAATCCGGCGTTGTAAGGAAATTATGTTTAATTATTTGATAGGAGAAGTCAAGGCCTTTTACATCGTTGGTTGGCCCCAGAGATATAGATGGATCCACTGGTGGGCAGATTGGGGTCAACAAAGGAAGAGAAGAAGAGAAGAATGGTGTTCTTGACAAAGTGGTCTTTGAACAGTTCAAGCAAAGCAATATGGAGAAAGTAGATAGTGTAGGTTTGTCTAGTGCTACTGAGGAAGCAACTGCTAACATAGATGAAGTGCAAGAATCAAGAAAAAGAAAAGACCCTTTTGAAGGTATGTCATCGTATTTATATTATTTAATTTAAGCTGTTTTGTGCTTTGTTTTGCTTGTGACATTGCTGATTGCTGACTCCACTCTTTTTATTTGTGAGAAGATTGAGGAACGGAACACATATGTAGTTATGTACTCTGTAACTCTCAAGTGCAATGTTTTGTGTTCCCATTGTTTCTATACTGCACTGTACAAGAGATGCATACTTCTTAAACATGACTGATTTTCCAGGCACTTCACTAGAATATGTAGTATAGGTTTGAATTAATATCAGAATTTTCAATGGCCCAAAATCTCAGGATAGATGGAAGTGGATGAACTGTTGCAATGTCTTTTTTTCCCATTCTTTCCATTTTTCCCCTAGGCATTGTAATAAATCAAAGTATTTGAGTAAAACAGATTTTCCCGCTTGGATAATTTGATCTCTGAATATAACATATAAATTTAGTTAAGAAATTTTGAGGTTGTGTTCAAGAGGAAAGAGAAGTGAGATAGAAAACTAGAAGGATAGATTAGTAAGAGATTGATTCTTTCCATCATATGATTAGTAGAGAAGATGAAATTTTTGAAAAAAAGAAAATGGATGTTTCTTCCCTTTTTTAATAGTGTGAAAATGGGTGGAAAGAAAGTGCAAATAATATATTTTACCATTGTACCTTTTTGTATTGTTACTTTAAGGTATCTAAGCAGGGGTAAATCGGTAGAACTACGAACTTCATTTTTTCTTTCCTGTTACTCTCCAATCCTATTATTTTACCATCAATCATCTCCAATTGCTTTCCCCCCACTTTCCTCTCCTAATAAACAAGAGAAAAGTGCATTCGCCTCCCTTTTCTTTCCTTTCTCTTTTTTTTCAACCCACTTTTATTTCCAACTAAACGTACCCTAAATTTTGTTGGCTGCCTCGTTATCAAGTGAACTTGTTGGTTATGTATTTGCAAAACAAGGTACAATTCGTATTTCCCAATTTTACCCACACCCATATATGTCATGTACTCATGTCTGACAAAGGTGATCCTCATTGGTCTTAGCTAAATATACTTCACATACCCAGGTCAATCTGATTTTATCAGGCAAAATAAAATTTGTTATTACTTATTAGTAGCGGCAGTTGAAATGAAATATGATTATTGGAAAGACTGCAGCAGAGAGAGCAAAAGTACAGAGTTCATATTCATTGTGGAACATTGAGAGAATTTTAATAAGCCTAAAGGATCTGAAAAAGAAAAAAATGGACTATTAAGCCGAAGATTTCATGCATTGTGAATGTTCATCTGCTTGCAGAGTTAACAGGGTGATAATATTTAATTGAATTTGTTAATGTAGTTGTTACATTTCTTATTGCAAACTATGAAATTTGAAAAGTGCAACGAAAGCTATCAATGGCTTCCATGTTTCTCATTCCATATTACAACTTCTATGTTATGGGCTTTAAATTGGACTTGTACTTGATGTGGATTACTAGGTGTTAATGGGAAGGATACAACTCGAAAGCCTATTCTAGTTCTGGGAGACCATCCAAAACCGAAGCAAAAAGAAAGGGCAGAGAGTTACAGTAGCAGAAAGAAACCCAGACCTCCATATAACCACTGTTAGTTTCAGTTGTTTTTATTAGGAATGAATAATATAACATCTTTTTTCCTTTTTCAATTCCGAAACTGTTCACATACTTTTCCTTGATTGTTAACGAGACTTTGTGGTCCTTATTCTTTGCTAGCAGATTCAAATGGTTGTGGCTGGTGGGACTCTGACATGGAAGGTGTTGACAGTGAAGAAGTAGGTTTTGGTGAAGTTTGGGAGGGGGTTGGCTCTACCACATATGGAGGAATAGTTGACTGGCACTGATTGATTACCTATAACAAAGTATGTTCATTGGTTAGAAATGCTTCTCCAGTTTATTTTTTTGTGACAGTTTGACACTAGCAAAACTTCACAATGGTGAATTTAGGGAATTGAGATGCTTAAAAAAAGAGAGGGTAAAAGCACACCTTCTTATGTAAATTTTTAATTGCTGCATGCACCTAAACATTTCAAATGATTTTCTATAGTAAAATTTAAAAGTTTGAAGTCATGCTTAAGAATGGTATTGAAAATATTCTTATCTCTCAAGTCTTTACAAAGCTTTCCTCATCAAACTCCCTTGGCTGCTTCGAAAAAGGCCTCCCAGTGTCCTCCAGATGTAGTTTCTCAATGCCTGCCAAGTACCATCCCCATAGGTCAATTCTTTATGCGCCAAATTCACTATGTAGCTCCTGGTTTTGGGACATAAATCAGCCTTATTGACCTGTATGGTGAATTAAACCCAATTTTGTTAGGAGACTAGGAGATAAGACAAGCAATGTTGTAATGATACTAAATGGTTAGAGAAGGGAGAACTTCAAACTCATCTCATATATTGAACTCCCACTCTTACCTGTCTCACTTTTCAATTCATCGACTCATTAATCTTACCACAAACAATGTGACTTGGATGTCGTCTCTCCTTTTCTACCCACTTAGTAGAGGTGGGAGACCTTCCAACTCATGTTACACATTTCATATATAGACTTCCCCCTCTTACCTGTCTTACTTTTCAGTTCATCAACTCATTAATCTTGCCACAAACAATGTGACTTGGACGTTGTCTCTCCTTTCCTACCCTCTTAGTATAGGCAGGAGAACTTCAAACTCATCTCATATGTAGACTTCCCACTCTTGTCATCAACTCATTAATCTTATCACAAGCAATGTGACTTGCATGCTGTCTCTCCTGTTCTAGCTGCTTAGATCTGTAGCAATATCAGAGGAACACACATTTAGGTAAATTATGTAACTGATACTCTTACTTGGAGCCATATCTGGATGCTTAGTACCTTGCTTGGAATAAAGTTCTTCCTACCGATTAAGGCTCATAAGTGTTTGCCAATTGTAGCACCGATGGAAACAGAGATTACTGACCACCCAGAATGTACACTTTGCAATAAAGCTGAGGAGACGGTATCCCATTTCCCTTGCAAATCTAACTTACCATACAGATCAGAAAGGATGAAAACTCCTATGTAGCCTTTCTGTTTCATTCTCTGTAAATGTTATTGCTTTGTTGGTCAATCTAGAAGGCTTAAAATACAGCAATATTTCAATACAAAACATTAACTTGACAGAAATCCCTAACTAAACATGAGGTACCCTTGTAGAACTCCTTCAAAGTCTTACTTCTACACATCGCAGCAACCACAAGTTATCAACCCAAATGTTCTGCATAGCCTGGCAACTGCCTTCACAACTCTTCCACAAAATTAACACTAGCTTTGTTTGAAATTCAGAGAATATTGGTTTTATGGGGATCATTAGTGATGGTCATGAAAATTTTGGCATGTTTCTCGGAGTATCTTAGCATTACCACCAATAGAATTTATAGACTATGACCATTTGAGAATTCTTAATATTCAATTACTATTCATGGAACTAATTCTCTTTCTATTGTGTTGAACTTCTGCAGGAGGCACAGGCAAGCCTAGCTCAATATCAGACCCTCCTATTGGATTGCCTCAGCCTTTTTCTAAATGAAAGTGTTCCAAGTACTTTATGGATATAGGCAAGAAAACACGGGGGTAGACTTTTTAGCTTCTTAAGGATGCTTACACAAACTGCTCATTTTGTTTTATAGTGCTCCATCTGCTCTTAACATGGTGTATGTAAACCTTGAGTTCTCCCCTATTTTATATTGTAAATATCATCTAATCAAAAACTCTTTTCATTTTGCAAAAAACAAAAAATATATATTTGTAATTTTGCAATGCCAAGATTGCTTATTTTCTCCTGTATTGTGGGAAATTGTTAGAGACAGTCATGGCTATCAGCCCTATATATCAATGTTTTTGTAAATGGTATTGGTCTTCTTAAGGCATTATTGTTAATAGAGGTTGTTGTTGCTATTTCGTTCTGTCTGTGGAGCTGATTGACATGCTGAAATCTAGATTGCTTGTTTTGTATATCGAACTGTTGATGTCCAAAACAAAAATGAAACAAATTTCTATGTAGTAATATAAAGAGTTGATGATGGGGACTGAAAGGTGTCATTTTGAGCATGGTTGATAAGGTTTTCCACGTTTCCTTCTTTTTTTTCTTTTCAGAACTTCGAAAATGTTGGTACCTACTGATGCTTTTTAATAAACATATCATGACAACAATTACTGGGACAAGCGGGTATGCAACCCCATGGTGACTTGAGGGGAAACAGCCTAGTCAGGTTTCTAGTAAGAAAAAGTAAACAAAAACCAGAGTAGCCAGCTACAGTGGATCAGTAAATGGCAAACCCACAGTACAAACAGCTTAAGAGTTTATGGTTTTTTTTTAAAAATGATTTATGATAAAATAACAGTAAAATTATAAAATTTTTAATTTTTAATAAAATAACAGTGATTTTTAAAAAAATATATAAATTATTTCATAAATCATTTTTTAAGTGTGTTTTCTAAATGGTGCATCATGCTGCAATTTTGTGGAGCACTCGTTTGTCTCGGCCCTTTTTCGTAAGATGGTTCCCTTAAAAGCAAAAATATTTTGCTTATGTTTTCCTTTTACCTCAAAGTAAAAATCCTGAGGAGCGAAAAAAAGGACTTTGGGGTGAGAGAGGCTCGAACTCTCGACCTCAGGATAACTCAGAAGCTATGAGACCTACGCGCTAGCCAACTGCGCCACCACCCCGTTGGTGCAATCATGGTTCAAAACAATATGGTTGTCTTAAAAGCCAAAAATATTTTGCCTCAAAATAAATCTTCTGAGGAACGGAAAAAAGAACCATGGGGTGAGAGAGACTCGAACTCAGGATAACTCAGATGCTATGAGACCTACGCGCTAGCCAACTGCGCCACCACCCCACAGGTGTGATCGTAGTTCAAAACAATATTGATCGCTTAAAAGCGGAAAATATTTTGCTACTCCAAAATAAAAATGCTGTGAGGATCCGAAAAATGAACCATGGGGTGAGAGAGGCTCGAACTCTCGACCTCAGGATGACTCAGAAGCTATGAGACCTACGCGCTAGCCAACTGCGCCACCACCCCAACTGCAATCCTTGTTCAAAACTTAGAGGAGGTATTTTGACATTTGCTTTGTGATAATCATCACACATAGAACTCCCTATGAATGGCTAAGTGGGAAGGGTACAGATACCCGATGGGTATTCACTTGAAAAATGGGGATGGGGATGTGTTGAGGGAAAGAACATCTGGTGGGGATGGGGATGTGTTGAGGGAAAGAACATCTGGTGGGGATGGGGATGGCAAGGAACACTGACCCAAACCCATTGCCACGCTCTATTATTCATGAGTTCTAATGGGTAATCTGTTTGTCTTGTTTGTCTCAGACATTGGAATTCATGTCTCTTTTGATAGGCGGTGTGCTTTGATAATGACAATAAGTCGTCGCCGTGTCAGATGCCACAAGTTTGGCCTTTGATGCATGCAATTTCCCTTTCAGAGATCAAATTAGGCAGTAATCTTGGGGACATATGCCTATGTTCTGAATTATATTGTCTTTTCTGGTTAGATAGTAATGATCCATTTAATGTTTGTTGGTACAAGTTCACATTTGTTCAATGAGCTCTATTTTTTGGTCGCAGGTGGAACAGTTTGGATCGGTACTCATCTCTATTAAATGTCTTTGTTAATTTATAAAAAGGTGTTTCATCTTACATAATCACTTTATCTCAATCATCAATTCTTCGAAGATGTATACTAATATGATTCAAAAACTTAAATTTAAAAGTGTCTGACTCAAACCACATATATATATATATATATATTATTTTGTATTTTTTTCAAATGCGTGATAACTCATACATAGATACAGTAACAAAATTTATTATGCATTCTTAGAAAATCTAGAAACTGACACACATAGAGATCAAAATAATACGAGAAAATTCCATAAGAGATGTTCATGTAAATCTTTGTTGCAGTCGGTCAGAAACTTAATATGCAGATACTTCCTAACAGGTGTTCTCAAAATTGTTCAGTATATATGAATACACACTCATTCATCCAATGACCTAAAAGTAGTTGTTCCCTTACTGTTGTTAGTTAAGAGATTGTGAATACACTTTTATGTCTTTCACCTCAACATGTTTATGCTTAAATATGTTCCTGTACGTCTGCATTGCTTAAAGTTTTATTGCAGTGGTCTTGGTAAATTCATTATTCTTAGTCCTTTGCATTCCTGTATCGTATGGACCTTAGGTTCCCTTTTTTAACCACCCAGTCGCTAATTTTTTTGTGAATTTATAGCATTTCTTCACCTTACCAGAAAAAGAATTGATCGCATTTACGTGGTGGTCCTAATAATAGAATCCCATGGTCCAATTGTCAATTTAGGATTACACATTTTGCAAACTGCAGTGTTTGTGAACTTGTCCAGTGTGAATATCATCAGATTGTGACTTGAGCTAGGTGAGCACAATAGGATCAAGGATCAAGCATGTACTTTGATGAATAAGAGTCTTAAATAGTTATTATTTTAAACACTTTTATATTTTATCATGTGTTTTAATGATTTTTACATTTTAAAAACGATTAATTTATCCATTGCAATTTAGGCATGTGTTTAATTTCAGTAAAATTTATACCGACATATAAAAATCTTGACTAAAGTTAATATCGACGCATACAAAATTCTTAACAAAAATTTTGACATTGTTTAATAGTCAATATTTTTGTATGTATTGGTATAACTATTGCTGGAATTATCACTAACAATGTTTTTAAGATACATACTCAAAATGAAAAGAGAAAATTGATCGTTTTTAAAATATAAAAAAACATTGAAACACATAGTAAAACGTAAAAGTATTTAGTAATAAACCTCAACATGTTTTTAAACAAAGCAACATAAACCTATTATTATCTACGATGATTCATTCTTATTTAATTCATCTAATAAAAATTATTTATACAGATGGATGGTGCCACGAAATCTGATCGTATTCTAAATTTTAAATATATCAAACTAATACCATAATAAATTAGATTGATGTGATTGGTGAATTTTTGTCAAAATATTCTCCTAATTATTAAGGAATTTACACGTGATTAAATTAAATCTCATTTTTAACATCACATCAAATTTAATTATGCAAAAAAAAAATAAAAAAAATGAAGGAGAATTTTGAATCAATGCTTCATTCAATGCATTGATCCAAAAATATTCCCCCATGTGTTAAATGATTATCACCTTAAACATAGAAACCTTAAAAATTTGTCACTTTTCCAACCAAATATGACTTGCAAAAGTTGCTTTGTTAAGTTTTTAATTTCGTAAAATTTAGTTTTACAAGCTTAAATAAAAAAAAAAGCAAAACTTTTTGTATTAAAAGATCTAGGATATTTTTTTTTCTCATTTACAATAATGAATTTAACTTATCATATATTTTTTGAGTTCATATCACAACAATTTTTTTAATCAAAATTGGTCTAACGATAATTTTTTTTAATTTATCAAAATAATATAATATATTTTAATAAATAAGATCATTTGCAAATAAAATTATGTATCATACTAGCTTTTTTTTTTTTAATCTCACATTTGTATATTATCAATCACAACCTTATTAATGATTTTCAATGTCTCTTTTGAAGGGTTAGATCCATTTGGTGTACAACTTTTTCACGTGCACCGTGTGAAAGCCGTGAATTTTTCCATGCTGTGAATGAGCAAGGTAGAAACTTTGAATTTTTTTTTTTTAAAATACCATAGCAACAAAGTCAAACAAAAACAAGAAGGAAAAAAAAGTTTCTCATCCTCCTTTCAAATTAGTATCCCTATTTTATTGCTCTCTTTCTCTATCTGGCTTTGTATCTATCTTGGTCGTGGCTATTACCCAATCATCTATCCAAAATCAGCAAATAACTTGTTGCTGTTCTTTTTCTCAATCATATTCTCCAGAACAGGTATGATCTCTGCGCTATGTCACGTTTGGTTCGAGAGAAAATCTATGGGAAATGAATAAAAGAAAATACAAAGAAAGTATTCGGAGTCTTGAAGCTCCATAGCAGCAATTTTCATCACTTGAACCGAGTCATGGTACAACGATGATTTGGCTCAGTTCGATCTATCGTCGTTATATATATATATATATATATATATACGCACACACGAAAATAGTCATTTGTTTATTTGCAAATCTCTGCTCATTGAGCTTGAGCTCTTCCTTTGGTTTTTATTGCGGGTTTGAGCATATATTTATATGCACGTGCTTCCTAGCTATTTGTTTTGCTGCCTTGAATTGTTGGAAATTGAAGAAAGTCATACTGTTGAATCTCAATTTCATCCTCCGGGGCACAATAAGTTAAATCCATTAGTGTCTAGAGTTGTATTTTCCATAGGAGCCCAAGAAACTGCTGCTGTTATGAATCTGATTAATTTTTTTAGTTATTATTTTGTGGATTGTGTATTCAGTTCTTTATTCGGTAAACATGGCGAGGAAAATGCTTATTGATGGAGAGGTGAACAAAGAGACTCAGTATGATTTTGATTTATTTGTTATTGGAGCTGGAAGCGGTGGTGTTCGTGCAGCTAGATTTTCCGCTAATTTTGGAGCTAAGGTATATCCCTAGCAATGAGAAAATTATTGATTTTTTGCATTTGTTTGTGGGAATTTCAGCTAATTTTTTACTAGTTTAGTTTTGGATAAGCCCTGTTTCTTTTAGTTTTTTAAGAATATGCCATTTGATGCTTCGATGTAATAATGTGATAGGCCAGCTTGTGTAAGGAAATATGACCTAACTACAAGATGATTTTAATTTATCGACTCAGTGATAATTAATTATTTGAGAAAAAAAATTGGTAATTACTATTCACATTGTATTTGTTGGGTGGTGTGTTTGCTTGACCAAATTGTTTGTTTCAAATTTTTGCTCTCACCTGAGTTTTCTTTTATTGCGATGATTAAGGCCCCTTTTTTTTTTTTTTTTGGGTAAGACTAGAGGAAAGGCATCTTTAATGTTACCTCGCCTTCAACATAATGATATTTGCTGTTTCTGCTGATTTGTTGACTTGTTTTATGTGCTACACATTTTCTATTCTCCCCTTTTCAATTATGTGATATTGATGCATCGATTGTTTCAGATAGTCATTCATATCTCTTTTTTAGTCATAGTTGAGTAATAGCTTTAGCTTGTATTTTTAGTCATTGTTTTAAATGTTTTCAGTTATTTTATTCTTAAAAGTATTTCTTTCATGGTTAAATTATTTGATGGCTAGTAATCCACTAATTTTTTTTTTGCTTATCATGCTCGAAGGTAGGAGTTTGCGAGCTGCCATTTCATCCAATCAGCTCAGAAGTAATTGGAGGAGTTGGTGGAACGTAAGTGGTTTAGTATTAGTGGTACTCTTGCTAGTTTTTTTTTCTTTTTCTTATTCTAGTCTTAAGATGAGCATCTTGATTTTTGAGTTACATGTAATATAGTGATATTACTGCCTTTTCTCTACACATGTTTAATCATCTTTATCAACAATATGGCTCAAGTTCTGTGTGCGATGAGTGAACTATTAGGACACAGACCGATAAGCTTGGATGTCAACCCATAAGAGACTCTTTAGGACGGATAAAAAAAGAGACTCTTTAGGGGTAACTCGTGTTTGTCTACTTCCCAATTCCCATGTTTCTGTTGGATACCTTGTTGTGAACTTTTAGCTGATTGTAGGTATTTTAGTAAGGTTGATGCCCACTGAATGGAAGGTGGGTCATTTTTATTAGGTTTCAGCAAGTTTGTCACTTGCCTGTTGAAGTAGAAGATAAAAATAGATATGAACAGGCACACTACTTATACATATTTTTTTTATGAATGGCGGGCTACTTATACATGTATTACATTCGCTAGAGTTACTAACTTCATCTGTTATGCTGAGATCTCAACTTAACCGATCCAAATAAAATGGAGTTATTGTCAACAATTGTCCTGGAATGAAGGTTTTAAATGGTTTCCTTCCCTTTCTTTTCCCCTTCCCTATGCTAAGGGTCATTTCTTTGAGTGCTGAAGAGTTGATTAGTCAAAATTTTATTTTTTTATTCATTCTAACTAGTGATTGAATTCAGTTAAAGTTAAAAGTTAATTGAGATGACATTTGTAGAAAAAAAAGGTAATTGAGATGCATTCTTTTGAGTTGTATCAGAGAGTGAGTGTACTGGCTAATTTGTGCGTACAGGTTGTGAAGTTAGTCCTAATATGTGAAAAAGTGAAAAAATTCTTAGTAAAGAGGTTGACAATGATAATGCAGTTGAAGATTTTGTAGGTGAATTCTTGATTACTACGTTCTAACCCTTTCAATTTGATTTTATTGACTTGTTACTAACTTGTTACTTGAATCAAATGGGTTAGGTGGGATTGAAATGTACGGTTGGGGGACTGTAACATGAGGAAATATTTATACAAGCTATTGGTTGTTGTTTGTAGAAACAACTGGAAAATGTGATAATATCACAAATGAGCTAGAATTAACTTAAGTACTGAGAAAATGTGGATTTTCGCAGAACATTTTACCAGTTGATGAATGAATATTTCCATTAGTAGATGCTGAAAAAATATTGATGGGGATGTTTCCAGTATGGCATGTTCCCTCCAGGGTCATATTGGTCATTGCAGATGGCATCTATGTTGTAGTGTACTTAAGATTTCCAATATTATCATGAGTGTTTCAAATGTGGATTTTCGTTTTGGTTCATATAAATACTTATTATATCTCTGTTCTGCATTTGTTCAAAATTTTCAAAAATCTGGCGAGTTGTGAATGGTTGGATGTGCTGCTTATTGCTAAGTTTTAGTGACCTGATAAGTGTTTCTGTTATTATAGATAGCATCTTATTTCTGGTTCAAAACATAGTGACTTCTGGACTGAGTCGGTAATGGTTATTTTCTGAAACCAAATTCCTTATCATCATATATCCTCTTATGTTTGGGTTTTCCAGGTGTGTCATTCGTGGTTGTGTTCCAAAGAAGATTTTGGTTTATGGAGCATCTTTTGGAGGTGAAATTGAGGTGAAAATGTGATCACTATCTTAATCATGTGATGTAGCTTGCTGAATGTCTCGATGAACTTTTGAGTTCAAATGACAGTTCTTGGTCAGTTTTGTCTTTTCTATCTGTCAATGATGTTGTTAGTAGTGTAGGGTTACAAGGGTTAGTAAATCCTTGTGTGCCTCTAACAACACTGATTATATAAAAACACTTGAACTGTCTTGAACTTTATGAACTAGTTGTATGTTCGGAGAACTTAAATTCAGCTGGTCTGAAGTTTAACATCATGCTTTTCTCTTGGCCTAGGGGTTCGATTTTCGTTATTTTTTTCCTTTTTTTTAGGATTCATGTTTACTTTTAGATAGTGAGATTATCTGTTCTTAGAAAGAAATGATCAAATTCATTGTGAAAACATTAGAACCTATTATATAAATGTGTCTTTGTATAAGAGACTCTTGTAGATAAATGTGACTATGCAAAATAATAAAAATATAATTTATTTTTTTGGAGTGCATCTCAAATCTGAATTAATTGAAGATTTCCAAGTAAAGATGTGATGGGACTTCAATAATGTTGTACAATGTGAAGTTGTTCGCAGTTTCTGGAACACTATGTTGTAATAATGAATAAATTAGTTTCTCATGAAAAAATAACGATTCATTTAGTTGAAACGCTGTAAGTGGTTTGATTTTGATAATGTATCGTTTTTGTTTTGTAGGATGCCAGGAATTATGGATGGGAAGTGAATGAGAAAGTTGACTTAAACTGGAAAAAGCTTTTAAGTAAGAAGGTTGGTAAAGTTTACCTTCATGTTTGTGATTTCATGATTTCACATAACATGTTCAGTTCTGTTCTCCCATTCATGCCTCTAGCAACAAGTTTGAGACAAAATCCAATGAAAGTGAAAATGAAAATAGCTATTCTGATGAAGACAAGTTGATACAGTGAGCAAAGAGTAGCTGCAATAAATGATATGAAGTTGCCTGGCATTTAATTAGTCACTCTTCCGACAAAGGGATATGTGGAGCTATGCTGCTTTGATGTAGGAGGAAATGAATTTTGGACGAGTCCTTGTGCAGTATATCTTCCAACCTAATCAGTGCATAAATATTATACCAATGGGGACTGATGGAACTTCCCATGAGTTCCTTGGAAGAATAGAAAACATCCTCAAGGATATGCAACAATTAAGTATGAAACAGTGTTTTAAAAGGCGGGTTCTGGGCGCTCCTAGGGGCGAGGCGTTCTGAAAACGCCTCAAGGCGTGAAAAGTTGGGTGTTCCTTCTGCTGGGTGCTCGCCTTTTTGCTTGGGGCGTACGCCCGGGGTGCAAAAATTACGCCCTGGGTGCCCCGTTAAAAAGCTTAAAATTTAGGGAAAAAATGCAAGTTAAAAGCTCGAACTCATGATCTAATGAGTATCATAGGTCTTAAACCACTAAATTAGTGTTCTTGTTGTGACATTATTACACTTCATAAATATCTAATACATGTTATCTAGTTTAATAATAATTACAAACTATTTAATTAATCAATTGCAAGTTACAACAAAACAGAAATATAAGTTATATTTCATATAATTTATATATAAATATATATTAATATTTATAAAATTATAATTATCACACTGTAGAGAGTAAGTAAAGTATTAAATTTTGATAAAAATTAATTAAAATTAAAATTATTTTTATTTTTATTATTCTAATTAATTAATATTATTTTGTTAAAATTTTGAAATGCCTCAACGTATTCAAAAGATTTATGCCCCAACGTCTCGGGGCTTACGCCCCAGCGCCTCGAGGTAAAACACCTCGCCCAACGTCTTTGGCTCTGAAAACACTGGTATGAAACAGTTTTTATCCAATTGATTTTGGAGGGATAATAGAGTGGTATAATCTAGATTCTTTAGGTCCAAATATTTGATCCGAACATTTGGCTTTGTTTTGTTGATCACTTGATCTATTTATGGAGTATGAGTTGTGCTTCGACGTGGTGGAAGTAATGTTCTTATTTGTTTGGGCAAATTACACTGTTCTATCTCCAAGTTTGTTGAAATGACACTAACATAACAAACCCTTTTAAAACCCATGATTCACCACAAAATACCAATTTTCACCGTCAAGCAGCTCCAGAATTTGAATAATTAAAATTTTAATTGGATATTACTTTCCATTAAGACCAAAGCACCATTGGATATCATAAAGATTATTTTAAAAAAATTAGAATATTAGTGATGGAACATTTATAACATGAAATTTTTTAGGATTTTTTTAATAAAAAAAATTATCATTGTTTTTTTTTCGAAAATTGTTAAAAATATATTTTAAATAGATTTATATTCTATTTTATGGTATAAAACAAATTCTACTTCATATATTTTATATTTTAACAAATATTATGATATTATTGCCTATTGCATCCTCAAATAAATCAAAATAAAAAACCATTATAAAAGAAAATTAAATATTTTAAATGAAAAGTTTGTTGATATGTTTTTTTTTTTATTAAATTAAATAGTATAACATTTCAAATAAATGAATATCAAAGACCATCATAAAATAAAAACCATTGAGAAACTTTTTTATTTTAAAAATTGAAATATGTTTTTATTTTTTTAGAAAAATATGAATTCAAATAACCTAAAAATTTGTGTTATAAACAATTTTGAGATAAATAATTGATTAATAGAATTATTAAACTTATTATAATCACTTTGAGATATTTTAACACTAAGGGTACTTTGGTCATCATGAAAAATAATATCTTATTAAAATTTTGATTCTTCAAATAAATTTATTTTGGGACTGATTGTGGAAATTAATGTTTTTGGGTGAATCGTGGATTTTAAAAAAAGTTTGGTATGTTAGCATCATTTCAACAAACTTGGAGGTAGTGCAGTATAATTTGCCCTATTTGTTTCCACAATTATATGAGTTATCAAGTCTGGTTTTTTGAAATTTGTTCAACATATTGTAACTTGTACGTTCAGGTTCGAATTGCTCTGTTTGGTTAGCTTCGCAAACAGTAAAGTTCTTTCATTAGGTTTATAACATATAGTTGTTTTTTTATCATTTATTGATATGATCTTGTAATAAGTTTGCACTATGAAGCTCTTTCTGGAATGTCTTTGTTGATTCAACGGATGTGTTGTTTCATGGTTCTAGAAGTTTAGTTAGAAAAATAGTTTTTTTTCCATATATTTTTTTTGGCATTTCACTTCAATCAAAAGACCTATCTTTTTTGATTTTTATGTGCTTCAGTTGATTAATTTCTGTTTTTATAATTGCAGACAGATGAGATAATCCGATTAAATGGGATTTACAAGCGTTTATTGTCGAATGCTGGGGTTAAATTGTATGAAGGGGAGGGGAAGGTAGTTGGTCCCAATGAAGTTGAGGTGACGCAACTAGATGGTACTAAATTGTGCTACTCAGCGAAGCACATATTGATTGCAACTGGCAGTAGGGCTCAGCGCCCCGTTATTCCTGGCCGGGTAAGTTTTCTACCTTTTCTTTTATATGATTGGATATTGATCCATATAATAAACATAGTGGTGCTCTGTAACATTTTGATTAAGTAAAGAATATCCTTGTACATATCATATTTATAAGTTTGTCTAGAATTCCCTTGAATCTAGTGTCTGCAAGTTATGAATGCTACATGCAAAGTGAATTACGTTTGAGTTAACTCACTCCGTTATTTGGTGCTAACTTTTCAAGGTCATTAAATTTATGTTCTTGTGTCCCATTCAATCATTTTTTAGAATTTATTCAAGTGATGCCATATAGGCAGCTAAGCTATAACCTATGTCCTAGCGCAATAGCCCTGCCCTTTTGTTATTATATGATGATGAAAGATCGTATGAAAACATGGTGCAACATACGTTCACATTAAGAATTCTTTTCTGTGGTGGCACACTTGTGTGATTCGCGGCAGCAAAAAATCAGTCCTTGATCTTCATTCTCACTTAAGCTAGGTTTTTCGAGCAGTCTCTTAACTGAACATAAAGGTTTTTATTGTGCATGATATAAAGACTTCTGCCTATGTGTACTTGAATGAGGATGAATTCGTTCTGTTTTGATCAAATCTTCATTTTATTTTAGATATGCACCATAGTATTGATTGTCAACTGAGGTAATGTATATGCACACCTTATTGGTTGAAGTCACTGGCTTTAAGTCAAGTTGATTATCAAGGAAGGGCACAAAGTTCTAAGGAAGTCAGGTTACAACATTGCTTTGAATTGCCAATGAGGCCTTGGGTTAATGGTTAAGGTTGAGGCCCTGAGTCCTAAAGGGCACAGGTTCGAGTGTGTGTGTGTTTTACCAATACAAAAAATGAACTTCTTAATTTATCCATTGAACTTTAGTTCTGGTTTTTCTTATTATATTGGCAGCTATATTGAACCAAATTTTATGTGCCTTTTCCTGCACTTTCTGAGCTCTACTGTACATATTTGTTAGTTGTTTGCAACTATGGTTGGCAATAGGAGGTCAAACTTAATCTAGTTGAGTTGTTGCTGGATACTAATTACGAGATTCAGTATTTTTCTGACTTTGAGATACTTAATCTAGTTGAGTTATTACATAACCATTTAAATTTTTCAGGAGTTGGGTATAACCTCTGATGAGGCATTGAGCTTGGAGGAGTTACCTAAGCGTGCTGTGGTGCTTGGAGGAGGGTATGGTTCTTTCCTTTAATGTTTGTTGTTTTTTCCATTTCATCTTCTTAGCATGCCCATAATTTTATGACTATCCTTTCTTGTTATTTAGGTACATTGCTGTCGAGTTTGCTTCAATATGGCGTGGCATGGGTGCTTCTGTGCATCTCTTTTTCAGAAGGGAACTTCCATTAAAGTTAATATTCAGGCTTTTGTGCTCATTTTTACTTTCTGACTGCTGTATTGTTTGATCTTTGAGTTGGAGATTCTAATTCATGAACCTATATTTGATAATCATTTAATGTTTGCTCCAATCTGTGTTTTCCCTGATACTTGGGAAGGAATCTGAATGTTTCTTGGTCATCATCATTTCATTGTCTCTAAAAATCTTCTGCTGCAGAGGATTTGATGATGAAATGAGGGCATTGGTCGCAAGAAATTTGGAAGGAAGGGGAATTAATTTGCACCCAAATACAAATTTGAGAGAGGTATGCTTATTTGGATTTTCTTGTATCACATGCATTGCTTTGATTTTCCTGCAAATTCTTCTTTCTGCTTTTGTGATTTCTTTTTTTTATTGGTGGTCATTTTTCCTGATTCAGTTTGACCATATGATGATGATAATAATATTTGTGAATTCAGTTGATTAAAACAGAGGGCGGCATAAAAGTAATTACAGATCATGGTGAAGAGTTGATGGCAGATGTTGTACTCTTCGCTACTGGTAACTTTAATCGCTGTTTAAATTACAAGTACTTCCACTTTAAATTCTATTAGTTATTCGTAATCCATGTTTCTAATCTTAAAAGTTTACGATTATGCTTTTCTCAGATCTGTTAGACATGCCATTCATCTAAACTAATATTGTTATAAGTTGTTCATACACATGCTTATCTGTTCAGAGCATGTAATCTTTATGTCTGTTCATACATCTTGGTGTATAGCTGGTCACCGAACTGTTACGTATGTTTATAATGTGGATATTAGCTTTAACAGTTACGTAAATTTACTTAATACTTGACAGCTCTTTCCTTCTAAAAAATTAGACATACATGCACACATATTTTTTAGGGTCCCAACTGTCTTCTTTTGTTTGTTACAGGCAGAGCTCCTAATACAAAGAGGTTGAATTTAGGAGCTGTAGGTGTGGAACTTGATCAGACAGGAGCTGTAAAGGTCATTTGACTTTCTGTTATTCTGGCATCTTATAATTGAACATTCTGTAATCTGTAAATTATCTGACATGTATTCGCGTGGTTATCTATAGATAGTGTTGTATTCTGCAGCAATTAATTTCACTGTCATCCCTGGTTACTGATTATATGATTCTCAAGTGTTTGGGCCTTTTAGAAGTACTATTTGGCCGTTCTTAGTTAGGGATTGGAAATCAAATTCTCTTTCTTTGCGTAAGAGGGCAAGATGTCTGTGCAAAAGCTTATCTGTTATTAGTGTTCCTACAAGATGTGCAAATCCCTAATTACCCCCTGTTATGATGATATTTATTGTTCACCTTCTTTCTTGTCGGACCCTAAATGGCAGGGTGGGCATTGAACCCAAGAGGCAATCGAGAGGGTTGTGTAACCTTTTTAAAGTTGTTCACAGGCATGCAGCACCGTCTCTGATTCATGTGACGGCACAATATGCCTTGTTTCAGTTCTATAGTTTGTTAATGAATATTTTCCTGTTCTCTAGTGAATGGGAATAGCAATACTTTTATCTTTAGAAAGTTTTAGGTGTAATCTCCATCAATTCTAGGTAAGTGTAATGTTGTTGGTATGGGCTGATGGGATTCATGTATGAGGATGGGCTTTATGGGTTTTAAAATAATACAGTTTAACTACAATGGCATACTCTTGACATTAGACAGGCTATTTCAGTGGGGTAGACCCTTTAATATTTATTCTGAAGCGGGCAGGACTCAGGAGCTTGAACTATTTGATGCAACACTTTGGATGGTTCCTGATCAGCTGATTGGGTTAGTGGCATTTGGTGTTTAGTTGGTGGCGGGAAAACATAGGAGTTAAATAGACAATGTATAGTTAGCTTGTTAATTGTAGTTGGGTTATTTTACTTATGGCTACATTTAACTGTCCTAGCTCCAGCTAAAACACTGTCATTTATTATTTTAGAAATGACATGCTGGGACCTACTCCACTTTGATTTCATTATTACCTCCTTCCTATATATATTGGTATGTATAGAAAATCTAACTTTTTAAGGAGACATAATAATTAAGGCTACAACTCATTAAATTATAACCTACTTTACAGAAATACCCTTATTTAATACCTAGATTTTATTGTAGAGTTGTCTAGAAAATCTAAATTTAAGGGTAATTTAATAAACTTAAGTAAAATTGAATTTTGACTTTTCAAAAGGTACAAACAATATAGGACATCCAAATGGAATACTTGCCAACATATATGGGATGGAGGGAGTAGTTTTCTTTACATGCTTTCCTTGGTTGATGCAATGGCAATTTTACATTTGAAAAGATAACGCATTAATGAAAAGTGATCACAACATTGAGGTTTCTTCCCTGCTTTCTTTTTCAGGTAAATGAGTACTCAGGCACCAATATACCTAGCATATGGGCTGTTGGGGATGTTACAAATCGAATGAACCTTACCCCTGTTGCCTTAATGGAGGGAACCTGCTTTGCAGTATGTTTCACCGGGATCCTTTTCATTCATCTTTATTGTGCAAACAGTCACCCCCCTCCTTAATTTTTTCTCCCAAATATGTTTTCTTCTTTGCTTTTAGCAAAACCATTTTAGTGATTCCATGTTTTTTGATGAATTGTATTTCCTGTAGAAAACTGTTTTTGGTGGGGAACGTAGCAAACCAGACCATGGCAATGTACCCTGTGCTGTGTTTAGGTAACACTTTCTCTGTTGGATGCAGGCGTCTTGTTATTTTTTCCTTTTTGCCATTGTTTACAAATTTCTGTTGGAAAGCAGAGTGAAGATAAAAAGCATATGGAGAAAAATGAGAATGAGAGTAGTTTGCAAATTCTCTTCCCATTCTTTTATCTTGCTGTATTTTGATCACATTTGGTGGTCTCAAGGGAGAGAGAAAAAAACGAATGGATGGAAGAAATATGAGAATGAGAGAGAGGGAAGGAGGGAGGGAGGGAGAAGGTACTGGCTATTTAGCTATTGCCAGTCAATTGTGTTTTTCTTTGCTTTATCTGCTACTGTCCTTGCATTCTTCGTCTGTTCTTAAGTGTGGCTCAATAAACTGCTTAAGATGACCATAAGATAATTGTGTGCTATCACTTATGAAAAAAGATATTTTGTACTATCTGTATGTTTATCACAACCAAGGCCTCTCTCTTTCTTTTTTTAAACCTTAAGATCATAATAACTATGTCTTTGTTAACGCACGCAAGAACTTTGGCAATAAAGAATTTTACATTTACTATGCAATTTAAATTTATATGATATTTTAAAAAAATAGATATTTTATTTGTTATATTCATTCATTTTACCTATTTTTTCTGGAGGCACTCTCACGTTGAGGAAATTCTGAACTTTGACACTTCACACTCTTTCTCTGTGTGTGTATCTTAGTACTAGAGAATTGTCAGCAAATGCTGCTTGCACTAGAGATTTTGTGTTGGTGGCAATTAAAGTGTGCTAACCGTGTCTATTAACAGTAATTTGGACCAAAAAGTAAAAAAAATGCCCTTTCCTAGATGGGCTCAATTAAGTTTGTAATCTTTTCGCATTCAGCAATCACTGATATAGGTGCATCGTGATATGAATCTCGTAGTCATTTTTGGCATAATTGATGCACACGTGATTAGAGTTAATTTGAAGCTGCTTTTTTCAATATAACTTTGTTTTTGTCATGTACATTGCCATTTGATTCATGGACCTTTAAGTAGGAAATCTCATGAAAAAAGAATTTCTGTTTTGTTCTCTGCCATTTTGAGTTTTTTCTTGTAAATTAGTGATACCTGTGATCTGCTATTTTGCAGCATACCACCACTTTCTGTTGTGGGTCTCAGTGAAGAGCAAGCGATAGAGCAAGCAACGGGTGATATTTTGGTATTCACATCAACCTTCAATCCTATGAAGAACACTATCTCTGGGTATGTATGTGCATTTTGAGATCTTATTTTACTAACTATTTATTATTTTATTAAGATACAAAATTATCCATTAGGGTATTGAAATTCTAGAGAATCTGAATGAATCCATGTCGAAGATGTTTTGACCTTTTCTTCTCACCTTCTTATCTAGAAAACTCTTGGAAGTTCAAGCTCTTACCTTCTTTTCTCTTAGGTTTATCAACATGTCATGTGCAAATACCTTGTCTTAAGGCATCCCGTGGTAGAGCCACATATTTCGAGTGGGAGCAATTTCTCCCAGTGGAATTTCAAGGGAAAAAAAGTTCTCGTGATTATTAATTTTTCTTTTTACAAATAAAAATTATTTTCCAAAGTCACTAAGGAGGTGACACATGTACAAAAGAACTATCTACAATATAGTATATCAATGAAGTCTATGATTTCATCTTCATTACAAAAAGTTTTCCATTAAACCAAAACCCAAAAGTATTGAACCACCCTTTCTTGATGAAGACTAAGATTTTTCAACTCCATCAAAAGCTCTCCTATTCCTTTCATTCCAAACCAACCAAAAAATAGAGAGGAATCAAGGATAAACCTTTCTCAATTCTTTAGATGCTCACAAAGCACTCCAAGCCCACACCTTTTCTTGAATGGAATGAGCGGTCACTCGAGAAATTACCAATTGTCCCCACCAAAAATTTCAAAAAGTAGTGCTTCTGTTATTATTAAAAAATTTAAGATAAAAAGAAGAGTAATAAAGATGCCAAATTAAAACATAAAAGAAATCAGACGAGTCAATTTGAAATGTTGACATGAAAATGGTGTTTTTTATATTGATCAGCTAAAAGGGAAATGATTCATATGAAGAATCAAAGTCTGTTTTGATTCCACAAATTAATGCTAAATATGAAGAATGGGTAGAGTGATTTAAGTTTCTGAGAATGGATGTTCATTCTTGTAAGTATGTTTATTTATTATGAGAAATGGTAGTGAAAATAAGAAGACTCATGTATCTTAAATTTGGCCTAATTTATTCGATAGTTAATTAACTACTGAAGATCTTACTATAAGTTCTTACTATAAGGTTTCCTTATAAAACAAAATTCTTAAAAGTTTCATTATGAATTTTAGTAATCTTGAGTCTTAAGTTTGGTTATGGTAATCAGTTTTGAATGTTTATCATAAATTCCATGAACTTAATTCTTTTAAGAAAAAAATATGAGTTCCTTTTATTTCTTGTCTCCACTGAGTAAAAAGTTTGGATCTGTGGCTGACTGCATTTGGTGTTTTAAGGATCTTATCTTCTTTAAGATTTATATTTTCTTATCTTTTGCTTTTAGACGGCAAGAAAAGACTTTGATGAAGCTAGTTGTTGATGCTGAGACGGATAAAGTTCTTGGAGCATCCATGTGTGGGCCAGATGCAGCTGAGATTATGCAGGTAAGTTTGTGTTTGAATTCGTTTCTAATGAAGGTTCTGCTGTGAATTGTCAGCTCCTGCTTAAATGGTTTAAAGGAGGCTTCATGTTGATAGTTCAATGTACAGATAAGCTCCTGTTAAATATCACTATGAGGGCACACCAACCACGTACAAAATCATTTACAAGATAGGAATTTTATGAACTGTATCAACTATAATGGCTATTAAACCAAAAATTAAGAATATGAATCCACCCATCCTTCATCAAAAGTATTGATTTTCCTTCCCCATCAGAAGTCCTATTCTCTCGTTCCACTCTTAACAAAAATTAGAGTGGAATCAAGGCAATAGCTTTCTTGATTTCTTTAGACCCTTAGATGCCACTCCAAACCCCCAGGTCTTTATCAATATTATCAGCCACCACTCACGAAATGCAAGGACCGAAAGTTCCATGTCCAAGATTCCTAGTCCACGGACACCTCAATACAAGGTGGTTTACGGACTCAATGCTATCCTTGCAAAGGTAACAAGAAATTTTCTTCTTTTTATAAGTTGTCAATGGTTAAGATCCTTCCCAAGTTGCCTCCCAAACGAAACAAAAAAGCAACTTTAAAAGAGTGCAAGTCTTCCAATTGGCTTTTCATGGGAAGTTGTCCCGTCCATCAACTGATTAATTCTTTACAAGGGCCTTGTGGAAAGTCTTGACATCAAGTACACCCAAGCTTCCAAACCACCCTATTTTCTCTATTCAAGTCCACCCTAGTACCATTAAGCTTTTCAAAAGAACTACCAAATGTTTGAAGTTCTCAATCTTTTGCATCTTGAGTAAAAGGAATATCCCAGACAGTCATTCCCCCTCCCAAAGAAACAGAAGAGCTAATCATACTTTCATTATCTCTCACAAAACAGTAAATGTCCAGAAAAAGATCTCTCAATGGCTTATCCCCACACTAAATATCATCTCAAAGAAAGGTGTTGGCTCCATTTCCAACTTCACAACCCACCCAATGTATGTCATTTCCAAACGCTCACCCCATAAGGACCTTTACCTTAGTCAACCGCCGATTATGCTCCACCATGTAGCTTTGACAATCTTCCTCCTTAGCTGCTCCTTTTGGACCATGAATCTCTATAATCACTTCCCAAAAAGAGCTCTATTGAAGAAAACTAGAAATTAAAGGCCAAGCATCCTTTCTCAAGAGCTTGCTTTACCATTCCCCACTTGACCAGGTGGTACTAACACTTATCCCACATATTCCCCGAAAGAATCTTTTCGGGATGTCTTCCAATCTTTTAGCCACCACCCCTGGAAATGAAGAATAGACGTGGTAGATTGGGAGGCTAACAAGAGTACTCTTGATGAACGTCAATCTTCCATCCCGAAAGAATGTTTTCGAGATGTCTTCCAATATTTTGGCCTCCGTCCTTGGAAATGAAGAAGAGACATGTAGTAGATTGGGAGGCTAACAAGAGTACTCTTGATTAGCATCGTCAATCTTCCATCTCTGGATATATAGTAATCTTCCATCTTTGTATTTATAGTTTCTATTCTACCCTGCCAACTTCTTATCAAACTTCTCTGAGTCTGATGCCACACCATTTTCTCCTTAAACTTAGCTCCCTAATTTGCCAGAGAAATTTGAAACTTCTTATAGCACGATCCAATGATATAGAACTTTGAGTGTCAGGAGTATAATGATGATGCTAATTAATAATAACATTTTCGCTTCTGTGGATACTATACATCAAACTGTTGTCAGAAATTGTAATGGAATGATACGCACTATGGTTTCCGCCTGTCCCTCCATTGTTGCGGCACAGTCCAGCCATGTAGAGAAACGTAATCTAAAGCATTTTTGTATGACTGAACTATGAGATAACAACTGCAGAGAAGTTTTTGTTCAGCGAGTAACCTTTGCCATCTTATCCTTGACGGATTGTATATATTCCTTGGAATTCATGGACAATTCCCAGTATGCCTGTTGTTCAAAATAATTGCCAATGCTTTAATAAATATCCTACTTGGAGCTTCAATATACAGTTCCTTTCTACCTGGGTGTTCTTGTTTTATGCATTGAACGCTAACATATTTGGAATGTCCTTTGCAGGGCATTGCTATTGGACTGAAGTGTGGGGCAACCAAGGCACAATTTGATAGCACAGTAAGTTTAACTTCTCTATGCGGCCAGTTTACATTCAACATTAGTTATCTGCTGTGACATATTCCTAATTTCCCTATCTGAACTAGTAGTCATTTAAACTGACTTCTGTTGTGGCCTGAGGATACTGGTTACATCTGTTACATGGACTCGGCATTCTGACCGAGAATCTCTGTTTCGACACAAGATGACATAGGTATGGGTACGGAATACGTACCCGATACGTTGACTGCAACTCGGATATGTTGATAATTTTTGGTGCTGTTTTTATTTCACTTTGAAGCAATGGCATGTCGAGACATGTAACACGGAACGGGTAGCACAGAGCAACACATTGCACACAGCACTTATGTTAAATATGGGGACCCACAAATGACTTGATTCTTTTCAACTTTCTCACGTTAGCATATATTTGTTTGAAGCTTTGAAAAGGTGACCGTCACACATCCACCAAATGCACTGTTGATGTTTAATACTTCTAACATGCACTATACCCGTTTTACATGGATTCCCGTGCACTGAGGTATTTTCTTTATTTTTTAAGTAAAGAGATATATTCATTTGAAGTAAACAACAGCTGGCGAGCAGCTCTTGTATTTTAAATGGGACATAGGGCTCTTATTAACATATACTACACGAGGAATCAAGGCCCAAGGTGACTTCATTTGGGCCAAACAAAAATGATAAACTAAATAGAAGATGGGCACAAAATGTGGCCCAACTAGCTAACACAAGAAAGAGTAATGCCGTAAAATATACTTTTATTTAGAAAATAATCGGCGTATACCTGAACCCATATCCAACTTTTGGATACTTTTAAAGGGAATTCTCATGACCTGAAATTTAGATCTTCACGAATCCGACACGGATGCACACCCGAGTCTATGTAACATACCTGGTTAGGATAATGAGTGATGAGGGAAAATAGTGTAATTTGCCACCCCTATTAGCATCTTGTATCACACAAGCACATTAAGTCACAAAAATGTCGTGTAACCTGTACTTCTGTACTCTACTTGCTAAAACACTTGCATGAAGAGGCGAGGGATCTACCAAATGCTTGTATTTTTTTTCTATCAACAAGGATCATGCGTATTGGATTTAGAATCATAAATACATATAAAATATTAATTAAAATACACATTTTATATGTACTTCCTAGTAGATTAGATGTGGAAAACAAATATTTGGCCTCATGTTACCCAGTCTTGTCTAATACTTAGATGCACATTGTAATCATTGCACTGTATAATTGTTCTGTTGTGTTTTAGAGGACCAAACTTCACCTTTGCATGTATGCATGTGTAACAATATTTACATATGATAGATATGAAGATGTTCATTGGAAAAGTATTACTTAGAACATACCTGGTAGACAAATGATATTCACACATGATATGATTCAATAGTTTCATCTTGTTTCTTACTCGGTTATAGTTATTTGTTTATACGATGATTAGTAAATATAAACCTTGTCTCTTGTTTGAGACTTTGTCTCTTGTTGTTTCTGTTTTACTCCCTATTTTCTGCTTTCTTTTTCTCCCCTTTTTTGGCTGCTTTTTTATTTTACTGGCATCCTTGTTACTTTGCTTTAAACTTTTTGAACTCTTTCCTACAGGTTGGAATACACCCTTCTGCTGCTGAGGAATTTGTGACCATGCGATCTGTGACAAGGCGTATTGCCAAAGGTAAACCAAATCTGTGAATTACAAATATATAGGGAATAATTGAGAAAGATAGTGCGCAGTTCGGAGTGACATTCTCATGGTCATAGGCAACTATTTCATGAATAATTTGCACAGAAGACATGCGTAGATATGCTGATATGTCTTCGACTGATTTTAGTCCCAATAAAAGATTCTTGGCATATCAGAATATCACTAGTGTTAGATCAGAGAGTGCGAAAAAAATAATTGTTGCCCAAATTATGGTATAATTTGAGTATCATCCGTTAGTATTTTGAGCCCCTCATTTTTTATATATGGATATAAGCAAGTGCCTCTTTTTGGACTCTCTTGTACCCATTTGAGCCCTCTATTAATTTTATCACACTGCAATTATGCAATTATAAGCTCAAGCTTGAAAATTAAGCTCGATTAACTTATCGAGTCGAGCTCGAATACTTTAAGGTTTGATTCGAAAGGCTTTCGAACAATTCGATAAAATATTATTTAATATTAATATTTTTATTTATTAAAATTAAAATCTAAGTTCGTGCTTGAACTCAAATGAACAATCTAAAGCAAGAGTTCAAGCTTGGACTCAAATAAGCTCATTTGTTATCGAGTTTGAATTGAATCGAACTCGAACAATCAGAAAATTTATCGAATTTGAGCTCGAGTTCAATCTTTAAGTTCGATTCGAACTCGAGTTTATTAATTTTAAGTCGAGTCGAATTCAAATATTTTAATATTTGGACTGAGCGAATCCACCCGGAGGGAGAAGGTTGTCAAGCTGTGTGTAGCGTATGGTCATCTTTTTATGGTATCTTTTCAGTTGTTTATACTGGTCCAAAAGAATTTGCAATCTCAATATTTTTCTTTTGTATTCTACCAAAACAAAAAATAGATGTAGTACAGTACGTCAATTGGAAAATGATTTACGTTATGCTTCATTCATTTGAGATTTGAAGACATGGATTTAAAGTAAAATATTTTGTTGTTTTGCTAGAAAATAAAATATTTGTTAAGACTGACATTGACAATATTGATAATATAACTGGGGGACAACATCCAACACCTCCTCCCCTTCTTAAATCATGAATATGACACCATGAAATCAAGAGAACACAACAAACAATAACAAAAATGAACTTCTATCAAACTCAATACGTGTGTAGGAGGCAAATGCATTCAAGCCTAACTAAAATGATTTAATATTTAAAATAACTTGGACATACAAAAAGGTGGGTAGTAATTATACAGAATTATATATTCTAAATACAGATAAAACTTTTCCCCTTTTTATCTGTTACGTGAGAATACTGGACCAACAAATACAGTCCAGCATGCCAATGCTGAGCAGTTGGATATCCCAATCCTTATGACTGTACCATGGTGCAATATAATTTCATAATTAAACGATGATGTTACATGCACTAAAACATGCTTTTATACATTTTGAGAAACAACTGTTTTCCCTACACATACGCAAATTGTATACCCAAGGCCTTCACAGTACGGACATTTTGCTCTCTCATCTATCCAGTCCAGAAACTGCATCACAGAATTTGCTCATTTGATCTAGATCTTGGATCTTGCTAGAACAATAACAACAAAAGCAAAAGATTTAAAAGAATATGAAGAATTCTCTTACCTGCGGTTCAACATTTGGCTCACCTGTTCCATCACATTCTGCAGGAAAGAAATGTACCATTTTTATTTTTTAGGGGCAAACTGACGAAAGTAAAGCCATTGATGCTTATAATAGTGTAACTAGCAGGCAGCAGCAAACTTTAATAATGGCTTGATTAACATCAATGTACACATTTAATCAAAGTTTATCTTCTCTCCTTTCAAACTGTGCTTTTGATTTTGTTTGGGTCATGAAATCAATCTGAATTCAGTTTTCAATCATTCTATAATATACAAAACCCTGACTTAAAAGCTTAACATTCATTTTAGAATGTATACGCCGTCTACATCTATAGCTTACTGGTCAAAATATCCAGCCTAGAGGACCCCTTTTCTAAACTGCTTCAACAGGTAAATATAAAACCATTACTTTACTCAAAAGTTAGAAAATTTTTAGCTCCATTATTTACGAGTTCATAAAGTAGGTGATGTGATTTTGCTCCAAAACTGAGATTCCACCTTTTCGGTTCCCCAACTTGTAGGACTCACAATTCATTTGTTAGAAAAGCCAAGATTTCATGGAGAGTACCCAAGCTTATAGCCTAAAACTTCCTTCCCCAAATTTGAGTTCAAAATACATGTCAAAATGATGATGATGATGTGCATCTTCACACTAAAGTCAGTTTTTGACAAACTTTACCATGCCAAACTCACAAAGACAATAGCTTGTTAACTCATTATATTACAAGCAAGTAACATCAATGCTTGTTATAAACTACTATCTCCATTAAATGCATGCTAAAGTCGAGTTGTTGAATTAGAATTATATCCATAGTGTCCATTATTTTGAACATGTTGTAAGATAACATATATGAACAGGAAAACCATCATAGAAACATGTAAAACACCGAAAGGAAGACAGTTTTTCTTGCACAATACATTAACTAGGAAAACAACAGGACTCTTTGTGTCATGCACGATTGGACAGGAGCATCTTTGAAAATATTTCAGCTTGCAAGACAAGATTTATACGTTCTATTTATTGTTTTAAATTATTTTTGATATGTTTTCAAGTTTAAGAATAAGACTGTTCTCTTCGAAAGCGAACAGAGATTCAAACAGGCTAGTAAAAATTATGTACCTATGCACATTAACCGGCCCTCCCCTCGACAGGTGAGGCACTTGGTTGTGTTGTCAATGGATTTGCTTCCAACACCTTGTTTGTTTCTGCCAACAAGTCTAGAGGGTTCTTCCCACCGATTCTCTCCAAGAAGAAAAACTCGATGTTGAGAGACCTCAACTTCTCTTGTACCTTCTTCTTTCACAACTTCATGCTGTATCTCTGAGATTTGTGTCACAGAAGCAACTGCAGCTCCATTTGCACCTTCCTTAAAAACAAAAGAATCCAAGATTGAGCGTGGGTGAGAATCAAAATCCTAACTGTTGCTGGTTTTCCATGCACATGCTACGGGAGTGTGTGTCTGTAACATCAGGGCCTCAGTCATTTATTGCAATATGGGTAGACCTTTTTACTTTATAACATGCATAAATAAATGATTGATTATAGTAGAAAATTGTGCAGACTGATTATAGTAGAAAATTGTCTGTGAAAGTTTTTCTTGCACAATTTTCTACTATAATCAGTCACATCTTTCACAGAGTTGACTTCACTGAAATATGCATGTTATAAAGTAAAAAGGTCTACCCATCCATGCGAAGATAAATTAACATGACTACAAGATTAAAGATGTGATTGCAATATCAAACTATATTTGCATCTTCTTGGGGTTTCAATATAAGAATACGATGCCAAAAAGCATGCATGTCATCCTGTGGACTTCCATGTACGTTCCACCAAAAGGTGCAGATTCTCTGCTTGAACACTGACATGCATAGAATAAATATACTCTAACATGGACTTCCTTATAGCTAAACACAACTCCTGAGGCTCATTATCGGTGATCAAATATATCAGATCTGAGTGGCACAATAAGCTTTTGTACCCAAAATTTAAGTTGAACTCACCAACCAAACGAGACAATGGTCAGAGAAAAACAAACGCATCAAAGTTTGACTTTTCTTGAAAATCATGTGATCTGAATATACCTCCTGTATTTCAGGAGCTCTCTCTTCCTGATTTGCACGCATGTTTGAGCCAGCTCTATCAACTAGTTGCTCCATATGTAACCTTTCAAGGAGTTCTGCAGCCATTATCCCATCTTGGGTGGCACGCAACGATGCCTGTCAAGTGAGATCATGCATTAATGAATCCTATAAACAACATTATTTTTTTAAGAACAAAAATTCATTAAATGGCGCCAACCCAAGTACAGAACTCCATAAACCACATTAATTAGTCAGAGCACAAAGACAACATTAACTTATTGATGTATTGGGCACTCTAATAGAAAAGATCAAAAGATTATGTCATCTCTTCTGATTCTGACTGCTTCTGTGTCAATGAAAAGTGAAATTAATAAGATGTATAACTTACTTGCCAAGTTTCTACAGCGTGCTTAGTCCCACTTGAGAAGCTGGAGTATTTCATGTCCTCCTCACCCGAGTAAAACCCCAATTTAAGCAATGCTTCCTGTCACACATAACAGAACAAATCAAAATCTATGTGTAACCACTTTGAACATTGTCAACATAATTTTTACAGCATGAAAGAAAGCGAAGAAAAATGAACCACAGGAACTCTCTAAGGTACTTAAATCTCGTATTATTGCAGACCCACTTAAAATAAATACAGTTTCTCATTTTCTCCCACCCCATACCCCTTCCATCGAAAAAAGGAGGTACCAAGTGGCCCTTTTAAAAGGGATAAAATATATTAAAAAAAAGGTTACTACCACCATGCTACTTATATTATTAGCCAAATATCTGAATAAATTTTTGTAGACCAACAGGTTTGGGTTATAGCCATCCATGTATCATACGATTTTTTAAGCCTTAATGTCAACCCAGGGGTGGCGAAGGGGAATGAAAAACACAATAAAAGAAGAGAACTCCATTAAATGTTTTTCTCTTATAACGGACTTGAAGTTCATGTCCTACCAAAGAAGTTCCACCTACAAACCTTCGTCTAAGCAAACTAGAGCCTTCTCAAAGGTTCAAAAGTCAAAACAAGTCTTCTATCCTATCTTACAATTGTAGGAGTTTCATAATACATTTGCCAATAAATTTGGTTGCTCTCCTGTTTTCTATACTTTCTTCCCTTCTGATGCCATTACATCACAATGCATGTTATTTGTTGTTCTTGATCTGTAAAGTACACTTCGTCAAATGACTAACCAATAAAATCAGGAAGGATAATTGTGTCTTTGTCAAACATAATATAAGATCCAGGCTACACCTCTTATTGGAACTTCAAATACAAAAATCATCACTTTCATTCTTCTCTCTTTCAACCTTTGCATTCTACTATTATACAAAATTATAAATCATCTTCAGTTTTAATACCAAGTAATATGGTAAAAAGTATATAAGATGGCAGCCTACTTCAATTCACCATGGAAGGCTAGGTCTTTTTATATAAAAAAAAAAAGGAAAACTTTTTAGGAGCTAACTCGAGCAAAATCCCAAAGTTCTCAAAGAAGCAAAAGTTTGTTCCCTTTTTGGCTAAATTTTGTAAATAATCAAAAGTCAAAAGTCATAATAAAATGCTCTCATAACTAAAACTAGTCATCATGCCTGTGCAATGCACGGGCTTTTAAGTACTTGTATTTAATCAACATTCATCGTTATTAACTCTTCAAGCATAACACAAAATTCAATCCACACTCCATTTGAAACATTTATCATGAATTCAATCAGCCCTGATAAAAAAATCAATAGCCAGGCAAATTACATATCTTTATCTCAATCAGTTTACTACGAAATAGAATAATTTTAGCACTCAAACATAATAATTCCAACACTCAACCAAATTGTTTAGCATAACTCAATCAACTTATAAAAGTTCATCAACAATAAACTTGATTTTTAAACCAAATCTTGACACAATTTCAGATCAAACAAATATATTTTAAAGACGTTTCAATAAAAAAAATTAATAAAGTTAGTGATCATTAATGCTCAATCATTGATCAATAATCGGAGTTTTTCTCATTGAGTACACACACGACAAACAAACAAATAGAGATTTTTTTTAATCAATGCATAAATGCAAAAACCAAATAATAGAAATAGATTTTTCCCACCATACAAATTCCATTTCAAAAAATTTATGAAGTAGAAAGTGTGCACACATGTCCAAAAAAATCTATTTTAATTAGACATGTTTGTTAATATACTTTGTAAATTTTTTCAAGAGTTAGTACTTGATTTTGAATATCCAAATCATTCAACCATTGCTACATGTCGTAGTATCAATTTGATATATATATATAAAAAATTTTTATTGAGTGGTCCGGCCATGTATAAGCTTTTGTATGTAACAAACTCCATTAAATAAGTAGTAATTTGAATTTTGATAATGGATAATAGATTTCGCGATCGTCATCATTACTAGAGGATATAATATTGTTAATTAGCTTATTTTTATCAAAAATACTGCTGTGATTTTAATATTTAATCTCATGATCCAAATTAAACCTATAGTATTTATAAATTATTTAAAATTTTGTTTTGTTTATATTGTTTGAGACACAAGTAATTACTAACTTATGTATTAATTTGGATGTTTGTTTTTTACAGGCTTTTTGTGTAATTTTTATAAACTCTTTTATTTATCATATGCTTTGTTATTTGTTTATTAACTTTTTTTTTACAAACATAAGTTAACTGAAAGCAAGTTAACTTAAATGGATTCAACCATAATTTAAGCCATAATTAACAACATATGTTATTTGTGCAACAATTGTTTGTAGCCTACAGCACAAACTGCATCACTCTACTATAATTTATAGCCCAAATATAGCGACACGCTAATTCTGAAACCATCGGTCTTCTATATTGATTATTGAAAACCTCAATGTAGCAGATGAATTCTAGTGGTTGGAACTAGACAGTATAAAATTTCATCACAGTGCATGAATTGTAGTGTTATAAACGGCATAGCACAATTTTTAACTTTATAGAATGTCAACAATTCTTATTATGTATTGTTCTTGAAATTATTGCTCTAAATGTTAAATCATTCTACCTCCTAGTTTGTAAAACAATTACCTTCGTTTTCTGCATACTTAAACCCCATCAACAACCTAATTTCCACAAATAGAATCCGATTGAAATGTAATTCATACAAACAAGCAAACAAACAAAAGAGCAAAAGGAAAAACACAAGACTCGCCTTTGTTTTAATATTCAGAGAACAAATGCATTATTGCAAGCAGACCTGCATCTCTCGCACATCCTTTCCTTCGCTGCCCATCTTCAAAACCCTTCTCTTCTTCTTCACGCTCTTCTCCTCTTCCCCTCCTCTCCCCTCTTCCTCCAAAACTCTAACCTCCTCCAAGACCACGTGCTTTTCTTCCTCTTCCACTTCATCTCTCTTATTCTCCTCCAACACCATCGAGCTCGCGCTCTATCCGCTGTCGGCGATTCGATTCTTCTCCTTCAAGACCAGCAACAGAGTCTCCATACTCGCAATGGTCTCCGATACCGTAGTTCCTTGCGTGGAATTTCGGTACTCTAGGACTTGAATTTGGAGCTTGAGATCTGAAATTTCGCGGAGGAGAGATTCTCGCTCGCGGATCCACCGCTGTTCCTCACGGAGCCAGCGTTGCTCTTCGCGGAGCCATCGCTGTTCCTCGCGAAGCCAGCGGATTTCTTCGCGATCGAAACTGGAGGGATTTGGAGATGAGAAGCAGAGGAAGGATTTGGAGTAAGAGTGAGAGAGATGGGAGGATATGAAGAGAAAGGTGCGGGGTTTGTGGCAGTGATGGCGAAAAATTAAGGGGAAAGAGAGAGGGAGAGAGGATGTCATAAGGATAGAGAGAGGGAGATAGAGGGAGAGGATTTAGGAGGGAACTGAAACGAAGGGCAATGGGAGTAAAGAGTGTGAGGAAGTGAAAAAGAAGAATGGATGAGAGATGGACAGGAGATCTTGTGTGGTGTTTTGGTTGAAGTTTGAACCACACGTTTCATACACAGGTGGCGGGAAGATTATTTGGCTTTAGGACAAAATCATAGATTTTTTTTTATTCAACTCACCGGTGTAAAAGTTATAAAGTAAAATTTACACTTTTTCATATAAATTTAAATTTTTTAAATTTTATGGTTGGGTAAATATTATTTTATAATAAAAATTTATATATACGACAAGTTTAACTTTATAATTTTTTTTATTACACATAAGTTAAATTATTTTTTATTATCAAAACTTATGTATACAAACTATATACTTTCTGTTATCATAAAACTTCATAGATAGCACTTGCACTTAGGAGTTGAACTAAGTCAAGCAGTTCGACTCGTTAAAGAAGCTCGATTCTAAACTTAATTAAATCGAGTTCAAGTTATAATTTTGGTTCAGTTAACTTATCAAGTTGAGCTCGAGTAATGACAAGTTCGGCTCGTTTGGCTCACGAGTCAACTCGATTTAATTAATAAATTTAAATAAATATTATATATATATTTTTATTTTATATATTTTAAAAATATAAATACTGAATTTTTTTATTTTATTTCAAAATATATATATTTAATATTTTGTTTCAAAAAACTCAGTTCGAACTCGAGTTCAAACCTGAATTTCACTAAATGAGTCAATCTTGAAACTGAATTTTCTTAACTTAATTCTACTTAAATAATTTTTTACTCACAAATCGAGCTCGAACTCATCTATGCTATAATTCGATTTGGCTCCATTTCACCATTGTTAATTGGGGTAGTGAGTAACTATTGTGTCAAATGTGATGTGCATAGGCAAAGGTGGCAATGCTGAACATGTGAATGCCACACGAATATAATATAAAAATACAGGGTTTTGAGTTTATTTTAAATGTATTCATGATGTTTTGTGGGTTAATCTACTGATTTGAAAATATATTCGAGTGATTATGATTTTTATAACTTATTTTGATTCATTTAATTGAACATATAATTTAAATCCTCTAGTATGATATTTATAGTTATTAATTTAATGTAAAACAAATGAAAAGAATATCATAATTACATATAGACTTATAATAAAAAATACTAGTAAAAGGGAATCATTTAGGCTAGTATAGTGTGTTGAAGATTTATGATTTCTTCGTATAATAAGTTATTTGGATATTTTTTTAAAAAGCATGCTTTAAAATTTTTATACTTGTATTTATGAATTACATTGTTTTGTGGTTTGTTTGACTAATTGTGTAGTTATGTTTGAAATGAGTTATTTTTTTATTGTTTTTATATCAAAAAATTTTTAAAAACAATTGGATTGTGTTAAACAAATCATGTTAGCTTTTTATATCTTACCGTTTTAAATTGCTCGGGTCCTATTGTGTCAAGCATTTGTTTATTAAATATGTTATGTCTCGTATCATATTATTCATTTAACCAATGAGCTATAATTGTGTTAAAATTTTTAATATAATTAGTTAATTGTATATTGTTCGTGTCAATACAAGTAGTGTTAACTCAATCTCCGACACAAATATGAATTTTCACTTTCTACGAGTTTTAAATTTGAAGTCTTTCCTCTCTTTTGTTTTTTGGTGTCATGATTGATTTTTGAGTGGTTTTTGCTTGACTATAATTATTAGAAAATGTTTGTATTAAGAATAAGTTATTTGTCTTCACCCATTTTTTATTTTGAGAGACATTTTTTTAGAAGGTTGGAATGTATATATAACCACTAATAATCCTTTCATTTGTGTTGAGTCATTGGTGTAAAATAATAAATTTATGTGCGAATCACCAAAAAAACTAATTTCGATAAACATATGTTAAAAAAAGCAAATAAAAAACTAAGGATAAGATAAAGCATTAGCTTGTAAAAGTATAAGAGTTTTTTTTTTATGTTTTTTCCTAATAATATTTTTTTAAATAAAAAAATTGTTTTTTTTTTTCTTTTCAAAATGAGATGGAGGAATTATCCACCCAAAAGCCTTTTTTTAATACAAAATTGTCTTGAAAACATCTAAACTTTATACAACTTAAGTATGATTTAGCTTAATTTTACTTTAATTTTTTACTGTCAATTTTTAAAAAATAAATTTTGATAAAACAATTATAGAATTAAAAATTATTTAGTGTTTACTAAAAAAAAAATAACTTTTTATTTTTTTTTTTAACTTTTTTGGGTCTTACTTCTGTTTTTAAAAGTATTTTGAAAGCTTAGACCAAGTAGAACCCAAACCAAGATAAGCCCACTAAATGCTCCAAAACTCGGCCTAGCTCTATCGTTCTGTCAAAAGCCCAGACCCACCAAGAGCTAGGGTTTCAGTCTCCGTTCCAGTTAAATTGCCAATATATAAAACCAAAAGGAAGCCGAATGCAGGGTTCTCTGAGGTGAGAGAGAGAGAGAAAATGGTGAAGTTCCTGAAGCCAAACAAGGCGGTGATCCTGCTGCAAGGTCGGTACGCTGGCAGAAAAGCCGTAATCGTGAGGTCATTCGACGATGGAAACCGAGAGCGGCCCTACGGCCACTGTTTGGTTGCAGGAATAAAGAAATACCCGAGCAAGGTTATTAAGAAGGACTCCGCCAAGAAGACTGCCAAGAAATCTAGAGTCAAGGCCTTTATCAAGGTTGTCAACTACCAGCACGTGATGCCCACGCGGTACACTTTGGACGTGGACTTGAAGGATGTGGTGGCACCCGATTCTCTTCAATCCAAGGACAAGAAGGTTACTGCTCTCAAGGAGACCAAGGTCAGGTTCGAGGAGAGGTTCAAGACTGGCAAGAACAGGTGGTTCTTCACCAAGCTCAGGTTTTGAATATTAGATTGGGATTAATTTATCTTTTTCTTTACGGAAGCTTTTTAGTTATACTTCTTAAGGGGAGAACATTTTGATTAATTAGCCTGTTTTGTGGACTTATTGGATCTGTTTTGTTGGCTAGAGTGTCTGCGATCCCTTTTTCTTGGGATTGGAGAAATATCTATTGTCAATCATATTGTTATTTTCTTTTCTATATGTGTTGTTTTGGATTTATGTAGTGTTTTATGAACAGATTTGAATGTGCTTAAGTGTCTACGATCTGACATCTGGGGTTTATGATGCTTTATGATTCTGGTGCTTAATGATTCTGCTAGATTTTACTGCCTCTAATGTTGTCTGTATTGGCGAGAACATCAAATCAGCAGTAATCTGCAGATATTTGTATTTATTTTAATAATTGGTTAGGGTTGATTTTACCAATCTTTTTAACATGCTTCTTGTTAAAAAATGAATTGTTTTTGGAATTGTATTGATAATATGTTTCACCCCTGTTGAACTCTCTGGACAAACAGTTTCTTTGTTTTGTATTGGCTGAATAAGTTGATTGGGTTTAATGCTTGTAGGCGACGATGTTTGTTTGTTTAGGCAACAATGCCTGCTTTTTATGGAGAATTTTTTTGTTTTGCCACTTTAGTGATGAAGTATTAGTGTCAAAGAGTTCTCAGGATTTCATTTCGTGTTGGAAGTTATGTAGTGTTTTATGAAGCAATTTGGATTTGTTTGCGAGATCTTTCTGGCTTAATCATAATACTTTAGCTAAAGTTATGTGATATCATAACTTGGTTTTTGACCCCTTAGATCAGGAGTAATTTTTTTTGGTTAGGAGTAATTTGAAGACAGGTTAATTTTACCAAATCTGTATTTCACTATAGGCGTGCAGAATGCTTCTAGGCAATGTTTTGCTAATTTATTGGTGAATATTTCTCGTTTTAAGTTTAGAATTTCATTTTGCATATTGATTTTATCATATTAGCTCATTTATTGGGTTTATGTTGATTATTACCACTCTTTTCTATGTCAATTTGGTGATGACTGGTGAGAAAACGGAAGTTAGTGCCCGAGGTATTTCTGAAGTTTCTACTGTTGATTTTATAGGTTTTTTGGAGGATGCTGAGTATATTTTGCTGTGTGTATTTTATGCTTGATATGGGAGGTTTTGTTTTGAATGCCGAAAATGATGCGATGCAGCTTGTTGACTTTGGTCAGCTGATCAATCAGTTGGGATCAATTATTTAATGGATGCTCTTTATATGCACATTCTTGTATAAAATGTCTGCTACTGACCTTGCATTAGTGGGTAGTATCATGCAATCTGATTTTGAAGGATGCTGAGTATATTTTGCTGTGTGTATTTTATGCTTGATATGGGAGGTTTTGTTTTGAATGCCGAAAATGATGCGATGCAGCTTGTTGACTTTGGTCAGCTGATCAATCAGTTGGGATCAATTATTTAATGGATGCTCTTTATATGCACATTCTTGTATAAAATGTCTGCTACTGACCTTGCATTAGTGGGTAGTATCATGCAATCTGATTTTGATAGCTTGTTCTCGCATGGCAAAGCTTGTACTATGTTGTGTCCCCGACAATATAGAAATAAGTTTTTATGGTAGATTAAAGAGGATTATATGCCTCACTGTGTTCTCCGACCTTATTAATTAGAGTGTACCATTCAAAATAATAAGGTCAGTCTTTTTTTGGTGAAAATGGGAAGAAATTACAACTTACAGGCTCTTGGCCAAACAGCATATAGTAGGGGAGACTAGGAGGGGTCTCAGAAATGCACCAAGCTCAGTCTATCAACCTCTCTTCCTGTCCATATGGCTTGTCGTTCATCTTGGCGATCACAACTAGGGGAGTCGAGACTCCACCTCGACCTCTCAAAAACCTCAGTTCCAGCTCAACTGAAGACCATAAAACAACACCCATAGTTCAACTGTTAGTACAGTTGCAGTACCCATCTGAGCCGTGAACCCCATAATTCAACCACCCATCAGACCTTCACACTAGTCCCCCAACCCCATAAGGGCTTGGGTTACTCAAGGAACTTTTGTCAACTTTATGCTGTACCTTTCCGGTTCGTGGAGTTTTCTAACTCAATGGGCACTTCTCGTTTAGGATTCATAGAATCTAACATAAGGGCATTAAAAGACAATACTTTTATATTTGTAATTAGGGTTGGACTTGAGCTTAATCGAGTCCGAATACTAAGGTAAAATGAACGGGTTCAAGCTTGAGTTCGAGCTCGATAAATTTTATGATAGCTCGATCTAGATAACAAAGGAACCTATTCAAGTTCAAGCTTGAGTTTTGGAGTGTCTATTCGAGTTTGAGCCTTGGACTATAATTTTAAGAAAATTGGGCTCGAGCTTGATAAATTTTATGATAACTTGAGCTCGATAACAAACGAGTCTATTCGAGTTCGAGTCTTGGAGTGTCTATTCGAGCTCGATCTTGAATTATAATTTTAATAAATAAAATATTAAATAAATATTGATTGGAACTCGACTAAAGTTCAATAATACCTTATCGAATTATTCGAGACTTTTTTAGTCGAACCGTATGATATTTGAGCTCGATTCGATAAGTTATTCGAGTGTAATTTTTAGGCTCAAGCTCAATTAAGTCGAATTTTGACCGAGCTCGAGCTCAAATAGCTCGATAAAAACTCTGTTTGATTCCAATCATATATTTAATATGCTTACTTGGATCAAGAGGCCAAACAGAGAAAGAATCAAACAACTTTATTCCTCCAACAGGACCACCATCAAATGTATCATAATGCATGAGTAAACATCAGATCCCACGGGACATCAAAATCTAAGCTTGCCATGCTCTTCTTGCAATTACTCTAAATCTACTACCTTAGAAAGAAACTGAAGAAAATCCGTGCAAAGTCTTCAGGTGTTGAGAGATTCACAAAGATTCTTAGAAGTGCTGCGGTCCCTTAACACACAGAGGGCGTTCTCGACTTACGAACTACAACGAAGCTAATTTGGATCAGCATTTATACCACATTGAGTGTGAAGCAGATTAGTAACTAATCCATTAGCAAAACTTTCCACACAAAGTACTTCTATCGGCAAGGCATTGTCACATAATTCCAAATTTGATTATTATTATAAGCCTATTTACAAGTAAACATACCGCTCGAAGTGATACTTCACTGCAGTGTATCTCTAACTGTGGCTTGCGGATTTATACAAATAGCTGCTAGGCTTTGGATTACAGACAGAGGCAGTAACTAATCAAACAGACTCCATTTCCACTGGTCATACGCATCAGTTTACATATATATAGAAAGAGAAGAAGGTGCAGAGTTCCAACTGCAGCTAGTCACATCTCTTCACCAACATCAGGAAGCAACAAGACAACAGTCTGATACAGAAGTAATTTGAACATTCGATGCTAAAAATCCATTGTTCTAGTTTTTGTGTTTCTACTTTCTACAAATTACGGGAAACAAACAGCACTGTGTAACAGCATGAGAATCTAAATGTTCTATGGGCTTAATTATCATGTGGCATGAATAGCACTGTGTAAAATCATGGAATCTAATGTACTCTGTGATTTTATTCAGATATCACGTGGTACTTAGCGTGTACAAGTACTCTTTTGCCCATGTACAAGACTGCAGTTTGAACCAATCTAATAGCACTCTAAAAGGATGGTCGAACATCCAACTTATGAGACAAGATTTCAGTCAAGTAAAAAAGCACTAAACAATTTTATTGCACAAATAAATTGAGGTTAAAGCTTTTCACCTACCTCTCTCTCTGAGCGAACTCTATTAGTTAATTCACCTTGAAACAAGGTAATCAACAGCCAAAAAATAGCTCCCCACAACTATGAATGATGCAAGCCCACTATGAGCCATTCGCAACCAAATGCCCCGATACAAGAGATTTCTATCTGCAGGGTGGATCCCTGCCATTTTCTCAAACCTCTTCCCTGGCGTTTTCCATTTCAGAAGCCTTCTCTCCATGGAAGTAAACTACAACAAAACAAAATGGTTAGATATTGACAATGTACAGAAAAGTAGAGCGATTCAAAATATCACAGCAGTTAACACTACACAAATATATAGAGGTCAACCGCATGCTTTCTTTCCCTAACTTCATTGATATTCAGGCTAGAAGCAAGGTGATATGCACAAGGTGAAACATATGCAGTCATCAAGCAGGAATATGTTTCATAAGCATCTTGGAAGTATTCAGGTATTCATGATATATTAGAACAAGCCCGCTCTTGATCTATGATACCATAAGTTTAGATTGCTATTAGCCCATGCAAGGAAAAACTCAAGTTGTTTTTTGCTTAAAATTTTCTTTGTTCATGCAGGAAAAAAAAAAGAAAGTTCTGCCACACAGGTCAAAGAAAAGAACAAAACAAAAAAGAGTTCAGATTTTCATGAAATTTCCTTGAGGCAATTCAGGTAGAATCTTATAGTAAAATTTATCCTCCGCATGCAACAATCATATGCACGTACATACGTGTGTTGCACATCCATTAACAACAAACACCAGATAACTTGCAAAACCAAAAGATATATTAACTCATGATTATGATTGGTGATATCATCATGATTTGGTATTTATGATACATTAGCATACTTGATACTGAACTTAAACAAGTTTGGTGGAATAGAAAACACGCATCACAAATTAATTCTCATCTAAAATAACAAAAACCTGCATTTATTTTAATGTCATCATTTAAAGTCGACTTCTAAAGTGGCCAACGTTATAACCAAGTAAATATTGATAAGCCCACTGCTCTATAGTCTATTAGCCTAATATTTTACCACTAGCAAGAAGCAATCATTAACATGACCATGAAATTAGGGGCTACACAACAGCAACACAAAACCTAACACTAACAACGTTTTGCGTTTTCCACATGAGAACAATGCATTTTAATCTAACTACTTGACACAGCATTCATTGACTAGCATACTTCAGGGAGAATGCAGGTATCATTTGGTAAAAGGAAATAGGAAATGGATACATGGATGTTCAAGTAAGGAAAGTTATATACAATTGCCAAACCAATAGAGATGAAACAGATTCTGCCGATGATGAGTTAAGTGGTATGTAAAATTAAATATAACAATTGGCATACCTTGGGCAGCACTGTACACTGTGATCGACTTTTGGCAGTGTCAAAACTATGAGATGCAGCAGCAGCAACTGTACCTGAAAATCCAGCTGCAAGACTAACAGCTAAAGGAGACTGGACCAATTTCTTCATCAAACCTGGATGAGAACAGGAACATTTTGAAAAATAAAAAATAAGAGAGGAAATAAAAAATGATATATAAGTTAAGCGTAAAAGCTACTATGTCAGAACTAAAAAGTCTCAGTGAAAGCATCAGGCATTAAAGACAGATGGGTGTGGGGACGTCAGAATGGGTACCCAGCTGCCAAAATAGCCACACACATCAGCCCCTCAACCTCATACTTCAGCAATATTAATACCATCTACTAACATGAATGAAAGTCTGCTAATAAATATTCCTAAACAAAGTCTTGTTGTGGGCGAGTGATACAGTTATGATTCTCCGCTCCTAGAAACAAGAAAGATTATGTAATGGATACCCATGGGAGCACATATACATATGGTACCAACTCATGTAATGAAAAATCCAAAGTTCTTTGCTAAAGGCGGTACAGAGAGAGGGCAACATGAAGTTCTGGCTTTTCTCATTTTTTCTACGACTGCATGCTGGCTCTCTCCCTGCAATACCTTTTGGCATCTGCAAATAATTTTTGCTTTTCCATACTTCTCCATAGGAACAGCCAAATGCAATTTAAAATGCTTTAACACAAGGCCTTACAAGAATGTGTCATGGATATGTCATGACGTGTTCATATAAGCTAGAATTCAGTTCTTTACATTTCTACGACAAAAACAACAAGAAGGACAAACCACCAAATTAGCACACTGTTGATTATAACCAGCTCTGTTTCTTTTCCTCTATTCTTCACCCCTCCTTCTCACCCTTGCTGTCACTCACTAATGGAACATTCCTCCAATAACCGAGAGGTTAGAAACTTTGAGGATACTATAAAGGAATTATTTTCATTAAAGGAACTAGAAATATTCTGCAATAGAATTTTTTTCTCAGGTTAGTGAAGCATATATTTTAATACCTAGGTGGAGGATCCATCCCAACCGCCTTCCAGTCGAGCAGAGCTCGGTGCAGAAATTGCCAGCTAGAGAAGAATACGCCACAAAAAACAGAATCTCGAACAACTCCTGAACGAAGACCTCTCCATAATGCACCCCATCCTTCCAAAGAGATAATGTCTGATGGCCTCCTAACATCGCATACTGATGGAGGCCTCCCAGTCCCAGTCATCATCCACGGGTACTCTTGTAAGGCACCAATCATATTAGGATGTTTGGAGTTTAGGATGGACAGAAGGCCGACAGAGTGGTTCAGTGCCTTCATATCTGGAGTATATCCACGTAGTAATCTTGAAATTACAGGTGCAACAGCTCCATTTTCTGTAACTGAGGCAGTGCTTGGAATGCGAGAGGCAGAGGTCACCTGCTCACGAAGTTTGATGAGTTCAAATGGGGAGCTTATAAGTGACTCTACCACACCAGCTGCCATTCCAGCCATAAAGGCCTCGGAAACATGCACGTAGTTGTCTTCTCGACCATCTGCCAGAAAGTAAATTGCAACCACCTTTTAATGTTTTAGAAGGATTGAGATGCAATATTTAGCAAAAATATACTCCAATTACAAATGTTAATATGACATGCCTAAATTAAGAGGGAGGAGGCAAGGGGACAAGGGGTTATTTTGCCTAGATTAAGAGGGGGTAAATATATTAGAGTGTATACTGATTTGAAAGCACCACTTTTGCCCTTATTGACAGAAGAAACTACAGCAAAAGACAATAATTAGCACTCTTAGTTCCCATAAATGGTAACATTACTTTATTGATTTTAATTCTCCAGATAATTCAACATTATTTTCTTGAAGATTAATTATCAGCTCTATATGAAATAGAGAACTTTGAAGCTACACTTTAGGTTTTTCTGCTCAAAGTGAATTGACAGAATTCAAGAATTCTTACCTTGACCTTGATAACTGCTTGAAGTTTGAAGATTTTTCTCCTCTCTTTTTTTTCTCTCTTTTGGAAGGGGGTTGGTTCAAACAGAAAGGAAATTATATGGTGTGCCTGAAGGGATGCTAAAAATAACCAAACCAGGAAGGGAATTGTAAGGTTCAAACCTCAAATCCAGTCCAAAAAGTTGAGAAAAAAATGAAGAATTATAATGACTTGGGCATCATGGTCCTTTTATAGATTATTTCCTTGTAATCCAAAAATACTACTAGATATCTCATATCTGAGAATCTCTGCATCATCCATTTAGACATCTATATCCATTAGATGATGCATACCAATAGCTGTCAAAACATTGTAATCAAGAACTAAAAGCCAATTACTTATTCATTAACATCTAAATATTATAAGATAGATATAGAAAATATAATGGATTTTCATTGCATTAATCAAAGGAATATAGACACCTTTTGATCAACTCAATTGTCTCATATAACATATTTTCACTCATAGAAGAATAGATACCAAAGAAGCAAATTTAGTAGGCATGCTTTACCACCCTTTGCCCCTTTTATGCCAAAGAGTTTCTAAGTCAACGGCCATCCACTAATCCATAGATAATTTATTTAAATTGTTGTATATGCATCACAAAGAAAAGAGAACCAGACCTACCATCTTTGATAATCAAATATTTGGCTTTAAAAATGTTATTGCAAAGGTATAATTACTGAGATTAGTATGTTGATAAATGAAGCTCAGGTTAATTCACCCCCTCAATTCAATTTATACTTGATTTTTTCCTCCAACAGGACTCATCAGATAAAGGAACCTCTTAAGCCCTCAACCCATTCAGTTCTATTTCTTCACCAATGCACTCCACAAAGACTCCTTGCTTTACGTGTTCTAACCTTTAATTTGCTAAGGAAAAGAGCATTTTTTTCTTCTGTGCTCACTATAGGGCTTGAAAATTTTCTTTGTTCCAAAAGCCACCAGGTTCTCTATGCAGCCCTCTGTATCAGGAAAAAGTAAAAACTAATATCACCCATGTAATTTTCTTAAGCAGTCAGGAACTCATCCATCCCTGTGTAGCACTTCAGCATTCCCCACAATGTAAACTATGTCTATAACAACGTGAATCTATAAGGGCTTTAAGTTCATTGCCAGATCTTGAATTCTAAAGAGAGACATCCAACACACATATTAAGGCTGAAAACACAACACCCAAAATAAATAACTCGTAATAATGAGTATTCTATACATATAGATAGGTAAAATGAAGATGTCAAGAGGATACCTTTAACAAAAGCTGTCAAAATTTCATAGACCCCAAAGCGAGCACCGAGACCCCCAATTCTTCCAAAAGTTAACCACCCAAGACCATTATAGAAGCCTGAATTTTTCGAAACGGAGCAAACATTTGGTAGATAAGCAATAATTAAAGCACCAATTAATAGGTGGTATGGCTTGGTTTGGTTAAGTTTTGCATTTTTTTTTTAAAATAAGCATCTGATAAAATTAGTTAGACAAGAAAAAAACATTAAACAGACAACAAACAACAGGTAATCCAGCTCATAAATTTCACTCTTACTCGACGAGGAAAAAGAAGGTGATAAAATTAAGGGGACTCACCTGAATTTCTGGATAAATGTCGAACTCTATTGAAGACTTGAGCTGCTGTTAATTGCTTGCTGGATCCTGAACCAACCTGTAATTCACCTCAAAATTGACAATTGTAAATAGATTTACTAATAACGTTAACTTAGAACTCTCTATCTCTCTCTCTCTCTCAATCTGATGCATACACAAACACGCACACAGAGAAACAGAGAGAAAATGAAAGACTAGAAACCTGGATAAGGGTTTTGATAGTGTCAAGAGGGTAAGTAAGAGCAGTCCCCAAAGTAACTGAAGCAGAGGCAGCAATCACATGGGTTGCAAACAGATGGTTTTGTAACAACTCATCCATCTATAAACAGGAAAATCAAGAACCAAGGAACATGTAAGGCTTGTAATAAACATCAGTAGATTTTTACAAATAAAGAGCATTGTAAGTACAGACTTAACTACTAATACGACGTAACTGTAAATGTGTGAGACCTGTTCGATAAAATGCTTGAAAGAATCAAGGAACATGTAAGGCTTGAAATAAACATCAGTAGATTTTTACAAATAAACAACTTTGTAAGTAAGATTTAACCATTAATACGACGTAATTGTAAATGTGCGAGACCCGTTCGATAAAATGCTTCAAAGAAATGTAGGAGTGCGTTAAATTGAGGTATTACATTTCCACCAAAAAAAGAATTGAGGTATTACAGTATCCCAATTTGAGAGAGCTGATGGTAATCCCCTATAATGCTCAGTTACCCGCCTTCTTGAACAAATGCTCTCTCTCGCTCGATCTCGACAATTTTGGGCCAAAAATGGCTAAAAGGGTAACAAAGCAATATATTGCAAAAAAACTGAGGTCAAATGACAGCTGTGGGATTTGAACCCACGCCCTTTCGGACCAGAGCCTAAATCTGGCGCCTTAGACCACTCGGCCAAACTGTCGGATGAGCTACAACTGCAAATATATTTATAAATTCTAAGTTGCTCATTGCAGAACACATTCAGCTCCATCCTGAAATGAATTTAGGTGAGCATAACTTGAATTGGAATCTATTCTTTCACCCCCAAACTCAACTCAGCAAACTGGCAAATAAAAACAAGCCTTTGACATATTTTAAAATTTCAATATATTTACAGGTGTAAGGAAGAATTCTGCAATCGATCCTTAATATTTCTGCTCAGAGAAATGATTTGTGCACAAGAATTTTTACAAGTTTTTTGTCATAAGTACGCTAGTAGTAATTACTAGTGCACTTCCTGTAAATTACTAATTGACTCTTCTGCTTCTACTAGTAATATTATTTTGTGCACGATATTTAAATGAAGTTTAAGCTTATTTCGCAATAAGCAGCATTTTAAGGATTAATTTATTTTAACAATAAATCAGATTAAAACATCATCAATTAGAGCATTTGATTATAATTTTAAGTTTAAAATATACAAAAACCAAATAAAGGTGTTTTTGTAATAAATTTCTTATTTAAACAATAAATCAGCTTAAGTTCTTGTAAACAATTTCTACTTGAATTTTGAATCAGCGAAACCACTGATTATGAATTTTCTCATGACTGAGGCAGAAAAGAACTTGACAGAAGTTTTCATTACTAATTTCATGTATACTAATTACCACTCTTAACGATTGCAATGATAATATAAATATGGAAGAGGGGGGGGGGGAGTATGGAAAGGAAAGAGATCACTTATTCTCAACTGATACATGGATCTAAATTCTCGCACTGTGCCTTAAAAGGCTAAAAAATACGCTTTAAACTGGGCCGGGGGGGCTGCAAAATAGAAGAAGTTCACTGTTTTAAATCAGTATCCATCATTGAGTGAGAAACTGAAGAAGAGAATATTTTCCATTATTCAGAATTGTCAACTGAATAGAGCATAATCATCTTAATTACCAAATGTAGATTATTAAGTACCATAATCACCACATAAACATCACAGAATAATCCTCTTACATTCAAATTACACTACTCCCAGCCCACTACACTACCCACACTTTAGCTAGAACCTTCAGTTGACCTTTTTGTAAGCTCAATTCCTTGCCCACAGAGCTATTTAATAATCTGATTAGCTAAAGCAAACTTTTCAAAATCATAGCATAACCAAGAAATCGGCTTCTATGTAGAAAAACAGCTCCACAAGATATCTACAAGTAACTCAATGGTCCACGGCATCCTGGGCCAAATCTATCAGTTGAATTTATTGTGTAGCTTCATTTCAGCTTAGTCAAGCTTGACATTAGAATACAGAAGGGTGTCCCTTGTAAGAGGCATGTTGAGCAGGAAATAAATCTGCACAAAAAGAGGCCAAACACAAAAATGGTATGCAAAAAAGTCATGATCGTAACATTGATTGTATGACAGCATCAATGACCAAGACAAGAAAATAGACCAATCTTATGACAAAAGTAACAAATTGAAGTAGAGATCCTACACTACTCTTTTTAAAATTATTGGTTTCAGATTTTAGTCCTATATCCCACCATATCCTATGTTTCAGATTTTCTCTCTTATCATTTAACTATCTGAAACAGCAAACTCTTATCATTTAAACTCTCGATGGAAGGAAAGACAACTAAGTCTGCCTCATGCTTAGGAGAATAGAATATCTCACTTGGCTCGCAGAAAGGGAGAAGAAAAAGATAAGACGATTTTGTTATTAAAAATTATTCATAAGTTTTCTACTCCGTTCGCATTTCCAAAATATAAAGGGAGAAAAAGAAAAGTTTCAGTAGGAGATTTTTGATTAGCAGATTTTAATAATAATGCCTTTAATTTGACCAAATAAGGTGTAAGGACTTCGCTGATACGGGATCTTACCCCTAAGAGAGTTGCAATGAGAAGAATAATTCCTGTTACCCAGGCAAGGGTCCATCTAACTAATGCCACCTCAGCAATTAGGGTTGCATTAGAAGATTCGGCCAACCATCGAGGAGACGGACGAGAAGTATGCATGACATTTAGCATTGTTTCTGACTCTGGATTAGGTCTCCCATTAAAGAAGATAACTCCAACAATTCGACCTGCTCATGAAAAAATAAATTAATTAAAAGAACCTTTTCAATTAAAACACTAAAATACAGAAACAAATTCCAAATCAAAGCTCACAAATTGACATAAATTTATTAAAATGTTGGCTATAATATTTCCAGCAACAGTTGTTGCCTTGAAATTGCAATGACTTTGACTTTCAAGTCATAAGGCCAGATTCATATACAACAAATTTGCCCCCCCCCAAAAAAAAGGTCAAAAAAAATAATAATAAATAAAGTCGTCATGCAAATTAAAATGGGAAGCCTATAGTGGAATTGAACTATTTCAAAGCAAATAAAATAAGATTCCTGTTTCTACAGAAACAGAAAATCATAATCTTGCAACTAAAAATACTATCGCAAAGTAAAATGAAAAGATTACATTCCTATAGAAGTGGCAGACATATTAGCCTCTGTTTTCTTGGAGTTAAACAGTAACTTCTTATGCATGCACACTAAGCATGCAACTCTTGGGCAAACAAATCAACAAAACCGGTTATCTCCCACTCTTCATATAATCCTATGGTGGAAGAAACTGTCATTCTATACCATTACAGTATCTATCATGCCAGTCAGACTTGATGATAATATCTTGAAACCAAAAGAACTAACCATTATATGTCTTTTGCAACGAATCGTATATCTTGGACACTGTGGAAAGTAATATCCCCATTCCTTGCTCAGCAACACCTTCAGCTCCATACTGTTCTTGTAAAGCCTGTACTTTTGAGAGAAACAATTAAAATAGTAATAATAACCCTATGTAATAAAGAAGCTAAGGAAAGAGCACACTCATGCAGACGCAACAAACATAAACACTCACATATACAAGCAAGCACGCCCCCCCCCCCCAAAACACAGAGATGCACCTCGAAAACCTAACAATAGTCTGCCATTGGCTGAGTTCCTAGCTTATTGTCAGATTTAGTAATACAATGGTCTTGATAGTTGCAGAAAATTAAACAAAACTTCCTACTTAGAAGTTAAAACTTGAGAAGGACTCAGGTAGAGCAGCAGAAGAGCCAAACAATTCCATATCCTTTTCTCTGTTAGGCCCTATTACTTCACTAAGCCCCACTACTTAAAAAAAGAGGGTCCAACAAGGCCATCATCCAACGTCAACATGTTATCCCAATCACTATAGAGCAGTTCCTTTGAAACCCTCCAGAAACCAAAGAGCACTAATCTACAAAGAACCACCCAACTACTCTCAACCTTAAGAGTCACCAAACTCACCCAATCACACCCTACCAGTTTTAATTTTACTTTATTTATGCATTTTACATTTCAATTTCCCTAAAGTCATACAAAGGTAACAAGCATTCCTCACTGCTAAGAGTTTCAATGAACCCACTAAGAAGGTGCACTCCAAAATAAAAGTGGAAAGCAAGGAAACCCCAAAGCACCAGCGTACCAGATGTCAAAATGAAAGCAAAATGACAGATTATTGAGTGATTCTCCAAGAAGGAAAAACCAGCCAGTGAATTATCATCACTGTTGATTCTCTACCAAACTCAACGGAATAAAAAGATAAATCTTTTGAGAAAATTATACTAATTACATGCAAAACAAAGGGAAGTTTCATAATATCCCACACAGGAGTAAACATTGGAATTCTACTCAGCTGACAAACTTATGGAACCACAAAGGGGCAGATACAATCACAAACTAAGCAGGAAATGCCATTCTGCTCCCTTGGACCAAATACACAAAAGGTAGGATTGAAAAGAGCAAATCCCCAAGATCTGAACTGGGAGACTTGGCTCTATATATGTGTGATCATAAAATTACTGGAAGCATTTATATACTGTTTCGATATCAGCCATCACAAGGAAGAAAGAATCTTATAGAGCAATGCCATTCTTAGTAAAGAGAAGTGTCTCACATATCATAAAAGAACAAGTCATTTATGAACATATGAAATTTAATATTAACTAAGAGGCAGTAGTACACAAAAAAAAAAATCACTTTCATTGCACATGGATGAACAATGAGATTCACTTATGAAGATTAGAACCTTAAGAAATAATGGTCTATCAGCAAAGTATGGATGGGTGTCGGGCAAACCAAAACACACAAATGCATTTTGGACATGTAAGAATAACCATTATGACAACCAGAGATTCTTGAAACGTCAGGCACAATAGAACATTAAACATGGAATGAACTAAGCATCAAGGATTCTACACAAACAATCCTTTAACTTGTTGGTTATGGTTACCAACACCTTTCCCAATATTTATATGGTATTTCATTCTTCAAGTGTAGTGCATCAAATAACATGATCCGGTTAGAAACTTCGATCTGCTTTCATGTCTTTCACACATACTTCATAAAAATAAGTATATAGTGCGAATCCAATTCTTATCTACCAGATAAAATACTTGATTCTATAACTTAGGGGCGACACTCAGACCAAAAAAAGAGCACACAAAAAAAGAAAGTATAATCACCTTAATGCCATTAAAACAACCCATTATTAACTCAGCAGGTCTCTGAGTACTCTGTGACAAATCTTCATGCAGATCCAATGCATTTCTAATATTGCGAGATAGAGCCAGAAGATTTGATGCAAATTCCCTGTCCGCTTTCTGCACAAACTTGTAATATAATTATTCCATAAGAATTCAAGTAACAAAACAATTAAGCTAATATTAACAAAAAATACATAAAATATTGAATCCTAGATATGACCTTTGACATATGAAGATTCATATTGGCACCGTTCTCTAAGGGAATATTCAATACTCCATTCAAGGTTTCCGAGGTATCAGTTACATAGGATCCACCCAACCAAGATGCCTAAACAGATAATACCACAAACTTCACATATACAAACATAATAAACAATAACATTGAATACTGAGAACATAAATATGAACCATAGGGGATATGACTAACAAAATCAATAATTTCTTTGTCGGTGCAATCTGCTAAGGGTTCATCCAAGGAAACCACAGAGACTTCATCCTCATCTGCAAGATGACTCACAAAATGAACAAAGCCTCATTAAAAAATGATATTACAGCAATCTAAATGCAAAAGATTTGTGTCAATGTAATAGTTCAGCAAACTATGCACATTCATGAAAGGTTAAGTACCTGGAAGTTGAATATCAGCTTTATCAGAATGAGGAAAAACATTACTCCTTAAGGCATTTCTCAACATAGCATTATTAGGGTCATCCATAACATGAGGATCTGCATATTAAAAAAAAATCATTTAAACACCAAGTGGGATAAAAGGAAAGAAAATAGTGTCATTTCATAATGCCCTTCAAAAGAAGTACATACCATCAACTCCTGTGACTTCCAGCATAAAAACAGCACAAGGCCTATCAAATGGATTAGGCATGAGAACCTTATTCAACTGCAAAATAAAACACAACAACATTTTTGTGAACCAAACGTTCCATTAGCAGAGACAAGAAAGTAAAGAAAGTTATTTCATGGTACTCATTATTCCAAGCACCTTAGATGAACCATCAGCTGAAAGTTTGGTAGGCGGTGTAACACCAAGCAAGACTGACACAGCAGCACTGACTTCTGTGAGCAAGATTGAATTGAACTGTGAAATTGAAGAACGGGTATAGAAGGTGAGAAAACCAGAAAGAAAACCAACATGCTTTAATAAGTGTAAGCGTGAACAAGCCTCCAAAGGTATTAAGCATTGCTTATGTCACAATAAGCAGCACTTCAAGCACTCGTTTACCCAAACACCAAATCAAATAACACTAAAATCAGCTTAAAGCATCATTAATAGCACCTGATTATAATTTTAAGTTGAAAATAAGCAAATCCAAACCAAACCTTAAAATAACCAGTGAAAAATACAGTACAAGACCAACTTCACACAGTAAGAGCAGGATATATTCCAAATCAATGTATAGTCCAGTATCATTATTTCATTACATAAGAGGATCTTAATCCAAGAAGCATTTATCAACACAAAACCACAACAGAATTGACATCATATCATCAAGGAGCCCCAATGAGAAATTGAGAATGCACAATAAGAGCCTATTTAAATACCCCTATGCATGTTGAACACGCATTTTATTATTTTGGATAAATATGTCCAACTCCTATTTAGTAGTCTTTAGACTCTCTACAATTCTCTCCCTATTTCTACAACTAAAATCACATCGGAACATATCTAATGCAAACTGAAAGAAAATATAAGGAATGACTCAAATTCGTTAAACTTTCACTCGCCACCATTCATATGTATATTGATTCTTCAATTTAAGTTTGAAGATTCAAAATTCTATTTTCCTTCGCCATATTCTCTCAGAAATCAAAATTCTTATGGGTAATATAAGCTTAGAATCAAACATGAAATTCAACAAAGACCCATAATTCTTTATCAACCAACAGGATCGGTAAACCAAGTAAAAACATAAAATATCACGCAACCAGATGGAGGGAAATTGGTCGACCTCAACTAACTAAAACAAAAATTTGATAAGATGGGCTTTATTTCTACATCCGGTGATTGAAATAGGAGAGAAGGAAGTAAATCGACTGAAATTAAAGAAATTACCTCAGCGAGATCGCTGGATGATCGAGTACGAAAATACTGATGCTTTGGGCTATCGATAAAGAAAACCGAACCACTAGCTTCAGCCTATATCAATATCAACCAACCAAATCAAACAAAAAATTATCAGATCAACATATGTACAACATATGCATATAAGCATATCAATGTGTATAGAAAGAGACCAAACACACATATAGAAAGAGATAGACAGAGAACAAACCCAAGCTAACGGGCTCAGAAGCAACGAGATGATAAAGACACAGAAAATGCACATCTTGCAGAGGAGAGAGATCTGTGGTTTCACGTAGAGCAACGACGGAAAGGATTCAAGTTTCGCAGGGATTTATAGTCCAAAAGGAAAACGACGTAGTTTATAGTAAAGGAGAGGTTTTGTTTATCCGTAAACCTCTACGACGTTGTTTTAGAGTTGATAACGGGCTGGGGTTGAGGTGGGTCTGGACTTTCTTGGTCAGACTCAAATATCTTTCCAATTCATCAGGATCAGCCCAAAGTTTATACAATTGGATCACGTGATTTACTTTGCATATTTGAAACAAAGCCCTTGGATTACTTGAAAATATACTTCTTACAAGAAGAAATGGGCCCAATAAGTAACATGATGTCTCGTTGATGATGGATTATAGCAACATTTTACCATGATAATCATCTCTATTATAAGATCAGAATATGGGATAAAAACCTTGTTCAAGCCTAAATGTTAAAGATTATTAGTGTTTGATCTATCATAGACCATTAGTGGAAAGCCCGTGCGTTGATTATCAATTGATAAAAAAATTAATATAATTTTTTATTTTCTATATAAATTTTAATATATTAAATTATGTTCATCAAAAAATCACATAATGCACTAACATTAAAAATTGATTAACTTTACATGAATTAATTAATTTTTAAAGATAATATATTAAAAAACTAAATTAATTTGCACTTAACATTTCCTTCAACTTTCATCTATTTTACCATTTACATTAAATATAAAAAAAATTAAAAAAAATCTTAAAAGATGACCTATAAATATAGTTATCAACGATAACAATAAAAACTGCATGTAAAAACATAAATAATTATAAAAAGAATAATATGAAAAAAATGATTCAATCACCGTTAAAAAATACTATGATATATATATATATATATATATTAAAAATAAACATGTGCAGAACACATGTTTGTAAACTAATTTATAGAATTCACTTGCATTTTTATGCATTTTATATTTAAAAAGACAAAAACTATGAAATTCATTTTGTTATAGATTCTTTTAATTTTTTAAAATTAAAATAATTTTTTATTTTATTTAGTTTTAATCAAAGAATGAAAGTTTCGCATGAAAGTGCATGCAGCATATTATATGACAAAACGAAAAAAATAAAATAAAGAGGAAAATTCTGGATTGAAATTACCAAAATATCCTTAACATTTAAACGTGTAATCAGTCGTTTCTTGGGCAGGTTAGAAAGCAAGTGGGGACCCTTTGCATCAGATGATGGAGACAAGCCCTGGATTTTTCACCAGCACGGAAAGCAGTGATTGAGCATATGATGCTTTGCTTTCTTCGTGTTCTTTAATTCAAATTTGATAAAAGGGCAACTAAGACACACAACGCCAAAGTACAAATTTTTCCCCTCGGGTTCTCCAAGTCAAAGAAGAGGGATTTCTTGCACAAGCAGCCAAACAAGAAAAATCCATCACACACTTCATCCCCTCCTTCCAATCTACCATGTATCTCTTGCTTTATCTTTCCAGATTTCTTTTTTTATTACTTGACCAAAATGCCCAAGTTGAATATTTCACACTGGTTTTAATAGTATTACTGTAATGCCCTTGCTCATACTGGTGAGGAGGACCCAGTTTTTAAATGGAGGACGAAGATATATATTTTTGGAATTCGCAGATTAGAAGAGGGCAATATTGATATTTCATCCATATGCATGATCAGGTCAGATAGCTTTCCTAAAGCCTCATTATATATGCTCCTGGAATGCATCAAACAAATGTAGCTTTGAAAATTGAAACTCATAATTCACTGCTGTTAACTCCCTCTCCTTCTTGTTCTCGCCTGTGGATTTCTGGTTCATGGATATTGATCCCCTGTGGATTTCTGGGGGGTGGTTTCTTGGTTCTAAACATTTCATGGCTAGCAAATCAGTTTCTGAAGCCTCAACAAAATTACAAGCCATGTTGGTTTGTCTTTTTGTGTTTCTCTTAACTATTGTCCCTCTCTTCGCTCGTCCAACTTATTTTCCTAAAATACCCTTCTCCCCCCCTTCATCAAGTAGACAACTCCTCTCATATTCATCCACAACACAGAAATCTACCACAAAGTTGCATCCACAACCAACAAAGCACGTACCTTCGCTTTCTTCTATATCACCACCACCACATCCACCTCCAACCACCAATGCGGCTGCTACCACTACTTGGACGAAGACGACTACTACAGATGGACAGTTCAAAGCAGATGCACATGAAGCTCCTAGCGGTCCAAATCCTGAATCCAACAAGTAAACGAGGAAGCAAGAAACTAAGCACCATTTTCCCCCACAATCTTTGTAGTAATTAATTATCGTGATTAACTTGTCGTTATATCAGCCAAGTTCAATAATTAATATGTTATAGTTAAACTAAATCATGGGTTGTAGTATTTTTTATTTTTTTTTTATCTTGTGCTTAGCTTTAATGTTTTTTCTAACAGCAAAAGTAAGTAGTATTGTTCTTAGTGATCAAACAAGGCATAAAGCCATACAATTTGACCCAAATTCACTTGGTTTGTATGTCACTAACTCATTACCATGGATATATATACATATGCCATTAATTTATGTGATATGCTTTAGTTCTATGATCTGGGTTACATGAACATTTATTGTGAGAGAGGACATATATTGTCGGTTAATTCACCTTGTTGTGAAACACGTTGCTAGTCAAATATTATAAAAAAAATTATATAAAATGATTTAAAAATAAAACTTTCATATCCGTGGATGATAATGAAAAAGATTTTATTATAACAAAATATAATATAAAAGTTCGAAAAATGGAACCTACATACCATAATCCCAATATACACTTAGATTTCAGCTCGACTAATTGAATAGAGAAAATTATAAAACCTTCTTACATATTTATATAGGTCCATATAGCAGATTCTATATCACTGCACCCGGACTAACTAATCGAACTCACATAAACAACCTACGAGTTCAAACAGTAAACCTCTTTGCTCCACTATGCTTTAGAAAAAACCATTTTATTAATGGGTTGAGCTGAAAATTTGTCATGGTTAACACAAACGCATCAAATTCATGTATTGCATGACGCAATGCTAATTGTTAGTAATGTCATGTTAATTGTTATTTTTTTTTATTGTAATCGAAAAATCGGTCTGAATTCCAATCATGTTTGATGAACACATCTTAGATCTTAATTAAATCACGAAGTGCATGATCTTCACACTCTAAACATCATAAAAACGAGTTAACTATTTAATTAAGTAACTTTATAATAATCACAAGAGAATATGAAAAATATCGAATTTAAGAACTAAAAAAGAGATTCAAATCAGACACCAATTGACACTAACAAGTTCCTTTGATGTAATTACGATTTCAATCTCACATTCCCATTGATGTGAACCATGTTAATTTTATGCACATGGTAATATGTTAACGAATCAAATTCTGAGACTTTTGGGGTGTGCTTTACTTTTCAGTTATCAAGCAAGGCATACAGTTGCAAAGTGAGTGTCTGATCGGTCATACACGTGAACCGTGGGTAACTTTGGTTCTATGCTGTTGGAATTATTCCTTCACTAGGGACAATTGATGGATTTTGGCATTTGTCTTGTCGAACACTTTGCCGAATAAAGCTGAAACCAAAAAAGCCTTGAGGATATGATTTGTTAATCATAATAGTTGAAAATATGCCTATAATTGAAACTGTTACAGCCTCCAGTCAATGTAATTTCTTGTTTGGTTTTGACTTAAAATTAATTTAAATAATTATTTAAATCTTTGGATGATTATTCTAAATTGATTTTAAATCAATGTCAAACAACTTTTTATGCGTGTTATTTATTCCACTAATGAAATTATAGTAAGCATGTATTTGATTATTCGCAATAATATAATCTTCTTTTTGAGGTGAAAAGTTTAAAATAATTAAAACAAGGCCAATTGTTTGAGGAAAAGCCCGCTAATATTGAAATTCAAAAAAAAAATCGTGGTCGTTTTCGGGTTATTGCATATGATGGATGACAAATATACTTGGATTTTTCGAAAATTTTGGAAGAAAGTTATGTAAAATGATTTTATTCGAAAGTAAGTTTTACTCTCCACTCGCGATAATGATTTTATTAAAAATAAAATTGATAAAACACACAAATTATAAGTGAAATTTTTAATAGTTACAAAAATACATGATGTCAAAAATTGTAGGGAAAATTACTCCTATAACTAGTAGTTTTTATCTAGTGATCATCAGCTAAATAAAAAAAGTCAAAGATAATTTAGTAACGAAAGCATGTTAACTTGTATTGTCGATTAGTTGCTTATCTCTTTTTATAATAGATCAACTCTCCGTTGTTAAAAAAAAAAAATTACAAAGTAAAGCATGCAATACGTATAAATTTTAATTATATAATGATCCTTATCAAATCTCAAAATTTAAACAGTTCAAATCTATATACAAAAACAATATAATTCACACTTAATTACTTCACAATTTTTACTATAAATGAACTGATCCCATCTAATGGGTGCTAAAACTTGTGTCATGCTTTTCAAAAAAATAAAGACATGTTTTGTCAACAACCTTCTCATGCAATCAAGCATGCATGTAGCTATGCGAAATTAAATTAGTGTTCATTTGGTATACTTGAATTAAAACGGGAATAAAATAAAATAAATTTATAAATTATTAAAATATAATCTTGAATAAATTATTTTATTTTATATTCAATTTACCAATTATCACTTAATTTTTATTGAAGTTAATTTCTAACAAGTCTCTATTTGCGCATTCCAAATCTGTTTCTTGACGCACGGTGATCATATGTGAAACCTAGACTTCTTCACTATTGTACTCCGTACCATACATTGGGGAGTAGGAGAATGGAGATCTAAAAAGGCCTATGGACCTTAACTAATGGACACGGAACTGAGGAAGGCCCTCTAACAAATCAAAAGTCAGCCTTACTTTATTATTTTTGATAACCAAGAAATCTGTTCGGATTTCAACATTTTTTTATGAACACATTTTATACTCCAAATTTTGAAATGCATAATCTTTACATTTTATTCATCAAAAAAATAAATAATTTAATTAAATAATTATTTGGTAATCACAAAAAAACATAAAAAAATATTAAATTTATAAAATCTCAAACTCTACTATTCAGGTGATCAAATTAATCAACTTTTTGGATCGTCCATACACACTCATTCATTGTAGTGTTTTTTTTTAAAAAAAAAAAAAAAATTATTGATTCAATTTCGTAACGTGTCATAATTTTTCTCATTCATTGTTTAATAATTTATTTTAATAAAAAATTTCGTGGTTCAAATATTTTTACGGTAAGAGCAATTAATGTTGTGATCTGCACGAGAGGACCCACACAATTATTTGTGAACTAGTGGTGATGAGAGTCTATGCAATAATATCAGTTAATAATATTTTCATTTATATTTTTAACGTGATAACAGGTAAAGATATATCAACCACTCAATTCACCAAAATAAAGTTAGGGTTGAAAACAATTTTTAAAAATTGTTTTTAATTTTTAAAAATTAAAAATAATTTTATATTTTTTTATATTTAACAAATAATTTTTAAAAGTAATTTTTTTTAAACTGTAAATTGGTGTTTTCTAACATAATTTTTAAAAAATATACCTAAAATCAGTGTTCATTTCTATGTTTCATTATTCCTCTATGATATATAAAAAATATTAAAATTTTGAAAATAAAATAATATTAATTATTTTTAAATATTTTGTAAATATGAGAAATAAAATTAATATAGATTTTAAATTTAAACTCAAAACTAAAAATAATTACAGACGTATTAAAATAAGATTATCCAAACAATATTTCATTGTTTTCTGTTTTTGAAACAATTTTCGAGTTATAGTTATCCAAACATGTTTTCTTCATAAAATATCATAAAATTGTTTTCAGTTTTCATTTTTGAAAACAGTTTTCGAAAATTGAAAACAGAAAACTATCAACAAACATGCCCTAAGTCACCAGACATAAAATTAGTAAAATTAATGCGACATGTAACAAAATTAGACTAGTAAAATGACTATTTACTTGTTAAAAAACACTGTAATGAACGAGAGTGACACTGAGACGAAAAATAAATAGTGTGATCCTAGCAATTGTGGTGGTTTGTACAATAGTGCTCTATAGGGGTTAAGCATGGGTAAGTCTGAGTCAGGTTATCTTAAAATTTTAATCTAATTCATTTATATCGGGTTGAAAAAATCTCAACCCAATCCAACCCGTGAACCAATCCAACCCGTGAACCTATCCAACCTTAACTCAACTTAACCCAACCCATTCAAATCGATTTGGGTCACCGGGTTGATATATTTTTTTTACTAAATAATTAAACCATACATATTACATAACAAAAAATATTATATTAAATCCAAAACTAAATCCATTCATATTACAAGTAAAATATGTGTCTAACAGCACAAAAAATATTTGATAACATGGAAAGAAGAATAATTGTCTCATGGACTACAATGGTTGTAGGCTATGCTAAATTTGGTTTTTTGGATACTGCCAAAAAGTTTTTTGATGACATGCAAGAGAAGGATGTTGTGTCATGGAATGCTATATTTGGAGGCTACGTTGAAGCCAAACTTGGTAAGGATGCTTTGGCATTGTTTCATGAAATGCAAGCGAGTAATATATAGCCTGATGAAGTGACCATGGTCAATTGTTTATCTGCATACTCACAACTTGGAGCTCTTGATGTTAGAATATGGATTCATCATTATATTGAAACAATCTTAATCTGAATGTTGCGCTAGGAACTGTTTTAGTTGACATGAATTTAACTCACTTTAGAAAACTGTTCAATTACAAAGGAAATCTAGATTTCTAGACAGTTGGTAATAATATATTTTAGTAACTTAGCATTTGTTGGCCATGCTAGTGCTTTCTCATTAATCAATTTAATTTTTAGATTATGCTTTAATGCACTTGAAAACGACATGAGGCTCTTAAAATATCACAGAGAAGCAAATTAAATGGTTCAATAATGTTTGCATGAAAGGCTTCTGATAAGTTGGTATTACTAAGCTTTATCATACATTCAGCATTTCTTCCATCAACATTATGGTACATCTTTTTGAAATATAAGTTTATCTGCATACATTGATCCCGACTGAAATCTTGTAGGTTAGAGTGTTAATTTCTATGTTTATTTTATAGTTACAACAATACAAGAAATCAAAATTTTGTTAGCATAAATTAATTGTGCATCAATTTATTATGATTGAAGCTATGCTTAAGAATAATTATGAAAACTATTTCATAACTCGAAATCAGTATTTGTTTCTAGTGTAAATATTTGAAACTAAAATCTAGATAATTGAAAAAATATGAGACTTATTTGGATATTAAAGTGTTGTTTACATATAATTTTACACATTAATAGTAATTAGAATGAATATTTTATGATTATATATTTTACAATTATACTATAATTATTTATACACTATTTTATATTCAATAAATATAAAATATATAATTATATATTTGACCGAAATATCAGTTTGAATTGAATTCGCAGTTTAACCAAGTTCCATACTCATCACTAGTGCTCTACAACAATATATATTGTGATATTGTCAAAAGAACTCAAAACCTTAACCCTTGTTTGGATTGAGAGGAAAATTGAAAATGAAGTCAAAAGAAATAGAGGTACATGTACTTGTTGTTTGAAAGTTTGTTTAATGAAAATGAAAAAATTTGGAAATATATATATATATATATATCTTTATCTCTCTAATAATTTCCTCAAAACTTTAAATAAATTCATCCTTAATTGAGAGTTTGGAATGAGAGTAAAGGAGATGGACTGACGTGAAATGAGAGAATTTGGAGGGTCTTTGTCCCTTGTTTTCCCCTTCTCTTCCTCTATATATCCAGACATACCATAAATTTGATATTTTGTCTTTTCATCTTGAATGCAAGAAAGTACACAAACAGTTGGCTGAATACTTTCAATTGGTTTCTCTAAGCATCAATGCGCTGCAAGACTGATAATGGTGGGAAAAGCTAGCTAATAATTTGGAAGCTAACTTTCTCTTTCAATTAGACAAATTCCCTTATAAAAAAGAAGAAGAAACTTGAACAAATTCCCCACTTTCACATGTCAAACAAGTATCTCCCTGATGAGAATTAATCAAAAAGGATCAATCCCTTTTGGCTTAGGAATTGAATTTTTGCCAACTCTTGTCTGAATTCTTTAAGACCAATTATTCACCAATAAATTCTAACATGACTAGAGCTACCCTACGTACTTGGTCAACAGACTCGAATTAAATGTGAAGGGTCATCTCCTTGAAAGGGGCATGTGCACTGGTTGGTGCATGGTAGCCGGGCTTCTAATCCTTAGTTCATTGTTTGGTTTAGCTTTTATGGTGGCAGTATTATTTTGTCTAGCTAGGTCATGCATGGGGCTTTGCTACTCAAACACTCAGCGAGCTTGTGACACCAAGATCGACATAAAATTCATAGAACTTTTCAATTTCATTCACTACAGTCTGAAAAAAAATAGAATTATTTATCAGTGAAATTTCTGTAAAAATAAACATAATTACTCCTCGAATCACAAGGTATCACTGAGTGATAAATACCTGTTTTAAAGAGATAAAAAAAGAAATTGAACAATGAAATTATTCACCATAATATATAAAGACCTTACTGGTTTACAGGCATTTCATGCATGCACGAAGAACGTACAGTTTTATAATTTGATCGGAACTAATTAGCACGACAACTATAGCATGTGAATTACATGATATATCTTTGGACAATGAGCACATAAATAGATATATTAGGTCTTCTCCTAATCCAAGATTCGATGAAAGAATTGACCCTTAAACGTACACCTTCCTATCGATACTAAAAATGCAGTGAATAAATTGAAAACGTGGGCTTCTGTTAATTGCTGCATGAGGTGATTAATGCAGTTCAGTTACCACCACCTCCGGCTCCACCGCCAGCTCCAAACCCAGCACCATCACCAGCAGCAAAACCACCGCCTCCACCAAATCCGCCACCACCACCACCTCCTAGCCCACCACCAAGACCTGCACCTTCGCCAAAGCCTCCACCAACTCCAAAACCTCCTCCAACTCCTCCACCACCACCAAGTCCACCACCACCAAGTCCACCTCCACCACCTGCACCACCACCAGCACCTCCTCCAACACCACCACCTCCACCAAGCCCTCCTCCTCCTCCTGCTCCTCCACCAAGCCCTCCTCCTCCTCCAACTCCTCCGCCTCCTCCTGCTCCTCCACCAAGCCCTCCTCCTCCTCCAACTCCTCCGCCAATCCCACCACCTGCACCAGCTCCAATGCCTCCACCACCACCCAGTCCTCCACCTGCACCACCACCCAAACCTCCACCTGCACCACCACCAGCTCCACCCCCTACACCCCCACCTAGTCCATGTCCACCTCCTAACCCACCGCCTAGACCCCCACCTGCACCACCACCTAGTCCATGTCCACCTCCCAACCCGCCACCAGCACCACCTCCTAGACCCCCACCAGCTCCACCACCTAGACCCCCACCAGCTCCACCAGCTCCACCTAAGCCACCACCACCTAGTCCATGTCCACCTCCTAACCCGCCACCAGCACCACCTCCACCACCTCCACCTAAGCCACCACCACCTAGTCCATGTCCACCTCCTAACCCGCCACCAGCACCACCTCCTAGACCCCCACCAGCACCACCTCCTAGACCCCCACCTGCACCACCGCCTAGACCCCCGCCTGCACCACCACCTAGACCATGTCCACCTCCTAACCCACCACCAACACCACCTCCTAGACCCCCACCAGCTCCACCGCCTAGACCCCCACCTGCACCACCACCTAGCCCATGTCCACCTCCTAACCCGCCACCAGCACCACCTCCTAGACCCCCACCAGCTCCACCACCTAGTCCATGTCCACCTCCTAACCCGCCACCAGCTCCACCTCCTAGACCCCCACCAGCTCCACCACCTAGTCCATGTCCACCTCCTAACCCGCCACCAGCTCCACCTCCTAGGCCCCCACCAGCTCCACCACCTAGACCCCCACCTGCACCACCACCTCCACCTAAGCCACCACCTGCACCACCGCCTAGACCCCCGCCTGCACCACCACCTCCACCTAAGCCACCACCTGCACCACCGCCTAGACCCCCGCCTGCACCACCTCCTAACCCACCACCAGCACCACCTCCTAGACCCCCACCTGCTCCACCGCCTAGACCCCCACCTGCTCCACCGCCTAGACCCCCACCACCTAAGCCACCTCCCGCACCTCCACCAAAACCACCACCACCTCCACCGCCTAGACCACCACCTCCACCTAAGCCACCCCCCGCACCTCCACCAAGACCACCACCACCTCCACCGCCCAGACCACCGCCTCCACCAAGACCACCGCCTGCACCACCACCAAAGCCGCCACCACCTCCAACGCCTCCACCAATTCCATGCCTAAAACCCTTTTTATAAATTCCATGCCCTAGACCACCTCCTCTGAAGAAAACAGGACGATGAAGCAAGTGCTTATCATCACCAACCCCATCGTCACCCACAACTAACTCATTCACAAGAAAAACACACAAGAAAACAACCACAACACAATGAACAATATTAACACTCATTGTTAGCTTAATTAAACGTGAAAACACACACAAATTGACTAAGAGAAAGGGGAGGTAGCAAAGCTCACTGGAGTGGAGCAATGAGCTAGTTAGTGTGGTATATATATTTATTGAAATACTACTACTACTCGGTTATTTTCTATTGTTAATTATAATAATACTCCTATGGCCAACTACCACGCCTGCATGAGTAAATGAGTCTCATCTGTCCTTGTACAGGTAAATTATTTGTCCAACTGCCCTCTCCAAATCGATCCTCAAATCATGAATAGGCTCTGTTTCCTACAAAAGAAAAAACAAAACAACAATTAAGATTCTGTTCTGCTTCATTAGGTTTGATTTGGGCTTTTGGACTTGTGGTGATTGCTTACTTTTAGGCTCATTTTTTATAACTAAAAAATAAAACGGGTCAACTTGATACGATCGAGTATTAAGTTTTCGAAGGATAGAGATGTTAAACCCTAGTTAATATGATCTTATTTAATGTGGTTTTTCTATGCCATTAATGCAACATTGACGATGCCTTGCCTGATACCTCTCGCTTTCTCTCTCCGCGTGAAGATGATATATAATTATATAGCCACAGTGGTAAGGCCTCACCGTACGTAGAATTTATAGCTGCAAAGTAATGCTTGATAGCGTGTTCTACATAACTTGGACGCCCATCGTTCTTGCCGTTGCTTTATCTCTCTGTCTATGGAAATTGTATGTCATTGCAACATGAAAAGGTATGAATTATTGTTTTAGATAGCTGACTCTATATTATAACATTCAAATTTTTTAGACTTGTATTTATTGGTGAATATATACCATTGTTTTCAAATGCGAAATCTTTGGAGGAAACATTTTTTTGAAAAGCGTTTGTGGTATAAGTTTTTTGGAACATTAAAGCTTTTAAATTTTTAATAAAACAATAATAAATAAATAATTAAAATAATATAAAAATAAATAAATAAATAATTTAATTTAAATAAACTAAATTTTATCAAATTTTAATATTTTTATTAACTCTAGAGTATATAAATTATAATTATAATTTTATAATATTAATATTAATATATATATATATATTATTATAATTTATGAATAATTAATTAAATAATTTGTAATTATTATTAAAACAGATAACATGTAATAAATATTTATGAATCGCAACAATAATAAAATAAAAATAATTAACTCAATAATTAAAGTTTGAATTATTATTACCGAGACATAACCAAACGTGAAGGTAAACTCTGAAACAAAAAAACATACGTTCAACAGAATAAATGCCTAAAATATTGCACCGTGGCTAATTGATAATCATGTGTTTTTTGACATAAAGAGGAAATTTTACTGTGCTTGATGTAAATTTTTTGGTTTGTATTGATTAAAAATTTGATTAATAATTTTTAAAAATTTTATTAATTAAAAATAAAATTTTAAAAAATTAATTTTCATGATTTACTATCGATACAACCAAAGATTTTTCCCAGTTAAGTTATAAACTACCATCCTCTCCCTTCCCAAATTACTGTTTATACAGATGTCAATTGTGCGGGTGTGTTCGTGTTTGTGGAACCAATAGCACCGATTTTTCCTTCTTGTTGTTTGCATTGCTGCAATTAATCGTACGTATAGTAAAATTATGCCATCTAATCAATCAACTAATCTAAACTAATCAATCAACTAAATCAACTACTCTAAACTAATCTAAACTAATCAATCAACTAATCTAAACTAACCTAAACTAATCAATCAACTAATCTAAACTAATTTAATTATTATAGGGTGAGATTAAATGGTTGAGAGGTTCTCATAGGAAAATAACTCATTTTCCTTACCACATTTAAATATTCAGCAAAATCCATGCTTCCCTAAACTAATCAATCAACTAATCTAAACATCCACCCAAAACAAACAAAAAATGTATCATCTAAATGTCTTTACTATTGTTGGATAACTTAGGGAATATAAAACATTCAAGGGAAAGAGACAGTTATGGGCATCGTGTTTATTATGCTAATTTAACGATTAATATTTTAAAATTTCTCATATTAAGAGTAGTTACGGTTTTAATAACAACATCCTAATTAAAACGCAAATAATTTGTGTTGATGTTTAACACTCAATTTTGAGTGAAATTTCATCCTTTCATATTGTGAAATAATGATCAATTATAAATAAAGTTTTTTTTATCTGGGTGAAGGTTTATAATTTTGATTTCAACAAACATTTTGCAACTAAAAAAATATGAAAATTTTGATAGACATTCAAATTTCGGTTTTGACTTGAATTATGGAAGGGTAAAAAATGATATCATCAAAACTAGTTTTTGTTAATTTCAGAGAAATTGATGAAATTTCATTATTATTTGAAATTATGAAAGGGTAAAAAAAATGACATCATCCAAACTAATTTTTGTTGATTTTGAGAAATTGATGAAATTTCATTTGGAAACTTTGTCGATTTCAGGATCAAAATTTTTGGAAATTTTTTTGAACGTTACCCTTTTTTTTTTTTTTTTTTGGGGAGACCCAAACATATAAACCCTTAAAATTTAGAACCCATACATCTAATAGGTTTCTATATTAGCTAATCATACCTGATCAGGTATCATTTCCCAATCAAATATAAGACTTTATCTCACATTCAGTGGTGGGTTATTCATTGTGGATATTTTGATATGATTAATGAAAAAGAAAAGTAAGAAAAACAAATAAAAACATTCTTCTAAATTTTGATAAAAGAGAAAATTCTCCATGTAATGTTGGACACAATTTTAAAGGATGTGGCCGATAAGACGAAGCAAAGGAATACATGAATCAAACAAATTAGTTTATCCTAAAAGATTAAAGTAAATTATATTTTTTATCCTGAAAGATTATCATCCATCTTATTTACATTTTTTACTTTTGAATTGTCCCAAACGCGGGTCCTTAACGTTTTAAATTGGTTCCAATTAGAGCCTTCCTCTTTAATGCCATTAATTTTAAGTTTTTAACATATTAAAATCTAAGTACAAAATTAATCTCTAAATATTTGATTTAAGTGAGGGGAAACTCAAACTCTAACCAATTAAAACTCAGGGCTATGTTTGGAAACAGTTTTTGAAATTATTTTCAGTTTTTGAAAAAAATTTTGAAAACAGTTTTCGAAAACTTTTTTATATTTGGCAAACAGTTTTCAAACACAATTTTCAAAAATTGTTTTCTGAAAACTTCAAATTTGTATTTTCTGACATAATTTTTGAAAAATAGTTTTAAAATCAGTGTTCGCTTATCTGTTTCATTCTTACTCTATGGTATATAAAAAATATTAAAATTTTGAAAATAAAATAATATTAATTATTTTTAAATATTTAGTAAATATGAGATATAAATTTAATATAGAAAGGTGTATTAAAACAGTTTTCAAAATAAGATTATCCAAATAACATTTCATTGTTTTATGTTTTGGAAACAGTTTTCGAATTACAGTTATCTAAGCGTGTTTTCTTCAGAAAACTGTTACCCAAACATGCCACAGATTTCTTCTTTTTCAATCATGATTGTTTTTCAATCGACCGAAATTATCGTTATGGAGAACTGTAAACCTTTGCACGTCATTGGATGAAATATAATCTAATTAGAAAGTAGTTTGGATGCCGTGTAAAAGGCAAATGCAATAATGTAAAAGATCAAATTACAACGATTTATAACGTGAAATGCTCAGTTAAGATTAATCAAAATCAAATGACGTAAACAGAGTGAGTGATAATCTTTTGGACAAAAAATAGAATTTACTAAAAGAAAAATAAAAGAATCAACTTAAAATGACTAACAAACAAACAATACTACCAGTTTTAACAATATTTGCCTTTTAAAAATAAAAATAAAATAATTATAGAGATGTCAACAAGTCGGAAGGGATGTCAATGAATTGGATTGGATGCGAAAGTCGATCCTTCCTCCCACACCCACCCATGACGATGGAATTCATTGTTCGTACATTTTCATTACTACCTAATAATTGGATCAAAATTTTTTGCCCAAACCTACCCGAGAAAGGTGGGAGCTAAGTCATCCACCTCTACCCACTACCACTTAGCTTTTAAAAAATTATGTTTTATTCACACATAAACCTATGTGATGTTATGCCCATGAGTAATCTAACACACACCAAACACAATAATTTACGAGGTTCGGCAATTTGCCTACATCCCCGGGCAGAGACAGTTGATTTTTGTATATTGAGGAGGAATAACAAAGAGAACTCTCACACTAGAAAGCAAAACTACACCTCACTTTAATGGCTCACTTCTTCTCTTCTCTTCTCTGAGTCTTTGATAACTCAGCTGCTCTCCCTATTTATACATAAACAAGAGGAATCATAGAGAGGAAAAAAACAAGAGCCCATCACATGGGCTCATTTCTTTTCCACCAAAAGGTGGATTGAACTCTCACGGAGAGTCAACAATGGCTGCAAAGGGATTGAGTCAACAATGGCTGCAAAGAGATTGAGCCACAAAATCCTACAAATCTCCACCTTGGCGAAAATCTCATCGCCTACATAAATCAACTTCTTGCCAAGGCATCCTAAGACGCCATACACCCAAGGTGTTCAATACTGCGAGATGTGGATCAAGTCCAAACAGTGTTGGAACTTGACCCCAGTAACGATCTTCGTTAACATGTCTTCCGGATTATATGCTGTACCAATTTTCTGAAGTTCTATGTCCCCTTCTTCCAAAATTTCGCGAACAAAGTGGAAACGGACATCAATATGTTTCGTGCGAACGTGATGCACCTGATTCTTCGCCAAGTGGATTGTGCTCTGACTGTCACAATGGACCGTAACCAGTTCCTGCTCAATGCCAAGGTCTGCTACTAATCCATGTAACCAAATGGCTTCTTTGATGGCTTATGTCACAACCATATACTCAGCTTCCGTAGTAGATAGCGCAATCGTGGACTGCAATGTAGAACGCTAACTTACTGGTCCTCCTGCCATAGTGAACACATAACCAGTAGTGGAACGATGTTTGTCGAGATCACCTGCATAATCAGAATCAACATAACCAACTACCATATGATCGACTGCATCACTTCTCTTGAACTTCAGACCATGGTCCACGGTCCCCTGAATGTATCATAGAATCCATTTGGCCGTATGCCAGTGTGCCTTTCCTGGATTGTGCATGTTATCTGCTCACCATGCTGACAGCCTGGGAGATATCAGGTCTCGTGCACACCATTGCATACATCAGGCTACCAACCAAATTTGCATAAGTGAATTTTGCCATGTAATCCTTATCTGAATCACTGCTGGGAGACTGCGCTGCACTGAGCTTGAAGTGCGGGGCCAACGGAGTGCTAACTGGTTTTGAGTTCTTGTCCAAGCCGAAACGCTGCAGAACTCGCCTCAGGTACTACTTTTGAGTCAGGTGAACTGTGCCCTTCGCCTTGTCTCTGGTAATCTCTATGCCCAGAATTTTTCGTGCTTCTCCCAGGTCCTTCATCTTGAATTCTTGGCTCAACTTAGCCTTCAAACGATCTATCTCCACCTTGCTCTTAGATGCTGCTAACATGTCATCGACATATAAGAGCAAATAGATGAAGGAACCATCTGCAAGTTTCTTGAAATATATATAGTGATCGAACTGACTGCGCGTATAATCTAGAGCTAACATGAAGGTTTCGAACCGCTTGTACCACTGTCGGGGTGATTGCTTCAATCCATACAAGGACTTCTTCAGACTACAGACCATCTTTGCCTTACCAACTTCTTTGAACCCATCTGGTTGAGACATATAAATATCCTCTTCCAGGTCACCATGGAGAAATGTTGTCTTCACATCAAGTTGTGTCAACTCGAGGTCAAACTGGGCCAACAAAGCTAGCAAAATGCGAATTGAAGAGTGTTTGACGACTGGAAAGAACACTTCATTGTAGTCGATTCCCGCCGTCTGAGCATAACCCTTGGCTACCAGTCTAGCTTTGTAGCGTACTCCATCTCTACTGGTTGGATCCTCTTTCTTGGTGGACACCCACTTACAGCCAATTACCTTTTTGTTCTTTGGAAGCGCCACAAGCTCCCAAGTCTGATTATTGTAAAGAGAATGCATCTCCTCAACCATAGCTATCTTCCAGTCAGCCCACTCAGTGGACTGTGCAGCTGCCCTGTAAGTGGTGAGGATATCATCCCCAACTGTTGGTAGTGCATATGTGACGTAATCTTGTAGACGACCTGGTTTAACTAGCTGTCTCCTTGGTCTGTTGACTGCAATAGATTCAAGCTGTGGTGGAGGTGCAGTGGTTGGGCTATCATTATCAGCATTCGGATCATACTCCTCCTCCTCATCTACGGCTGAATCATCTACATATATTGGAGCTTCAAGCTCCACCTACTGCGAATTCCTAGCTGATTCGTTGCTACTGCTGCTGCTTTCACTAGAGCCTTCATGCTTCTGTGGATGAAGCATTTCAGACTCGTTGAACTTTACATCTCTGCTGACAATGATTTTCTTTGACTTAATGCACCAGAGTCTGTACCCCTTCACGCCTATGTTAAAGCCCAAGAATTTTGATTTCTTGGCTCTAGGGTCGAGCTTGTCTTCCTGAACAAGATAATAGGCAGGACAACCAAAGATATGAAAAGAATCATAATCAGTAGCAAAAGTACCTTTCCACATTTCCATAGGTGTTTTTCCGCCATTTGTAGCTGCGGGCAATCGGTTGATCAGGTGGCTAGCATAAACCAAAGCTTCAGCCCAAAAATGTTTCCCAAGTCCGGCACTCAGAACCATACACCGGACTTTATCCACCAAAGTCTGGTTCATTCGTTCTGCCACCCCATTCTGCTGTGGTGTCTTTCGCACGGTGAAGTGTATGACAATACCTTCTTTTCGGCATAAGTCAAAGAATGGATCCTCTGTGTATTCTCCTTTGTTGTCTGATATGAGCTGCTTAATCTTTCTGCCAGTTTGGGTTTCCATCAATTTCTTCAAATTTTGGAAGATCTCCAATACTTCGTTTTTGCGTTTCATCGTGTACACCCATGCACAGTGAGAGTAATCATCAACAAAAGTAACAAACCAGTGTCTACCGCCAATCGATGCTGTTCGGGATGGTCCCCAAACGTCGGTATGCACATAATCAAGAATTCTCTTCGTTCGATGAATTGCAGTGCCGAACTTGATCCTGGTTTGTTTTCTCATAACACAATGCTCGCAAAAAGATAACTTGCAAGTCTTGGCACCATTGAGTAAACCCTGTTTTGCTAGAATCTGCATGGACTTCTCCCCGGGATGACCCAGACGCATGTGCCAAAGTCTGGTCATGTCTGCATCATTCTCGTCTAGCTTCTCACAAACTATGGAAGCTCCACCTCCAATGGTACTCCCTTGTAGGAAGTACAGGTTGTCATGCTTCATTCCCTTCATGACCACTAGAGCTCCCATTACCACCTTGAGAACTCCGGCTTCAATGCTGATTCTGAACCCTTTCGAGTCCAGGGCTCCGAGTGAGATGAGGTTCTTCCGCAAGTCTGGTACATACCGAACTTCTGTCAACGACTTGATAGTTCCATCATGTAATTTCAAATGGATGGTGCCTATCTTCTTCGTCTTACAGGCAAAATCGTTGCCCATAAGTACTGATCCACCGTCAATCTCTGTGAATTCAGTAAACCATTCCCGGTTGGGACACATGTGATAGGTGCATCCAGAATCTAAGATCCACTTGTCATATTGGGACATGAGTGAAGATCCGGTGAAAGCAAACTCATCTTCATCACTAGCTATGTTGGCTGTGGAGGGTTTATCTTTCTGCTGCCCTTTTAACTGTGGGCAATCCTTCTTCCAGTGTCCCTTGTTGTGGCAGTAAAAACACTCGTCTTTGGCAGGTCTCCGTCTGTTTGATGGACCACGAGATCTGCCATGAGGCCTTGACCGAGAATTTCTCATATTCCCCTTGCTTGCAGGTTGTTTCATTTCTGATCTGCCTCTAGCTGCAAAGGCTCTGCCGAAAGTATCTCTGTGTATCTGCTTGTCTATCCTGTGACACTCATTGTTCTGAAGTACACTAGATACTTCGTCAAATTTAATCTTTTCTTTTCCGTACAACAATGTAGTAATTAAGTGTTCATATGTGTTGGACAAAGAATTTAACAAAAGCAGAGCTTTATCTTCATCTTGAATTTCGACATCCAAGTTTTGCAAATCAGCTAACATTTTATTATAAATATTTAAATGTTCGGCTATAGATATACCTTCACGAAACTGGAACCTGAAGAGCCTTTTTTTCAAATAGAGGTGGCTTTCTATACTCTTCATCATGTACTTGTCCTCCAATTTCTTCCAGAGTACCTTCGCATTTTCCTCCTTCATCACGAAGTACTTCTAATCCTTCATGAGACAAAGTCGGATTGTGCTGCAGGCCTGGTGATTCACTTTTTCCCAGTCTGCGTCCGTTATGTCCTGGGGCTTCTTCTCTTCCAGAGCAATCTCCAGGTCTTGCTGGAACAAGACATCCCTCACTTCGCACTGCCACATGTCAAAGTTGTTCATACCATCAAACGTTTCCACCTCAAACTTTGCGTTGGATGCCATATTCCTTCGCGAGGAGCTGCTTGTTGTAGAGCTGCTCGGTGTGGTGGTATCTGTATTCTGTCTTTCTTCTGCCATGCTAACAATTTCCTGCTATAAGAAAATCTCTCCAAAGGCTCCACTAAGGTAGAACAGCAACTTAGGAGCAAAATTACCAGAAACGGAGACCACAGTTGTGTCCGGAACGGTCGAAAATGGTGGAAACCAGTTTGAACTGGTAAAAAAGGGCTAAAATCAGACCGAAAAAGGGTAAAAAAAATGATTATGGTCAACACCGGTCAATGGTCAACTCCGGTCAACACTGGTAAACGCTGGTCAAGGGTCAACGCCGGTCAAATTCTGGTCAGCAGGTCCGAATGCGGGTCGGGTCTGGATCGGGTTGGTCCAATCGACCGCGGGCTGGGCCGTTCTAAATGAGCTGGGCTAAATGAAGTGAACTGGGCTGGTCAACTCTGGGCTTGACCAGTGGAAATGGGCTGGACTTGTGGCTTCTGGATTTGGCCAAGTCAAGTATTGACTAGGCTTTCTGATGTTGGGCCTCTGCAACTGGGCTGAAAAAAAAATGGGCTGGTCTAAAATGGATCGAGTTGGGTTACTGAGTAACCAACCGAGTCACCGAGTCGACTCAACTACTGTTCATCTTCTCTGCAAAAATTCTGAATTTCAGAGTTAAGGCCGCGTTGGCAAAAACATAAAAAACGAAAGCTTTAAACGGCTGCTACGGCCTCGTTTTAGCTTCGATTTTGACGCGTAAGATACCGTTGAACTCATATCGACGAGCTCTATAATTAAAACTCCAAATTTGAGGTGTTTAGATCTGGTCAGATTGTGGACCTGAGCTCTGATACCGTTTTTGTTATGCCCATGAGTAATCTAACACACACCAAACACAATAATTTATGAGGTTCGACAATTTGCCTACATCCCCGGGCAAAGACAATTGATTTTTGTATATTGAGGAGGAATTACAAAGAGAACTCTCACACTAGAAAGCAAACTACACCTCACTCTAATGGATCACTTCTAGTCTTTTCTTCTCTGAGTCTTTGATAACTCAGCTGCTCTCCCTATTTATACATAAACAAGAAAAATCATAGAGAGGAAAAAAACAAGAGCCCATCACATGGGCTCATTTCTTTTCCACCGAAAGGTGGATTGAACTCTCATGGAGAGTCAACAATGGCTGCTTGAGAGAAAGAGTCAACAATGACTGCAAAGTGATTGAGTCAACAATGGCTGCAAAGAGATTGAGCCACAAAATCCTACATGTGATTGTACCTGTGAATATTATTATAAAAAAAGTTTATTTTTTTAACAACAAAACTTATTACTCAACTTGCACATATTATTAAATATTTTAAATAAATCAGGTGGATGAAAAAATCTTATATAAAGAACAAGTATGGTTGTAAATATGATAATTTACAATAATTAAAATTGATATTTCATTGTGAGGTGTAAAAGTCTGGGTTGGATGAGAAGCTGCATCCGCTCCGACCCAACCATCGATTCGAAAGTATAATTTTATTTCTATAGTCGATTAATCACCCACTTTCAAGTAAAAAACCGATCCAAAGCAGATGATCGTATTTTCAGATATCGGGTCAGTTTTTGACATCCCTGAATAATTGTGTTTGTAAACTGCATATTTTCTAGATCATGCCACGTTGGCATAAGAGTGCATTTCGTGGGCTCCCCTATAACGCGGCTGGAAACCAGATTACTGGATCCCACCGTCAAAAGGGCTGCTTGCTCTCCCAAAACGAGACATGAGGCCCATCCAACCCAAATTTCAAGCCTGCACTTTTTAACAGCTCAACGCCTAAAACGAAGTTCCCTTCGGGCCCTCGGCCTTCCCCACTAGGCAGGTGTGTCCCTCAAGCTTAACTAACGTAACGCCAGCTTCGGTATCCGAGCCTCAGCTTAGCATAACGAAACTTCAGCTTCGTATAGATCGAAACTCAGCTTTGGACCTTATTCAAACTTCTTTTATCGATGCTTCCTGAATCTTTGAGCTGTTCCAAGCTCCATAGTAGTATTGTAGTAACTCCTATCCATCCTTAGAATCAAAAACCCTAATTCCTCATCGATACTTCTTGAATTATACAATCTTCTAGTAATTTACAGGTAACAAAAGGAAAACATACTTCTTTTTTTGTTCTCTCTTAAGTTAATGTTTACTATGCTTAATCAATGGAGATCGCCATTGAACCGAGCCCAATATTTGTAATGTAGCCTTTGATCCATTAGAATTGTTGGCTTTCAGGTTGGTTATTATCAAAGTAGTTTCAGTGCAAGGTAATACACGATACTCCATCTCTTTCAGGTTGGTTATATATATTTGATTGATTTATGAATTTGAATATTATTGATTTCGGTGTTTCTAAAACTGAATTGTGAGTTTTTTTTTTAATTTCCTTTGGTCAAGAATAGTTGCTTTGTTTCCTGGACGGAAACGATGTCGCAGAGTAATTGGGAAGCAGATAAGATGTAAAAACCAACCCTCGTTTTGCAAATTTGTTTATTACGCATACTGTTTTTAGATTTTTTGTATAACAGAATTTTGATTTTGGGTCTTTTGATTTGTTGCAAGGCTCGATGTATACATTTATGATTATTTGGTGAAGAAAAAATTGCATGTAACTGCAAAGTCGTTTATGACTGAAGGGAAAGTCTCCCCGGATCCAGTAGGTAATATTTGTTCAAGCAGAATTTTGTTTGTGTATAATTATCTAACGAGAAAAAGTTGATGAACAAACAATTATACTAAGAACCTTGACAAACTTGATGCGAAAAAAGGCATTTTTGAAATTAATGAAAGGATGATGTTGACTTTGCTTTGAAATGTAATCCTGCCATATCAGTATATGATATTTGTTTGTAACTTTGTATAGCATTAATCTTCAACTAAATTATGACATTCAGCATATTTAATTTAGATCATAACTGTGTTGAATATCTCATCTGTCTAGATCAATTCGGTTACAAATTTAAATTATGACATTCAGCATATTTAATTTAAATCATAACCGTGTTGAATATCTCATCTGTCTAGATAAATTCGATTACCAATTTTTATGTCACTTACTTGAATTGGATACGTCAGTGTAGTGAATAGTTGGGCTGGGTTTACTTTTAAAAAAAAGTTGGGTTGGGAATTGGGATATTTAGGTGTGAGTCTATCAATGAGCAATGTAAGTAACTACTAGCTTTATATATGCAGCAATTGATGCTCCTGGCGGGTTTCTGTTTGAATGGTGGTCTGTCTTTTGGGACATTTTCATAGCCAGGACAAATGAGAAACATTCGGAGCCTGCGGCAGCATATATAGAGGTGGCTTTTTCTATAGTTAGTTTTCTTATAACTACTAGCCAGTTGTGAAACTTAAACTCATCCATCCTCCTGGCCAATGATTTTGACTTGTAGGCCCAACAAATTAAAGCAAAAGAGCAGCAACTGCAAATGCAGCTAATGCGCCAAGCTCAATTGCAACACAGAGATCCTAATCATCCTTCCTTTAGTGGTCCTGTAAATGCTGTTAGTTCTGAAGGAATGCTTGGGCAATCTAATGCCAGTGCATTGGCAGCAAAAATGTATGAAGACCGTATGAAGCAACCAAATCCAATGATTTCAGAGACATCTCAACCACTTCTTGATGCTAGGATGGCCTTTCTTAAATCAGCAACAAATCATCCTAGGTAAGTTTAATTGCAATTTTTTCTTGTATTTTAGTTTATTTTACATTTTTACCTTAGTTGGGTGTTGTTGACTCTCTCTTTTGCTCTCTGTTACATAGTCAGTTGGTCCAAGGAAATCAAGGAAGTGTCTCTGCAGCACTGCAACAAATTCAGGCACGAACTCAACAGACCACTGTAACTACTACTAAAACATGTTGCTACGTCTGCTTCTACTTTTTTGATTCTCTCTAGTTTTCTCTTTATTATGTTTTCCTACCGATTTTTTTGATCATGTAGGACATCAAAGGTGAAGTTAACCTGGGTGCCACTCAGAGATCACTGCCTATGGATCCTTCTTCATTGTATGGCCAGGGAATTATGCAATCAAAAACTGGTATAGGAAATGCAGGTAAAGTTGCCTAATCTTGTACTAGAGAATGGGATGAATATTCATAATGGAAAAGAAATAACAACATGACCATAAACTTGTTATGGGGCATTATTTCATGGTTATAGATCTTTTCCATCGGTTATCTGTAGTAGATTTTGAACCTCTATGGATTAAAAGAAAGTGATAATAATTTCAAACTGATTTTGACCTCCAAAACTAGCAAAGCCTGTCATGCATAGTCACATGATCATCATGACTCTGTGGTTTGTTATACTAAGTCATGCCTCTGAATATATCTTATGATTTCATACTTTCTTTTCTTCCCCCAGGATTGAACCCTGGAGTCGGTGGTATTCCGTTGAAGGGGTGGCCATTAACTGTAAGTTGTATACTGGACATTATCCCCCCTTCAGGTTCATTTAATGTATATGAATGGTTGTTCTTAGCCAAAGCTCTTGCCAAATTATTCAGGGCTCCGATTCAACTAGGCCAAGTATAGGTGCACAAGTTCAAAAGCCTTTCCTACAGAGTGCAAATCAATTTCAGCTTTTGCCACATCAGCAACAACAGCTCTTGGCACAGGTCCAGGCACAAGGAAATATTGGTAGCCCACCAATCTATGGAGATATGGATCCTCGAAGGTTTACAGGATTACCTAGGGGCACTATAAATGCAAAAGATGGCCAAGATGGATCTATAGGTTCTCCAATGCAGTCAACTTCGTCAAAAGTAAGATTTCCTTCCCCAAACTAGTTAAGAACTTAAGATATTATAGCCTTAAGAATATACTGATTTCTTTCTTGAGTGGGTGAGAATTTTTCCTTTGAGCATCTCATTCTGCTTCTGTGTGTGTATCTATAACATAGTGAGCTTGAACTCGCCAAGTGTTGATTCTTAAACACATGCAGAATATAGTGTTTTTTTGGACACTCAATACTTTCTCCTGATCTGCTTTAATAGTAATTATGTTTCGCAAACAAACTGCTGATGTAATAACTGATTACTACTCTGCATTCAAGGAGTGTAAGCTTAATTGCCATTATTAATTAGAGAAATAATAAATGGAAACTGAATATAAAGCCGTAAACAAACAATGGTTGACTTTCACTCATAGTCAGATAGTTTAGTGCTAATAAATATATCTTGGAATCTGCTGCTCCATGTTCTTTGTTGTTTGTTAATCTCTCACAAGCATCTGTATTGGATGCGGATGACACAGGAAAGTCCACGGTGGTCCTTTTGTGTGCATAAATGAATATAACGATCAAACCTCTCTCTCTCTCTCTCTCTCACAGACACAACATACACACATACACAAATGTTAGAGAAAGAGAGAGGAACTCAGATGTAATTAGGCTTAACAACAACCATTAATTTTGCTGTCTAACATGGAAGTGGAGTGCCCTACATCAGAACTTGAAATATTAAACAAAATGAGCTGTACCAGTTGTTTTATTTCCTAAATGGTTTCCAACAATGTGTCATTTACATAAACGGTAAGGAGTGCCCCTGTACATAGTTTTCTGTTGATAGTTGGTGTTGACCTTTCTTCTTTAGTGTTTCACATTGGAGCTTATCATATCTTCCTTGATTAAGGACGGGTGAAAATAGTCAGTGCTAGTCTTCCTACTCTTAAAAATAAGAATTGAAAAGAAATTCTCTGTCTTATTGATTGAATGAAAAGAATACAATTGACTCAATGACTTATGAATACTAAGTCTAATAGGACTAGGACACAGCGATGAGATAAGATAAATATGATCTAAGCCTATTAGGACACACGTTAGGAATCCTATTAGGATTCTCAACACTCTCTCTCAAGTTGAAGCATGGATATCATATATACCCAACTTGTTACAAATAAATCTAACTCGAGAACCATCCAATGGTTTAGTAAATAAGTTTGCTAATTGGTTTGTCGACTTCCCATGGCTGGTACTAATCACATTTTGTAGAAGTTTTTCTGGAACAACATGACAATCAATTTCAATATGTTTAGTTATCTCATGAAATACTGAATTATTTGCAATATGAATAGCTGCTTGATTGTCACACACCAAGCTTATAAGCCTTGACCAGTTACCCAAAGTTCTACTAAAAATTTCTTTAGCCAAACCATCTCACAGGTAGTATGTGCCATTACCCTATATTCGGATTCAGCACTCTACCTAGCAACCACAGTTTGCTTCTTACCTTTCCATGATACTAAATTAACACCAATAAATACACAATAGCCAGTAGTGGACCCCTTCTATCAAATGGAGAGCCGACCCAATCTGCATCAGTATAAACTTCAATTTGAGCATGACCACGATTTTGATAAAGTAAACCACGACTAGGAGCACTCTTAAGATATCTCAAAATTCGTATAATAGCATCCCAATGAATAGTTCGTGGAGCATCGAGAAATTGACTAACCACCATAGTTGCAAATGAATTATCATGCCTAGTAACATTCAAATGATTCAATTTTCAAACCAAACGCCTATATTGCCCTGGATCAAATAATAAATCACCTTTATCAACCGCAAGTTTTGTGTTGGGATCCATAAGACTATCTATAGGTTTACACATTAACATTCTAGTATCAGTCAACAAATCAAGAACATATTTACGCTGAGCTAAAGAAACACCATGACGAGATCTAGTAACTTCAATACCCAAGAAGTATCTCAGTTTTCCTAAATCCTTTGTTTGAAATTTGGTACTCAAGAACTGTATCAATGCTAAAATTCCTTCTTTGTTATCTCGTATGATCACAATGTCATCTACATATACAATCAACAATATTCTACCTGACTCACTATGTTTATAAAATACAAAATGATCTACACCGCATCTGCTGAGACCAAAATTAATTACTACTTCACTGAACCGATCAAACTAAGTTCGGAGAGATTGTTTCAAACCATATAGAGATTTTTTTAATCGACATACTAACCCAGACTCCCCCTGAGCAACAAATCCAGGTGGTCGCTCCATGTATACTTCTCCTTGCAAATCACTATTTAGAAACGCATTTTTCACATTTAATTAATGTATAGGCCAATTAAAAGTAGCTACTAGAGAGATAAACACACGAACAATCGTAATCTTCGCCACTAGAGAGAATGCCTCATCATAGTCAATACCATATACATGTGTATACCTTTTTGCTACCAGGCGAGCTTTTAATCTATCAATAATACCATCAGGGCGAACCTTTACCGCCAGCGACAATCAACAACAAATTTCATAAATGGAAGTGAAATCAAGTCCCATGTATCATTAGTACTCAAGGTATGTATCTCTGAATCCATAGCTCCTTTCCACCCTGAATGAGACTCTGTAACAGACATAGGAATAGAGACGGAAGAGATCAAAGCAACAAACGAAACATGTAAAGGAGATAAATGATCATAAGACACAAAACTAGCAATCGGATGAGCAGTACATAAACGTTTATGAGCAATAAGACGATCATCCTCATATGATGAAGGGGGATCGAGATCTGTTAACAAGGGAGTAATTGGTGGATCAACTGAGGTGGACGGTTGTGGACGACGGGAGTAAACTTGCAATGGAGGAGCAGACGACGAAGAGACTAATAGAGGAGGATCTGACTGTGTAAGGGGCATGAGAACATGTAATGGACAAGGAAATGAATCAACCAGATCTGAGATAGAATGAAACTCAGCAGACTCAAAGAATGTAACATCGGCATAAACAAAATGTCTTTATAGTGAGGGATTATAACACCAATAACCTTTCTGTACGAAAAATACACTTTATAGAGCGGGGATCGAGTTTGTCAACAAAACAAACAAATCCAAAGACACGAAGAGGTAAGTGAAAGATAACATCTTTAGGAAAGAGCACGGAGTGGGGGGTTTGGCCATCAAGAATTGAGGATGGCATACGGTTGATTAAGTAACATGCAGTCATAATGGGTTCACTTCAAAACAATTTAGGGACATGCATATGAGTACGAGTAGTATCCATAAGATGACGATTTTTTCACTCCGCAACCTCATTTTGTTTGGGATGTATGAGAGCAAGATGACTGATGAATAATACAAGACTTAGTCATAAAAGTAGTAAAAGGTTCAGAAAAATACTCATGAGTATTGTCACTACGAAGAATTTTAATAGATAAGTAAAATTAGGTTTTTATCTTAGCACAAAAGACACAAAAAATAGAAAACAACTCAGACCGGTTTTCATTAAATAAAGCTAGGTAAGTCTGGAGTAATCATCCACAAAGGTAACGAAATACTGAAATCCAAGTTTAGAAGTTACACGACTTGAACCCCAAATATCAGAATGCACAAACATAAAAGGACTAGACACGATTATTAATTCGGGAAGGAAATGACACATAATGATGCTTACTCAATTGACACGACTCACATTCTAAAGACGAAACCTGATTCAAAGTAGGAACTAACTTTTTCAGCTTGTGGATGACCAAAATGACAATGTACCTGAAGTGGGGACATGTCAATCGAGCAAGCAATGGGTGATGGGATTGGATCAAAGTAATACAGGCCGTCTAATTCATGCCCTCCACCAATTGTTTTCTTTGTTTTCAAATCCTGGATAAGAACATAATAAGGAAGAAAGGTAACAAAACCGTTAAGATGTTTTGTAAGCTGACTAACATATATCAAATTATACTGAGAAAATAAAGCATAAAGGACATATGATAAAGACATATAAGAACTATGGTGCACAGTGCTAATGCCACTAGCAGTGGTTTTAGATCCATGAGTAACATTGGGCAAAGGCGAAGAGTGATAAAAACTGAAGAAAAATTAGTGGTACGTGACAAATGATTAGTAGCTCCAGAGTCAAGGACCCAAGGTCTAGATGAAGAGTTACTAGATGATAGACAAGCTTTTGGTGTACTTTCCTCGGTGGAAAGGGCAGTTGAGGAAAATGTCTGACTAGTTTCGTTATATTGTAACAACTCATCATAATCTGCTTTGGAAACCGAAAGCACAAGATCACATTTAACAGAAGTCACACTATTAGCAACTAGAGGACAACAAACCAAGTGCCAACATGTCTCACGAGTATGCCCATAACAGTAACAGTGAGTACATTGATGAACTAACCCCTGACCATCACCACTACGACCAACAAATATACCACTACCATCAATTTCACGACCACCTCTGTCATTACAACAACTTAGATCATTAAAACCGTGTCTTCTACTACTATTAACATTAGCTCGACCACCTTGCCAAGCCTGAGTCACCAAAGTAAATTTCTCTGAAGCCATAAGAATGATTTTTTAAGACTTTTTTACTTTTTTTTCATACAAATATATTTATCAAACTTTTTTTGTTACCTGTGAATAGTACCCGAAAATAGTATCGATGAACAGTGTCCATGAACTATGTCAATGAACAGTACGTGAGATGAGCAGTACCTGATGAACAGTACCGTATGAACAACATTAATGATTTTTTTTTTTTTTGAAAAAAATTTATTCAGGATCCCAGGAGAGATCTTGCTCTGATATCGTGTTAAAAATAAGAATTGAAAAGAAATTATGTCTTATTGATTGAATGAAAAGAATATAATTGACTCAATATATAGACTTATGAATACCAAGTCTAATGGCACTTGGACACAAGATAAGATAAATATGATCTAAGCCTATTAGGACACACATTAGGAATCCTATTAGAATTCTCAACATCTACGATAGTGTTTAACGTTGGATATTGAGAGAATTGCCTTTCTTTGTGCTTCCACTTCAGCTCGAATCAATCATATATCCTCTAATGTTAATCAGAGTATGACTTATCATTAGAAAATCTATGAGAATTTGCATCATATGCATAATTGATGATTTTCTATTTAAGGTACTTCCACCTATGGAATGGAACCCTTTTCCTTATCAGGTCTTGGGACAGTTACGTGAAGGATAAGACAAATAAGCGCAGCATAAGTGGAGTTTGGTTGGCTGCTGTTAGGCAGGGTTAGAAAAGTAAGGTCTGGTTCCCATTTTCGGAAAGTGACATTTCAAGCTGGTTAGTGCCATTTTGGCCAAGTGGATTTCTTAACAAACCCTGCTGGCCCCCTTGACAAGATCCAAGACAGCCTCTTTGATGTGGAGATCTTGTGGTTCTAGTACCAGCTTGGCTCATTGGTTATGTTGGTGCATAAGTTGGTATTTGGTTGTTCATTTTTCATGTGAAATAAAGTGACCATAAAAATCAAAACAAAGTATTACGATAACCATTGAAAGAAAATGAACCCAACATTTAAAAAAGAAATATTACAAAGAAACTTTTTGGTCAACTTATTGCCTTTTGCTTTAATACTTTTAGAAATTTCCTTTATGCTATAAATTACATTTTCTCCTTTTGCTTTTTCGGTATAGAATTTGGTTAGTATAATCATCCTCTCAAAAAATAAGGTTGAAAATATAAAATGATATGCTATTGGGTTTTAGAAATAACAGTTTGCTAGAACAATCTAATCAACTATGCCTTTCTTTATATAAGTATCTAATCAACTAAGCCTTAATCAAAACTAGTTAGCGTCAACTTGAATTCTTTTTCTTTAATCTGCAGGATCTAATTAATTTTTTTGATAAAAGGAAATTTATTAAGAGAGACAAAAAAGTACGAAAGAGGAGGACAAGGAGTCCCCCTAAAAGAAAAGAGGAGACTGCATCAAAATAACCCTCCAATTTCCCTGCAGATCACCCGTATATAGGAATACCCCTAAAAACTCCGGTAGCTGAAGCCCAAAGACAAAAAAGGAAAACAACTCTATCCCAAAGCAGATGCATATCGTGAAACGATCTCTAGAAATCCCCTTATTCTTTTCCTTCCAAATCATTAAAAAAATCGCAAACCAAGCACATTACTATAAAATCTTTTGTCACTTACCCCTTCCAAAACCTCAAAATTTGACCTTCATAAAACCCTCTATAGTAGATGGACAAATCCAAGAAAATGCTAAACAAATTATTCCAAAGCTGCTTAGCTGCAGGATCTAATTAATTTTTTACCAAGTACTTACTTTACACTTAACCAAACAGTACTTTTTTTTACTCTTTTTATTTTCAAAACCAATGAAGATATATTTTTAATGCTATTCAAAGGGTGCCAAAGAGAATTGGCAAGTAGAAAGAAGCAACAAGGCTCACTTTCAACGAACTATTAGGTTTCTTTGGGACCTTATTCAACCAATGATCTAGAAATTTGCGCCTCTCTTGTGTGTCTCTATGCACACACATGTATCTGCGTATACTAGTAACTGTATCTTATTATGCACCATTTTATATGCATATTTAAGATTTTAATATTTAGATTCATGCTTATATCCGTATAGAACCGTACTTTCTTTTTAGCACAGGCATGTAATGATTTTTTTTCCTCGGTGGAAATGATTCATAATTGTCATGTAGTTGGTTGAGACCATTGATGCAATTTATAATGATTATCCTTTGGTTTGTTTAAGCAGATGAACATGCCACCAGTACAACAGTCTTCCTCACAACAACAAGATCCTTTGCAATCGCAGCAAGTGCAACAGGTTGTCTAACCTAATGCTTATGAAGTCTTCTGTTTTCCTTTTACCATTAGAACTTAGATGGTCTTCAATTTTGTTTACTAGGTTAGATGTTTGTATTCGTTGTGGCTACCTATCTAAGAAATTTCATATGAACTAGCGATCATATAAATTCATGATGTTTTCCTGCTGTTTTCTTGAAAAGTGATGACAATTGCTTCTTATGGTGTAACAGAATAACCGAAAAAGGAAAGGACCTTCATCTTCTGGACCTGCTAACAGTACTGGGACAGGAAACACAGTTGGTCCATCCCCTAACTCTCAACCATCAACTCCATCAACGCATACTCCTGCTGACGGGGTTGCTATGGCAGGCAACTTGCAGCATGTCAATAGCATGTCAAAAGGTCTGATGATGTATGGTTCTGATGGAACAGCTGGTCTTGCATCATCCACAAATCAACTGGTATTTACTTCTAACGAATTTGTGATCTCAAAAAACAAGAGATACAAAAGAGAAAATTTGAACCTGGAACTTGCAAATAAAACATCTGGGGCTCAAAGTCTATATATGTCCAATCTTACTATCATGATTAGAAACCAGAAGATAGTAAGCGGAATTTTTTCAAACGATATCGAGATAACATGTTTACGAGTCATCAACTGTCACAGAAAAAAGCCTTTGAAAATTTTCAACTTTGCATTTGTTAATCTTCCACATATGACCCATTTTCTGGTCGGTTTTGTACTATTCAAATTGACATGTTAGTGTTACCATTAAAATGATTTTTTCTTCTTATGTTCAGTAAATAATCATAAAATGCTTAGATTGGAGTAATCTGTTTCTCATATTAAAAAATGTGGTAGACTTTGTTCCAGAATCCAAAATTTAGTGATCCAGATTGCATTGGGTACATGTTCTGTTTCATGCAATGTGAACACATTCATGTTTTTGATAAAGTTTGTCATCTGTCCAATTAGTGATGGGGATCCTTGCTTGATCACTGAGGCACACCTGTATCTTCTGTCCTGAAATGCGTATAACACTTGCACTTTAACTTGTGCCAGAAATTGTTTGTTGGCTGAGATTTTGACTTCTTATGAATTATTGATTCTCAAGAGTTAAAATTCTTGAGAGTTAGATTTCTCGATAATTAACTTTTTGTTCTATGGGTGTGCTTAGATTTTGAGTTATCTAATATAGTTGACTTTTCTATTAGTGAAGATAAGTTATAATTTACTAAATTAACTTTATAATTCATCAATTTGTAGTAGTTTAACATTTTAGTTTGAAGATTGGGATAAAAAAATCGTGGAGTGAAAAATACACTTAAATGATGACAAACTTGGTTTTTTGGGGCATAAAATAAGTGAAACTTTTCAAAGATTATCTTTAAATTGAAGTTCTTGGATGAAAATAAATTTTTACATATAATATAATCTCACTGCATTAATAAGTGAGATTTGAGAATTGGTATTTCTCGTTAGATTCAATGAGAGTTAGAATTCTCATAGTTTATGAGAAATTTATTTTTTAAAAGTTATGATTCCCCTGGAATTTTGTCAAAGAGACATCCAAACTTTTACCAATCCAAGGAATAGGCAATCCTCGGTGTGACAAACAGGTCCTTAGTTTCTTTTAACTGCCTTCTTATAAAACGATTTTGAACTGCAGGAAGAAGAACAATTTGGTGATGTTGGCCCCCTTGATGATAATGTGGAATCTTTTCTCTCACATGATGATGGAGATGGAAGAGATTTGTTGTTCAGCACATTAAAAAGAAACTCGTCTGAACATGCTGTTGAAACTTCAAAGGGTATTCAATGATCTTATACTTTAAGAAATGACGAATTTTCAAATTGACCACAATAATAGCTGTTTTATCTTCATTTCAGGTTTCAGCTTCAGTGAAGTTGGTTCGATACGTAAAAGCAATGGTAAAGTCATTTGCTGTCATTTCTCTTCAGATGGGAGGTCATTGGCGAGTGCTGGGCATGACAAGAAGGTATAATGTATTACATTAATCCTCTAAATTGGAGCATGCAAATGCAACAAAAGGAGAAGTAAAACTTCTGCCTTGGGCCATACTTCAATGATTAATTTAGAACTTGAAATGCCTATTCACTTACACTCCGGTATCAAGTTAAGAATAGAGTTCTGCTGAGATTTGGGTTAGGGTTTAGACATAGATTAGGGTTTTAGACAGAGAGAAAGAGGAAATAGAGAGACACTAAGCAGTAAACTAACCCTAAGGTTAGTAGTCATATATATAGATAATTTAATATTCTGAAATTACATCAATATCTTTAAACCCTAATACTCTTAATACTCTAACACATATCTAATTAGGAAACCTCTCAACACTCCCCCTTAAGTTAGAGCATACACATGTACCAACTTGTTACAAATAAACCCATACCAATAGCAAACCTAATCCGATATGAAACAAATAAATCCAAACCCCTAAATTACAATAACCCATGAGAACAAGTCGGGGCTCAACACCCACGACAAACAGTTAGGCCACCACGTCGGTGCCACCTGACGAGCCAAGATTCGGGAACACCAGATCAACAAGACTTTGATTTTTTTCTTCTTTTTTTTGACTAACTTTGAATTTGACATAAATGGGCTGCAATCAATAAGTCACGAGGATAACAACATCAACACGGGTTGGATTGAGTTAACAAAATCAACATCGGGGTGAGAAACTCTTCTGCAGGACCGTTCAAGAACTCTTCTTCATCTTCAACAGTAAACACAAGAACACATAAAAAAAAAAATTTGCCTTAGCTTCGCAATTTTTTCTCTTTTTTTTTTTTGTTTTCCAGCATTGTTTTTTTTTCATCTTTTCTTCTTCGTTTTCTCCAACAGAAGCAGAGAAACAAAAACACTGTCGGAATCCAACAGAAATCGCCGAAAATAGAGAACAATAAACGCTAGTTGGAGAATAAGATCCACCAAAATCTCGCTTGAAAAACCAAGAAACAACCTGTCGGAAAAGAAGACACTAGAGAAACACCGAAAAATTGCAAAACAAAAACTAAAAAAACAGATTCATATATATATATTAATGATGTTTATCTCAGATCACCTAAACCATGGCTCTGATACTATGTTGAGATTTAGGTTAGGGTTTAGAGAGAGATTAGGGTTTTAGACAGAGAGAGAAAATAGAGAGACAATAAGCAATAAACTGGTTACTAACCCTAAGGAGAATTTAATATTATGAAATTACATCAATACCCTTAAACCCTAATACTGTTAATACTAACACATATCTAATTAGGAAACCTCTCAATAAGTTCATTTCATTTCCAAATGAAATTAAACAATAATTCATTTTCAAATGGGTTCGCATGAATTTTCGAATTAATTGAAACAAGAATTCCTTTGCAAACAAATTCATATGACTTGGTATAGTTTTACTTAATTGTAGAATTGAAATGAATTTTATGTTTAGAATGAACCAAGAATTGAATTCATTTTCTACATTTTACTTAAATACCCCTAGCATTATTAAAAGAGTGAGGATGGTTCAAGTCATACATTTTCTACATTTTGCTTTTGAATAGTTGTGTGTTCACATGAAAAATAAATTTTTAAGTGCTTTGATCTTTGGTATATCAAATTAAATAACATTGTTGGTATCTATCTTACTTGAAATGGATTAATTAGAATGTTTATAAGGATATTAGCTATAGAACATGGGAGTTTGCGTTTGGTCTCAATTACCCCCAATTTTAAGACAAATTGCACTAAATTAATTATTCCAATTACGTTTACCATAACAGTCAAAATAGGAAATCCATGATCTTTTCATGAGACGTCATGTTGGTACAAAAAAAATATGCCATTGGTATGTGGATGTGAAAAAAAAGTCAAGAAGTATCTTTGTTTGGGTAGAGGTGATGGCATTTTCACATAGAGCAAATGGTGTACATAATTAAAGGACCATACTGGTTATATTTTAACCTTATTGAGCTAAAAATGGTAAACTATCTTACTCTTTTAATTAGAAGAAGTTTATTGCACCAATCACAACAAGGTTGGAGAAAGAAAGGTAGTTATGACTTATTAGGGAAATTTACAAACTACAAATTTGTGCTAGTCGAATGGGGTTTTATCCATTTGAATGGAGTAATAATTTTCTATCATTACAGAGATTTTGAAAAACAAAGGGTACTGTAAAATGGATAAGAATAAGGTGATTGGAAGCTGATATGAATAGAAGGAGTATTTGAATAATCACCATCGGAAGCAATGTAAGGGGCATTTGTCACATATTAAAGCTGCACAAAACGTTTTTAATATATACGGGATGAGACTGAGAGAGAGAGACTAGAAGAGGCCAGAAGAGAGATACATGATAGAAAAAGTTTTCGACAGTTAAAAAAAGGATATTTTTGTCGATATATTTGTATACAAGACAAAGTGTAGAATTATTTTTCAAATTCTATCAAATTTTGATAGAGTTTGCTCAATGCTTACTCAATTCTATAGGAATTCATTTGCAAATAGATTCCATGATTTAATAGTAAACCAAACATAAGATAAATTCATTTCTAAATGAATTCCTTGTTATTTCAAGCTTCTAGAGACCTCTGACAAGGTGATCCCCTTTCCCCTTTTCTCTTCATCTTGGTTATGAAAGCTCTAAGCAAGGTAGTTTAAAAAGCAGTGGATCAGGATTTTTTAAATGGTTTTTTGGTTGGAGAGAATGAAGAGCTTAAAGTATCTCATCTTCTTTTTGCCGACGATACTATTGTTTTTTTTGTGGAATGGAAGTGGAACAAATCTTCTTCTGTGCCTTCTCTTTTTTCAGGGTATTCGGGTTGTAAGTGAATCTTAATAATAGTGTTGGTTCCTCTTAGTGAGGAGGTTAATGGGGAGTTGTTTGCAAACATGATGGTACTTGAACTTGGTTCCCTCCTGCTTACTTACTTGGGTCTTCCGTTAGGTGCTAAATTTAAAGACAAGTGTATGGGCTCCCATCATTGAGAAGAAGAGGTTAGCTAGTTTGAAGAGTCAATACCTTTCAAAGTGGGGAAGATTAAATCTCATCAAGAGCACGCTCTCTATTCTCCCCATCTATTTTATGTCTCTTTGCCCTATCCCGTGTGAGATTGCTAAGAATATAATTACCATTTAGTTAGATGGGGGGTTTGTTTAGCAACCCATTGAGATTGGGGGTTTTTGGCATTAAATCTTTGTCCACTTTCAATAAAGTTCTTGCCAAGTGGCTTTAGACATTCACGGTGGAAAAGGAGCATCTTTGGTGAAAGGTTTTGTCGCAAAGTATGGGTTGGAGCACAATGGGTGGATTTCAAAGGAGGGGTGTGGTGCATATGGGTTGGGGGTTTGGAAGTGGATTAGAAAGGGTTGGAGTGATTTCCTTATGCATGTATCTTTCGAGTGTGGCAATGGGAATGGCATATGGTTTTAGCATGATGTGTGGCTTGGGGATTCCTCTTTGAAAGTTCAATTTCCATATGTTTTCTCAATAGCTCGCGATAAAGAGACCTCAGTTAGATTTTGTATAAGTATACATAATGAGGAAATTGTGTGGGATGTTGCTTTGAGTCGAAATGTTCATGATTGGAAAGTAACGAGCATGGGCAATTTCCTTGACTTTATTTACAAGGCAAAAGTTAACCTTCTTTGTGAAGATAAGGCCCAATGGAGATCAAACTCTTGGGGAAAATTTGAGGTTTAGTCATACTATAAGTCCCTTATTTTACTCGAGTCCTCGAAAGGCAAGGGAAATTTTCCTTGGAAAGCTATTTGGAAAAATTCTACTCCCTTGAAAGTTGCTTGTTTCGCTTGGGAAGCTTGTTGGGAAGGGATCCTTACTATTGATAATCTTCAAAGACGGGGTAAAATTTTGGTCAATTGATGTTACCTTTACAAAGAGGAAGCCGAGTCCGTGTATTAACTTCTTTTGGGTTGCTCTTTCACTAGACATTTATGGGAGATGGCTTTTACGGTGGTCGGAATCTATTTGGGTGATATCTGGTTTTATTCAAGATGAAGTGTGGGTATGGAGGGTTGAGAGGTTCTAAGCAAGTGAAAAACGCTTATAGTTTGATTCTTCTCTCTATTTTTTGGGTTATTTGACATCAAAGATATAGGAGAGCCTTTGATAGGACGGAATGTCCTTTGGCTTCCATCAAAGATAGGTGGATACATACTTTTGGGTTTTGGTATAAGGAGATTTTTTTGGGTAAATGATGAAGACTTATTAGACTTCCTTGAGATACTATCTCGTAGATAATTTTTTTGTAATTGGAGGCTATTTTAATATGCTTGCTTTTATTTATAAAAAAAATGAATTCCATAGTTTATTAGGAAACCAAACACAACAACCAATGGAATTGCAATGAATTTGATAAAAACTATGGAATATACCAAACAGATAGTTAACAATTGCAAAATTTCCATATAATATCATAGTCTGTTTGTCTTTTCTGTCGCATCTTTCTCTTTTCTGTCATTGTGGTTCAGTCAACTCCCATCTTTGAGGTAGGTAGCTTTCTCATATGAGATACAATTGTTATTCTCATGGATACTGTGAAAATCTCACAAGCCATGAAATAAAAAGCCAAATTATTATGATATATTTTAGGGTGGTGTTGTCTGCCTCCCTTTTATGCTTCTTGTCATCCATTACTGCTACTGTTTAAGTGAAGTGCACATGACAAGTTAAAGACAAATGAAACTCAAACCTGAACAGGAACAGTATAGCCTAGTATTTGACATATTAATTATTTTCCTAGTCTTAGCCCTCAGAAAGCTTGCAATAAAATATCTAAGAAAAATATAATTTTTTTTCCACAATGTCATGAAGCAGCAGCTTAATTAATGCATGGGAAGACAAACCGTATGATTAGTGGGGCAAATTCTGTATAACGGTCAAAATTTATCTAATACAAACTGGACAATTTTTATAGTGAATCCCTATCATTTTTCCATTCTGTTTGGTAACATTGTGATTTTATTAGTGATTGGACTATTTTCCTAATGCTGCCTTTGTTTGATTATATTGTTCATTGACTTTATGTGTCAATGTGGCATTAGTTCATTGGTTTTTGGGCTACATTAGATATGGTTGCTTAACTCGCTGCAATGCCGATAAAGCTTTGCCCTAGCTTTAAGGCCGAAATTATTGGATCACTTGATTGTGGGTTTTTATAGTGCATGCCTCGGATATTTGGTTTTTATTTGATCTTGTCAGAAATGTTCTTGTGAAGGGAAAAGTAATCTATAATAAAGTGAACGTAATTGGGCTACATTAGATATGGCTGCTTAACTCGCTGCAATGCCGATAAAGCTTTGCCCTAGCTTTAAGGCCGAAATTATTGGATCACTTGATTGTGGGTTTTTATAGTGCATGCCTCAAATATTTGGTTTTTATTTGATCTTGTCAGAAATGTTCTTGTGAAGGGAAAAGTAATCTATAATAAAGTGAACGTAATAATTCTTTTGATATATTAAAATAGTAGTTGCTTATAAGTGATATCTTATAGCTTTCTGTTCCTTAATGGTTATTGATTGTGAGGTGGGGCCTATTTACTATTTAAGTGAATTTTCTGATAAAATGATAATATTGTTATCATAGGTATGGTTTTTAAACAGAAACTCTTTTTGATTTACTTTCGTTGAGTTTTGATTGGTTGCCTAGCAAAGAGGGGATTAAATTAGTTTTTATCAGATTTGGTATTATCATTGTGACAGTTTAGCTGTAAAGTTAATTAACAACTGCATGTAGAAATTTAGTAATGTAATTTTGATTAATAAGCACTGGCATGTGGAGGTGTTTGTTATTAATTTAGTTGCTGGCTTGCGTTTATATTTTGGATTCCCAGAGACATCCATCCTTTTAGTTGGCAAAAATAATTCTAAGAACTTTGAATAATTTCTTTTTATTTAAAAAAGATGATGCAGATGTTTGTTTTTTCATGTCAACAGGTTGTTCTTTGGAACATGGAAACTCTGCAAACTGAGTGCACTCCAGAAGATCACACCCATATAGTTACCGATGTTCGCTTCAGACCAAATTCAACTCAGCTAGCTACATCATCATTTGATAAAACTGTGCGAATTTGGGATTCTTCAGAAGTAAAGTTTCTACCTCCTTTGCTAGTTTGCTATATTTTATTTAAAGCCTGTTCATGCACCAGCCAAAATAATGCTAATAGCTAAAAAGGATTTAGGGGAGCCCTAATGTTGTTCAAATATAATTATGGTTTTGGTCCATAAGTCATGGCGCTTACTTTAGTTTATTCTTGCAGCCAAGCTATTGTATACAGACATATACAGGACATACTTCGCATGTAATGTCCCTTGATTTCCACCCTAAGAAAAGTGACTTGTTCTGCTCTTGTGATGGTAACAATGAGATTCGCTTCTGGAACATCAATAGGTTCTCTTGCGCCCGTGTTTCGAAGGCTAGCCTTGAAACTCTCTTTTTATTATTGTTCTTTTGAGTAACTCTGGTTTGAATTCCAGTCTTCTAAATCTCCACCACTTGATGAAGCAGGGAGGTAACACACAAGTTAGATTTCAGCCAAGAATTGGACAGTTATTGGCTGCAGCTTCAGAGAAGGTTGTGTCCATCTTCGATATTGAGACTGACAGGCAAACACACTTGTTACAGGTACAAGTCTCGTTAAATACCATAAGTTCTTTCGAAAGAACAGGCAAATTTTCTTACAGACAATATATTATTGTGCTTGAGACATTGTGCACCTTTTCATCTGAATTCACATATAAGAGGCACAATCTTTTGATTGTCAGGGGCACTCCACGGATGTGCATTCTGTTTGTTGGGACACAAGTGGAGATTATTTGGCATCTGTTAGTCAAGAATCTGTAAGAGTATGGTCATTGGCTTCGGGAGAGTGCATTCATGAGCTCAGTTCCAGTGGAAACAAGTTTCATTCTTGCGTTTTTCATCCAAGCTATTCCACTCTCTTGGTCATTGGTGGCTACCAGGTGCTGTTTTGTTCACTTATGGCGACAAATTATCAATTCTGTCCTGCAATTAATTTATTAGCCAATATTTACATTCTTATAACTTAACTCTAGGTTGCACTCAGATTATCCATGAAGTTAAAACCGTTCCATTGTGTTTATAAGGCTATTTCCAAGATTGATGATTTTGTTTAGATTTGTTCTGGTGACTCCATTTCCATTCTAGAGGATGGCGTTCTGCATGAGTGTTTTTGTAAAATAAAAATATGGAATCTTTTTACTTTAGCGGACAGACCCAGTACTAGAGGAGATGTGTAACAAAACCTCGCCAGTAACTGAGGCTGAATTATTTTCAAACGCATACTGTAATACATCGCTAATTGTTTCCCTTTCTAATTTTTTTGTTGAAGCTAATTGTTTCCCTTTTTAATTTTTTTATTGAAGCTAATTGTTTTTCTTTTTGTGCAAATGAGTAATTTATTACAGTCACTGGAGCTGTGGAACATGGCTGAGAATAAGTGTATGACGATTGCAGCTCATGAGTGTGTGATATCAGCCCTGGCACAATCACCAGTAACTGGAATGGTTGCATCTGCCAGTCATGATAAATCCGTCAAGATCTGGAAATAATTTAGCTGCCTTGTGGTGGTTCAGATGCGCCAAAACCCCACACCATTTAGTTAATTTTATTTCCATTATTTTTTTGCTTTTTAAGTATTAAGGAGGATGCATGTCAGGTTCTCTTGGTCGCGGGTGACGGTTTTGATGTTTTGCATTTTTTGGGTGTTGGAGATATTTATGCAAAATATGTCAAAGTTGAAACATGCTTGCTTCGTTTTGGAACCATGATGATTCTGACATCAGGGAGAAACGAGTTTGAGCATTTGTACATATATTTCATTTAAAAAACCATATATTTTATTTAGCGAGGAGAGAAAATGTTTTTTTTGCTGCAAGCTTGGCTCATAACTTGATCTGATCTCCCTGGGGGAGTAATGTCTAGGTTTTTATCCGGATTTAGAGAAAAAATGATAACTTAAAAAAGTATTTTGTACGTATTTGCCCTCATTTTGCATTGGAATGAGCAAAATCTGCAAGCTAATTCCACTCTTATATGCGGAATGTCTAAGATCCAAGCGAGGGTGCAAAAGGAAAAAGAAAACAGAGATGTTAAGCTGAGAGAAGTTAATCTAATGTGTACTTTCCGTTATTTCCTGTGCATTCCAGGCATGAGGCCGTTGATGATCACGTGTGGAGAAGAGAGCTTTATATTAGCCAAACGGTAGTTTTGGATAAAATAGTAGCGAGTTATAAATTATTTAATGTTTGGTAAAATGATAATGAAAATGATTTTTTAAAATTTATAAAAGTATTTAATTAATTTTTTTTGGTATGCACATGTTATTCATTTAAAATATTTTATGAATTAAATAAAAAAAATTATTGACAATGGTGATAACACTTACATGTTATCATTGTTTAAAAAATAAACTTTTTATTTGTTTGGTTGAAAAATAAAGTAAAATATCTTGCTACAATATTTTATGATAAAATACTATTTTTTTAGTGATAACGTTCATACCGATGGTTTTAAAACATATATTTTTAGTGGTCAAATTGATTTTTCACTTTTTTATTAATATTTTTATTTTCACCTCGAAAAATATGAATTTACCGATATATAATATTGGGTTGCCCCTTATATTAGACCCTAAACTTAGTGGGCCGATTTTTAATGGGCTGCTCCTTTTATACCTACAATTCTACAAACCTCTGCTGCAAATGGCAGGCGGTGCATCTGCCTTTCAGATGCTCCGCCTCACGTCTCTCTCCGTCTCTCTGAGATTTTGTGCACAATTGTTGTAATTCGTGTTTTTTTTTTGTTTTGTTTTATTTCCATTCTTGAATCAAGAAGTGGTGTTTCCTTCTAAATTATCGCAAGTTTTGTCATATCTTCTGTACACAATCTCTCTCTGTAAGTTGGAAATGGAAAATAAGGATGATGGTATTAATAATAATAATGATAAGAATGAATATAGATCCCTAATAGAAGTAGAGGAAGAAGAAAATGAGCGTGATGCTGAAGAATTTCGCGACGAGTTTCAGTGCTGCATCTGCCTGTAAGTCTTTTTTTCACCTATTTTTCCTTGATCTTTCTGTCTCTTGATCATTAAACGCTTACATGAACACAACCGTATTATTTGTATATTGACATCTACGATTTCATCACCTGAGAGTAAAGGAGTTTTCAAATTTCCGATTTTTGTGTCTTTTCATGGGGGAATTGGATTCTAAGCCCACCCCCTTAACCTACTTGACCTCAAGTCCAATAAAATTGGCTTCCATTTCAATTCTCTCCAGTGTGAAGCCAAAAAAAAAAAACTTTACCTTGTAGTCATAGAGAATCTCTCAGCATAACAATGAATTGACCAATGTTTTTTATCCGTCTTATCTATTGAACACTCACAATGCTTACGCTAGGCTAACTTGAAATTTTAATGACCAGTGATTTAGTTGTTGTGCTAAGTAATTTTACATACTGGTGGTATTAATTTAATTGGTAAACCTTTTAAGTGCTCTTCAAATTGTACATTTGGGAGAAAATGAGGTTTTTTAAGAAATAAATATGCATATTGGACCTATTCAGTTGAATGAGACGTTATTGACTATGAAGTCTTACTTGCCCAACCTTATGGTAAATTATTCTGTGCTGTTTGTGGTTACTCGCTAGTTTATTAATATATTAAGCTGTTCGATTTCTTTTTCTTGGGTGCATAACATGTTCTAAGACAATTTCCTTTGATGTTGTAGGGATCTCCTTTACAAGCCAGTTGTATTGGGTAAGATGGAATTATTACTATTAAACTGCATATTGATAGATATGCTTTCTCTTTTTTTTCTTGTGAGGGGGGAAAGGGGGGAAGTGGTGGGGGATGGGTAACACATATTGATACTTTGTTTAACCTTTATGAATCCATTTTTTTCCATGTTTGCAGCCTGTGGCCACATGTCCTGTTTCTGGTGTGTATTTAGTGCCATGAACCATTGGCATGAGTCCCATTGTTCGTTATGCCGACACCCTTATAACCATTTCCCAAGTATTTGTCAATTGCTACACTTCTTGCTGCTGAAGTTGTATCCTGTAGCGTATAAGAGTAGGGAAAGACAAGTGAGAAGTGAGTATCTTTCTCCCCGTTTAAGTGGGCTACTAATATCTTGTAAACATGTGCCATCCTACCTGCTGAATTTTTTTTGAAGATGATGAGGTTTTCAACTTATAGGTGTTAGGTTGTTGCAAGGATACTGATAATAAAGGCCTAGTCTTTTCTTGTAATATATTTTGACGTAATATGATGATGATGTAACTGTTTAGTTTATGTACATCCATATGGCTGCTTTTTAGTACTTCTAGATAGGCATCTCATTATATCAATCACCACTGTGATGAAGCCTCTGTCATTTTGACAGGAAAAAACTTCTGATTACATGTGGCATTTTATTCAATGTTTCCTCATGTACTAGGCGTTTCTATTTTCTTATTTGGTTATTCAGAAGAAGAAAAGAAAGTTGGCTACTTCTCACCTCAGTTTGATTATCAATTATTTGGATCACGCCTTAGTGAGGAGTTGAATATCTTGGACAATCAACAACATTCCTTGTCTCATCCAAAGACAAATCTGTGTCAAAAAAGTCATTCAGGCGAAGGAGAATCATCCTCAATCAGGAATTCGTTGGAAGTCACTGTATGTCATAGAGATAATGCATCAATTGAACCTGAAACGGCTTCAAAGAGCTCTGAAGCCTCTGCAAATGTAACCAGCCAAGAGTTTAATTTGCTTGGAAATGATCTTGATCATAGAGTTCACAGGCAGGTTACTGTTTCTGATTTACCATGCGCTGCGTGCAAGAAGTTACTATTTCGGCCTGTTGTTCTTAATTGTGGCCATGGTAACCTATTCCCCTTTAATTTGTTGTCTTAATATTGTTATTTAAACTGTGAGGGAAATTATTGCTATGCTCAGTCTATTTTGTTCTTTGTGCAGTCTATTGTGAATCTTGTATCATTGTTCCAGAGAATGGAGTCCCTAGATGCCAAGTTTGTCAAAGCTTGCATCCGAATGGATTCCCAAGTGTTTGTTTAGTTCTAGATCATTTATTGGAGGAGCAGTTTCCTGGTATATATGCAGAGAGACGGGAGTCTTTACTCAAACAAACTGATTGTCAGTATGGGAGTCCATCAACTATATCTTTCAATTTCCGTTCTGCCAGTAATAATTTTTTTTTCTTTTCGCAAGTAGAATTTTTAATGATGTTAATATAATTAATTTGGACCATTGGTTATAAATAGGTGCTACTATCATTTTAATGATTGCTTTGTGTCCTTGATAAAGGACTAAATGTGAACTATATAGCATATAGGCAAAGGCAATCTTTTACTAATATATATGATTTTTCTTTTTTGCCCTTGGTATCTTTTGGGAAATTGTTAAAGAACTGTTAACTGGGAGGAAGGAAAAAGAATTTGATTCATGATTATGCTCATACTTCTTTTTACCCACATATGAAGAGCATGAGGAAGTGGCGACTGTTACAATATATTAAGTTGTGAATGTGGCTTCATCAGTATAATCAAATTTTTTCTCCCTCAAAATTGTTGCTGGTACAGACTTCTTACATATGCTATCATTCTGTTCCTTTTTTTTGTCACTTGATAATTGCAACATCTTCATTTTAGTGACAAATGCGCGGATGCCCACGCTCTCACATACACACATTCGTGTGTACGAAGAGAGCCAAAAACTAGATCATTTTCTAACTGTAATTTTTCTCTCTTTCACACTCTGATTGACCATATGATTTCTGCATATAAGTGAACTACCTGATATCTACTAGTCCTTTAGGTAGTGTGTCACACGTAGAACCATATGGGTAATAATAACAAAAATATTTAGGTTTTTACCTTTCTTTTTGTAACAAAAATGTTGCAATAATATAATAATAGATATCAATGCTCATCTAAAGATATAAATAAGATAACTGGTAAGAAAAAATAATGACTGGTAAATTAAGACCTTGGTAACTTCTTTAACCCCACCTTCTGTTGACATATTCCACAACTCTCTTTGGATTCCTACAGGCTACTCTCTAGTCTCTTCATTTTAATTGGAGACATTTTCCATTCAATCTGGATAGAGTGAAACTTTCTTTGCTGCCACGTCCGGAAGTTCCATATCTTTTTCCTGCGTTGTGTCTGATAACTAGAGTGTGTGTGTTGTCTCCATTTTTAAATTGACTTGTTATGCAATTTATGTTGAAAGCAACTTGATTTCAGGTTCAACCCTAGCTCAACAGCATGCCGCATGGTCATCATCTATTTCTACAAATGTTTACACCTCATGGTTGTTTGGCAATGGGCCTAAGGTTCATTTTGGATGTGGTTGTGATTCTTGCGGGGTAAGGTTATTAATTTTTTCATTTGCCATCATATTATTTGAATTGCAAAGTAGTTTACAGGTTTCTATAAGGAGAAACTTATCTCGCTTGTTTAATCCCTTTCTTGATTCTATCGTTAGCATAAAACACATGATTATCATGTTGGGAATATATTTCTTGTTAATGTTGGAAGTATGAGACATCCATATGATGACCATTGCTACAAACTGATCAATGAGCAAAGATCTGGCCATTTTCCTCTAGAATTTGATAATACAATTTTTGGTGGACACGCTAAGATTGCTGATAGTCTGCAATCTAGATCCTAGCCTTTTTAATTTCTTAGCTTGATTAAAATGTTATTAGTATGGTTACATTATGGGCCACCGCTAAACAAGCCATTTAATGAATAGAAACTTCTAAAAACAGCTTTCATTAAAGATAACTAGGTCTTCTGTGACTGGGAATGAATTGGTTGTCTTGATTTATAACGCAAGTCTTTCTCTCACTAAAGATAAACTTGGATGCTGAGGGCCTATGTGGTGATGTTGCATACGGAAGCTTAAGGCAAAAGCTAAAATTAAGAAAAAAAAATTAAGAATTGCTTCGAGTAGAAAAGGAACGAAAATGGTCAGGACTCAGGACTAAGTGTTGAGAGTCTTAATTAGGTTTCCTATTATGTGTCATAGTAGGCTTCCTAAATCTTATCTATTTTATATCTATCTTATCTAGTTATGTCTCTTAGTCCTATTAGGTTTGATATTCATAAGTCTATATATATGACTGTTGAATTGTATTCAAAAAAATAATAATACATAATTCTTTTCAATTCTTTTTGTTAACGTGGTATCAGAGCAATCTGCTCCTTGGGATACTACATAAAAAAAACAAAAGCCACCAACCACCACCACCGACCACCACGCGCCGCCGCCACCATGAACTGACACCACCAACCACCACCAGGATCGAAAATGTCCGATCTCTTTTGATCCGGTGGTCACATGCCTTTTTCCAGCCATCTTCTCTGATCTCACCCAATTTCTTTTTGGTTTTCTTCATACCTATTTTCGGCAACTAATTTTGGCGCCACATCGTCATCGGAAACCATCACTGGGGTCGCCCTGCTCCGACGACAAAATCTCTGGCTCCAGCACCCAATCCAGCCAAATCTAACTGTCCGATCTGTTCCCAAATCCAGATCTGCGCTGTTTGGTTCAAGAGAAATCTGCCTTTTTTGGTTACTTGAATAAAGAGAAATCTATCCTATTTGTTTACTTGGATTTCATCTGTTTGGTTACATGGTTATAATCTGTTTGGTTTCATGGTCATAATTTGTATGGTTACTTGGTTAGTTCGATCTGTTCCCAGATCCAGATTTGCCTTGTTTGGTTACTTGGATAAAGAGAATCTGCCTTGTTTGGTTACTTGGATAAAGAGAAATCTATCCTATTTGGTTACTTGGCTTTCATCTGTTTTGGCCTTCATAGCCGACCATACCTCTGATCTTTATCGCCAATTTCATTTCTTCATCTGTTTTGGCCTTCATAGCCGACCATACCTCTGGCCTTTATCGCCAATTTTTTTCTTCCCTCTAATCTTGCCTTCTTCTCCATCATTAACCCATCATGACTGAAAACACCACCTTGTCCACAGAAGTTCTCAAACATCCGACTTCAGGTGATCTGCAGAATATTCAAGCACCGGATAGCCGAGATACTCTCTAGTGCACTTATTGCAAGAAATCAAGACACACCACATAGAGGTGTTGGAAATTGAATGGAAAACCACCGAGCAAAGAGTGGAGATACCAAGGTGGACAGCAACGTAATCTGGGACAGCAGCAGAACCAGTCTTATTTCACCATGAATCAACCAGGTTCAGATAAGGGTATGCTTAATATAGAGGAGGTAGAGAAGCTAAGGGGACTTTTGGGATCACTGAAAAAACCTAGTGGTTAATGCTCTCTTGCATTCTCAGTTTCTGGTGTTCAAAGCATTTCTTCCGGTGTGCAGAGCACCCGTGAGATAAATAGGCATTCAAATAATGCTTCAAGAAGTCCAGAACTCCTTAAAGAGTTTAAAAATAGGTATTCAGATAATGCTTCAAGAAGTCCAGAACTCCTTCAAGAGTTTCTGAAATTTGGTCCAAGAAAGGAACTTCTTCGAGCTTGCTTTGATAAAGACAAGAAAAACTCAGCTTCATCCAAGAGCAAAATGGTAGAACATCTGAAGACAAATAACAAAACAATTAAGAAGCAGGAGTCCAAAAAAGCTTCTTTCAGTGCCAACAGTCAACCTTCTACTAGGAGGCAAAACAGAAAGGGTGATAACCCCACGCGACTCCCACCAGCTCCTGAGCAGTCTCCAGATTTTGGATGTTTAAACTCATGGATCTGTAAAAATTCTGCTTGTAGAGCCACTCTATCCATTGATGACACACATTTTTCAGAAGGTGCTCTTGTTGTATCTGTAACCTATTTGATGATAATAAGGACCCCAGCCTTCGGTTGGTGTGTGCATCTGAATCTGGTGAGGGAGACTACTGTGGCTTATCTTGCCACATTGAATGTGCCCTTCAACATGAGAAGGTGGGGGTTGTTGATCTTGGGCAATTGATGCAGCTAGATGGTAGTTACTGCTGTGCTTCTTGTGGTAAAGTTTCCGGCATACTTGGATGTTGGAAGAAGCAGCTTATTATAGCAAAGGATGCTCGTCGGCTTGATGCACTTCGTCTTAGGATATATTTGAGTTACAGACTCCTTGATGGGACTTCCCGATTCAAAGAACTGCATGAAATAGTAAAAGACGCAAAGGCAAAACTTGAAGCAGAAGCTGGCCCCGTGAATGGAACTTCTGCCATGATGGCACGGGGCATTGTCAGCAGACTTTCTGTTGCAGGTGACGTGCAGAAACTTTGCTCTCTCGCTATTCAGCAAGCGGATGAATGGCTTGTCAACATGTCTAATGTGGATCCAAACTGTAGAGATTCACTTCCTGCTGCTTGTAAGTTTCTATTTGAAGAAGTGACATCTTCCTTTGTAGTAATTGTTCTGATTGAGCTGTCTACTGCAACATCTGATGATATTAAGTGCTACAAGCCCTGGTATTGCAAGAGTAGAGAAGAGACACCCACAAAAGAACCAATTCGTGTCTTTCCAAGAACTCAGAGAAGGATTTTGATATCAAATCTGCAGCCCTGCACAGAGTATACATTTCATATTATCTCTTATACTGAGGCTGGTGACTTGGGTCACTCGGAGGGTAAGTGTTTTACCAAAAGTGTGGAGATAATTCACAAAAATCTGAAATCAGCAGCTGTCATGAATCATGAGAAAGAGAATAATCCCGTTGAAGGAAGCTCTTCAAGTGCCCAGAAGGAACCTCAAACTACTACAGCAGGTTGTTCTTCTGGATTTAAGGTTCGGGACCTTGGAAAAATTTTGTGCCTGGCATGGGCTCAAGAACAGGGCTGCTTTGAAGGATTTTGCGGCGCTGGCATTGAGAAATGCTGTGAAGCAAGCAAAGGGATGAAGCCTGAAACTTCAGAAGAAGATCAGTTGCCATCTGTTTCAGGTGGACTTGACTTAAATGTTGTTTCAGTACCTGATCTGAATGAGGAGGTATTCCATCCATTTGAGTCCTCCAGGGATGAAGATAATGTGTGTACTATGGAACAGGCTGTTGAAGCAGATGATGATGCTGCCTCTCATGGAGTTGAGAAAAATGGCTTAGTAAGATCAAACGGTAGTGGTGACTCGCAGACTTGGACCCGAGGGCCAACGGGAGAAGTGGCTGCTGTTGATTTCCAGACAGAGTTGTGCAGGAAAAGGACTGAACAGTGAAGCATTCCAATGACTTATTTGCAAGCTGGGAATGAAGAATGCATATTCACCAGCTTAAGGGGGAGTGTTGAGAGTCCTAATTAGGTTTCCTAAATCTTATCTATTTTATATCTATATTATCTAGTTATGTCTCTTAGTCTTATTAGGTTTGATATTCATAAGTCTATATATTTGACTGTTGAATTGTATTCAAAAAAATAATAATACATAATTCTTTTTGTTAACACTGAGGATCAGAGAAAGGATGTACAAGGATAGGTGATTTTTTATTCGAAGGCTGGAGGATACCTTTATTTGAACCCACCTCTATAGTGGTCCTCATTTCCGTCTTGCGTTTTTTTTTGGGCTGAATGAGAAGTTAAAGAGGCTAACAACATCTTGAGCCTCATCCAATCTTCTCCTTTTCACGATTTATTCTTTAGCAAAAAAATAAAATAAAATAAGATTTGGAAAATCACAAGGGGAACAAAAAGGGGCTGAGTTGAGGATTCAGCTGCAACCACCTAGGAAACTCTCTAAAAATTCATCAGATTTTAGTGAATATCAGTCTCCAGTTTCTGCATTTCCACATGGATGCCAGCTCTCTATCATTTCACAACTGTACACTGTATACTGCTGTTGTGTTCTCTAATTGGAGAATTAGTTGAACAAATTCCAACTGCTGAGCTTTTCCACAGATGTCTCCAATAACTGGCATTAGGTACAAATGCAAGGACTGCACGGAGGAAATAGGCTTTGACCTGTGTGAAGGATGCTACAAAACTCCTACAAGAATTCCTGGACGATTTAATCAGCAGCACAAACCGGAACACAAGTTTGAAATTGTACCGCCAGAAAACACAAGTGAATTGATACATATGCTGTATGCTGAACAATCTGATGATGACAGCTCATATTCTCCAGATTATCTGGATGATGTTTCTCGTGCTCACACCTTGTCAGGTGATGTTCCGCGAGACCCAGAAGTTGGTTCTCGTGAGGCACAAGATGTTTCTCCTGCTTTTGTTTTGTCAGTTGAACTTTCTCTGGATACTGAAGATGATTCTGATGACCCTGTTTCATCAAATTTGCATTAAAAGATTGTGAAGGTACAGACGTAAGTATTGTTAACATATAAGAATTCTTATCAAATATATGAAGGAATACTTTTACAGTTTCAGATACATGAGCCTTGTGCACCCTCCAGGGCCTATCTCAGTATCTCTCCACTGCCATATGTCATTTAGCTGAAGCTTTTGCAGTTTCATTCTCTTCATCTTCAACTTCTCAACCCAGTCTTGTGAAGTACAGTTTCTTAATGCTCGTTACTCTTTCTTTCAACATGAGTTATTGATGATGTTATATTAGCACGTTTGTAATTAAAGAAATATAATTCCATGTTTTGTATGCATAAATGTAACACATTTTGCATGCTCTCTTTACAGTCACGTTATGCATGGGATAAATTATTATTATCCAAGGAAAATAAATCTGCAGCTACTTCAAGGGCAAGAACTTTCCTTCAGGTTAATGTCTTAAAATCTTCTTTGTGCTATTATATAGTAGCATAAAATGCATAGCATGCAATTTTGAAGAGGAGATCTGAAATTCTATGTGTCGTTGGGGTCGGACATTGCTATGTTGTTTTAGTTTATACCATCAAAGGTACTAGCCAGCTCCAGCCAGTAAATATCCTGTGATCTATCTCTCTCTCACACACACAGACAAACCAGTCAAGAAGTAAAAATTGTTTATTTCTGGTCATTCATTGATTTCAAAAATAATTTCCGTTGTATGTGACTATGTGAGACTGTGAGATGAAGGAGGTAACAATCATAGCTAGTTTATGTGTGCAGAGTTTTAGGTAGTGCTTTCTTCAACCGTTGGAGGTAAGTTGAAGTTAGCTTTAAGCTTGAATCATTTAAAATATTTGTTGTATGGAAGTATCAGTTTTTTTTCTTCTTAATTTTATATGTAAGTGTTAGATTTTTACTTTTGGGTTTTTCTTGTCAATTTGACAATGCCACCTCTGTTGTTTTCCAATATGTTTGGCATTTTTCTCGTCCCTTTCACCCTTTTGGAGAGTGAAAACCGAGTGAAAATAAGTTTTGGCATGTAATGTTTGTACTGGCTGTTCCATAGAAACCGTTTTTGTTTGTTCCCTGTGTATGTGCTGATGCTTGCCTCCAAAATCATTCATTTAGGTCGGTTTGGCTAATGGGATTGCAGTGGGATTAGGTAAGATAAGATTAATTCAATTTTATTTTAATTTTAATTTTTTTTTGGTCTCATGTTTGGTTGACAGGGATTAAGTATTTTGTTTTATGGGAGAGGTAGGAATGTGGGATAGATTTGGTGGGAGTAACTTTTTTAGACGAGTTTGCTCAATTTTTTTAATCCTTTTCAACACTATTCTTTTACATGTAAATTGATAATAAAATAATAATAATAATTGTAATTATAATCATAATGAAATTTAATATTAATTATTATAATTAAAATAATGATAATATGTAGATTAATAATAATTATTATTATGATTAAGAATATAATAATAATTACTAACTATAATTATAATTATATTTATTAGGTACTATTATTTTATAATATTAATAATTAGTATATTATTATTTGTAGTAATAATTATAATTAAAAATGTAATAAAATTTATAATAATAGGTGTTATAATTCTATAATAATTTTGATTCAATAATAATTCTTAAAATATTAATATTAATAATAAAATACTAATAAATTTATTATTAATATTGATAATGACTATTATAATTATTATAAAATGATTTTAGTTTATATTATAGAATAATTATAATTTTAGCTATTATTTTAATTAATAATTAAAATTATAAAAATATCTCTAATATTAATTATAATAATTATTGCTATTATGATATGAATAATAATAATAATTATAATTACAACTAATTTTTTTTTAATAATTAGTATTGTAATAATAACTATAAAAATAAGTATAATAGTTATGATTATTAGAATTGTTATTATTATTTTGTAACAATTGATCTAATAAGCTTCCCCAGCTCGTTAAACTTAAGACTGTTTACAAAGGTAAGATTCAAACTTAATTTCTTGATGCAATTTCAAAGAGCCTATTCTTAGTTATTGTTTTTTTTTTAAAATATACAAAAAAATAAAGTTCATTTATACTTGTGAAATTATCAAAAACTTGATATAATGTATCATTTTTTAGTTAGTCAACAAAAAAAAAGATAGTCTTGTAGTTCTCATTTCTTTTTTCTTCTAAGGAATCAGGCAACTTAAAATAATATGGTAAATATAAATATAATATATAATATATAGTAAATTAAAAAAAGGTAAGCATATATTAAATATATAAAAAATTTAAATTTTTTTAATAATATAAAAAATATCAATTAATCAACCGTAACGATCGAAATTAATTTAATTATCGATTAATGTTAAAATATTTTAATTCGATCGGAACTGTTAAAAAAAATTTGATAGAAAAGAAAAATGCTGAACTACCCTCAAATCTCCCCTAATTAACATTGGGCGCCAAAAGAACCCGGCAACACCTTATAACAGTATGAATTTCTGTCAAATGTAAAATTAGGGTGTAAAGAAAATATGTAAATCTCTTCTTTGGAAAAGAGATTCCTCAATCCAAATAAAATCTTCATTGTCATGAATAATGAATTTACCGCTGAGGAAAAGGACAACTCTCATGCTTTCTATACCCACGAGAGAGAGAGAAGATTTATCTTTCTTTTAGCCAAAGTTAAAACCGAATAATCATGACATCGTCTGTTCATAGTTTTGTTAAAGGGAGCTTGTTTCACCTTAATGTAATGGCTCTCCAATTTGATGATATAGCCTGCCACCATGGGGTCATTCTCATTCATCAAAGTCACGTAAAAGATGAGAGAGTAAGAAAAAGAGAGGAGAGAGAGTCTTAAAAATTACAGTCCAACAAGGGAACAAAAGGCCCTTTTAACATTTCTCACATGCTCTTCATGATTCTTAACTTTTAGTACTTGTATAAATAATGTTACCTTAGATGCTGGGCGTGGCCTCGTTCCAACTTCAATGGCGGTGGTGGTAGGTATACTCTTATCTTAATTACCAAGGAAATAATGAAATGAGGTTTAAATTTTTAAAAAAATAATAATATCAAAATGCACTTTCCACCTGGCCACTTAGAGAGGGTATCCAATGACTATTATAAGCTCGTATAGAAATTTTAACTTCTTTTCTTATCGTGAGATAAAGAGATATGATTTAACTTGTGAACGATTCGAGATTTATCAATCACACGAATTATAAATAGAAAAAAAAAAGATAAGATTTATCTACCGTAGAATAGGGTTACAGTCATGTCAAAAGTTATTTATCATCAATTTTACAAATCTTTCGTTACAATGTATGTTCAGTACATAAAGAATATTATCAACTTCACAAATTTTTCGTTATAATATATACTCAGTACATAAAGAGTATTTATAAACAACTTAAAACGTCTAAATTAGGATTTCCGTTCTGCTGCAAAACTACGGTTATTCATAGGCACAAGCCCAAACCACCAAGCAAAAAACCAAATTCAACTCATGTACATGGCTTGGACGAGCGGGATCCGTATTAATCCGAAGTTCTACAGATTTGATCTCGTAAAGTATGCATTAACTCTAACAGCTTGAATTATAGGAAGCACAACAATAATGGTTTTTTTGCATTGAAATTGAGTGAGATTTTTTGAAAAAAAATGACGTTAAAACTTGGCTTTGCTAATCGTTGGGTTGCTTTGATCATAAAATGTGTTTTTTCAGTTTCATACTCTGTGATGCTTAATGGGGAACAAAGGGGTTTCTTTCGACTGTCTTGTGAGTGAGACAAAGAAACCATCTTTCTCCTTATTTATTTTTACTACATGCTGAGGCCAAGTTTGTTATCTCTTTTTGAGAAAAACCATCGGTGGTGTATCGAATAGGAGGAATGTTTCAAAGATTTCTTACCTTGTCGCGAGAAATATATCAGGGTTGCCAACTATGGTGGGAAGGTCGAAGACTGATTTCTTCAAATCGCTTAAAAATCGTGTTTGAAAATGGGTTCAAGTGTGGCAGAGCAAACTTCTTTCCAAGGCGGGTAAGAAAGTACTTATTAAATCAGTGGATCAATCTATATATATCATCGTATGCAATCAATATTTTCTTTCTTTCAATATTCTTCCGTGATTAGGGATGGTAGAAGTATTAAATTCCGTAGAAATTTTAGAGTTTTTTTTATTCATTAAAAACGGGTATGAAAGAGATTTTATCCTTACGAGAACATAAACGAAAATTTTTATAAAAACTTCGTTATGAAGAAAGACAGGGACGAAAGAGACAATCTTTGCTCTATAAAAATCTCCATCCTCATCTCTTATAACATTAGATTTTAAATTTTATATAAATATATTAGATAAACTTGATAGTTATTTAATTACTCTTTAGCTATATAAATAATCATTTAAAATAGAAATAAGATTTCATTGCTTATTTGCTCACCTACTATTTTTTTATTTATATTTATAAGAATAAAAGAGCATGATGGTTTTTTTTTTCTCTTGATGGATTTAGATTTTGAAAACAAAAAAGAGACGGGATAAAGATTGAGATATTTGGAAATCTTCGACAGAGGCAAAAGACAAAATAAAATCTTCAACGAGAATGAAAATGAAAACAATAAATATTTTTGTAAACGGGTATCAAAACAAAAATGACACTTTTTGCTTTAAATCCATCTTATTGTTATTCTTATCCATGATGATCTTGAGACCATGGTGATGAATTTTTGGTGGGGACACAAAAACAATGAAAGGAAAATTCATCGGTGTAGTTGGGATAGAATGTGTGAGCCAAAGAAATTTGATGGGATGGGTTTCAGAGGCCTTTACTGTTTTAATTTATCGTTGCTAGCAAAAAGAAGCTGGAGGGAACCCGAATCACTATGTCAGTCCTAAAGGTTAGATACTTCCGTAACTCTTCTGCTTTAGATGCGGTGTTGGGCAGAAATCCGTCTCTGACCTGGCATAGCATCTGGACAGCGAAACACATGGCTGAGAATAGGATTCAATAGAGGGTGGGTACTGATGGCCAGTCAATAAAAATTTGGAGTGATGCTTGGATACCCAATATATGGCCTCATAAACTGGTTTCTAGAGCAGATGAGACTGATGCTCCACAGTTGGTGGGAGAGTTAATTGATGGTGGGTCTAGCAGGTGGAAGGAATACGTGTTACATGTGGCAGACATTTTGAATATTCCTTTAACTAGAGTGGGTGGCGCTGATTCTCTCACTTGGCACCAGTCAAAGATGGCAAGACCAAGTACACGGTCAAGAGTGGCTATCAGGAAAGTCGAAAAGGATGAATTGGGGTGAGTATCAGGAACCGCGACAGTAAGTTTGTTGGTGCATGCCTTAGAGACTGTCACGGGTTTGATGGGGCAGAAGAAGTTGAGGCTAGCTAGAGCATTGTTACAAGGTTTACAATTAGCACAGGACATGGGTTCACAGCGGCTTCGTGTAGAGGGTGATTCTCAGAAGTAATCAAGGCTTGTGTCTCAAACGAAGCCGACTAGTCGATGTTGGGTCCTATTTATGATGATATCAAATTGTTGGTTAACCAATTTGAGAGTCTTAGTTTCTCACACATCAGGGAGAGATGGTAATGCTGCAGCGCATTGTTTAAAAGCTTTGAGCTTGTTATTCTTTTCTTGGCAGGTGGAGGCTCTTTCTTTCTTGCAGTCCATTTTGCTACAGGATAAAAATTGTGGGATAAAACTGTCTTAAATTCAAATGATTGTGAACTTATTTTTCACCGCAAATTGAAGATATATCATGTAACAGAGAATTTAAATTTAAATTTATTAATTTAATATTTAATTTTATTATTAATTTAATCTTCACTTCAATTATCAAACGGAAAGAATTCAAGTTTTATTTTTGCAATAAACATAAACTCACATAATCTATTTTTTTATTCCAAACTATTGAATGTGAGCTTATAGAATTGTTTTTTCATTTTTCCCTTTTTTTTATATGGATATGTACATATATTTGTATTATCATTTCAAATGTGTTAGCTTTGATAATTCAATTATTAAAAATTAAAAAAAATAATTAAATTTTGATATTATCACGGGATAAAAAAAATCATTAATAATTACAAAAAAAATATAATAATAACTAAATAATTTTTTTAATTTTTTTTTTCATAATTATCAGAGAATTTCTCACAGCACTCAAAATAATTAGGTTTACCTCATTATCTTATTCTTGGGAAAAAATATCTTAAATAAAGAGAAAGAAACTAAAAATATAAAGATAAATGAGAAAAACTTAAAAAATGCAGTCGTGGTATAAAAGGAAAATACCATGAGAATTTGGAAGTACTGCACTCTACAGTAGCATTAGTAGCCCCCCCCCTGAAACCCACCCACCCACCCACCCAACCCTACCTTTCCCTTCTCCTAACAGCCAGTATTTATACTGCTCCCCGTTCCCACATTTCGCTTTCTCTCTCTCTAACCAACAACTGCAAAACAACCCCGTTCTCAATCCTTCCCTCTCTCTCTCCTCTCCAAAATCCTTCTCATTTCATTTCCCCCCTCTCACTTTCCCTCAAAATACCTTCTCCATAAAATTCCTCTCAAATCGCTTCTCTCTCTCTCCCCATGTGAGGTTATCTAAAGAGCGGAAAGAAAAGAAATGGGAAAATACATAAGGAAGTCCAAAACGACAGGCGAGGTTGCCGTAATGGAGGTCTCGCAATCCTCCCTCGGTGTCCGCACCCGAGCCAAAACACTAGCTCTCCAGCGCCTCCAAAAATCTTCGTCGCCACCTTTGGCTCAAGCCGACTCCGCTGGAAACGGCGGCTCCTACCTCCAGCTCCGGAGCCGCCGCCTTGAGAAGCCGGCCATGCTTGTAAACGACTCTAAACGGAACAAACAGGTGCCTAGAGAGATATGCACCCCAAACCCTAACCCTAATAACCAAAATTCAAATTCTCGGGCGGGTTCGAGGCTTCGAGTAGGTCAGGGGGGTTCCGGGTCTCGTGGTTCGGTTTCCGTTGCACAAAAGAATAATGAGATTGATACGGAGAATGTTGGGTCGGGTAAAGAAGAAGACGAGGTGATTATTCCAGAAAACAACAAAGATTTGGTTGTTGAGGCTTTCTTTGGAGAAAATGTTTTGGAGATTGAAGGTAGAGAGAGGTGGGTGTTCTCTTTCTTTCTTTCTGGTTGGCCTTTTTGCTGGTCTTTCTTTGTTTGGATCCTTTATGGGTTTTTAGGGGATTTTGGTTTTCTGAGCGTGTTTGGTTGATGGGAAAATGGGGGTGAGCGAGGGAATTGAAACTTCTTTTTTTCAGTTCATGGGATTTTTTTTGTAAAGTTTATAAGCGTTTTCATTTCGTTGACACTTTGAAGTCGGTTAGTTTTTTTTATGGAAGGCGATTTTGTTTGGATGTGTTCGGTCGGTGTGGTACTGAAAGAAAAAGGGAAGAAATTGAGTGACTGAAGCTTCATTTTTAATCGTTTGGGACCTGAGAACACGATTGCTTTCGTTTGACAGAGATGAAGGCTTCTATTTGGTTACTTGTGCCAAGGTTTTAGTTTTTGGGAAGATACAAAACAGAGTGAATTTTCAGTTTCATTCTATCTTTTCTTGACTGAGGCAAGCTTCTGGTTTTTGAACGTTCAAAATTCAACCTAAAAAAAATTGGTTAGTTCTGTTTTTTCGGGGTTTTTATCTTCCATTGTTTTCTTTCATGACCCGTTTGTTTGGTGGAAAAAGAAGTTGAGAAGTACATGATTTTTTCTCTGTTTTGATCCTGTTACGCCAAGAATTTTTTTCTACTCTCTTTCCTTGCTGTGAAATTTTGAGAATTGAAAAGCAAAGAAAAGGAATGGAAATGCCTAATCTTAGTTTTTACTTTTTTTTTTGGACGTCTTAGTCGTTTACTTGATTTAGTTTCATTGGCTTATTTGGTTGCATATATTTGAGTTCTTCATATTTCTCAGTGTATTTTTTAAGAGAATTTTCTTGCTTATTTGTTATGTTTTGAAAATTCCGTTTTTAAGGAAATTAGTCTACTACTATGCTGTATTTGTTTATTTGTTTGCCACATAATAAGTGTTTAAGGATTTCTTGGTGTTGCTTTACAGAATAATTTTAACCCCTTCTCATGTTTGTTAGTGTCATGGATGTTATTTTAACTTTGAAAAATGATATTTCAATCGAAGGGATCACTTAAAATGTCAAATCGGTTTGTTGATGTATAACTTTTCTCTGCAGTGGAGATGCATATTCGACCTGGGTCTCTTTTTGTTTTGGAGTGCTTTTGTATTTGAAAATTTTAGTTGAATTCTTTCTTATTCGCTTTAGTGACTAGCCTTTGGATGGTAAACAAGTTTCCCATGACTCAATTGTTTAAAGGTACTTTTGTTTTAAAATGCCGCAACTTTAGGTCTCCTCCTTTTGATGGGTTCTTTTTTGGGAACTTTCTCCGGAGAGGTAATTAAAATTGATTGAATTTGTGTGTTTTTTGGGGGGGACAGTTATTCTTTCATGTGATATATTTTATATAGAGCAGTTGTTTCCGAAACCGAAATGTATGATTGTCAGCCTTTCCATTTTGTTGATATAATTTTCATGTATTTTCTTTTTGGTGTTGTTGGACATGGATACCATTGCGTTATTCTAATTAAAAGAAACAAAACTTCTTTGTTGCTTTTCCCTCAGTAGATGCTTTTGCAAATTGAAGTTTACTTGTTTTGCTTGATGACAAATCTGTTGCAAGGCAGTGGATATCTTGTATACATATTACTGAACTAGCTAATGTTTAAAATCATCCCAATAGTTGCAAGATTTCAGCTTCCTTTATACAATTATAAAATAAGATTTCAACTTACTTTTTAACTCTTTTCTTTTCCTTTTTGATAAATAACTCTTTTCATTGGTCTTTGGTGCGTCCAAGAGGAAATAGGGGTGAAAAGTGGGTTGGGGAAGAAAGCAGGAATATATTTTTGTGCTTGTAGATATTGCTTCCTTGATGTAGGGACTTTTTAAAGAAATTGATGAATAAAGCATGTTTAATTGAAGGGGGTTATCACAATTCCATGATTATTAGTAGAAGAAAGAAAGAAAGAGTGATTTTCAGAGATTTTTTGTTTGAATTCTGCTATTTAAGCGCACTGAAAAAGGTTTCTGCATTCTAATCTTGATCTCTATCATCTTCAGATTTAGTTCTGTAAATCATTGGTAAGGTTCTGTTGCCTTTTGGGAGAATGTGATAATTATCAGTTATGACTATGGAGGGGAAGGAGAGGAATAATAGATGTCTGTAGTTTATTTTCAAAACGAAGTGCTTGCTTTTAGAGTCTGTACTTCTTGATTAAATCGCCAGCAGCCTTGTTTTATCATTAACAGGCTGTTCTTCTTGTTTTTGACAGAACTACTAGGGAGTCCACTCCCTGCAGTTTGATAAGGGACCCAGACACCATAAGAACACCTGGTTCTACTTCTAGACCCACTAGCTCATTGGAAACGAGCAGGAGAGTACAGAGTTCATCTCTTCGACACATACCAACGGCACATGAAATGGATGAGTTCTTTGCTGGTGCAGAAGAAGAGCAACAAAAACAATTCATTGAGAAGTATACTACTTTATTTCTTCCAGCTTCTCCTTTATAAGTGTTAAAATTTTATTTATTGTTCTTTGCTCTGATGTTTTTAAGTGCATGGTTCGATTTTGTATTTGGGAGCTGATATGTCCTAATTGCAGGTACAACTTTGATCCAGTGAATGATAAGCCACTCCCAGGACATTATGAATGGGAGAAGGTGGGTGCTTAGAAGACATAGTGATCCATCAGGACTTTAACTTCCTGCAAATCTTTCAGTTGACATTGAGCTTAGGATTTTAAGAGTAGCAGGAAATAGTTTTTAGTTGTAATGGTGATGGTTTTATTTCCATTTTCCATCGCCCGTATTTTACTTGTAAAGAAAGAAGTAGGATGTGTAGACTAATGGTCTGTAACATAACAGAGGTTATGAGTTACACAACAAATACAAATCAAAATCCGTTGTCTAACAGATCATCCAAGAGTCCAAGACGGGAAGGGATAAGATGGTGGTAGGGTTAGGTTAAGTTAATTAGGTCAATCTGGTACAGATTTTCTTTTTCTTTTTGTATTGTAATTTCCTCCCCCTCCTTGTCTATACTTGTACTGATGGAACTTTGTGAAACTCTTTGGAATAAACATGACCCCTTTCCTTCTCTTCAATGTTGTCTTTTACTGTCATCCACTATGCTATCAACGGTTGAAGTTTGGCCTCTATATCTCCGTGAGGCAATGCATCTATCATCAACTTTAAAGCTGTGCTGATGATGGTGCAAGTGACGGTGAAATGGAGTAATATTATTGATGACCGACTAGGGGTGGTGTTGCTGCATGTGGTGGGGTAGCCTAGTATGTGGTGTAATCAATAGAAAGAATCTTGCCTTTCTCCATTTTGTCTACATTGCATGTAATTTTTCTTCCAAACTTATCTTTGTGCTTTACAATTTTGTATTTGTACGGTTTGAAGATGCTGTAAGAGGGAATTAGAAGAATGTGAATGATTTCATTTTAAATTCCTTCGCTGTAGTTGAAGGAAAGGTGACAGGACTGGATAGAATTATAGAAATGTCTCATCGCATAACTTATCTGCAGATATCAATGAAAAGAAGCGAAAATTTTCTTTAGTGGTTGGTTGTGAAGGATTTTTTTAGACTTAATTACATTGGTTTGGGTGTAGTTAGTTTTAAATCTTGAGAAATTTTTCTTTGTAAATCCAATCTGAAAGTTTTGTTTGGTAGCAAATTGAAGGGTAATATTTGAAAAATTCGAATGCGGATCAAAATTAAAAGGTTTAATTGATGGTGGGGTTGCTCAATAGCTTTAATTATTGTGTTAGTCTATGATGAAGTGGTTGTAAGACAGTCTTATCATCATCGTAAGTTATTCTCGATCATGCTACGATTAGATTTTATTATTCAATTTACTAACAAAGAGAATTTTATGTTTGATTTGCCACATAATTTCTTTTTAAATTTTGTGCCAGGTTGTTGAAATGCTAATGCAAAAATCGTAAATTGCATCAGCCATCAGGTACCTAATGTGAACTGATATTGGTCCAAAATTGCGGAAGTCATGCCACTTCTTATGTCATATGAGGCAATATTAGTTCACAGCAGTAATGATGGGCAACTAGTTGTAATTGAAAAATGCTGGTGGTTATAGTAGTGGTGGTGGTGGGTGTCGGCTTAAATGTCTATTAGGTGAAACTGAGGGATCTTCAATTTCCAATGAGCAATAATTTTCAAAATCATCATTGATAGTTTTGTTTACCAAATAGCAGCCTCTAACAAAAGAACTGCCTCCCACTTAAAGGTACTGTTATTGTCCAGATGAGGGTAGATCTGTACTTTACCAAAAATCAGGAGTGCCCTATTTCTCAAATTCAATTGCCTACCTACCATTATTATTACCCCTTTTTCCATCTTGTAGAAGCATGTGAATCGTGGTAGTGATGTTTGATAGAAGTGTGTCCAGTTGAATATAGCCATATAGGAGAGACAAGTTTATTCATTTGTGAATGATTTTGGAGTCTTTACTGTTTTGAGGGAGTTTGATTAGTCACTGTCTGGACATTTGTGCATAACTGGTTTGACTGTAAACAGTAATCTCATCAACAAAGGCACTATCCCTTTGGGCTTTTATAAGCAATCCAGGGTAGCTTTCATGAAGCCTGCCAAGCCAACTAATACGACTAGTGATGTTGCATATATATTACCTGCTTTGAAGATCCTATTGACATTGGCGTTCCTAGAAAGAAAACTTTTTCTGTATTGATGAGTTTCTTTGTTTTTTTTTCTTGTTATTAAAAAAGTTAAGAAAGAAAGAAAGATGAAAAATTGATTGTAGTTTTTAGAGGGAAAGAATGAAAGAAACAAGATTCTTGTCTAAACCTGATTTACGAAAAAAATTTAATTAGGACAAGAATTTTTCGATTAGATAAATTTTTGTTTAAACTCTGTCCGTAAAATGCTTTTAGATAAAAACAAGAGAGAAAATTTTTTTTATCTTTCTCAAAGAAAATTTCATTGACTTAAGCAAGAATTTTCAATCATAGAAAGGGTAATTGGAAAGGATGATTATTGATAGATTTGTTTTGAATGACTGCATCATCTTGGGTCCATGCAAATGATAGCATTCCCAAACATGTCTTAAGTGAATCTCAATATTGTGTTTTGTGGTCAGGGCATTAATTAATTTGGTGGACATATGGTAGTGCAAAAATCTTCACTTCATGTATTGTTATAGAGAGGATTTTCACTCCTTTTTTTTTCCACCCACTTGTGCTATTGCAATCTTCTAAGCCTTCTCCAGATTGGTCAAGCTTTAAGATATATTTTTGGAAAGAAAAAACAAATTATATATTATTGCCATAAAAAATTTTTACTTTGGCAATTGGACTACATGATATGATTAGTCTCCCTTTCCAATCTCTTTTATTTTTTATGTAGTGGTGAGAAACATCAAAATCTTTGTCAAAAAACATGGTTCGAAACCCTTCACGTCTACTGAAAAAAAAAAGACTTGGCTCCAAGTTTTGCTCATAAATGCAAATTTACAATTGATTTATGCATTTCAATTTAAAAATAGATTTTAAGCCGAATTTATGTTTCCTGTCATAGAATTTTAGTATAAACGGATTGCAACTTTTAAATACTTTCAGTAAAGAAAAACGAGAGAGGAAGATGAGTGCTTATAATGTTTTATGATTTCTTCCTGGATCGAAGGTGAGATTCAATATCTCATTACTTCCAACATTATCAGCTTAAATTTAAGGAACACGGCGACAGGGAAAGCAACAATCTCCACAATACTACAATCCCCAGTAGCAAGCAATAACATATAGAGACAACAAAGAACCAGTTTTCAGTAGTTAACATTAATAGAACACAATTTTATCATGAAAACATGATCTAGAACCTTAAGTTGATTTGGTGTAAATGCGGATCCCAACAGCCAATCCTAAGATTGCAAGGGGGACTAAGAATTGAAGGAGCTTGACAATAAACTCGGATGTCTTGTCCTGATTGTAGTGAGCCTGTTTTGGAGGTGTGTAACTGGTCTTCTTTGGGATGGTCGAAACATCAATCTCTCCAACAAAGTATTGATCCATCATTTCTCTTGCACTACTACTATGACCCACATCCTCAAAATCATTAGTTGCATCCTTCCCTGAAAGATATACAAAATTGACATCACATAAGACTAAAACTTCTATTTACGATGGCAAAAAGATAAAAATACCCAGAAGTCCACTTGAACTAGATATCAGCCAAGGTTATACCTGTTGAAGACAACAAAACTTCATCTCCACCAGGGTGGTCTTCCAAGAATTTTGTCACGTCGTACACCTGTATTAAAGTGATTAAAATGGGCTTAACAAAGAAGTAAACAACAAAGAGTTTGTCACAAAAAAAAAAATCAAGAGCCTAAAGCATCACTAATTTTGAGTTTGCAATCTGCAAAACATGAAAATTTTTGTAACTCACATCTTATTATTCCAATGTTGGGAAATGCATGAGAGAAGGCACGAAGTCCTTCAGTTTATTCATACTTCCACAAGGAAACCACACTTGTAAATGTATGACCAAAAAATATAAGAGAGAATGTTTCAGTTTCAAAAGAAAAACAGAAAATCAATATTACAATAGTTGATACTCTCACTGCAGTAATCTGAGCTGTACTACCCAATGAGTTTGTGTTCTCAAAGGATTGATGACCCCCCTGTTTGAAGCTTATGTTCCAGTGACATAGCCAAAAGCTTAAGACTGCGTGACATCATAAACTTATAAATGATCAATTACAATCAGTGCACCAAACGTAACTATAAATAGATCAAATAATCAACCAGATTTATGATTTTGCAGGTCATGTAATTATGCTTTCAAATTTTGATGCACTCATTGTGTGCAAATTTTTTACTTGACATTGTTGTTTCCTTTTATTCCCTTTTAATTTTTATTTTTTGGTAGAATAGCATGATTTCAACCCTAATTGTTGTCTTAATTTCATTAACTTTAACATTTGTTCCTCATCAAGCTAACAAAAACAGAATAAGCGCAACTGCTGTTGCATACCTCTTTCTGTCTATCTTACTACATGTTTTAGTTATTCAGAAGCTAAATGTACCTGCTAGAGCAATCATAAGCAGCTTACACGATGCTTGGCAGTTTAGGGGGAGAGGAAAGAGAGGTTACAAGGAGAAAGCAGAGGAGAGCAAAAGGCAAGCTAAGGGTAGTCAACCTTCCCCATGTTTAGATGTTTTAGATAGGGGGAGAGGAAAGAGAGGTTACAAGGAGAAAGCAGAGGAGAGGAAAAGACACGCTAAGGGTAGTCAACCTTCCCCATGTTTAGATGTTTTAGAAAGAGGAGAGAGAAATTGGAAGTATATATCACTTACCCTATTTGGTTGAGGAGTAGAAAGGAAAGAAAAGGAATACGGATAGAAATTTTGCCTTGCCCTGAATGAGGTGGGTTTTCTCTCAGAATACAGGGATTGGGGCAGTATCATGCCCCAAATCGGGGCAGAGGTCTGGATAGATTTAGGCCAATTTTCCCTGCCCCTATTAAATATTTATTTCTATATTACTTGTATACCCTCCCAACACACAAGGATTTAGTCATGTATGTATAGAATATACCTAATTCATAACTTAATATGTTTGTGTGTATTAACAGATTGTTGGTTTTGGATAAAAAGAGCCTTTGAATCGAGTTTAGTGGAGGAATAACCCGACCAAACCCATCCCAGCAAAGTTTAATGGGGTGGGATTTGGTACGGCAAATAAAATATCCTGCAGGGCAGGGATGGGGAAATTAGATGTGCCCCGACTCGAGGAACAGGGCAGGAATGGAGATGGGAGACCAGACAGGTCATGTTTGGCCTAAATCCTTTCTATTAGGGAGAATTGAAAAAAGTGGTTTTCAGGGGGGGAGGAATTTGAAGGGATAAGTGTACCCCTCCAAATCCTCCTCTCCTATAAAGAAACTCGCAAACAAGGGGAGAAATACACACCACCTCTTATCTTCTTCCTCCCACTCCTTTCCCTCAATCCTAACATACTGTTAGTTTTTCAATTATGTTCCTTGGCTTCACATGAAGTAAGTAAACAGATGGGGATCGACGGGGTAACTTTAGATTCCAAACTCAGTACTAATCACCAGGAAATTCATGAATCTGTGCAACAAATTTTTCCCTTCCTTTCTCTTTTACATTTCCCTTCTCAGCTCAAAAGTACCATCAATAAACATCCAACTTTAGGGAATTTGGCTTCCAGCTAAATAATCGAGATACAACAATAATTAGATCCGACATTAGGTTTTCTGCCTGATATATTAAAATAAACACAGTATTCTAAACCACTTGAATTTACCACAAAATGTAGAGAACAAGAGAGCTTTTGATAGCAAGGAATAAAGGAAAATCTTCTTCAAATCAAATAGCCCGATCCTGTCATCATGGGGATTTTCTCATTAATTATTTTTTTACTAAGTTCTATCCATGAAAGTTCAGATAAGTAATGATTCATCCAGCTATACTTTGAGCACACTATGCTTTGAGCACCCATACTTATAGAGGTACAGATGGCAAGCACTCCCCAATTACTTAATACGGAAACATTAAACACCAGCCTACATGGAAATGACACAGAGATAAGAAAAGAGGGGATAGCATTGGAACAATCAGGGAAATCCAAAAAAGAAAAGGAAAAAAAACAAACAGCAATGTGAAGTAAGCATAATTTTTAGCTAAACTAAGAGACTGGAACACATACACAGTTTTCCAATTCAATATCACTGAATACCATATAACAGTCATTCAAGAACAAATGCCTTTTAGAACAATGAAACTAAAATAACATAGAGGCAACACCTTCTAAACTGGACAAGATTCTTGTTATTGGAAATCTTGACATCGTACGATAAAATAAAAAGGACAAATAGAACTAGAAACTATTCAGTTGTAGCAGATCTTATTATACATGTAATATTTGCAGGGGTTGAAGACAGATGGCACAGTCAGTGTACATTACAGCTTTTAAAAATGTAAGAAAATTAAACACTTCAGTCAAAAAAAATTATTAAAAGAATCTGTCCATTAAAAATGTAGAATGGAGGAACTTGTGGTGAGTGGGACCAAAATAATTTTCATAATTTTATGAGATTTTTACAAATCCTTTGGGCCCTATGACCAACTCATTTTATCATGAGCTCAGAAATTTCATGAAGGCCTGATATTGGACAAAGAGGTAGTACTTCAGCTGAAAAACAACTTGAGAATGAAAATAAGCATTTCCATGAAAAGTCAACATCAATGGATACAGCCCATAGCTACCTAGATTCCTATCATATCTCCTCTTGGAACCACGACCTAAATAAGATTGTGATGCAGAATAGGAAAGAAAAAATCTATTATTTTGGGATTATCTTGTAATTACAATATTCTTGGAGATCAAGTAGTAGTATTTTAAGAAACTTAGATTTAGGCAATTAGATAATTATTAAGATTTGATTTACTTTCTTATTTAAATTATGTTTAGTGCCTAGATAAGAGCACTCTACTAGGGTTTTAGATTCAGACATTGATGATGAATTTTTGAGACTTAATCTATGTTCTCTAATCTCCTCCTTCTATCAGTTTTTTCTCCTCTCTGATTTTTTCTATTTCTCTCCCCTTTCTTCCCTTCATCCCCTCTATCCCTTTGTTTTTTGTTCTTTGGTTACTTGTTCTACATCAAAGTGGTATCAGAGCCGAAAAATCCTATATCCCTGTATCTCTATCTACCATCAACATTACATAGATCCCATACCAACCATATAAAAAAAATTTGGCCCGTGGCTGCCACTCATTCTAACCGACTATCCTATATTTGAAAAAAATATACAGTGTTGTGAACAGTAACATCAGCAATGTCACTGCAATGCGTGCTGCTACAGTGCCATAAGCAGTGATGGAACAGTGCCATGAACAGTGTTCTGCAAAAAAAATAGTTTATTTATTATTATTTATTTTGCTTTTTGTAGTTTCTGTAAAAGAAAGAAAATTACAGCCACTTGTTTATGGTAATGGGTTTAGTTGAGTCAACCCGGATCCTTTGTGTGACCATTCATGATGTATTCTACCCGGTTAAAAGTATGTGTTGCATCAAGTTTTTGATCTATATGGGTTTGTTGAGAAAACGATTATCTCTGATTTTCAAGCCCTTGTGCAATATCATTGGTGTTAAGATACTTTTTGAGCTAAAACAAATTTGTATAGTCATTGTATTTATGATGATTACTATCAGTTGGAGATTGTGTATTACACGTCAAGGGTACCAGCTCTGCCCAAAGAAGTGTTTCTCAAGATTGAACAACTACTTGATCAATTTTTCAAGAAATTAGAAAACATCGCCAATGTTTCTCACAAAAGTGGTTCAATTCCTGACCAATCAAAGCCGGATGAGGTTAACAATGTTCAACTACAACATGAGAACCAAGAAGATAAAGATCTTGGCAAGCCAGAAGTCTTCGTCGAACAAGTTGAGACAACTGATTGCAAGCACGCCCAAGACAAGAAGGCGGACATGATAAGCGTGTGTGATAATCCTTATATTGATTTTGCCCTCCCACACTAGTTTGAAGCGCCTCAACAACTTCTCTCAATATCATTCTTGGAGACCACTACGCACAAAATTTCAAGTCTTCATCATACAGCTCCAGAAATCAACAATTTTGATTTTTCATCACTTCAAAACTCCAGGTCTAGTTTTTTTTGTAACTAGGGGAAAATGATGTAGAATAAGAAAGAAAATATCTATTGTTTTGGGATTTTGGTATTTTCTTGTAATTACAATATTCTTAGAGATCAAGTAGTAGTATTTTAGGAACTTAGATTTAAGCAATTAGATATTTATTAGGATTTTATTTACTTTCTTATTTAAATTATATTTGATGCCTATATAAGAGCACTATACTAAGGTTTTTTATTCAAATATTGATGATGAAATTTTGAGACTTAATCTATTTTCACTATTCTCCTCCTTCTATCAGTTTTTTTCTCATCTCTGATTTTGTCTGTTTCTCTCCCTTTTCTTCCCTTCGTCCCCTTTATCCCTTTGTTTCTTGTTCTTTGGTTACTTATTCTACATCAGATTGGATATGTGGTACACTTTAACACCAATTTCCATAAATGGCAATTTCAAATTACTCAGAACAATTACATGAGAGTGTACTTTTAACTAAAATGAATTGGGAAAATTATACGATCTCTAGACACAAGAAAGGAGAACAAACTTTTTTTTATTTATTTCAGAACTTAAATGAACCAAAATTATGATTTTTGAAATACTACGTGTCAAAAACCAGGGTTAAACTACGGTGCCATTATTGGAAGTGTGGGCCTTGATGCCCATGACTATAACTACCATTGATAGAAAATTAGGAACGTACCTTGTTTGGGATCCATTATGAGATGTGCAACGGAATATCAACAACAAATCCTCCTTATAAGCGTAGGTACTTCCCTTTCTTTGATTCCCCTTATCACCACCCTTGATGAAAGAAGATGTAGAACCCTAGAGAAGAAAGTTGTGTTCTTTTCAAAGAATTTTGTGTCTTGGAATCAGAAGGGGGACCTAGCCATCTCTTTATTTAGTGATTCATCACAAGCCCAATGTCCACTATGGCCCACACTAGCTAGCCCATATTAGACAATTGGAGTTACAGGCCTAAAGGCCTGCTGTATGTCCCCATTAATTAGACCAATCCCTTAGCATGTTTATTGTAAAACCCAAAAACACAATTAATGTTAGCCCATACCCGTGGAATTATTCTAACATTATTTCTTCTTTCTATCTCTTACGATATTGATTTTTTTTAACATAGATCCATTATCCCTGTAGCTATCTCTAAATTGATTTGCAATTTTTTATGTTAAACCTTCTAAGGCACAGCTGATTGACGACGCCAAAAACCTTTGCATGTGTTACTAAACTCTGCTCCTTCACTGATTTTCTCCCTCATCAATAACCTAACAAACGCAAGTGTTTGACAAGGTTCCTTATCGGATTGCCTCTGCAAGATGCCTTAACGGTCATTTCATCCCTAAAATAAGTCATATGCTATCACATGACATAACGGTGTTAGAGAAAATGGACGGATTCATGGGTCTGGGAATTGATTGCTACCACACCAGTCAGAAGAATGAGGATCTCTCATGCCAAATTGATAGATTGATGGTTTAAATGCTAGAAGCTAATAGTTCAAGGATTTCTGGTGCAATTCTCCATTAAAAATATGCCTATATTATCCAAAAAAATATGCCTAAATCAACAAAGCCTATCATCCCCATCATACTCCATACTGAGTTGTTAACATACTATATTCCAGGTAACTATGATACAGCCAACGGGAAAACATAGAACTGGAAAATCCTAAAGAAAACCATGGCACAAATAGGATTCCAAATTAAAAGTTTTAATTAGTTTAAACAAGCATAAGAATCAAGGAAGACATTAGCAGCATGTACCATAAAAGTTACTTGGCGTCGTTGGCGATCCTACAGCCTCATAATATTATGCAGAAATGGAAAAACACAACAACTATCCAATATGTCTTTGTATGTTTAGATCTTTTTGGCAAATCTCAGAATTTACTATCTTACTGTATTAGTTTTTGGGTCATTTCATGCAAATTTACATGTATGCATACATGAGAATCTTCAATAGCAGTGCACAAACAAAGAAAGAAAAGTATCTCTGCTTTTAGCGCAATGACGAACAATGTTCCCAGCCTAACCAGAAGCAAAAAATAACAATACCACACCCGGTCATGACTCTTCCACAATGTTCATAGTTGGTATTAACACAACATTTGACATTACCTACTCTGCTGGATCAGGTAAAATATATGTTTCTGTGGTAAATCTGTACTAATCAACATGAAAACAGTCAATCATGGAAACATATATGCCTACAACCCCCTCCCCCAACCAAAAAAAACTGTTTACTGGTCTCAGAATATGTATTTGGATAGAAGAAAAAAATTTCAGAAGCCATTACAGCAGAATATTTCCCAAGAAAATAAGCACAGATTACAAATCTAACGCTACAAGCCAGGAGCCATACACAATACCTTAAGAGAGAGAGACAGAGAGAGAGTCAAATTGCAAGATTAAACAGCCAGAAATACACTAAAGATAGCCAACAATGAAAGCAATTGAAGATCACAGCAATCAAATAGAACCAAATGTGGCCTTGGGTCCTAAAGGTCCCATATTTGAGAGGTATCAATAAAAAAAATAGAACCAAATGCTAATAATGTTAAATTTACCGGACTTTTATCTGTATACTAGTTTTATCTTGAATAAAATCGCCCAAGAAATTCAGTAGAATCGTAAATATTATACTGTCATTGATAAAATAAAGCAGATGTAGAAAAGACCTGACTACATGCAATACTACTGGGAATGTAACTAAAATATCAAGCTAAATCAGCTCCTATACAACCATCCGTTCAAACATACGGAAAACCAGCTTAAAATCTCATGCAGAATAGAGATCAAATCGAAACATCACCATTCAACAAGCAAATGTATAAATTTGATGATATGTAATAAGTCCAGTAACAATGAAGACAACTTAAATCTCGCGTGGCTCAAGACTGAACCAGGAAACACTCTAATATGCAAATTTAACATACCCAGCAGGCCAACCCATTGAAAGGCCTTAATTGTCATGTGGACCAAAAGATTGATAAACAAAACACCATGAAATGATCACACGCAAGAATCCGTAAACAACTATCAGTTCAATCACATGCAAAGACTTTAACGGGTCAAAAAATTGATCAAAGAAAAGAAACACCAAAAAATATCAAGTGTACAAATTGGAAGACAGACATCAGTTCAATCACATACAAAGAACCCTAATGCGCATATGAATCAAATTTGAAATTTCAAATGATTGATCCAGAAAAACCACCGCAAATCAATCAAATTTACCCTTTCGCTCAATCACATGCAAAGACTAAGCTTTAACTTGAAAGCTAATACCGAACAAAATGTGAAAAAGAAGATAACCTTGCCATTGATGATGAGCCAACAGTCACTGGAGTTGTTGTGCCCAGAGACTTGAGCCAGAGTGAAGACCTTGCCATCGCTAGCCATTTGCTTGTCTTAGCTTTTCTTTTGCTGCACACTGAATCAAGGGAAGGTAAAGGAGTGAGAAAGATTGAGATTGGGTTTGCTTTACAGATCACCTAAATGTAGAGTATGGTAGAGATGGAGAGTGGTGAGTTCATTGCATTGAATTTGGTGGCTGGTTGGTGGACTAGATGTTGCGGTGGGTTATTCAAGTTTGGGGAAATTGGTTGGGACTTGCTAAGTGGGTTGTTCGGTTTTTCCCTCACCGAATTATTTTATTAATTTTATTTGTTTAGTTTTTTCACTTTTTAATGCACAGGGAAAGGAGAATTGTTAGACAACAAAAAAAAAATCCACATTTACTAATATTTTAGGCTGAACTTCAAATAAAGACTTGTGGGTTAGCCTTAGTTTTTTTTTTTTTAGAGTATGATTGGATTGGATTTTTGAAAATTGTTTTAATTTTTAAAATTTGTTTTTTATATTTGGAAAACTGTTTTAAAAATTAATTTTTTAAAATATTTTTCAAAAATTGTTTTTTGAAAACCTCAAATTGGTGTTTTCTGACATAATTTTCGAAAAATAACCCTAAAATCAATGTTATTTCTCTGTTTTATTCTTCCTCCATAGTATATAAAAAATATTAAAATTTTAAAAATAAAATAATATTTATTATTTTTAAGTTTTTATTAAATATGAGAAATAAAATTAATATAAATTTTAAAATTAAACTCAAATATAAAAATAATTACAAGGTGTATCAAAATAGTTTTTAAAATAAGATTATCCAAACAACATTTCATTGTTTTCTGTTTTGGAAACAGTTTTCGAGTTGCAGTTATCAAAACAAGTTTTCCTCATAAAACTGTTTTCAATTTTTATTTTTAAAAACAGTTTTCGAAAACTAAAAATAAAAATTATTACTCAAACATACTCTTAAAGTTTAAATACCTTGAGGTCTGATTAACGGGAGAAACTCCAAAATACCCCATATATATTGATTTGCATATGTTTGCAGCTTATTCTTTCTCTCTCTCCATTCTCCAAGATGGATAATACTTATTAAATTTTGATTGAATTTAGAGTTTATTTGGTTCACCCATAGGATTGGAGTGTATTAAGGTTAATATTATAGTGGGATAAGATTACAAAATAATAAGGGAGAGTGTAGCATCAAACTGTAAAATTGGCATAACACTTTGAATTAACTTTAAGAATTTATTTTTGTTTTCATAACCTTTGAAGCTGTCATTTTCAACTGCGCGTTTGAAATCTGAGTTTTAATATTCAAGAAGATCATGTAACAATAGTTTTAATTTCTCCTAATAAGTGATTCGAATTTTCAAGTAATTGAAAGCAAATTATTAAGCTCACTTAGAAAAAAACAAAAGGGAAAAAATTTTCAATTGTATACGAACTGGTCCACCAGCAGCAACATATCTCAGCGTGGACAGTGCTGTGTGAAATCGACGACGATGACGTTGTGCGAAATCTTCGACTGCGTAGGGTGGCACAACACCCAAATCAGTGAGTTAGACCTCGAGCTCTAGATTCACTTACGGTGGACGAACCATGTACGGCTCCAAGATCTGCCTAGATGAAGATGGATGAGAGAAGAAGAAAAAGAAAAAGAATAATGAGGAGGGGGATGAGGGGAGAAGGAGAAAGAGAAAAAAAATGGTTTTGTGGGTACAGAGGACAAGTCAAACCACGTAGCTACAAGTCTGTTGTATACTTCTGTAAACATGAAGAAAAAAAAACGTTTTATTTAAATGGTAGAAATAATCATGAGTTTGAAACTGCTTCTGCTTCTTACTAAGTACTTTTCATATCAAAAACCTGAAACTTCACCAAATAATTTTCTTTTAACTTATTTTTCTGATATATAAGAAGTTTAAGACAACTTTAAAAAATTGATTTAGATTCAAAATCAAAAGATGGGTTTTATAACTTTTAATCTTAAAATCAGTTTTGAATTTTGATATAAAATAATAAATATATTATTTTATTCATTTAATAAAATAATATTATTAATTTAATTTAACTTAATTATTAATATATATTATTATTTTAATTTAATTATTTTATTATGAAAAAAATTAATATATATTACAAATAATAAAATCAATTTGATGAAAGAAATACCTCCAAATAATCAAATAATGTTCATATACAATTTTTAGTAATTTTAACATTTAAAAATAGTATTACAACTTATTTACTAAATACATCAATTAGTTTGATAACATTTTTAACACAATTTTTATTAGGGTGAGGATCCTCTTCATTAACTTGGGGAAAATTTTCCTCGAGTATACTTTTTAATGAATGGCACATCATCCATAGTATTGACGTGACATTCATCCAATGGTGCACTTATGAAAAATTTTCTCCAAATTACTGGAGAGGATATCGATTAACCGAATCGTTTAAGTAAAATGGTTCGGTTAATCGATCGATAAAAGAGTAATTTTTTTAACCATTTCAATCATTTAACTGATTAATAAATTAATAAATATTAATAATATGTTAAATATAATATAATATAAAATATAATAAATTATAAAAATATTAAGTATAAATTAAATATAATATGTATAATAAACTAAAAAACACTTAATTATATAAATATTGTTGATTAACTGATAGCACCGACCGAATTTGGTAAAAATAATTAGTATCCTCTCCGGTATTTTTCCAACTCTTAGATGAATGTTATACCAACACAAAGAAGATGGTATTCTCACCTTATTAGCGCACATCCCTACAAAATGGGCTCTAAAATGGTTCTCTGTTCCAGTTAAAAAAAAAGAAGGAAAAAAACAGATTATGGAATTTGATGGCTCATGGGTGTCTTTGCACAAAAGAGTATAGCTAATTTCATTATGAAATGTGAAAGGCATCTCAATTATCGCAAGGGACAGGAAATAGGATGCTTTAGTTCAACTGCAATGTTGCTTTCACAGTGGTAACACTTAACCCCAACTTCAGCAGAATCTCTTCAATAGTTGCTTCACCAATGGTGAGTCGATCGAATAGGGTATTGCGCCGCTGGGAAGGAGAGAGAAAAAAAATAAGAGACGAGAAAGAACAGGAGATGTGAACAGGTGCCAATCAAGATATATATATATATGGGGCGGGGGGTATTTTGGGGATATCATAATTAAACTAAATGGAGGCCCATTTTTATTGATCTCTTTCAGGGTGTTTCTTGCAACAAAATAAATCTCTAAGGGGTCGTTTGGTTTGCAATACAAGAGTGGGATTAAGTGGGATTGGACTAACCTAATCCCATTTTAATCTCTATCTCACGTTTGGTTCATTTTAAAATTTGGACTGAATTAATCCCATCACACATTTTACCCAACTCTTTTTGTCCGGTGGGAAAGGTGGACAAGATTTATCTCAAGTTACTGGGATTACTTATCACTATTTTTAGGACATTTTGACCCGTCATAGTTCATCAAATTTCCAAAAACCCACTATATGAAGTATTTAATAATCATTTATCATCGTCTTCTTCTCTCTCTTCCCCCTTGTTTCTCTCTCAGATTTGGGCTTCTCTCTTTTCTCTTCTCCATCTTTTCCTTGTGCTTGACAACTCTTCTTTGTCTCTGTGCTTGCCATCGCACGTCATTGCCGTGAGTCTTGTCAACGGTCAAATCTGTGCTTGCCATCGCACGCCACGACCTCTATGATCGTCATTTTTTGGGTGATTTTTATATTGTTGTGTACTTGGTTTTGTGGATGATTTTTGGTTTGTGCTCGCCATTTTCTGGGTGATTTTTGGATTGCTGAGTTTGTATTTTTGTAGATTGTTTAGATTGTTGGATTTGTGGGTGATTTTGATTGTTTAAAAACCCAAAATTGTGTTTTTGTGGGTTTGATTTTTATGAGTATTGAAGAAATTTACATGCTCCTTTAATACAATTAAACTTCATAAAGCACATATAATTGATGAAAAAAACCCATATTTGCACTAGTGAACAAATTTTACATGCTTCTTTGATTTTTGTGGGTTTGTGAGGATTGTTGTAACCAGTATTTTCAGATGTGAAGGTGAAGACGTTGGGTAAGGCGTAAATTCTGAGGCGTTTGAGCATAAGCCTTTTGAAACGTTTGGATGTTTTGAAATTCCGATAAAATAACAAAATTTAATTAATTAAAATTACATAAATATAATAAATAAAATATTAATTAATTAATTTTCAATGAACTTTAATACTTTTATTAACTTTCTAGATCATATAAATTATAATTATAATATTTATATATATTATATAATTTTTATTTTTATTTTTATATTGCTGTAACTTGTAAGTAATTAATTAAATAGTTTGTAGTTATTATTAAACCAAATAACATGTGATAAATATTTATGAAATACAATAATATAACTATAAGTACAACTAGCTGTAATACCCGTGAAAGATTTATTATTGGATAAAATAATTTATTTGAAAAAAAAACTAGACGCATGGTGGTGTAAAGAAAAAAAAAATTGAAGCGTCCAGGTTTGGAAGACAAAAGAAAAAAAAGAAAGAAAAAGGAAAACATAAAAAAAAGGACAACACCCGGATGTCCAGGTGTTGTCACACAGTACATGTAAATTTGCATGAATGACAACATATGTAATAGATATGATATAGAGTTAAAATAGTGTGTGTAATACCCGTATTTGTAAAGTAAGGGTAAAAAAATACTTTAATAAATATGATATAGAGTAAAAATAGTGTGTGTATATATATATATAAAGAACTAATTTTTTTATATAAAACAATTCTTTTGAAAAAAAACAGATGGCAACAAGTGTTGGCTGTCTAACATGCAATTTACATGTTAGACAGCACATATGTGCGTGGCAAAAATTAGTGGGGGGATGCTGACTAACAAATGTTATAAGTGTGTGTGTGCATGTGTGTATATATGTATAAAATTTGAGTTTATTTTACTTATTTCTTGCAAAATCTTGTTTGGTTTTCTTCCTTGTACAATTCAAACTACTTTATTTCTCTAAACACTTTGGGACCGAAAGAAAGATTGAAAGAGTAAAATTTTGAAGAGGTTTACAGGAGAATTTTATAGAGAGTCACGGGAAGCTCTAAGAAAAACATAAGGTAATAATGTAAAGTTTATTTTTGAAATTTAACATACATGAAATTTCCCGGAATTCAAAGTGAGAATTTTCAAAAGGTGTGAAATATGGAAGAATTGAAGAATAAATTAGAAATTTTAATATAAATATTATGTCAGGTGTTGACGATCAGCAACTGGGGGAAATTGCTGAGAGGAGTAGGATAAATATGAAATATACAGTGATAATATTATAATAAATTATTAACTTATGCTTTGGTGGTAGATGAAAAATTGGTTTATTGGTATGATAGGAATAATGGATGTGTAGAAAATTATTATATGAGAAGTAATGTTATTAGAATAATGAGTCAATTTAATAATAAAGATGATAAATGAAATTCTTGACGAGTTATGGTTGATGATTTGATATAATTTATGAGGAGAAAAATTTAGTGGAATTTTTCAAATAATAATTTGAGAATAATCAGGATAGCTAGTTTAAATGTCTGAATACATGATTGTTTTTATTTTATTATTCATGCATATTCATATCATTATTCATACGCATCTGCAAGAAATAAAATAATCGAGAGGGTAGCTAGTCTAAATGAAAATAAAATAACCGGGAAGGCAGTCGGTCTAAATGAAAATGAAAGAATCGAGAAAGCAGTCGGTCTAAGCTAAAACATATCGACATGTGGGAAGACATTCTCAATAAGAATAACATTTAAATTCACGCATTGCATTTGCTTTAAATGTTGATTGTTGTTGCTTAAGTATTAAAGTGTTATTCATGATTGTAAATTTATTGATAGATGAATGAGTCTCACAGAGAGATAATTATGCTAAGAAAGAAATATGAAAATATGATATGATGAGAATTGTTGAGCAAGTTGTTATATGTTGTGAACCTCATAATAAGGTAAATGATAATGTTGAATTGAGAATTTAGAGATGATTGAAAGATTGATATGTCTAATGAGTAACTTAAGAAAAGATTGCTTAATATGGGAATTATGAAATTAAGTAGTGATTATAGAATATTGTTATTGAATTATTTGAGGAAAAAGATGAATGAATATCGAAAGATTTTTTAGAAGTAATTGAATTATAAGATGCAACTAGGAGTATAAAATCGAATATTTTTAGTAAATTTAATTCACTGAGCTTGTGAAACTCACTCCTCATTGTACAACGATTTTAGGTAGTAGACATGACAGATAGTTTGGTGAGTTGAGATTCAGACGAAGTCATTATCTGTAAGCCACATGCGTGTCCACATCCTCATACTAATGAGAAAATAAAACAAAAAAAATTATTTGTAAATATTCATGCATATTACGTTGTATATAATGTTTAAGTCAAGATCGGAATGATGTATCTCCCCTGTTGAGGGTTGAGGATTGATATAAAAAATTGCAGTTTGTATTATTTTTATTGTTGCATATATGTGTCATGCTGGGATTTTCAAAATGTGATAACACTATCTCCAGGGTAGCCAACCTAGGATGGGTCGTTACAATTTTGGTATCAGAGCATTAGGTTTTATGATTTTGTAGGCTCCATGAGAACTTAAAGAAGTGAAAGATCTAAATAAACTATATTTTAATACAGAGTCTGAGAATGACACGTGGACGTGTTCGAGCTAGAGGTAAAATTCGAAATAAAAGAGGACGTGGTAGACCTCCAATTTTTAGAAGAACTAAAGCAGAGGGGGAAGTTGAGTCTATGATTCCTGTGATAGAACATATTGATAGTGCAGCTGGTACTAGTAGAGCTGGGAGAGAATCTAAGGTTAAGAATGATGAATTGAGAGAAACTCTTAATCATGCTATAGAAAGGATTAATGCAGCTAAAGAAATGGTTGATAATCTGCAGATGAGATTAGAGGAAAATGGTAGAGTAGAACCTCATATGGTGAGACGAGAGGTTTATGAGGGAGAAGGTGTGTTCTCACGTGAGATGTAAGGGGATTGTTTTGTGAGATTTCTTAAGTTTAAAATTTGTAAATCTTGTGGAAGCTGAGCAATAGATTAGACATGTTGAGAAATATTTTGAAGTCTTACCAGTGACAGATAGATAGAAGGTTGTTTTTGCTTCAATTATGCTAGAAGGTGAGACTTCACAATGGTGGGAAGGTATTCTACATAGGGTGAATACACAGGTGGAACAACCTTAACTTGGAGTAAGTTTAAGGATGAGTTTTTTGCGAAATACTTTCCAGATACATTTCGAACCCAACATGAGAGAAATTTTATTCACTTAAGGCAGAGTACCTTATCGGTGGCAGAGTATGATAGTAGATTTATAGTTCAGTCAAGGTTTTTACCTGAGTTAGTGAATACGAAGAAGAGAAAATGTAAACGATATTTAGACGGGTTACACTACGAAATTCGATTTAAACTCTCTTACATGGGCATAGGGAATTATTCTATATTGGTGGATAAAGCATTACATATTGAGAATGATTTGATAGAGTTTAGAGGTATGAAAGATTGGCTGAAAAGGTCTAGATTTTAAGGACCTAGAGGTGGTAACAGTATGGGTGTACAGAGTGGGAGACCACCCCAGAAATGGTGTTCCTTGTCACAAGGAACTGTAGTGCGGAGTCAGAGGCAAGCAGGATCTGTTGCTTCTGTAGCTCAGAGTAATACCGGTGGAACCCCTAGATTTAGGAGATAGGCTATGGGGATTGGGAGTTATGGTAGAAGAGTAAGTATACCACCAAGGGAAAATGTTAATCTGATGTATGATCGAGAGTCAAGGGTTTGCTTTAGATGTAATTAGATGGGGCATCTATCTCGGAATTGCCCTACGCATATATGTTTTGTATATGGTGAGGGAGGACATGTTGTTGTAGATTGTCCAATAGAGAAATCTACTGACATAGGAGTTGGAAGTATTAGGAGAAGACCAGTGGGGAGAGGCTGTGGATCAGGGAGTGTGCGGGGCAAGGGTCGAGGATCAGTAACTGAGAGAGGACGTGACAGCTAGTTTCAGTCCAGAGACAACAGAGTCTATGCACTGACCCAACGGGATGCACAAACTACTTCTGATGTTGTTATGGGTATGATATCTATCCTTGGTAGGCCTGCTAGATTATTGTTTGATCCTGGTGTAACCCATTCTTTTGCATCTAGTATTTATATGAAATCTATTGATGCTAGTGCTAGTCCTTTGATGCATATAATTATTGTTAAGGTTCCTACTGGATATAAGGTTGTTATCAGGACAATTTATTGAGGTTGTGTGATTAATAAAGCTGATAAAGAATTTAAAATTGATTTATTACCTTTAGATATAACAGATTTTGATTTAATTCTGGGGATGAATTGGTTATTTGCATATCATGCTTGGGTAAATTGTTTTAGGAAGAATGTGGTGTTCAAGATACCCGGACAAGAGGAGTTAAATTTTCAGGAAGAATGTAAGATACTTGCTAACTGTTTTATTTCTGCCTTAACTGCTAGTAAATGGTTGAAGAAATGTTGTGAAGAGTATTTGGCATATGTGGTGGATTCTAGCAATGAAAGTAGGAAGTTAGAAGAAATCCTGGTAGTGAAAGATTTTTCTGATGTATTCTCTAAGGAGTTGTCCGGTCTGCCTCTCAATAGGGAGATTGAGTTTTCTATTGAAGTGATTCCAGGATTAGCACTCATATCTATAGCACCTTATAGAATGGCACCAGCTGAATTGAGAGAGTTGAAAGTTCAGCTTCAGGAGTTACTAGATAAACAACTTATTCGACCTAGTATGTCACCTTGGGGAGCCCCTGTGTCATTTGTCAAGAAGAAGGACGAGACAATGATGTTGTGTATTGATTATAGACAGTTGAATAAGATCACCATAAAAAATAGATATCCTTTGCCCAAGATGAATGATTTGATCGAGTAGTTACAAGGAGCTAGGGTGTTTTCTGAGATAGATTTGAGATCAGGTTATCATCAATTGAAGATAAAGGAGGGGGACGTGCCTAAAACTACTTTTAGGACACGCTATGGCCATCATGAGTTCCTGGTGATGCCATTTGGGTTGACTAATGCTCCTGTAGCATATATGGATCTAATGAATCGAGTGTTTAAACCATTCTTAGAGAGATTTGTGATTATGTTTATTGATGATCGTATAGTATATTCCAATAATGAAAAATGAGCATATGCAACATTTAGAGATAGTGTTGGCAATTCTTAGGAGAGATAAATTATATGCAAAGTTCTCTAAGTGTGAGTTTTGGTTGAGTGATAAATCTTTCTTAGGGCATATTGTGTTAGGAGAGGGAATAGCAATTGACCCACAGAAAGTAGAAGCAGTGTTGAACTGGGAAAGACCCACGAGTGTAAATGAAATTATAAGCTTTTTGGGGTTGGCTGGTTATTATAGAAGATTTATCCAAAAAATTTCTATAATTGTTGAGCCATTGACTAGATTGACCAGGAAGTGAAGTTTAGGTGGTCAGAAGTATGTGAGAGGAGTTTCCAGTTGTTGAAAGAAAAATTGACTACTGCTCCGATATTAGTGCTTCCTTCTGGTGATAAAGGATTTGTGGTATATAGTGATGCATCACATCAAAGGTTGGGATATGTGTTGATGCAACATGGGAGAGTTATAGCTTGTGCATCTAGGCAATTGAAGAACTATGACAGGAATTACCCAACCCGTGATTTAGAATTGGCTGCCATAGTTTTCGCTTTGAAGATTTGGAGACACTTTCTGTATAGAGCCAATTGTGAAATTTTTACTTATCATAAAAATTTGACGCATTTACCTACCCAAAAAGAGTTGAATTTAAAACAGAGGAGGTGAATGGAGTTGATTAGTGATTATGACTGTACAATTTATTATCATTCAGGGAAGGCTAATGTAGTAGTTGATGCTTTGAGTAGAAAGACTACAGGGAGATTAGTTACTGTTGAAAGTTATAGTACTAGCTTGATGATAGAATTAAGAAAAATGAGAATGCAATTTAGTGTCTATAATGGAGGAGTATTTATGGCAAATATAGTGGTACAATCTTCTATTATTGATCATTTATTACAAACACAGAGTAAAGATGAAGAGATAGAAAAGATCAGACATGAAGTATTGAGTGGGAAGTCGACTGAGTTTAAAATTAGAGAAGATGGTATGGTGGTATTGGGGCATCGAGTTTATGTTCCCAATAATGTGGAGATGAGAAAGGAGATACTAATGGAGGCTCGTGATTATGTATGTTCCATGCATCCAGGTAATAATAAGATGTGCAGGGGGTTGAGACAGAATTATTGGTGGTTAGGGATGAAGAAGGATGTAACGGAACATATTTATAGATGTTTGACTTGTCAAAGATGAAGTCTGAGAATAGACATCCAGCAGGTTTATTACAACCTCTTCCAGCACCTAAATGGCCATAGGAAAATGTGAGTATGGATTTTGCCTCTGGTTTTCCCTGTACTCAGAGAGGACATGACGTTGTATGGGTTATAGTGGATAGACTTTCTAAGTCTTCACATTTTCTTTCTATTAAAACTACCTGGAGTCCTGAAAAGTTGGTTGAATTATATGTAGCAGAGATAATAAGATTACATGGAGTACCCTTGAGCATTGTATCAGGTATAGATTCTAGATTTACCTCTAGATTTTGGAGAGGTTTTTAAGAAGCTATGGGTACGAAATTACAGTTTAGTACAGTTTTCCATCCACAAAGTAATAGGCAGACATAGAGAATCATCAGAATACTATAAGATATGCTGAGGGCAAGTGTATTGAGTTTCTCAGTGAGTTAGAATGCATATTTGCCTTTGATCGAGTTTGCATACAATAATCAGTATCAAACTAGTATTGGGATGGCACCATTTGAGGCTTTATATGGTAGGAGGTGTAAAAATCCAGTATGCTGGGAATAAGTTGGAGAGAGAAATATATTTGGTCTATAAATGATAGATTTGACTACTGAGAGGATCAAACTAGTTAGAGAGAACCTTAGAGCAGCACATAACAGACGGAAGAGATATGCTGATAAAAGAAAACGACATCTCAAGTGTCAAGTTGGTGATTGGGTATTTTTGAAGATATCTCCGCGGAATGGTGTATTGAGGTTTAAAAAGAATAGAAGGTTGAACTCGAGATTTGTGGGACCATATGAGGTGATTGAGAGAGTTGGACTAGTAGCATATCGATTAGATTTGCCCCCAGAGTTAAAACAATTACATAATGTGTTTCATGTGTCACTTTTGAGAAAGTATTTACACGATGAATCCCATAGTATCTCGAATCAAGCGATAAAACATAGGAAGATTTTACCTATATGCAAGTACTGGTCCAAATTCTAGGCAGAAAGGAACAAGTCTTGCTTAATAAAGTTATTTAATTGATTAAAGTATTATAGCGAAGCAAAGATGTTGAAGAAATTACTTGGGAGCATGAAGCAAGAATGAGGAAAGAATACCCCCAACTCTTTCATGAATTAGGTCAGGAAATTTAGGGGATGAAATTTTTGTAAGGTGGGTAGAATTGTAATGCCCGTATTTGTAAAGTAAGGGTAAAGAAGTACTTTAATAAATATTATATAGAGTTAAAATAATATATATATATATATATATATATATATATATATATGCGAAAGAACTAATTTTTTTTATATATAAAACAATTCTTTTGAAAATAAAAAAATAAAAAAATTCATGGACAGCAAGAAGAAAAAAAAAGTAAAAGTAAAAGTAAAATATATATATATATATATAATTTGAGTTTATTTTATTTGTTTCTTACCAAATTCTGTTTGGTTTTCTTCTTTTTACAATTCAAACTACTCTATTTCTCTAAACACTTGGGGACCGAAAGAAATATCGAAAGAGTAAAATTTTGAAGAGGTTTACAAGAGAATTTTATAGAGAATCATGGGAAGCTCTAAGAAAAACAAAAGATAATAACATAAAGTTTATTTTTGAAATTTAGCATACATAAAATTTCCCAGAATTCAAAGTGGGAATTTTCAAAGGGTGTGAATTATGGAAGAATTGAAGAATAAATTAAAAATTTTAATATAAATATTATGTCAGGTGTTGACGATCAGCAACCAAGGGAAATTGCTGAGAGGAGTAGAAAAGGTAAGGAGGTGATCTACGGATATTTAAGTGTTACGTGGTGAGTTATATTTACTTTAAGTAATCAAGATAAATATGAAATATATAGTGATAATATTAGAATAAATTATTAACTTATGCTTTGGTGGTAGATGAAAAATTGGTTTATTGGTATGATAGGAATAATGGATGTGTAGAAAATTATTATATGAGAAGTAATATTATTAGAATAATGAGTCGATTTAATAATAAAGGTGATAAATGAAATTCTTGACGAGCTATGGTTAATGATTTGATATGATTTATAAGGAAAAAAATTTAGTGGAATTTTTCAAATAATAATCTGAGAATAATCAGGATAGCTAGTTTAAATGTCTAAATACTTGCTTGTTTTTATTTTATTATTCATATACATATTCATATCATTATTCGTATGGATATGAAAGAAATAAAAGAACCGAGAGGGTAGTTGGTCTAAAAGAAAATAAAAGAATCGGAAAGACAACCGGTCTAAATGAGAATAAAAGAACTGGGAAGACGGTCGATCTAAATGAGAATGAAAAAACTGGGGGGGCAACCGATCTAAGCTAAAAATGTCGACATATGGAAAGACGTTCCCAATAAGAATAACATTTAAATTCACATATTGTATTTGCTTTAAATGTTGATTGTTATTGCTTAAGATATTAAAGTGTTATTCATGATTGTAAATTTATTGATAGATGTATGAGTTTCACAGAGAGACAATTATGCTATGGAAGAAATATGGAAATATGATATGATGAGAATTGTTGAGTAAGTTGTTATAGGTTGTGAACCTCATAATGAGGTAAATGATAATGTTGAATTGAGAATTTAGAGATGATTAAATATATGATTGAAAGATTGATCTATCTGATAAGTAACTTAAGAAAAGATTGTGTAATAGGGGAATTATGAAATTGAGTGGTGATTATAGAATATTGTTATTGAATTATTTGAGGAAAAAGATGAATGAATATTGGAAGATTTTTTTAGAAGTAATTGAATTATAAGATGTAACTCGGAGTGTAAAATCAAATGCTTCTAGTAAATTTAATTCATTGAGCTTGTGAAGCTCACTCCTCATTGTACAATGATTTTAGGTAGCAGGAAGGACAAATAGTTGGTGAGTTGAGACTCAAACGAAGTCATTATCTGTAAGCCACGTGTATGTCCACATCCTCAGACTAATGAGAAAATAAAACAAAAAAAAATTGTTTGTAAATATTCATGCATATTATATTGTGTATAATGTTTAAGTCAAGATCAAAATGATGTATCTCCCCTACTGAGGGTTGAGGATTGATGTAAAAAATTACAATTGGTATTATTTTTATTGTTACATATATATGTCGTGCTAGGATTTTCAAAATGTGACAACACCGTCTCAGGGGTGGCCAACCCAGGATGGGTCATTACACTAAGCCATTTGATAAAAACGGTGGCACATAATGTTATATATGTATATGTGTGTGTGTGTATATATACATATGTATATGTATTTTTTTTAATTATTCTTACCAAATCATGTTTGGTTTTCTTCTTTCTTCAATCCAAATTACTCTATTTCTGTAAATACTTGGGGACTGAAAGAAAGGTTGAAAGGGTAAAATTTTGAAGAGGTTTACGGAGGAAATTTAAAGAGAGTCGAAAAAAACTCTAAGAAAAACCAAAGGTAATAATGTGAATTTTATTTTTGAAATTTAGCATACATGAAATTATCCAGAATTCAATATAGAAATTTTAAAGGGTTTGAATTATGGAGGAATTGAAGAATAAATTAGAAATTTTAATATAAATATCATGTCAGGTGTTGACGAACAACAATCGGGTGAAATTGCTGAAAAGAGCAGGAAAGGCAAGGAGGTGATCCCCGAGTAATTCTAAGTGCTACGTGGTGAGTTAGATTTATTTAAGTAATCAAGATAAACTTGAAATATATAGTGATAATATTTGAATAAATTATTAACCTATAATTTGATGATAGATGAAAGTTGGTTAATGGGTATGATAGAAATAATTGATATGTAATGAATTATTATATAAGAAGTAATATTATTGGAATAATGAGTCGATTTAATAATGAAGGTGATAAATGAAATTATTGACGAGATAATGTTGATAAATTGATACGATATATGAGGAGAAGATTTTAGTGAAATTGATCAAATAATAATTTGAGAAGAAACAAGATAGCTAATTTGAATATCATAATACATGCTTGTTTTTATATTATTGTTCATATGCATATTTAATATCATTATGTATATGCATATACATGAAATAAAATAACCAGGAAGAGACCGGTCTAAATGAAAAACCGTGACAGCTGGTATATGCTGGTGATAAATGAAAAACCATGACAGCCGGTGTATGCTAGTGAGAAATAAAAACCGTGATAGCCTGTATACGCAGGTGATAAAAGAACCGGGAAGGCAACCTGTCTAAGATAAAAACATGTCGATATGTGGGAAGATGTTCCCAATAATAATAACATTTAAATTCACGCATTGCATTTGCTTTAAATATTGATTGTTATTGCTTGAGATGCTAAAGTACTATTCATGATTGTAAATTTATTGATAGATTAATGAGTCTCACAGAGAGACAAATATATTGAGGAAGAAATATGAGAATATAATATGATGAAAATTATCTAGGTGACTGATTATATGCTGTGAATCTCATAATGAGGTAATTATGAGATAGAATTGATAGTCTAAAGATCATTAATTATATAAAAAGAAGATATTTATAAAGGATGAATATTTTGATATGAGTGGTGATAATAGAATGTTATTATCAAAATATATTAGATATAGATGAATGATTAATTATACAAATTGAATACTTATAGTAAATTTAATTCATTGAGCTTGTAAAGCTCACTTCTCATTGTTAAATGATTTCAGGTAGCGGGCATGACATATAAAATTGTGAGTAGAGTTTCAGACTAAATCATTTTCTGTAAGCCACGTGGTCCATATCCTCAGACTAATAAGAAAAAAAAATATTGTAAATATTCATGCATAATATGTAGTATATAATGTTCAATTGAGATTTGAATGATGTATCTCCCATGTTGAGGGTTGATGTATGTAAATAATTGTAGTTGGTATTTTATTTATTTATTTTTGCATATATGTGTTGTGCTAGGATTTTTAAAATATGATGACACCATCTCGAGGGTGGCCAACCCGAGATGAGTCATTACACTAGCTTAATGGTTAAGGTTTGTATTTCTACTCATTTGGGTATGATTTTGAGCCTTAAGCTTGTATTTTTTTTCTTTATAATTTTTAAGATTTTAAAAAAAATTTCAATGGGACATATGTCTCGATTATTGGGGCGTAAAATGCGTACACCCCGGAGCAAAAGATGTACGACTAATGAAAGAAACGTCTAATATTTTGAACCTCAAGGCGTTTTACTTTAGTCTGCCTCTGGGCGAGCCTAGAAAACGCATTTGAAAACACGAGTTGTAACTGATGTATAGAGAAAACAAAGTTTATTTTTTATTATTAAATTTTATAATATAATTAATCCAATTAGAATGAAAAAAATATACTAATGATTATATATGTAATTTATTACTAAAATTTAATTAAAAAATTAATTTTCAAATAACATTTATTATGAGGGTATTTTAGTCAATAACTCTTTAATCCAACCCTAATCCCATTGGTAATCATATAAACCAAACATTGACATCAAGTTGGATTATTTAGTCCAATCCCATGAATTAAATGTTGGACACTAGTAATCCCATCTCAATCACACATTGATTCTAATTATATCTCACTGTAATCTTGTCTGTGAACCAAATGGATTCTAAGTTTCTAGAAAACTAAGGTAAACCCATATGTTTTTATTTGAAGTTCAACTAATATTTTTAATTGTATTTGATAGTAAATTATCATATTTGATGCGGTTTTACACAATTTATCACTTGAAAACTTTTTATTATCAAATGTGATTAAACTATTATTAAATAATATATGTGTATATTATTTTAGTACCTACAAGGCTTAAACATAAAAAAAAAAAATAGTTTTGCAAGTGTATGGTGAAGCTCTGTCAAGTAAAAAAGGAAAAAAAAAAAGGAGATAAAATACAATTAATTTTTCAAATTTGACAATGATTATAATTTAATTATAAGTTTTTAGAAAATGACATTATTCTAAAAATTTTAGTTTGACAGAACAATTATGTCTCAAACAACTAATAATCATAACTGAAAATTAATGAAATTTCTTTTATAACAGTCACGTAACATTGAGTCTGGAATACTTTGTTGAGATTTGAGTTGTATGTTATACATATGTAATGAACATTAGTTAAAGAGTATTTACATTTTTCTTTTTTTTTCTTTAATTTTTTTAAGTGGGATAAATTTATAGTATTTTAAAAATCTATGACTAAGTTATAATTACTATCAAATATGAAAAATGTACTTGCATTTTGGAAACATCAATTAGTTTAGTTGATTGAATTGCTTATCATCGTACAATATAAGAAAAATAAAGATGGACGATGATTTTGGTCTCAAAACGCGCACTCGCGCGCGCGCACATATATATATATATATAAAAGTATTTATGTCTTAAACAAAAATTACCGATGTAACAACTTTGTATTATTTAATTAAATTATTTTCACAAAAATTTTCTATTTGAAATATCTTTGTGGAGATACGAACTATTCTTTGATAATTACATAATTTAAGTTGTCATACTTATTTTAAAATTTTATTACATTTATCACATAAAATTTGAATATACACGCAACTAAATTATATAATTATATTTAATTTTTAAACTTTTTATTTATAATTGATTTAATATTTTTTCCGTGTTATTCAAAGAGTTTAGGCTAAAATACTGTATAATAATGTCCACGTGTCATATGGCGAAGATGGAAGGTAGACCTTCAGATGACTTACAGTGCCTTTCGAGGACACGAAGGATAAGATATAATGAAAATTTACTATGGGTGAAGTTGGAAACAGAAAAATTCTCATTCCTTAACCCGCTGAGCAAGAAATCGAAAACCCGTATTTACCAGAACGAAAGAAACACTTATTTATATTCAAGTCCCTTTTCTCTCACTCTTTCTATACTCCCACTCTGGTTTTCTCCCCATTCTACAAACCCTAAGCCTAGCAAGTTGAGAGAAATTGTCGAATTGAAACCGCAAGACACTAGAGGGGAGTTTTCTCTGATATTGCGAATAGAAGAAACATGGCCGCCACGATGGTGAGCTCCGCGGGGGGGCTACTGGCGATGCTCAACGAGAGCCATCCCTTGTTGAAGCTGCACGCACTCTCCAATCTCAACAGCTTCGTTGACCAGTTCTGGCCCGAGATCTCCACTAGCGTTCCCATCATGTATTCTTTTGCTCTCTTTATCTCTCATGTTTTTAGTTTTTATGGTTTCGTTGGATTAGGGTTTGTTGATCTGTTTGGCTTTGTGGGAAAATTGGGGGGAAAGTGAGGAGAAATGGCAATTGCGAATCTTGGTGTGCATATTGTTGTTTTTTCTTCATTTAAGATAAGAAATTTAATTGTTTTGACTATGCTGAGCAGTGTACAGAAGAAAATATTTTAAATTTCAGGTTTCAAGCTACGCAATGTAAAATTTATGTTTATGATTCATGGTTTAGTTACTATCTTATAGCAAAGACTGGTTTTTTTTTTTTTTTTTTTTTCTGTTTATGATTTTGAATGTGGGCGAAGAGAATTGGGTTTATTGGTGCTATGATTAATGTTATAATTGGCTGTTGTAGGAGGGAATTAGGGCATACAAGTAAAAAAATTTCATGAACTTTAGGTGCGGGCAGTGGCAATCTGTTAGCTGATAGATCAGGAAAGCCCATGCAATAATTTACCTGGTTTTCAATAGTGGTTCAGTGTGCTACGGAGTTATTTAACTTTATAGATAGAACGTAATGTATTCTCTGGCTAGTTCAATACTCATGTGGAGTTCTTAACAAATTTACTTAATTAGATGGTGGAACGTGGACCCCTTTCCCTCTTTCTATCCCCTTTCTTATTTCATTATACTAATTGGGCTCAACCGATTGCCACATATCATTTGGAGTTAGTAGTGGAAATTTGCTTTGGTTACACTAGTAACTTAAGTGGCGTTGGATTTTGAAGAATTATCTGGCGAGAAGAATAATTCAAAGCTGAACTAATCACAGTCCTTAACCTTAATCCTGACCATATATTTTCCCAGCGGCTCAAATCGGTAAATAGTCTGGTAGACTTTGGATTCAGTGCTTTTATCGGGCTTCCTTTTTTTGGGTGGGGGTTGGAGGCTTTTATGATACATTCCGAAATATTTTAAGGGTAAATAGACTGCTCAACTGTTGTATGTGCATTTATTTTCTTTTTTGATAATTTTTTTATAAAGCTGTTAATGTTAGTATGTGCATTAGTTTTCGTTTTCAAGTTGAATATTTATTACCAGTTTAATTCCACCTCAGATAATTATGATATGCTTACTTGATGTTGTAATAATACTAAATTTTATAACCTTCAATTGTAATTCAAATACTGATATTGCTTGACTGCTTGAGCTTTGATTGTGTTATTAGAGTTTCTGGGGCCCAATATTTGTATTGATATACTTTTTTCCGCTTTAATTTTTTTATTCAGAGAAAGTTTATATGAAGATGAAGAGTTTGATCAGCATCAGAGACAACTTGCTGCATTGCTTGTCTCAAAGGTAAGTTTTATGTTTTGTAGAACTTGTCATGAAGAAATCTGGATATTTTTCTAGTTTCTCAAGGATAAGTGGAAGAAAAAGCAGAGAAAAAAGAAAAAGGATTTTTTTTTTTTTTTTTTTTTTATGTGGATGTAAACGTAAAAAAGGAAACAAACATAAGGAGCCATCTAAGTTTATCAAACTGTAGTTATTATGAATATTCTAGTTTGTACCTTGCTGCATTTATCTTCTGAGGAATCAGTCGGATCAAAACGATTGCATACAGATATGATAGTAGAGTCATGAAGTAAATGCGCAAAGTTGTTTGCTATGCCTATAATTTTTTTTTACTTTTTTTAAATTAAAAGGGCTGTAAACTGTATTACTTTACGTGTAAAATGCCTGAAATATCTATTTATGGGAATATAGGTTGATATGCGATATGTACACGTTGGCTTCTTGAGTTGACCCATGTTGTAGTGATGGTGATTCGAGTATTGTGCTTTAAATTGCTAGCATGCTGTTGTGCAACTATCAAAATATTTATGTGATTGTGGGGGTGTGGTTTGTGTGACTGGATTTGGGTAGAATACACAATGTTCCACTCAGGCGTCTTTAATACAAGATTTATAGATTACTGTTGAGTGCCTTATATCCAGAGTTGTTAACTCTAGTAGACATCCAAATGCTCATTCCTAGCTGATTTCTCTTGTAAGAATCCCCTTTCGGGAAACATTCAACTCTCGTTTTCTCTTTAGTAAAGAAATTATTCAATATAAAATTTTCAAATTTTCTTGGTTTATTAAAGAGAAAAAATATACGAGGATTGCGGGATGGATTGATGAAATTATTGAGTTCTGGTCTTCATGTGATACGTGCCCAATTCTTCTATCGTAGAAGTTCAAATTTGCATCTCTAATTTTAAAGTACATCGTTTGGTTTGTTACGTATGATACTTCTGGTTGCACCTCAAGTGCAAATGAAGAGTGATAGAAATTTCCAGTCTATGTTTGTAATGCTTGAAATAAGTAATTGTATTTATAAAGATCGCTTCTTTATTTGGATTTTGTCTCTTTCCTCAGGTCTTCTATTACTTGGGTGAACTGAATGATTCATTATCTTATGCCCTCGGAGCTCGGTCTCTATTTGATGTTTCGGAGGATTCTGATTATGTTCATACTCTTCTTGGTAATGACTACTATTACTTCCTTTATTTTTTTTTCCTGTTTCTTGGTCTCTGTGTGTGGGTCAGTGCGTGCACGCACACATACATGGGTATTTGGAAATTATTGGGATTATAACTTATTCTTTCCCATGAAAATGGGATGTGAGTTGACATTATAATCTAACATTATTTAGTTTTCATATAAATATTGGTGTTGATAGAAAGTACCATTGTTTACTAATATTACGTTTCTGCTCTTGTTTTCAGCTAAGGCTATTGATGAATATGCCAGTCTTAGGTCAAAGGCTGCAGAATCAATTGATGAGGCAGCAAATGTGGACCCTAGGTTGGAGGCAATTGTGGAGAGAATGCTAGATAAGTATGTTGAGCTCTACTTTTTTTGTCTATTTTATCTTCTCATCTCTTTCAGCTATCTGACGTTATTTTCTTTCTCATGTAGGTGTATCACTGATGGGAAGTACCAGCAAGCTATGGGAACTGCAATCGAATGCCGAAGATTGGATAAACTCGAGGAAGCAATCACAAAGAGTGATAATGTTCATGGAACTTTATCATATTGCATCAATGTCTCTCATTCGTTTGTTAATCGCAGAGAATATCGGCGTGAGGTGAGTAGAATTACTTTAATGGTTAGCTGTAAACATCTTAGATCATATTTATTTAGGAACATGCATTTTATTTAGTCAGATTTGAAGCTCAGAAAGAAAAATGGTCTTATAGCCATTCTGTCATTGTGTAGAATAACTAATGTCTGTGAGGAATACTTTGTTTGCTTTGCTATGTTTTGTGGTTTTGACCTACAGAAAAAATTAGTGGCGTATATATTTAGATCTTGACTTTATTTATATAGTCACATGTTTGGAACTTTATGGTCATTTCTAACATGAGACGATCTCTGAGTCAGAGACATGCATTCCTCTCGCACTTCTGAGATGTCTCCTGACATGTCAATGACTATTGATTGATGTATATACTATTATGTACCATGAGTCTTATACTTTTTCATCGCTATTTGGTTTTTTCTTTTGGAAATTTCTTTTGATAGATTTGTCATTAAGTATTGTACAGAGAAGTTTGACATATACATTGGTACTTCTTCTGTTTCTTCCTGCAGGTGCTTCGCCTTCTTGTTAAAGTATATCAAAAATTGCCTTCTCCCGATTATTTGAGCATTTGCCAGTGTCTCATGTTCTTGGATGAACCTGAAGGTGTTGCGAGCATATTGGAAAAGCTTCTTCGTTCTGAAAATAAGGATGAAGCTTTACTGGCATTTCAAATTGCGTTTGATCTTGTAGAGAATGAGCACCAGGCGTTTCTCTTAAATGTGAGAGATCGCCTTTCAACTCACAAGTCTCAACCTTCAGAAGCAGTGCAGGCAGTGGACACAACTTCTGCTCAAAATGAAAATTCTACTGCTTCCGAAGATGTTCAAATGACAGATGGAACTTCTGCTTCAACGAATGTGCGTGAAACAGACCCAATTGAAGTGGTTTACACTGAGAGGCTAACAAAAATCAGGGGAATCTTGTCTGGAGAGACATCAATACAGTTGACTCTGCAATTCTTATACAGTCATAACAAGTGAGACTATTGATTATTTTATCATACTTGAATATTCAGAAATACTTTCTTTGATGAAATTTTTCATCTATATGGAATACATAGTTATAAGGTGTTGACTTTTTTTATGGGTGTGATTGTTTATAGGTCTGATCTTCTAATCCTGAAGACTATAAAGCAGTCTGTTGAGATGAGGAATAGTGTCTGCCATAGTGCTACTATTTATGCTAATGCAATAATGCATGCTGGAACAACTGTTGATACGTTTCTCAGGGAGAATCTGGTAAAAATTACTTTCACTTTTCTAACTTTCTTGTCTGTGCATGCACATATAGCACATATTGTTTTCTTATGTATATTCACTCTTGGTTTCTATGAATTGGCAGGATTGGTTGAGCAGGGCCACCAATTGGGCCAAGTTTAGTGCAACGGCAGGGCTAGGTGTTATTCACAGAGGTCACCTGCAGCAGGGAAGGTCACTGATGGCACCTTACTTGCCCCAGGGTGGGGCTGGTGGTGGTGGTGGTGGTAGTCCATATTCAGAAGGTGGGGCTTTGTATGCCCTGGGTCTCATTCATGCCAACCATGGCGAGGGCATTAAACAATTTCTTCGTGATAGCCTACGTAGTACTAATGTGGAGGTGATTATTTTTCTTTGTGTGGGTAGCTTTCTTTCTAATTAGAAAGGTCTTAAAAGTAATTAGGAAGTTCTTATAGGTAATTTTTAATGCAGGTTATTCAGCATGGTGCATGCTTAGGTCTTGGTTTGGCAGCTTTAGGAACTGCTGATGAAGATATATATGATGATATCAAAAGTGTGCTTTACACTGACAGTGCTGTTGCTGGTGAAGCTGCTGGCATCAGTATGGGTTTACTCATGGTTGGAACTGCAAGTGAGAAGGCAAGTGAGATGCTCGCTTATGCACATGAGACACAGCATGAGAAGATTATTAGGTAATATTGGTTTTTGCTGAGTTGGTGTTCTACTGTGGTCACTTGGTGTGTCTTCTTTCTGTATTTACAGTCTATATGTTGCAGGGGGTTGGCATTGGGCATAGCCCTTACGATGTATGGACGAGAAGAGGAGGCAGACACATTAATTGAGCAGATGACTCAAGATCAGGATCCTATACTACGTTATGGTGGTATGTATGCGTTGGCATTGGCCTATAGTGGAACTGCAAACAACAAGGCCATCCGCCAGCTTCTGCACTTTGCTGTATCAGATGTGAGTGATGATGTCAGGAGGACTGCTGTTTTAGCTCTAGGGTTTGTCTTGTACTCTGAGCCAGAGCAGGTTGGTGTTTATGTTTCTTCCATTCATTATTTTTCCTAGTCCTGTTGCCATTACATTCTTTGAATGAAATGTGCTGCTTGTTTATGGCTTTTATGTTGTAATTCTTTTATCCTCTCCCCACCCACCAAAAAAAAGCTTCGTAGTTTGTGGGGATGTATTTTGTGTTCACAATTTTTTTGGCATATACGTCTATATGTGAGAACGGGGTTTTTAATTGCCGTGGATCTCACTGAACTGTTAATCTGCAGACTCCTCGAATTGTGTCTCTGCTATCTGAGTCTTACAATCCACATGTTCGATATGGTGCGGCTCTTGCAGTAGGCATATCCTGTGCGGGTACTGGCCTAAGTGAGGCTATATCATTGCTAGAGCCACTTACATCAGATGTCGTTGATTTTGTTCGTCAAGGAGCCCTCATTGCAATGGCTATGGTCATGGTCCAGATTAATGAAGCTAGTGATTCTCGTGTAGGGTCATTTAGGTATGGGACTATTATGCTTTATGTGCTTTCGGTTTTTGTTTTTCTTCTTAAAGCTAACTTTTTTGGTCAATTCCTATCGTAGGCGACAGTTGGAAAAAATAATTCTTGATAAGCATGAAGACACAATGAGCAAGATGGGAGCAATTTTGGCCTCTGGAATCCTTGATGCTGGTGGAAGGAATGTGACCATAAGATTGCTTTCTAAGACAAAACATGATAAAATCACTGCAGTTGTTGGTCTTGCGGTTTTCAGCCAATTTTGGTATTGGTATCCCCTTATTTATTTTGTAAGCTTGTCTTTCTCACCCACGGCGTTTATTGGTTTGAACTATGAGTTGAAAGTCCCAAAGTTTGAATTCCTATCACATGCAAAGCCTTCACTTTTTGAGTATCCAAAACCAACTACTGTGCCCACCACTACATCGGCTGTAAAACTTCCAACTGCTGTTCTGTCAACCTCAGCAAAGGCCAAAGCCAGGGCTAAGAAAGAGGCTGAGCAGAAGGCTAATGCTGAAAAGTCAAGTGGTGTGGAGTCTTCATTTGCTAGTGCAACTGGAAAAGGAAAATCATCTGGTGAGAAGGATGGGGACTCTATGCAGGTAACTAATACCCTTTACTGTTGTTTATATCTTCTTTAAACAACATCAGTTTTAGAGTATATCTGCATGACAGTCATGATTGTAATTTTATATTCTATTTTTCTTATTTTAACTTCAGATTGTTACTACTTACAACTGGCACTTGTAGTGATCTGTTTTTGCTCAGGGTTCAACTTCAAACCACAATGGGTTGTTTTTTTGGGGTGCTCCAATTACTTGTCAACCTATATGATTTGAGGTCTTTTGATCATTTAGGTAGCGAAAGCATATCTTGAGTACTTTGTGTCAATGCTTAGATTAGATTTTTGGTATGTTTCTTATGGATACGGGTATATTCATCAAAATGTATTATTATTGTCATGTAGTTATGCTGATCTTTGGAGTCACTTAATTCTTATGACCATGTTAAATTTGTCTGCTACATTACTAATTTGTGATGTAACATCGCAGGTTGATAGCGCACCGGAGAAGAAGACCGAACCAGAGCCTTCCTTTGAAATGTTGACAAACCCAGCCAGGGTGGTTCCTGCTCAGGAAAAATTTGTTAAATTTCTAGAAGACAGCAGATATGTGCCGGTGAAGTTAGCTCCTTCAGGATTTGTTCTCCTGAGAGACTTGCATCCTACCGAACCTGAGGTGCTTTCTCTGACTGACACACCTGCATCTACAGCATCGCCTGCTGGTGGATCAACAGTGGGACAGCAGGGCTCTGCATCAGCCATGGCTGTTGACGAGGAGCCTCAGCCTCCTCAGCCTTTTGAGTACAAGGCATGATTCCAGTTGGTTGCATATATATTTCATGGTCTTGAAGAAATTCTGGTGCTCCATAGGGAGAAGAATCAAGTTGGTATGGGCAACTACTGCTGCCATCATGCATGGTCGGGGCTGACCTGAGCTGAGTTAGCACGTGTGCGGAGGTTTATTAAATGCGGTTCTACTGGTGTGGCGTCTGCTCAGTTGTAGTTGATCTGTAAACTGTAATTATATTAATAGCCCTTTTATGTTTAAAGTTAAAAAAGGACAGGGAAAGGTTAAAACTGGAATTTGCCTGCTTACTGGAAACTTGACTGTATTGAAACCCCTCCTCGTATTTGGGACATTGATTTTGTCAGGATTTGGTCCTTTTCAGATGAGTAGTATTGTTGTCCTTGTGCGGTACTCAGACTTCCCAAGTAAAAATTGGGAGTTCCGTTTAAATTTATGTTTACAACTATGAATGTTCGCATTTCTTCATCACTTGTTTTGGCACTGCCTTTTCATCTTTTTTTATTCTTTTGATGTATTGGGGATAGTGTGTACACGCGATAAGTATCCTGAGCTGGAGTAAGGAGAATGCAAGGCTGAATTCTTGCCTGGTGTAACAAGTTCTATTGTCTATCTGTTGGGTAGTGTAGGCTCATTCTTTTCTTCGAAACAATCTGCTTGGAAATGCTCTTCTCCTGTCAGTGAAAACATTGGTTTTTTACCAACACATTCTCTTATTTGTCTCTGCATAAAGAATAAAAAAAAAGAGGTTTACATTTACGTTCGATCAAGTCATCAATGAACAAAACATCTAAGCTTTATGCTTCATGAGCCAAATTTATCATAAAAGTGGGAGTATGCACGTAATAACTTTTTTCTTCTTTTGTGAAAAGCAATCTGGATTTATCTTTTGTGTATGATGGTGATTGGTGAAATATCTTATTAGATTGAATTGTTTTAATCTGAAAGTGATTAAATTATTCATATTTTATCAATTAAAATGTAAAAAAAAAAAAATGGACGAAGGGAATCATATAAGAGGAAACCCATCATGTTGGCATGGTAACCCCATCTGATAAATAATAAATTTATGAAGTTCCATATATTCAGGAAGCTTCTTGGTACTTTTACCCATAAAATAAAAAATGAGAAAACAAAAAGAAAGAAACATAAAAACATAAAAAGATGAAAACATAAAATAATGTCAACGACATTTCCAGAAATGTAAACCTATCAATCTAATTATACAAGTACAATTAAATTTATTACCATTTGTATTTTATTGACTTAACTCTAACAAACTCTTATTATGTATATTACTTAAAAAAAGTTCGAGTAACAATTAAAGATAGTAATAATGAGACTCTTTTTGAAAAGTTGTCTAAATTCATCATTTGTCAATGACGATGAGATCCATGTTTGGAATTATTTGAGAATCCATGCTTTAATTCTTATCACTAAATAATAAAGCGCATTAACAAAAACATAAGATTATAAAATATATGAATAAAAAAAACTTAATTACAGAGGCACACGACGATAATATTGTACGTATTTAAAAGTAGATTTCGCGTCTCCGAAATCAAACTTGGCGTGCATATGGTACTTAATGCGTTCACTTTTTAAGATTCAACTATAACACTCATTTGTATGAATGTGCGTTCACTACAAAAATAAGAGAATTGCTACGAATATTCTTTACTACTTGAAACTCACAAGACTCACAATTATCATGTGATAATTCTCACAAAAATGACATAAAGAAAATAGATTGTTTTTGTGTTACAAATTGAAGAGGAAAGAAGTTTGTATAATGATATCTATAACAGCCAGTTGGATCGATAATGGTTAATTGGGTCAATAATAGCTAGTTAGATTATAACGGTTAGTTGGACAAATTATGGTTATTATAACCACAACGGCTAATTTGTCCTCAATGGTTAGATTGACCCTAACGGCTAGATTACATAAAAGGTTGGGTGTTTTGAAGCATTTAAACAAATAAAACTAACAATCTCACATATATTTTAAAACATTTGATTTGACAATAACAATTAATACAAAGAAGTTATGCGTTAGTGAGGACCTTTTGGTTTGAACTTCACATAAAACTAACCACCATGGGGTCACAAGAACATGGTGGAGTTGAGCTCATTTAACCAATGTCCTTGAATGTGATACCAAGTTGGTTGTCCATATAACATCTTTAACCAATGCCAATTCTAACCATTACACTTTTACAGACACGTGTCTATTTGGATATTCTTGAGTATTCTAGCAACTTGTCTAAGTCATATAAGAAGAGCATAAACTCCCACACCTATATAAGTGACATCCATCAAGAGTTAGACTATGTATCCTTTAAAAGCAATAAGCTTATCTTCACACTCATCGCAGTTGCATTGTCATGTGCCATAAGGAGAGATTCTTACCAATCATCTCATATGAAATGCATATATAGATAAGTGAGTAAGTGTAAGTACTTCACGGGACTCTAGTGACTTTGTTCTTCCCATTGAATCTCATTCATGGAATTTTCAATCACAGAGGTTGGGTATCTATCACGTAGTCTCATTAACGGGCATCCATCCCATCCTCCTCAATGTTTTATTCACTATCTCTCTTGTAAATGACTTGGTTAGAGGATTGACTAAATTCTTTTTTGATCTCAAACAGTCTGTGGACACAACTCCATCTCAATGAGTTGTCTCATTATATTATCTCTCATCTTGATATGCTTATTCTTCCTAGAATATATTTTATCCTTAGTACAAGCTATTTCCGTTTGGCAATCACAATGGAGAGTCACAGACGCGACTGGTCTCCTCCAAAATGGTATCTACCAATAACCATCTTAGCCATTTAGCTTCAGATGCAAGATTCTCTAAAGCAATAAACTCATATTACATGATGGACCTCGCAATGATAGTTTGCTTGGATCATTTCTAAAAATCTGAACCACCTGTCAAAATAAACACATAGCCATTCGTTGGCTTTAACTCAAATTATTATAATCTTCTAGTACACTCGAGAATATATGTTAAACCAATATGCATAGTCAATAAACACATATATAATTAAAAGTTTTAGAATTATTTTTCTCTTTTTTATGTTTGAACATCAAGATTTTTCCAAAAGAAATCCCCACTTTGAAATATTGCAAGCTTGGAGTATAACCATGTCATAGTTCATAAAGATTTTCATCACATTTCTTTTGAGGAATTCTAATTTAAATGTGACAAGCAAACAAAATAGCTTTCTCCCACATATTGGTAAATTGCCAAAAAAAAAAAAAACTAACAAGCATGGTATTCATTAATTCCTTAAGAGCTTTTTTTTTTCCAATTACCCTAGATTGAAAACAGTAAAGAGATTGTATTTTCAATATTCTCGTCGTTTAGATTTGATGGAGAAACTCTCACAGATAGTATGAGCACAAACTAAAAATGAGTGCCTCTATATTACTACAAAATGGGTCCTCAAAGGCACATGATATGATACTTAGAGGCCAATCAGAAGTGACAACTATGCATCATGCAATATGTTAACACTGCTCCACAAAATTAACAACTGAATTAGGTGTAGAAGCTACTCATTAACATTCTTTATTCTCCCATTCAATATTTATTTTTTACTCTCATATATAGAGCTTCATGATTAATTTCACAAGTTATTAACAAATAAAAATATTTTTAAATAAATCCATTAACCATTAATCATAAAGCATTTCACAAGATAATACTTCTATAAATACTAATGGCTAATGCAATAATATTAGGATGATCTTGAAGGTTACAACGTGGAAAATTTATCCCTTGAAATGATGTCGTTAGTAAATAATTCATTATCTAAGTAATTAAAAATAGTATGTTTAATAATTTTATTTGTGGTCTCATAATTTATTTAACCATTTTATAATTTTCAATATATTTTTCATTGGATTGATTAGTACAAAAATAATTATTCTAAGATCTAAAACATCATAAATTTTTTGTTTTCATCGAAAGGATCAACTTTAGTAGTATCTAGTAATATTTTGGCAAAGATAAGAATTGAAACATCCATGACGAAATCTATTTTTAAGATTATTGGAATTATTTGAGAATGCATACTTTAATTCTTATCACTAAATAATGAACTGTACTAACAATTAAACACAAATATTAAGGAAGATGGAAATAAAAATGCTTAGCTATAGAGGTACGCAGAAACATTATCCTTAAAGATAGATTTCGCGTTCTTGAAGATCTTGACTTGACGCGTATGATCTTAACGTGTATAATCTCCAAAATTCAAATATAACACTCTTTTGCATGAATGTGTATCCACTATAAAAACAAGAGAATTGCTTCGAATATTTTTTACTGTTTGAAACTCACAAGACTCACAAAACAAGAGAGAAGAAAAGAAAATATTGTTTTTGTGTTACGAATAAAAGTGGAGAGAAGTTTATATAATGATATCTTTTATGATTAATTTACCTAATAATAATTAATTGGACCTGTAACAGCTAGTTGAAATACAACTATTACTTCAACTTATAATGGTTATAATGACTTACAACAGTTAGCTTGATCCCAACAGATAGATTGACTCCGACATAAAAGCTAAAAATAGGAGTGGAGATCAAGGACATTAACAATAGGGAATCAAATATGTGGGGACAGACGTGCTGGCCAAGAAGGCTAGTACTGCCTGGGGACATGGGATCTTTTGGCTGTGTACTGATACCCTAATGATTATGAATAATATATTCTTTGAAATTTACCGTTATTTAAATATATATATATATATTAATTATTAAATTAAAATAAATATTTACATGTTTTAGCAAGATGGTTGAAATTTGTTTTATTCTCATCACACATGTTTGGATGAATTAAAATATTCTAAACAAATAATAAAAGAATAAATGTGAATGTGTGATGAAGAAAAAATGTTAATACATAGCTTAAAGACAAAAAAAAATCAATAATTATGTCTATGAGACAAAAAAAAAAACTGTCAATACATAGCTTAAGAACAAACAAAATCAATAATTATGTCTATGAGACAAAATTTGTACTGTATAATTATTGGTTTACGACAAATTTGCAAAAGATAGTCATGAGAAAGAAGTGAAAATTATTGATTAATGTACACAGAATAGCAACAGAAGAGAAAAGTATACGATGCATGGGAAATGTGAGAAAATTCTGGCAGCAATGGGCACTCGGTGTTGCCGCCTATCAGATCATATATCTTGTCAACATCTACTGAAAACTATGTCATTTTTCTGATAAAACAGTTTTATTATGCTTCGTAAATTATTTTACATAGAAAATAATTTAATTTCTAAAAAGTAGAATCCTATGAGGAAACTAGCTAGTGTATTTTCCAAGCGTTCATCAATGATGAGAGTAACAAAACCACTTGAATCATGTGAATGTTGGAAGTACTTTTACATTTTCTTTTCAACTTTGCAGTAAAACAAACAGTGATGCATGTGAATCAACGCTTACTTTTTGAAATTTGTTCTTAGAAAGTTGCGCTGCTAGTCTTTTTCTTCTTTATCGTGAATCATGATGATGAAAACCAGAAGATAAGTTTTAGGACCGACCATTTGTTTTGTAATGATAATATATTTCATTCTTCAAGCTCATCAGAAACGTGTGAATCTGCAGATGATTCGCCTGACATATCTGCTGCGTGAAGTTTGTGATCATGATTCCCTTTCAGAAACAGGAAAAAAAGATTATACGTGATTCACGATTATTCAATATGGTTGATATAGATTAAGTCAAGCATTTATATAGATATCTCATTTAAAAATTTAAATAAAAACATAATTGAAATTAAATAATAATTTAATATCGTAAAAATTGATTGTTAAATTTAAAAAATTGTTTTAGTTGCTTTTTAAAAATAACATTGTATAATCACTTTTTGATGAGCATCTTCGTCACAACGATATATTTTAAATTAGTTTAGAAGAGTTTCTTTCAATTTATATATAAATTTTAATGGTTATGTATTAATTAATTGAGTTTAATAAAATAACAGAAAGTATAAACAATTGTTTATTACGTATTTCTATGTTAACGATAAATGATATTAATAAGTATTGAAAAATGAAAATCTATCATTTGACTTATGATTAGGTGTTAAAGAAAAAAAATAATAAGATGTGGATTAGTTGATTTTGAATATTGATAAATAAATTTATGCGAAAAATCCTCATCAACATTAAGAGGTGATATAGCATGGTAAACACATTTCTCTCTGATAAAGAGGTTCTAAATTTTAATTTATGGTTAGTTACTAGGTTTGTTAATAGATCAGATTTTAATCCGAACATGATATATGATAGTATTTTTTTTTTTTGGGTGATGAAGTATTTAGACTTTCGACCGACTAATATTCAACTGGCCCGTCCACCTATACCAGTTAATTCAAAATAAATTATGAGACGTCTATTTTGACTCGTCATTGATCTCTTGGATTTTGATACATTAATCCAAATTTGTTAATACATTTAATAAATAAGTCACATTAGGAGTTATCTTCATCCGTCTGATAATAAGTTGGTTCGATTGTAATATTGTACAATATTAATAATAGTATTATTTGCATTATTTATATGTATTTTAATTTTATAGAACTATATATATGTTATAAGTTAGTGTACTTCAAGTATATTATAAGAAGTATTTAAAAGACATCTTTTGAAGTTTGTAAATAAGTATATTTGACTTATGATTAGGTGTGAAAGAAAAAAATAATAAGCTTGATTTTGAATATTGATAAATAAATTTATACGAAAAATCCTCATCAACATTAAGAGGTGATATAGCATGGTAAACACATTTCTCTCTAATAAAGAGGTCCTAAATTTTAATTTATGGTTAGTTACTAGGTTTGTTAATGGATCAGATTTTAATCCGAACATGATATATGATAGTGTTTTTTTTTTTTGGCCGATGAAGTATTCAGGCTTTCGACCGACTAATATTCAACTAGCCCGTCCAGGTATACCAGTTAATTCAAAATAAATTACGAGACGTCTATTTTGACTCGTCATTGATCTCTTGGATTTTGATACGTTAATCCGAATTTGTTAATCCATTTAATAAATAAGTCAAATTAGGAGTTATCTTCATCCGTCTGATAATAACTTGGTTCGATTGTAATATTGTACAATATTAATAATAGTATTATTTGCATTATTTATATGTATTTTAATTTTATAGAACTATATATATATGTTATAAGTTAGTGTACTTCAAGTATATTATAAGAAGTATTTAAAAGACATCTTTTGATAAAAAAATAAATATATAAAAACATTTTTTAAAATTTGGATATGCATATTTCTAAAGAGAAAAAAAATCGAAATTATCTCTTAATGAACGGCATGGTCTTACAATCGAGTAAGTATTTCAATATCTATTAAATAATTCAATTATTCAATTATAATCCTAATTCGGATGGTTGAATCGATATTCAGATGTGGATTGAGTTCTAAAACATTCGATACATAATTTTATCCAAATTTAATCCAACAAACAATATATATATATATATACTTAACACAAATCAAATCCGATTCGTTGAGAAGCTTAATAATCGCTATAACTTTTATCATCGTTTTTTTTTAAAGTAAATCATCTTAAATTTTTTTTATATATTTTAAATAGAAAGAGGTAAACGGAAAGAGAAGATAAAAAGAAAAGAGAACACATGACCGAGAGAGGCTTTAAAACCTAAATATAGTTTCGGCTAACAAAACGGAATATAGATTTCTTGTTTGGTACAGTGTCATGAGAGATATATAGTACAAAAATCAATTTCATCGTTAAATAGTATAAAAAAACAAATATTTTATTTTTATTTAAAAGTGAAATAAATCTTTGTGTCATGTGTTTTTTATAGTACTGTACGAGACAATAACTTTTTTGGAAAATGAGAAAAAATAAAGATTTTTTTTTAAATAAAAGAAACCGTGACTTTTCTGCAAACATTTGCTTTATTAAATAAGGAAATATAATGTATGGCTTTTTTGCTGTCTGCAGATAAATACACATAATAACCCATATCGATTTAGAAAGAAACAAAACTTGGGCATGCGTGTACTGCGACCATGCAAATGGTTAATCATCGACTATAAAGGTTGGTCCATATTTTTTTCTAATAAAAAAATAGCTCATTGTTTGGTATCACGGGCTCCTGTCTTCTTAAACACGGGGTACACAAGAGTGACAAAAGAAAACAGAACCTTAGATTCAGAATGATGTGTAAGTCTGTGTATATTTAATATATGTTTTTGGGTTGTAATTTATAAAGAATCATGTTTCCATGGATCCGGTTTCGTGAGAGTATATTACGGATGGTTAATTTTTTATTATAAAAATTGGTCCATATTTTTTTCTAATAAAAAAATAGCTCGTTTGATATCACGGATTCATGTCCCCTTAAACACGAGGTACACATGAGTGATTAAAGAGAACAGCTCGAACCCACAATCTTAGATTCAGAGTGATGTATAAGTCTCTGTATACTTAATATATGCTTTTGAGTTGTAATTTATAAAGAGTCATGTTTTCACGGATCCGGTTTCGTGAGAGTTAATATAAAATCAAGAAACTTTACTAATAATCACGGGAACTGCAGTAATAATTACATATTTAAATGTTTTATTTTTTAATCAATTACTACTATAGTTCTTTGTAATTACCAATAAAATTTTTCGATTCTGTGGAATCAAAATTCATTCATAAAATGTTCAAAATGTCACGTGATAAGAAAGTTATCAATTTAATCATACATCTATTAACTGTGATTATTATATATAAGAGTTTATAATGTACAAATGTGTTTACACCCTTACCACTATATGAATCACCAGTCATTCTCTTTATCTTTATTATTTTATTTATTTAATAAAATAATATTATTATTAATTTAATTAAATTATTAATAAATATATTTTTTTAAAATTTGATATTATTCATGTTCCTAAATTACCTTATGTGACAAAAATATTTACACCATTGCCACTATATAAATCACCCGTCATTTTTTTTTATATTTATTATTATTTATTTGATAAAATAATATTATTATTAATTTAATTAAATTATTAATAAATATTATTTTTAATTGTTTATATTTTATTATGATTAAAATTAATATATTTATATTATACAAATAATAAAGTAAAAAAAATATCTTCAAATAGTCAAATAGCACTCATATATTTTTTTAATAATTTTAATATTTTAAAAAAATTATTATTTATTTACTTAAACATATCAATTAATTTTACACCATTTTAATATAATTTTTATTAAAAACTAATTAACTTTTATCTTTTACTGAAAAGTACTTTTGAATCCCAAAAAGGAAATCGTCGTAGATTCCCTCGTCTATGTTAAAAATGAAGTTTCTAGTAACAATAAAGTATATTAGTTGGGACATGCACCTTTTTTTGGACTTTCTGAAAAGATCCATCATTTTGTCAATGTCACAGTAGTTAAGAGACAGTAAAAATATATATATTTCGTCCCAAAAAAATATACTTTTCGTCCTAAAAATATATGGTGTATTTAAGTATTTTATTTACATTTTTGACTTTTTAACAGTATTAACAAAGTCTTTACCATTACTATTTGAAAAGGTTTTTGTCTAGTACAATACAATAAAAGATATATGGTATAATAAATTATTATGCTTTATATCTCTTATAGTACTGTAGTAGACAATAATTTTTTACTATTTGATTTTAATTGAGTAATTTCGATGATTTCAATCGGTGACATCAACAATAACAAAAATAAATTTCATTCGCATTACAAAAGAAATTATAGAAATCATGTGTGTGCATGTTTTTCAAATAATTTAAAAAACAAACAAACAAAAGAAAAGAATAAAGGATTTCAATGACGATTTTACATATTGAAAAAAATGGGGTTTAGGAGATCTACATATAAACATAATTTCGCAGCTTACAACGTTGAGTACTCTTTTTAAGGTACGCGTGTTGTTAAATTTTTATGTAATCATTTTTCTTTTCCCTCTCCATTATAAAGATCAAATTGAAAAAAAAATCAACATTAAAAGTTTGATTGATACAATTGAAAAACTAATGACGAAAAATGCATTTTACTCTTATCTTAATTTTTTAAAAAAAAATTAAGATATTCTTATAACTTTTAGCAAATTTTTGGCATAAACCTTTTGAATACATTGGTGCGTTACAAATTTTTTTATAAAATAATATTAATTAATTAATTAGAATAAAAAATAATTAATATAATATAATATAAATATAAATATTAATTAATTAATTTTTAGCATAGTTTGATACTTTTACTTACTCTTTAGAGCATGATAATTATAATTTTATAAATATTAATTTAGATTTATATATAAATGATATGGAGTATAATTTATATTTTTATATTGTTGTAACTTGTAAGTAATTAATTAAACAGTTTGTAATTAATACTAAACTAAATAACATGTAATATATATTTATGAAGTGTAATGATATCACAACAAGAATACTAGCTTAGTGGTTAAAACTTATGAAACTCATTAAGTAATGGGTTTGAGCCTTTAACTTGCATTTTTTTCTTTTAATTTTTAAGGTTTTTTAAAAAATTTCATGGGGCGTACGCTTGAGACGTAAAAAAAATGCACGTTCCGAAAAAGAAATGCCTAACTTCAGGCGCTCCAGGATGTTTTTGCTTGACCTCGCCCTTGGACGCTCCTTGGACTAGCCCCGAGAACTTCGATGAAAACACTGAAATAAAAAGTAACTCATGATCGATGATTGCATGGCAATCCAATGAAGTTTTGATTTATTGGTAAAAAAAGATACAAATTGATATCACGGGACTATAAGGTTACAAGTTTGACTTCCACCAATATGTGGCTTATTTGTTATCATGGGCTTACTTGTTTGATCAAATCAATTATTGTACTTTCAATAAAAAAAATATTTCTTACGTTTCTACCTATGCAACATAGAATGAGGAAAAAAAACAAAAAGTAAAAAAACAATATCTTGATTAAAGGTTTATTGAGTTTTTGTGTTACACAATAGAAGATACTATTATGTGGTGTTTGTTTTTTTTGAAGTGTTAAGTATTGAATATTGAATGAATATCTGAATAGCGATGAACCAATAAGAGATAGTGCTTGAATACTGAATGATTAAATGTTTAGACTGTTTGATAACTGAACGGATTGAAACATTTTAATATGTGTATTTTCCGTTTTTAACCTTTTAACTGTTAAGAACATGATTGTTTGTTGCAAATAAAAGTCAACTGCTGATCTAAACAAAGTTTGCGTGTTTCATCACAAAAATATTCCCAATTGCTTTTTTTTTTTAAATGGATTGAACCATAATACCAGTTTATTTGAATAACCAATTTTAAAATAAAAATAGCTTGGGTTAACAATGAATACATATTACTTAATGCTTAAATAATCAATAAAATTATATAAAATTCTTTAAAAAATCACAAATAAAATTAATTTAATGCTTATCTCTTTCGCTCTACAGAGAGAACGTGAAAATTTTAATTTATGCAATTATGATTCGACAACAAAGGCAATCGATTCAACGATCACGATAGTCCCATCCATATCATATCCAATTTACCCGTCCACATTACTGAAATTTAATTTTCATTATTGATTTGTTTCAAACTTAAAAGGAAAAAAAAGAAAAGAAATAGTAAAACACAAAGAAAGAGGAAAGGAAAAAAAACGAAACAGTCAAACATAAAGAAAGAAAGAGGAAAGGAAATAAAAAAGAAAAGAAATACTCCATTTGTCCCATAATTTTAATCTCTTATCACTTTTTTTACTTAAGTTTGACTTTAATTATTATATATATATTATTTTAAAAATATGAAAAAATATTTTTTAAAAACTTTTAAACTCTATTTTTATATATATGAAGAAAAAAATTATTCATTTCATTGACTAAATAGTAAACGTGACAAAAATTATGGGACAGAGGGAGTAGTAAAAGAAGAAGCTGTAATCAACGAAAAAGGAAATAACCTTTACAAAATTTTCAATCGATGTTTCTCCTTCTCTCGATCTATCTTCTCTTTTCTAAGCTTTTTTGACCGGCTACTCTTTTTTCCGCCGCAACTCCATCTGGATCGAGTTCACCTTCTTTCGCTACCGGCATTGCCATGAACGTTACCAACCATCTCGCTGCCGGCACTACCAAGAAGGTTGCTGACCATCTCAGCCTCTTCCCTTTGACCGGAGCCTCTGCTAAGGACGTCGTCTTCGGTGTTGCAGGTTAAGGCAGATGGGTCAGGTTGAGGCTAATGGGTTTTGGTGATTGAGAGGGTATTTGTGTAATTTTGATAATTTAGTGAGGACATTTTTGTCCAAAATAAATCTGAATGGTATTAAGACTTCATTTTAGGTATGATTCAATCAAACCTATTAAGTGTCTATTCTAATTGATTAAGATGTGGTGTCATTATGTGGTCCATTAAGTGCATACAAACACAGCCTTAGAGTTATTCAACGCAGGTTTACATTAATTAGGGCTTACTGAGTTTTGTCGCAACACAAGCTAAGTGTTGGTCTACTTAGTGAGACATAAAGGGATCTCAATAGAGTAATTTATTTATAGTGGGCCTAATACTCTAATATGTTTAATATGAGCTAGCTAGTGTAGGCTATAGTTGACATTTGGGCCTGTGATTGGTGGGCTATTGGATCACTATAAAAAGGAAGGCTAAGTCTCATTCTTCTATTCTCAACACTCATTCCTCATCTCTCACCCATTGAGAGCAAGAGCTAAGAATCTACGTATGCATCTAACTTTATATTTAGGTGTTTTTCATCTCATTTATAGAGATCTTTGATTATGGATTGAATCTATATGGATAAATCGTTACATATGGTATCAGAGCCTCCATAAATGAGTTTAAAATCCTAATTAAAGATCAGTTAATGATTTAATCAAGATTAATAGAAAGTTTTTCTTTTAAGGGTTTTGGTTGTGTTGATTTAATTGATTTCTAGTTATATGCTAAATTAAGGTTAATTGAATCTATGGTGTTCATAAGGTGTTGGAACACTAATCTAATCATTATAAATCCTTAATTGATGTTTGGATCTAAGGAAAATCGGATTTGAGAAAGAAAATGACAAGAAAATCGCTTAAAAAGGGCAATTTCTGAAGCTGTTGTCGACTACAACGAAGCTATAATCGACTACCCTTCAGATAAAGGCAAATGATAGTCGACTAAAACTTCATGGTAGTCAACTACCATATGAAGGATTATTAGACAGAGGTTTCCAATAGTCGATTACACCCTACAACTTTTTCCCCCCACTTTTGTCATATTTCTTCATAAAGTGTTCTGATTCAATTCTAAATCAAATTAAAACCATTTTGACTTGTATATGTGTTGCTCCACGTGTATATAGTGTTTCTCATGAGGGTTAAGATCTACCAACAATCCTCGGACCCAACCGTATAGGGAGCAACACCCCCCATTGGGGCATTGCTCTGAACCTCGTATTCGGGAAGGTGGACATTACTCATACCTCAACAATTACTAACAATGTAATTAGCATGAATATGATTTTAGAGACAAATTTAACCCTTTGTCTTCAAATCAAATCAGAACCTATTGTTTTGTGTGGGTAATATAAAGTATATCCCGGTATGGGAAAGTTTCATGGATTTAGTTGAAATTGTAGCTGCCAAATTGGCTTTTTTCGAATGGATTTGTAGAATATTAGTCCTATACAATAGTGTAATGTTTTTGATTCTAGTATGTGGCCATACATTCCAATGTGGTGATTGTGTATTGGAATTGAGAGTGTCACATATGAAGCATGATTGATAAGTGAATGACCCAAGTTCTCTATACACCCAAAGGTGATAGATTTACGAAGGTTGGAATAGATTTTTATGGCATTTGCCATGTGGAAGGTTTCATTATTGCATGTCATAAATTTTTCCCAAAGGTGTTTACATGATGATGTGTATGAGCTCTCATGAGAATGTACTCATTTATGGTTTTGGACTATATTATTGCACCACAATTTGCTAATAAAGTTGCAATGTTTAACTAAATAAGTAACTCTTAATTTAAAGTCACATTTTACTATCAAGAAACAATAAGGTAACCTTTAAAATTCAGATTGGTTAGAGTTTCATAAAGTTAAAAAGGTAATGTAGAGTTTTTTTATTGAGATGACAAACATAGAATTGACAATTAATAAGGATAAACCTGCATAACATAATGACAATAGTTATGATTAAGTAACTTGTTTAATGATGCATGGATTAAGTTTGACCATGCGTACCTGCTAACCATTAAAAGATACCGAGAGTCATTGAATACTTAGATATGTTCAATTTTGCATAAGTTAAATTCCATAAAGTATCACAGAGAAGAATGTGTTTGGGAGTACATAATAAAAATAATCATTTTTCAAATTAAGAGAAAATCTCAGATTACCTTACTTGTTTCCAAAACAAGTATCAAGATAGGCAAAAGAGATTAATCTAGTGCTTCTAAATTTTTTCAGGATAATAATAAAGAACTTGATCATATTAGCAATGTAGTGGGTCTTAAAGATGTTTTTCTTATAAAGTGAAATTAAATGCTTCCTATGTATAAAGAAAGATCATGAGAAAGGAGATTGCAATAAAAGTAAAAAAACTTGGATAAAGGATTGTGATCGTGAGGGTAATTTTTTGCTTTTGTTCTAAGTGAATCTAATGTAACTGAAGCCTAATTTAGTGTGGTGGATAGAGAGTGGTAATTGCGTTGCTTTTACCATACATGGATTCATAATAACGGAAAATCCAAATAAAGAAGAGTTTGAACTCACGGTTGGCAACAATGATGAGATGAATATAAAGTTCATAGTAGTAACTGGTTTAAATTTATCTTTTGGATTTAAACTACTTAGGGACACAATTTATATATGATTCTAGTGTGAAATTCATTTTTTGTCTTCATGTTTTGGAAAAGATTGGCTACATTTTTATGATAAAGATTATAAAGTTAAATTAACTTTTTATTTGAAAGTTATTATCCATTGCACCTTGTTCTATGGATTGCATAGATTGTGTGTTAAGCTCCAAATAAAGTCCATAAAATCTTATATAAAGTTACATTATTACCAAAATATCTCTAATTAAGGAAAGTTTTCTATGATTGTGGCATAAATATATTGGTCACTATTATGGGGAGACAGTGAAAATGATGATAAAGGAATACATCAGGCATACTCTCAACTAGACGTGTGTTGACTTGTTTAAGGTAAATTAGCCAAGATAAAGAAAGTTGTACATATTGTAAATTTGATCTTTTGGAAGTCATCCACACTTATTTTCAATAAACCTTGTCCAACTATGTTGTGTAAGTGAAAAAACTTGTATCATTCATTGATGAGCAATCCGTTTGTGTACACATGTTCTCAATTAAAGGAAAATATTATTTTCTTGACAAGTTCAAGATTTTAGGACTGAATTTGAGAAACAGTTAGGAACGATCATCAACATCAATTGAATATGATCAGTAAAGTGAGTATTTTGACAAATTTGAAGTTTCAGGAAAGTTTAAAGGTTTGTTTGCTATATGTTTAAAGGATATAGTGACTCGTACACTATATTAGGTTGTCCTGAACATAAAGATATGGCAGAAAGCGAGATTACACATTAAAGGTTGTGAAAAGATAGTTGTTATCAGATCATTAAGGATAGTGAGGATGTTTAGATAGCAAATGGGAGCCTAAAGTTTGCATCGCTACATTGTTTTGGCAATAAAATTTTCTTAAGAGCCTAAAGAATCCAGATCACTGGGTTGACGCTTAAAAATTCATAAGGTACCTGAAAAGATCCCAGGATTTCAAACTAGTTTATAAAATGTTCTCAATATCTTGATATAGTGAAGAATATGGATTCAAACTTTACCATTTTTCAAGATAAAAGAAAGTTTTCATCAGACTATATGGTTGTGGTGGCAGAAAGTGCTAGTTTAGAAAGTGTTAAGTAGACACTTGTTTTTTCTATGATGTAGCTAAGATTGTGGCATGGTTTAGGCTGCCACACAAGCTACTTCATTGAAGAATCTAGTTCCTGAGTCACTTTTGGTTATCTCTGTTGCTAGGTCCATGCAGTTATACTGTGATATACAGTTGGTTGCATAGATAAATATTTTTTCAAAATTAACCACAATTAATGTTGGTAGTGGGAGAATGTTAGAGTTATCCCACGTATGGACTTACATTAGTTGGGGCATATTAAGTTTTATCACAACACCGGTTAAGTGTTGGTTTACTTGGTGAAACATAAAGGGAGCCCAATAGAATATTCTATTTACAATGGCCCTAGTACTCTAATTATGGGTGTTCAAACTGTTGAATCAATTGAAACGGGTCAGCTAAAATTTTAATCGACATTTTCGATAGAAATACTTTTTAATCGTTTCGACTGATCAAACTTTGTTCAACCGACATTAACCAACCGATTTTAGTTCGAACGGTTATCGGTTAATTGTGACAATTCAGTTTGATTTTTTTTGTAAAGATTGTTAATCTTGATCTGTAGAATTGGAACCTGTTTACAAATTCATGAGTTATAAACATTACAATTTACAATTAGGGCTTTACTTTACAATTGAGATTAAAGACACCTAAATTAGTGAATTACAATAAATACTAACCCATAAGCTAAGCTAAGCATGGATCACTTGTTTACAAAATTACAACCAACTGACCAAGGCTTTACAAATGAGATTAAAGGCAGAGAATTACGATCAATCCAAAGCACCTGTTTACAAAATTACAATCAAGGCTTTACAACTGAGATTGGCACATGACTTTAAGAAAATATATAAAATATATAAAACACAATTAAAGCATAAATAGTCCAAAAAATTTAACCAATTTCATATCCATAAGACATAAGAGTATTTTGTCTAACTTTAATAAAACAAGGCCACAAAGCAAAGTATTTATATTAATGTATGTGTATGATCAACTTTGAAATTGTTTAAGACACAAAATATCATTTTGTAGATGCCATTTGTTGTTCTATCTCAAGAATGGAAGTACTATTTTGATTAAATCATTTTGGATTATTAAAACAAACGCCACTTCAACCTATCTCAAAACTAATACTGAGAAGATAAATAGGTATAGCCGTATAGATACCAATCGAATAAACATAGAATCGAAAAAATTAAAGGAAAAAAAAGTGTTATTTTAAATGGGTTTGAAGTTTTCAAAGTCTGTCAGTGAAAAAAATTCAGTTAATATCTGTAAGGACCCCGACCCACTTACATGATATTGTTCCCTTTGGCAACCTGTGCCTCACGATTTTAAAAGACTTCGTGCAAAGAGGGGTTGAACATCACTTATAAATAGCCCAGCAACTTCCTCTCTAGCTGATATAGAATACTAAGACATCTCATGTCTCTCCCACTCGAGGCACAGCATCCTCGCTGTGTGGACCCCTCATCAAGCAACCCGCTACGCAGCGGTGTCCCATACCAACTACGGCCCCAGGTTTTCGAGAGTCGGCTCTGATTACACTGTAAAGACCCTAACCCACTTGCATGATATTGTCCACTTTGGCAACTCATGTCTCATGGTTTTAAAAGGCCTCATGCAAGAGGGGTTGAACATCACTTATAAATAGCCCAGAAACTTCCTCTCTAGTCGATGTGGGATACTAAGACATCCCACATCGGCTAGAGAGGAAGTTGTTGGGCTATTTATAAGTGATGTTCAACACCTTCTTGCACGAGGCCTTTTAAAACCGTGAGGCACGGCTTGCCAAAGCGAACAATATCATGCAAGTGGGTCGGGGTCCTTACAGTGGTATCAGAGCCGACTCTCAAAAGCCCGGGGCTATAGTTGGTGTGAGACACCACTGTGTAGTGGGTTGCCTGATGGGGGGGTCCACACAACGAGGACATTATGCCTCGAGTAGGGGAGACATAAGATGTCTTGGTATCCCACATCGGCTAAAGAGGAAGTTACTAGGCTAATTATAAGTGATGTTCAACCCCTCTTTGCATGAGGCATTTTAAAAATGTGAGGCACGGGTTGCCAAAGCGAAAAATATCATGCAAGTAGGTCGAGGTCCTCACAGTGGTATTAGAGCCGACTCTCGAAAGCCCGGAGCCGTAGTTGGTGTGGGACACCGCTGCGTAACGGGTTGCTTGATGGGGGGTCCACATAACGAGGACATTATGCCTCGAGTGGGGGAGACATGGGATGTCTTGGTATCCCACATCGGCTAGAGAGGAAGTTGCTGAGCTATTTATAAGTGATGTTTAACCCCTTCTTGCATGAGGCCTTTTAAAACTGTGAGGCACGGGTTACCAAAACGGATAATATCATGCAGGTGGGTCGAGGTCCTTACAATGGTATCAGAGTTAACTCTTGAAAGTCCAGGGCCGTAATTGGTGTGGGAAACCGCTCCGTAGCGGGTTGCTTGATGGGGGTCCACACAGCGAGGACGCTGTGCCTCGAGTAGGGGAGACATGGGATGTTTTGGTATCCCACATCGGCTAGAGAGGAAGTTGCTGGGCTATTTATAAGTGATGTTCAACCCCTCATTGCATAAGGCCTTTTAAAACCATGAGGTATGGGTTGCCAAAGCGGAAAATATCATGCAAGTGGGTCGGGGTCCTTACAATTTCCTAGAGTTTATGGTGGAGGGAGACAAAATAATAGAAAAAGAGAGAACATGAGAGAGAGAACACTATTTACAAAAATTTAAAAAAAAATTATATACAACTATGTAACTATAATACAAGTGTTAAAAACCCTTAAACTAGAGAATCAAACCTATGTGGACGACTGGTCGTTGTGCGTATGAGCATTTTCCCTTTTGACAGATCACAAATCTGTTATTTGTAACACAAGCCAAGAAAGAAAGTTAGCCCTTTTTGAGAGATTTGTTATCTATAACACAAGACAAGAGAGAAAGTTAGCCGTTTTTAAAGATTTGTTATCTGTAATAGAAGAAAGTGAGAGAGTTAGAGACCAAACGAAATGGAGATTAAAGAGAGACAAAGAAAGTGAGAGAGATAGAGATGGAAGAGAAAGCGTACGTAGGTGGAAGACTGGACGTTGTACCTCATAACTGTGGTCTGTGAGCCTTTTTTCTTTTGATAGATCAAAAATCTGTAAGTCTGTAATACAAGACAAGAGAGAGTTAGCCATTTTGATAGAGTGTTATATGTGTTACAAGAGAGAGAGTTAGAGACCAAACAAAAGAGAGACTAGAGAGAGAGACGAAGAGAGTGAGAGAAATAGAAATAGAAGAGAGAGCGTACCTCAAGGCTTAAGTTGATGGTAACGAATAACGGAAACGGAAATTGATCGAAATAGAATAGAGAATATGAGGAGTGTTAGGGATTTAGGAGTTATACTTTAGCCGTTTAGGGTTGATTCTATGACAGTGATGGTAACTGGTTAGATTCCCGTGAGTGAGGACAAAGGTGGTAGTGTTTCAACTACCTGCAGCCTGAAATTTCAGAGAATAGCATGGCAGCGTGGGTAAGTGGGCTAAGGGTAGATCGTGGGAGTGATAGACTGAAGAGGAGAACTGGAGAATTGAAGACTAAAGAGAGTTTATATAGTGGGGTGACTTAAAGGTTTTATTTATTATTTAATATATATTATTAATATTTAATTTAATTTCATAAATTAATTAAATTCTTATCCTGTTTATCGGTCGAAACGGTTAAGAAATTTTTTAACTGTTGACTGACCGATATACCGATTAAGCTTAATTGGTTAACTGAATTAATACCAAATGCATTTAATCAACCCGATTTAACCTAATCCGATCTGTTAATCAGTTTTAACCATTTGTTAAACACCCCTAACTCTAATGTATTTAATATGGACTAGTGTAAGCTATAGTTAACTTTTAGGACATGTGATGGGTGACCTATTGGATCACTATATAAATGAAGGTTAAGTCCCCATCTTCTATTCTCAACACTTGTTCCTCATCTCTCACCCATTGAGAGCAAGAGCTAAGGGAGAAAAACAAAGGGAAAGATCTAGATCATGTTCTTGATCTAAGAAGTTTATCAAGAAAGAGATTGCTCATGTTATACGGATTCCGTTGCACTATGGATATGGAGTTAAGGAAGTAAGGTATGCATCTAACTTTTTATTTAAGTGTTTTTCATCTCATTTATGGAGATATTGGGCTATGGATTGAATATATATATGGATAAATCCTTATAGATAATCCTCTCTCTTTCTTTTTAATTCTTTACTCTTTGGTCTGAACGAGATTCAATCCAAATCTCTTGTACGACGACAAAAGACTTTACTAACTAAGCTATCTAAAAACAACCAATCTGATTATGATTACACGACAATGACTTGTTTATCAAATGGAAATGGAATTAGAGAGTATTTTAATTGAATAAGAGATTAATTAGTTGGTTAAATAGTTAGTTAGTTAGAATGGTAGTTGGCTAATCCTTGTATTCATCCTTCATTGCGGCATTGTGCACCAATTTGCGGAATCAATGAAAAAACAATAAACATTTAGTTTTGTAATTTCTCTCTTTTTTTTAATCCTTTTTAAGGATTTGGTCACTAACCATTAATTAGTGTCAATTATCTTTATCTTTCCTACAATTCACCATCAAAATCTATATTCATCTCCGTTACCATCAACAATCATCATCCACCAAAATCTTGATGGAAACATGCATCTACAGTTATTTCTTAGTTCATTGACTTTGGTGTTTTGCCTAAATTTTAAATGGACGAGTCAACGTTTTCTAACATCATTAGATTCGGTTCAAATATTTGCTTCTGATGCAAACGTGTACAGTAGCAACCTCCTGAAAGGTTAAGTTTCTATTAATTAATAATTACGTTTAAGTTTCTATTGAGGACCTTTAACTTGTCGGCGGTCGGAGCAGGTAACTACAGGAGATAGAATTACTTTTCGTATCTCGATGTAGCATTGGTTGTTTAAATATAATTTAAACAAAACTTTTAAAGTTAAAAGCTTTTAAAATTTTAAATTTAATGATTTAAGCTTCGTTTAAATAATTGCCAAACAAAATTTATGAGTGAAACAAAAACCAACTTTTCAATTTAGTTTCTTCTCATGTTACGAAAAGGAAGCTAGTCAAGCAACGCAACAAAGATATTATTGGAATCCTTAATTCTATCATTTTTTTACACCACCAATAATCAATAAAAAAAACTTAATTCTACTTACTGCATGATCAAATAATAATTTTATTAAAAAAATTATTTATTAGTCAAACTCCCTTAAGTGTTGTTCAGTTATTAATTAACTGTCTGAATGGTACTAAAAGGGAGAAGATTATTTCCAGTAATTTAGAGAAAATTTCTTCAAATGCATTATTGGATAGATACCACGTCATCCATAGTATTGATGTGACATTCATCCAATGATACACTTGAGGAAAATTTACCATAAAATACTGGAGAGCATCTTAATTCGTACTAAAATACGAGAAAAACAAGAGTTTCTTTAAGAGTGCTCTAATTAAACAATGAGCAATATTAATTATTATAATATTTATAATAATATTAACAATATACTAGTTATAATAATAAAATAATAAATAATAGTATTTTATAATAATTAATACATTACTTTTATTATTTTATAGAGGTGACAAAATTTGACTCGACCCGAAACCCGACCCACCAAAACTTGAAAAATGCAATAAAATATTATGACCTAAGACTCGAACAACCCGAAACCGAAATGACCCGTGACCCGATTGATCAGAGACCCAACAAACTTGAAACCTGATTGACCTGAAATCCAAGAGACCTGTGACCCGAAAACTGAACAATCGAAAACTCAAACAACTCGTGCCCAAGCGGACAGTTACCCGAGATCCAAACTTACTTGATATTTTTGAAAGAGAAAAACTAATTATTTATCATTTTTATAAAGTAATGGTATCAAGTATAAAAATATCGGTGGCCAAGTATTAAAGTTAAACGATTCAAAATGAACATTATTTATATATAAATCAAAGTTAAAATAGTAAACTAGATTTTAGTATAATTCTTTTTTTTTCAAAACAAAGATATCAAGTTGACATGAACAATTGAACATTATGGATCAACTTGAATCTACTTGAAACTTAAGTTGACCTGATTCGAGACCCGAGTAACCCGAGACCCGCATGACCCGAAACCCGATTGACTTATAGTTAGAGCGACCCGTGATCCGATTGACCCAAGACCCACATGACCCGAACGACCTATGACCCAAATGACCCGAAACCTAAAGTGACCAGACTCGAACCCGAATCAACCCACCCATTTGCCACATCTATTATTTTATATTATTATGATTATTTTATAGTAATATAATTATTTTATATTAAATATATTTATTATTAATATTATTTTTATAATAAATACTCACTCTGTCCCAATTTATATGTTACAGTTGAATTTTTGAAGCAATTTTGACTCTAAATTTTCTTGAATATAATATGTTATCAATTTAAAATTACAAAGAAATAATTTTTTAATATTTGTGAACTTTATGAAATTATATTTGTAAAATTTTAATTAATTTCTTAATTTAATTAATATGGGGGTTTTTTGAGAACAAAAGCGTGTTCAAGAGTTGATCCCTTAGCTGTAATCTCAATATACCCACTTGATCTTGAACGGTGGCATCCAAAACTCATATATATACAAAAGAGAAAATCTTATCACATTCATGAAATTAACGTAAAAATTAAATAAAAATCTCATGACCATAGAAAACTTATCAATCTAATTATATATCGATGTAAAATTCTAATTATTCAAATTTGAATTTTATAGACTCAATTCTCTAAGAAACTTGTGTTCATGGACTTGATCTCTTTCTGAAGACAATATACAGAATTCGATTGAAACTACTTATATCACGCACTAACAAATTAAGTCGATTAACAATAAAAAAGATATTAATTCATGGGACTATGCACATTAATTTTTTCAAAAAGCAATTTCAATTCCTGATTAATTTGTCAATGACGATGAAGTTGTTACAATCGAATTTTATATATATATATATATATATATATATATTGTTAGTAATAAAACAGTAAAAAGTAAATAAAGACAGAAAACTTACGTAGTTTGGAGTTAAAATTTTTATGTCCACGGTAATAGTGAGAGATTCAACTATAATAATTAAAGTATAAATTAAGAAAGATAAAACTCCCTAAACCTGAATCTCAATACACCTAAATCTAAGTTATCATAAATTTAATAGAAAAAATAAAATAATTTAAAAAATTCAATTATTTACAAAACTCTGTTCGTTGTCCCACTCTGTCTGCTTCTCATTTTGCCAGAAAGAAAACCCAAAAACCACTTATATAGAAATAGTAACCCAGGAATAACAATCTTTCTTAAACTTGATTTCTTATGGGTGCTGCCAAGCTCTTTTTTCGTTTCTTTTAATTGGATTAGGACTAGTACAGCCCACAACTTGTTTACTTACACCAAAACACCCACTTGTAGGCATTGACGTGGTTACTATAATAATGGGCTTTTCCTCCTCTCTTTTTTTTCTTTCCAAAATCTCAAGCCATCTGATCTTTTGAAGGTTTATTAATTTGTTCTTATAACGCTTACTGTTTAGATCAAGAAGTGAAGATTACGCTCAACCAAAGGGGAATCTAATCTGTGGGGATCGATAAATGGTGGCCACAGAAGGCTAGTAGCCTGGGACATGGGATTACTTTTGACTTTGTGTACCACTCATTTTTACTAGCTCCTCCCACTTTCCTAAGGCTGGTTATTATTTTCTTTATGCATGCACTATACCCATTTCATGAAAGAAAGAAATTCAATATCATTTTTTTTTGTTGTTGCTTAAAATAGGACATCGCCCTATTTTAATTTTTACCATGAAAATTGACTGGTTAGTAATTTAATTAATAAACAGAGAAAATTATAAATTAATTAAAGAGAACTTGACACCCGTAAGCAAGACATACATCATCCAAAAACTACGGACATCGCCCGACCAAGTAAGGAATCCTAACAAAAGAGGACCTATCCACATTGATTTAAAACTGGTCTGGCCACCATTACATAAATTAAATTAATGGTGGGCTTATTCTTTTTAGTGATGTATACTACTAATCTTTTGGATTACAAAAAATGCAAATATATATATATATATATCAATAATCAGTGACTTTTTTTTGGTTACTTTTGAAATATATATTCATGTACACGTGAAAATGCAATGACATTAATGCTTTATTGAAAAACAGTAGCGGTGCTACGAAAATTATAAATATCAACATGTAATGTACGAGCTAGAGAATATAATCATGTAGCTTTTTTTTTCTTTCTTGTTTTAAATTTTCTTTTTTTTATAGAACTAATTTATATTCCTCTCGTCCTGCAGTGATTATTACATTTATTATTCATTCAATTAAATTGTTTTTTTTCTATGTTAAATTCATAAAATAAGTATTTGTTTTTATAAAGCATACATGATAAGTTTTTTAAACTTATTTTTTTATATAATTTTAGGTCAATAAATAATATTTATAAAAAATAAAATAATTTAAAAAAATAGAATATGATGATAATCAATTTGGGATGAAAAAATATAAATTTTTTAATTAAGAGAACCGTGACTGTGAAATAACATTGTATATGTATATGTATATATATGGCTCAAGATCAAGATAAAAAATATATCCCCAACTTGAAGAAAAAGATCAAGATCAAGCTCAAGAATATGTGTGTTAATCTTATCTTCAAAGTGTATATAATTATAATTCTAAGGAAAAAATTTGCAGCTGGTACACTATTGTGCGTTAATTAGGATCATGAAAAGCAAAGGCAAGAGCGTTGTTGGCTTGTGACACATAAATAATGGGAGGTGAAAACGAGGTGTATATTAATCCACATCAGGCTCCCATCTTTTTTCTCTCTCTTCAAGTCAGAGTTGCAAGGCCTTACAAAGCAATATTGGCCCATTATACCAGAGTAAGACACTCATGACCACCACCCCATCAAATTATTTTCAGTTCATATAATCGAATGAGCTTCCATTGTGGACTTGTGGTACCCTATGCTGATCCGCTCTTCAAATATCAAAGCCCCGCTTGTTTAAAATATTGTCTTCTTCTATCTTCTATCTTCTATCTCTCTTGAGCTCTTTCTCTTTTTTTTGTTTTTTCTTTCAATTTCCAATCAGGTTAGTGATGTAATTTTTTTTATTTGGGGTTACGAAGGTATATGAATTTTTGGTCTGATTAATTCTATATAATTATTATAAATCTTTATGTTAATGTAAATTTTCGCTGTACGGATTGTATATAACCCTAGCTAGTAAGCATATATATTACATATTTTCATGATTAATTGTTTTTATTTCCAAATTGACTTTACATACTGGCTGTAAAATTGTTACTGTTTTTCAGGTGGAGGACCCAAGCTGAGAAATTCACTAGGGTTTGTCATTACATGAAGTGTTGAGCTGATTTAGGGTTTACGATTAAAGCTATCGATACACATATATATGGTAATGGACAGAGAAGAGAACTACACGGTACTGTACCATATAGCCTTTCTTTTTTGTACTGTTTGTATGCTTTTACTGATAAATCTTTTCATCAGTACCATGTTGTTTTGCTTCGAACTTAATATTTTCTTGTTGCAGCCAAGTTTTGATTGCTCTCCTCTAGAACTTCACCATCTCCATCATCAACAACAACAACAGCAACATCACCGCCACCTCATGAAGCCACAGAGTAATATTGATGATAACAGCAATGGAACGATCGATTATATGCTCAATAATAATCATCATCATCAACAACAACAACAATTATCTCCCGGGTTTTGTACTACTACTTCTTCAACTTCTTTTGATAAATTGAGCTTTGCAGATGTGATGCAATTTGCAGATTTTGGACCCAAGTTGGCTTTGAATCAAACAAAGATCCCCGAAGAAGAACCTGGGATTGACCCGGTTTGTTTTCTTAAGTTTCCAGTTTTGAATGATAAGTTAGAGGATCAATCACTGAATAACATGGTTCCTCATCAACCTGGAGGAAATCATGATCATCAAGAGACGTTTAAAGGAGTACGAATGAGGTCTGAAAATAGGACAGGAGGAGGGCCAGAAGAGAAAAGGGGTACTATTAGAGAGGAGATGGAAGAAGCTAGAGTTTCGGATAACAGTAACTCGGGGCAGCAAGTACTCCGGTTTCTTGGAGAAGATAATCAAAACAAAAACCCTACAAATGAAGGTAAGAACAAGAGGAAAAGGCCAAGAACTATCAAGTCGAGCGAGGAAGTTGAGAGCCAACGAATGACTCATATTGCGGTAGAAAGAAACCGAAGGAAGCAGATGAATGAGCATCTTCGTGTTTTGAGATCTCTAATGCCAGGCTCATACGTACAAAGGGTATATTTTTTTTTCTTCTGTTTTTTTACATTGACGGGATGGAGATGGAACCCAAGTTTCTTATATGAAAAATTCTAAAGTAAGCAAAAGACCGGGTAAAGGGTGCATCTTTAAGGAAGCAAAAGTTCTACTGCTTTTTAATCCCATTTTCTAATACTAATATGGTTATAATTATGGAATCAAATGAGTTATAAATATTCAATTAAAGATGAAGAAATTAAGACATATCTAGTTCAGTTTTCTTTTAAAGGAAAGAAACACACACATATATATATATATATATATATATAAGATAGATTGGTTGATGTGTATTTACAGGGAGATCAAGCTTCAATTATTGGTGGAGCAATAGAGTTTGTGAGAGAATTGGAGCAACTTCTTCAATGCCTTGAATCGCAGAAACGGCGAAGACTCTTGGGAGAAGCTCAAAGGCAAATGGGAGATTCTTCTATGGCAATCGGCCAACTGCCACAAACACCGTTAATCTTTCCTCCTTTGCCACTTCCAAATGATCAAATGAAGCTTGTCGAATTTGAAACCGGACTCCATGAGGAAACAGCAGAGAAGAAATCTTGCTTGGCTGATGTTGAGGTGAAACTTTTAGGGTTTGATGCAATGATCAAGATCCTTTCAAGAAGAAGGCCAGACCAACTCATAAAGACCATAGCGGCGCTTGAAGATTTGCAGCTCACTATCCTTCATACCAACGTTACCACCATTGAACAAACGGTTCTCTATTCCTTCAATGTCAAGGTACATATAACGCTTTTATTTTATGTAATTTTTGTATGGTAAAAAATATGAAAGTGTATATATATGTATGTATATATGTTGTTGAGATTGGAGAGTCTTGCGCATGAGAAGGTCTTGAAAAATATAAAAAAGTATGGATCAATCCATGTATATAAACTCACCTCTCTTTACTTTCCTTTCTAATTTGGAATTTGCACGTGAAGATGATCTTTTTTAACGGTATTAATTAGTGTATAATATGCAGGTTGCTAGTGAAACAAGGTTCACAGCTGAGGATATAGCGAGCTCGGTTCAACAAATAGTCAGTTTCATTCATGCAAACAGCAGCATGTAATGTAATCTACACAAGTTAAAGCCGGATGAGCTTGTAACCAACAGGAAAAGGGATGAGCTGTTCTCTGTTTTCGTCTTCAAATATGCCCGTTTGGCTCTTTTCAGTACCCTTTTTTATCTGATAGGATTCTGTACTTTTGTGTTAGCTAAGGAAGTGCTAGATATTCCTTATATATATATGCTTAATTACTATTGTGTGGTAATTACTCAGTATGTGTGTGATCTTAGTGATATAAATAAATGCAAGCTCTCTCTCATGAGGACTATATATATATATATATATGTGTGTGTTAGGAAAAATTACCGGGTCGAAGTTAATGCACAACTAAAATGAAATGAGAAAAATAAAGATAAAATGGACACAAATATTTTATGTGGAAAAACCCTCGAACAAATTGGGGTAAAAAACCACGGGCAAGTGTAAGAGGATTCCACTATTGTAAAATAGATATTACAACATCTTCTCTCTAATTACAATGAGATAACAATTGTCTAATCTCTATTGTAATAGGAGAAACAACTCTCTCACTAAATTGGGAAAATATTAATTACAAAGAAGGAACAAATTTTCCTCTCTAAGTAGTAACTCTCAAGAAAACTCTCACAAAAACATTTGCTCACTTTCTCATGGATGCTCTCGGATTCCTTCAAATTCTCTGTATAGCACAAGACAAACAAGCCATTTATAGGTAAGACTTGAAGAATTTGTGGAAGACAAGTGTGCATGTTTCTCTCCAAAATGAATGGTCAAGAGATTAGTGCTCCATTAACCCATTTTAATTGTCTTCCACTTTGTCCCAATGCTACAACTATTATTAATTAAGCAAATACAATATTAAGCAAGGTGGAGAAAGTGGCTTTACCACTAAAAATGTCATCTCTTATCACATTCTCCCACTTAAAGTCACTTTCGTAATCCTTCCAGCCTTCCTCACTTGCCAAATCCATGGTTGCTTACATTTCCGCTAGACCACATGAGGATCTACACCATTTAAACTTGTCAGTGTTGATCGGCTTGGTCATAACATCTGCTAGGCTCTCGTCGATGTGAATTTTCTGCATATCCACACTACCTTCTTCCACTACTTCTCGAACGAAGTGATACTGAACCCTTATGTGCTTTGTCCGTGAATGAAAAGCTAGATTCCTTATAATGTGCAAGGCACTCTGACTGTCACAAAACATAACAACCTTCTCTTGTTTGTGCTCGAGTTCCTCCAATAACCTTTGTATCCAAACTAATTCCTTGCAAGCTTGTGTGGCCGCCGTGTATTCTGCTTCTGTTGTAGATAGAGCCACAACCGTCTGCAGTTTAGAAACCCAGCTTACAGTTCCTCCTGCAAGTGTAAGCACATAACCTGTAGTAGACTTGCTTTTATTGAAATCTCTTGCAAAATCTGAATCAACATAGCCTCTGACAGTAAAATCTGATCCTCCGTAACATAATGCAGCATCTGAGGTTCCTCTGATGTATCTCAGAACCCTCTTCACAGTATTCTAATGCTATCCACCAAGATTTGCCATAAATCAACTAACCACTCCCACTGCTTATGCAATGTCTGGTCTTGTACAAATCATAGAAAACATCAAACTTCCCACTGCTGATGCATACAGTACTCGAGACATCTTCCTCCTCTCTCCTTCATTGCTGGGACACATACTTGATGATAACTTGAAATTAATAGGAAGTCAGGTAGAAATTGGCTTACTATCTTGCATGTTGAAGCGTCGTAAGATCTTGTTGAAGTAGTTCTTCTAGGAAAGCTAAATCTTCCTGTTATTTCTGTCTCGGTGAATCTACATCCCTAGAATCTTGTTTACTGGTCTCAAGTCCTTCATATCAAACTCCCTAGCCAACTGTGCCTTCAATTCTTGGATTTGATCTCTGTTGAGGCTTGCTACCAACATGTCATCCACATACAATAACAAGATAATAAAATCATTATCACCATCAAACCTTTTAAAGTACGTACAATGGTTTGAACTGAGTCTGTTGTATCCAAGGCTAATAATAAAGGAATCAAATCTCTTGTACCAACATCTTGGCGCCTGTTTGAGACCGTATAGATATTTGTTCAACCTGTAAACCAAGTTCTCCTTTCCTGTTTCAGTAAAACCTTCTGATTGGAGCATATAGATTTCTTCTTCAAGTTCTCCATAAAGAAATGCAGTTTTCACATCCAACTGTTCCAGATGTAAGTCAAACGTAGGACACATAGCCATGACTACTCTGATTGTTGTAAGTCGAACCACCAAGGAAAATATCTCATTGAAATCAATACCTTCTTTCTGAGCGAATCCCTTTTACCACCAATCTTGCACGAAACCGTTTCACTTGATCATTACTATCCCGTTTGATCTTGTAGACCCATTTGTTACCTATGGTTTTTCTCTCAAGTGGCAATGGTATCAGTTCCCAAGTCTTATTCTTGTGTAGAGCTTTAATTTCTTCTTGCATTGCTGCCATCCACAAAGACACATCTGAGCTACTTGTAGCTTCTTGGAAAATTGAAGGCTCTCTATCCTCCGTTAAAAGACAGTATGCAACATTACTCACAGCAATATACTCCGAATGCCAAGCTAGCAGTCTTCTCTCACGAGTTGACTAGCGAACTTCTGGAGCCTCAGACTCAATTGGTTCTTGTACCTCGTGCTCTGGTGCTGCTTCAGTAGAAACTGGAGTTTCTTGTACCTGATTATTTTCCACTTATATTGTTGTAGTCTCTGAATCCTCTTTCGATGTGCTATCGTCTCCATCTTTTTGTAGTAGTTGATCTTCTGCAAAGATTATATCCCTGCTGACAACAACCTTGCGGGTAGTGGGATCCCACAGGCGATACCCCTTTACTTCATCACGATACCCCAATAATATACACCTCATAGATTTTGGATTCAACTTCGTTCTTTCTTGGCCATTGTACATCACACACGCAGGCATCCAAAAGAATGTAAAATAGAGTAGTCCACTGGCGTACTAGTTCACATCTCCATCGGCGTCTTTAAATCAATTGTTGTTAATGGCGAACGATTTATCACATAACAGACGGTTTTGGCTGCTTCTGCCCAAAAAGAGTTGGGTTGACCTGCAGTCCTCAACATAGCTCTCATCCATTTTGTAAGAGTTCTATTCATTCACTCTGCCACTCCATTTTGCTGAGGCGTGTATGTGACTGTGAACTGTCGCTTGACACCTTCCCCCTTACAAAGAGCAAGAAACTCGCCGTCTGTGTACTTTCTTCCATTATCTATCCTCAAGCACTTGATCTTTTTCCGAGATTCAAGTTCCACCCGCGCTTTGAAGTCTTTGAATACCGAAAATACATCTGACTTCTTCTTGATTGGATCACCCAACATCTCCTAGAGTAATCATCAATGAAAGACACAAAGTACTTTTCCTCCTAGGGACATTTTTGGTGACTTCCATACATCAGAATTAATCAAGTCTAGAATGCATTTACTCCTAGCATCAGATCTGCAAAACTTCAATCTATGCTGCTTACTTGTAACACAATGCTCACAGAAAGATAGATTTATCGATTTGAGCCCGAAGCAGCTTTCTGTCAGAGAGAATCTTCAAACCTTGTTCCGACATATGACCTAGTTTGAAATGCCACATCATCGTCGACTTTTCTCCCTTATTGATTGACGCAACACACGCAGCAGCTTCCTTCAGTGTTTCCCCTTTTAGCATGAATAGATTCATTGCGATCTTGCCTTCATAACCACAAGTGCACCTTTGACAATCTTCATGATCCTATTTTCGATATGGGTCTTGCATCCAAGACTATCTATTTACCCCAAAGACAATAGATTCTTCCTCAGGCCCTTCACGTGTCGTACATCCTGAATAGTGCGAACTGTACCATCAAACATCTTAATCTTGATAGTACCAATACCAACAATCTCCAAAGCATGATCATCACCTATGTGTACAGAACCTCCTGAGACTAGTTCATATTTGTGAAACCATTCTCTCTGAGATGTCATGTGTCATGTTGCTCCTGAGTCTAGTAACTAGATGTCAGTAAACTGCTTTCTGCCTCCAACTGTCGTTATTGCCTCGCTGTATAGAACTTCACCATCATCTGAGGCACTTGCCACATTCCTTTGAGCATTTGATGACTCAGGGACTCCACTCTTCTTTTTATAACAACAATCCTTCTTGACATGCCCTTTCTTGCCACAGTTGCAGTACTTGAAATTCTTCTTACTTCTTGATTTCGATCTACCATGATTCTGACTCCCACTGGGGCCACGTTCCGTTGATCTTCCTCTCGTCATCGTCAAAGCTTCCGCTTGCTACGAACCTGCCTGTCTGTCTTCCTTGTTTTTACGCCTGGTTTCTTCTTCCAAAACAGCAGCTGCAATTTAGTCGAAGACTAGATAATCCGTGAGGATGTTGTTTGTCAAGTTGATGATGAGTTGATCATACGAGTCAGACAGACTTTGTAGTATAAGCTCTGCACGTTCAGATGTCTTTATTGTGTAACCTATCGATGTAAGTTGCGAAAATAGAGTATTCAAAATGTTGATGTGGTCGGTCACCGACGTGGATTCAACCATTCGAAGAGTGTAAAGTCTCATCTTTAAGAAGATCTTATTGTGTAGTGACTTGGCCTCATACGGTCTTGTTAGAGTATCCCAAATCTCCTTAGCAGTCTTCTTTTCTGCCACACTAGATAACACTCCATCGACTAGTGCTAAGTGCAGATCGGCAATTACGATGCCGTCAATCTCGTTCCACTTGCTGTCATCAGTGATCTCAGCGGGCCTTTCTTCAATTGCTGCCAAACAATTGTCTTTCCTCAAAATTGCCTTAATCTTCATTTTCCACAACGAGAAATTACTCCCGTTAAACTTCTCAACATCAAACTTTGTCGTAGTTGACATCTCGTTCACAACGATCTGCTTCACATCCCTCAACCAATTGCTCTGATACCACTGTTAGGAAAAATTACCGGGTTGAAGCTAACATACAACTAAAGTGAAATGAGAAAAATAAAGATAAAATGGACACAAATATTTTATGTGGAAAAACCCCCCGAACAAATTGGGGTAAAAAACCACCGGCAAGTATAAGAAGATTTCACTATTGTAAAATAGGGATTACAACATCTTCTTTCTAATTACAATGAGATAACAATTGTCTAATCTCTATTGTAATAGGAGAAACAACTCTCTCACTAAATTGGGAAAATATTACTTATAAAGAAGGAACAAATTTTCCTCTTTAAGCAGTAACTTTCAAGAAAACTCTCACAAAAACATTTGCTCACTTTGTCATGGATGCTCTCGGATTCCTTCAAATTCTCTGTATAGCACAAGACAAACAAGCCATTTATAGGCAAGACTTGAAGAACTTGTAAAAGACAAGTGTCCATGGTAGACAAGTCTCCATGTTTCTCCCCAAAATGAATGGTAACCCCTTTTAATTGTCTTTCACTTTGTCTCAATGCTGCAACTATTATTAATTAAGCAAATACAATATTAAGCAAGATAGAGAAACTGGTTTTACCACTAAAAAGACCATCTCTTATATATATATTGATTGTAAGACCAAATTGCTATTACTTCTGGTAACGAAATGATGCTGATTTTGATGAACCCATGTGCAATCTCTCTAATATATGTTCAAATTTGTGGGGAAGATATGAACGGAGACAGGTCCAACAATTGTGCGTGATTGAATTAAAATGAATTTTCAACTAGTAAATGAGATTAATATGAGAAGGTCAACGAGTCCCCTACCTTGTTGCCGTGGGTTGACTTGTCAGAAATCAAAGATTTTGGGAGTATTAGGTTGCACCTCAAAAAATGCCATGTGTTTTTTTTGGGTCCTGTACTTATTTGGATCACTTTGAGAAAGGTTCATTCACCATTTTTTCTTGGTTTTGGGTTTTTGGGTCACGCTTGCTCATTTTTCATTTGTCCTGATTTATGTATGTAGAAGGTTTTGTGCATGTGGGGCTTCTGGGTTTTCGTTTTTTCCCCCTCTCAACCAAATATTGCCTTGCTAGCAAAACAAAATCAAGTTTTATGGAGTAAAAAGGCTGAAGCAACAGATTGGTTGGACCGACCAATTACTAGGCAGACAATTATGAGTGTCAGGTTTCATGACTTGGTTATTGTGGGATACTTGGTTGAAGTGACAACATTGTTGTTATGCAAGTTAGTATACACAAAAGGATTGACATATCCTTCAATGAGTAAAAATTAGAAATAATAGCAATTTGAATAGTAAAAATCTTGACCGTTTCTTTTATTTTTTACTTTCTTATTATTGTTGAATTATTTGTTTTCACATTTTGGTTAGTATCTTTTGGAATAGGAGTCAAATTTTCCACCAATTGGGATATGTGATCTTGGTGTGGGCATTTTGTTGGGGATTGCTCCTAGCTTGATTGTTGATTTCATCGTAAGACCTTTTTGTTCCATCAGATGTCGCAATTAAGTCCCCTCCGTTTGATTTTGTGATTCTTTCTAATGATTGAAGGATCAATAGCATCAATAATATTCTATCTTGATTAAGGGGCCCGATTCCTTCTCCCATGATGAAGAAATTTTGATAATGGGAAAGCTTTTTAGCTGTTTTAAAATGAAATCTATTCTTGGACGATAAAAATCATGTGTAGGCACCTAATCCACATAAAATGGGAAAGCTTTTGAGCTGTTTTAAGGAAGAACTCTATTCTCGGAGGACAAAAATCATGAGTAGGCACCCAATCCGCATAAAATGGGAAAGCCATATATGTGTATGTTAATGGTAGATATACTTCGATACCCCCACGAGAGTTCACTAAAAAAATTATTGGTGACAACGGTTGAAATTTGACTAATAATTTATCAATTTCAATATTGTAATAAATTAAAAGAGATAATGTCACGCGATTTGAGTGTTATCAATTTTAATTGTTTATTTTAATGATCCTAATATAACAAGTTGTAAATGCATATCGAGTAAGAACTTTAATTTGGATCCTCAAATTGAGCATAAAATTTTAAATTTGAGTTTGATTTGTACTCTTTTTTCTTTAGCTCGAGTCAACTTCAAGTTCATTCGAGTCCAAATTTTCATATTTGAGTATAAATTTTGATATTTTCAAGCCAATAGAAATATATTATATTTATTTAAAATAAATATATTTTAAAGTATATTTAACATATATTCGAGTTGAGTTCACTAGCGAGTGAGAAGAATAATTGTCAACTCAAAGTCGGCTTGAAAGCTTATCAAGTCGAGCCGAGCCAATCCTTTATGATTTGAGCTTTGAGTAGCTTGCAAGCAACTCAACTCGTGGCCATCCCTGCTTGTGAGGTAAGAAAAAGCTATAATGGATGCTAAATAACACCATCGGTCCTCATAGTTTGTTTTCTAAGTCAAATTGGTCTCCAAACTTTCAATTATAAAAAATAAGACATCCAACTATCAATTTTATTCAATTAAGTCCCCAATCAAATCTCTATGATTTTGTAAATATTATTGCCACGTAGGATAAAATAATTTAACCACTTAGTTAAATTATTAGCCACATGTCACATTGAAGATAGAAATTCTCTATAACTGGGTTTGCGAAATAAGGTTATATTTCTAATGAACTGTTTAATATTGTTTTACTAGAGATTTATGTCTTTGATGGGGTATTAATTGTATTGTTTTACAACATCATTTATGAAATGATCATGAGCTAAATAATTTCATTAAGTTGTTGATTTGTTCTATTGAAAAGACAATAACACTAACCGGGGCACAGAGATTTGACAAAGGATTTAGCTGGACAAAATTGAGAACTTATTTATTATACTTAAAAATATGATGACGAATTTGATTGAATTAGAATATTGCTGGACTAGTGATGTTATTTAGTCCTAATATGTAGCCAAAAACTAATGAGTCGTGGTGTTTGTTTTCTAATTTATAAATAAAAGACATGTTTGTTTGGGATTGTTTTGCTAAATTATATTACTGGTTTTAGGGTTTGGTTTGAAGTTTAAATTGATTCTCAAAGTTTCAATTACAATAATATTTAAGTTCTCATATTTTTAATTTATGCCTTATAAAGAAAAATAAAGAAAATATTTGAAGTTGAAACCTTGTCTATGAAAAAATCTAATATAATATAACATATATTAGATTAAGTACATACTATAAGATAATCAATTTTAATAATATATAATCAATATAAATTAAAATTTATTAATTAATAAACACACAATTAAATAGTTAGACAATTACATTTACTCTTATTTACCTCTTAATAATTTATTATTGTTTCATATTTATTGTGTAGTCAACCACATCTTGTTTATTTAGATTTTTAAAATTTTAACCAGTTGGCACATGGTTATTAAAGTATCAATTGATTAAAATATTTTTTCATATAATTTTTTATTTTCTACATAGGTTTCAATAATTTTTTTTTTCAGAAACCATGTCCACCAGAAAATCATATGATCTATTAATACTAAAAATTCATTTCAAAATTTGTTAAATTTACATAAATTAATTTGTTTTCAGAGATAATATATTAAAAATCTAAACTAATTTATACCTAACATCCCTTTTACTTTCCATCCATTTTACCATTTATGCTAAATATAATAAAATATTAAAAAATAACTTATAAATATTAGTCACCAATGATAACAATTAAATTATGTAAAAGCATAAAAAATTAATAATATGAAAGAAAGTAATTCAATTATCTTTAAAAAAAACACTATAATATATATATACATATAAAAAATTGTGCATGGCATGGATATCTAAACTAGTGTGATTACTATGGGTGAGCATTGGTCGGTTTGGGTCGGATTAAGTTGGATTGGCTTAAAAATTCAACTCAACTCAATTATACCGGTTGGGTTGGAAAAATCTCAACCCAACCTATTAACCTATTCAATTTCAATTCAATCCAACCCATTCAAATCAGTTTGAGTCGATTTTGACCCATTGAGAGTTATATTTTTTCTTACTAAAAAATGAAACCATACATATAACATAACAGAAAAAAAAAATTATTTTACTAAATCCAAAACTAAATCCATACAATAATTCATTAAATCTTACAAATTCATATCTTACAAAATATCTTAAATTACTTAACACAAAGTTTGATGAGTTTTAATTTAATACAAACCAAACAAAAGTAAATAAAAAATAGATTTTCGTAGTGCTTTATCAATCAAAATCTTTAAAACTTTAACACGATAATAGATTTAGCCTTAAAATCTTCATGATTTAATTCTCACATAATACCAAATATATACATTAGATAAAAACCATAAAGTAAATGAAAATTGAGAAAACTAAAATTGTTTCTATTTTGTTGGATGATTCTTAGAAAGAAAAAAGAAAAAAAAAGTAAGATATTTATCTCTCTCTATATATATATATATATATATCAATTCAAACTAACTTACCAAGATGAGATATATAATTTTATACACTAATAGTTAAAATTAGCATTTTATAATTATTTATACATTATTTTATATTCAATAAATATAAAATATATATAATTATATATTTGACTGGGTTATCAATTTGGGTCGAGTTGAAATTTGAACCTAAGATCTATCCCAATCCACCAGATTCAAAACTTTTTCAACTCATCCCAATTTAACTCAACCCAACTTTTAAAAAGATTCAATTTATCATACCGGTTTGGATCAAATTGACCGGATTTCATGTTCACCTCTAGTGATTACTAATTAAAATTATTAAACTAAGCATTTCATTTTGGTGTAAGTAATTTTTTCATAAAAGTAGGATGCATTTGTAATTATCCCACATTAAGGGAATCAAATTATCTTGAACGTTATGTGCCACAATACTATTGGGTACAAATCCAGGCGTAGTAACACTATCATAATCCGTTGTGCACGTGATTATCACCCTTAAGACACCCTCAGCCGTCCAATGGTACTGTGGGAAAAAAGCCCACGCATCACCACCATCAAACATCAAAAACCCCATATAACCCACAGCAAAGAAACCCTAGCGCCCCTATGTTTCTCATTTTTCACAAGAGAGAAAAAACAGTGGTAGCTGCCGTCGATAGAGAAGAGAAGAATAATGGTGTCTGGGTCAGGGATATGCGCGAAGAGGGTGGTGGTTGACGCAAGGCAGCACATGCTGGGGAGGCTGGCGTCGATCGTGGCGAAGGAGCTGCTGAACGGTCAGAAGGTGGTGGTTGTTAGGTGCGAGGAGATCTGTTTGTCCGGCGGATTGGTCCGTCAGAAGATGAAATACATGAGATTTCTCCGCAAGCGCATGAACACCAAGCCTTCCCATGGCCCCATTCACTTCCGCGCCCCATCCAAGATCTTCTGGCGCACCGTCCGCGGGTATATCCCTCTCTTTTCCTTTTGTTTAATGTTCTCTATTTGATTTGGTTAATGGGTAATGAAAATATTTGCGATGAAAACAATGATTTTGATGGATTCTGAGTTTTGGTTCAGCTTGAACATAATGGAATGGCTTGTACTGTATGTCTGCCTGATCCGTAGTTATTTTTTTTCTTTTTGTGGAGCGAAGAATTGGAGAAAGCAAAACAATGGTAGAAACAGACTTGTGATCATAACGGTGGAAATAGCGTTTTTAGAAGAAGCAGGGTCTCGGTTTATCCATGATTTTTGTTGCTCCCATATGATATTCGGTCAAGTATTTAAGATATAGGGTTAGTGAAATTGAGAAGAAAAGGATAATCGTGTTAGAATATAGTTATCTTAAGAACGTTTATCCACTTTGTTGCTTACTTGCTTTGTAAGCTTAGCAACATTGTAACTATTTCCTCTATCGTTAAATGGGTCCATGCTTGATCAACATATTCTGTGTAAGTTGTTTGCATTGGGGAGAACGTTTATCTACTTTGTTTCTCTGTAAGCTCAACAACATGTAACTATTTCCTCTATTATTAAAGGGGGCCATGCTTGACCAACATGTTCTGTGTAAGTTGTTTGCATTGGGGAGAAGATCCATAAACCCGATATGCTGCTTTTTAGATGGAAATTAGCTTGCTCATGATTCTCTTTAGATGAAATCTTTTGAGCAACCTCGTTTCTTTTCCCCATTAGAACTGGAGGATGATGTTGTATTTTGCTAATTGAGGCTCGTCTTGTTTTGTAGGATGATTCCTCATAAGACTAAGCGTGGGGCAGCTGCCCTTGCTCGTTTGAAGGTCTATGAAGGTATCCCACCTCCATATGACAAGATTAAGAGGATGGTCATCCCTGATGCTCTCAAGTGAGTTTTGTGCTTGGTGTTTCTTAATCCAATTATTATTTTTTGACTAAGTTTTCTTACTTCAAATTTTCTTGCTTAATGTTTCTTGTTGCTCTGTTTTGGAAATATTAGGGTACTGAGGCTTCAAGCTGGACACAAGTACTGCTTCCTAGGTAGGCTTTCATCTGAGGTTGGATGGAACCACTATGACACTATCAGGGTGAGAACTGACTTTCATTTCTTTCTTGGATCTCGCTTAATTATTATTCTCTAGGTTCTCAGTGTATTAATATAATAATGCGTTATTTTAATACCTTTTGCTTTATTCTTTACATGTCAGTTGGTGTTTGATTCATAATTATCTATAGCTGTTCCCCTAGGCTGTGTTTATTGTTTTCTTTTGCTCCTTAATTGAATACTGCCACCAATTTTGGTGTAGACATGCTTGTAGCATAAATCATGAAGTTTATTAAACTCTCTTACATTCTGGTTCCATGTTTAATTCAGTGACTGTACTTGTTTCCGTTTTATTCTACTAAATTATCACTGAATCTGAACTTACTAGTTAGAGATGCATCATAGTATTGTACTCTCCCTCAGCTGCAAAGCTCCTTACTGGAAATTAGTTATGTATAGATTATAGTTGCTGTAGGGCAGGTGCTCTTACATTGGGTGTTTAAGACAGTATATGAATAGCTTTACTTTTGGGCCTTGGAGTGGATTACAGGGAACTGTATTTAACACGGTGGGCTGTCAGTTTATACTCTAGATTTCAAAGTAACGACTCCTGTTTTTTTTTGGGTAGATTTTCATTTTTGGATGATTAAAAATCTCAGAACTAACCAAACACTTTTCTTCTTAATTGATTTAGCTATTCTTTCGTCTGTGATAATGATATTTGTGTGCGAATGTTGTGACTTATTGCTGTTCTATTCTTCCCTGCAGGAGCTTGAGAAGAAGAGGAAGGAGAGATCACAGGTGGTATATGAGAGAAAGAAGCAGCTGGCTAAATTGAGGGTCAAAGCTGAGAAGATTGCTGAGGAGAAGCTTGGTGCCCAGATGGACATCATTGCTTCCATCAAATATTGATTCGGAGAGTTAGTATTTCATAAGTGACAAATTTGGGAGGACTTTGTTTAAGTTCATTTAATTTTCCATTTTGATACGATATCTTTTTTAGTAAGTTATAGTATAATTATGGCATTTCTTTTCAAGTAGATGCTATACTATATGCATTTGTATGCAATATTTCCTTTTTGAACAATATTTTGTTTTTATTTTGCTATTGGTGCTTCATTTTCAGAGATTTATTCTTTTTGGTATGATAAGTTCTTACATCACATGGTTTACATATCTATTGATTGATTTTAGTTTTAAGTTTATACATTTTCTGATTCTAATGGCTACAGTTTGATGCACCGGTTAACATCTTGTGATATATTTTTCATGAAGTTTGAATTGTATTGCATGGGTGCCTCACTTAATCCATCAACTATTCCCAGTTCTGGACCTTATCATGTGTAATGTTAAATATAGAGAAATTTCTCAATTAATACAGTAGTTACCCTGAAGGATGCTATGTGAACTATGGCACCGTTAATCGCGAGTGACAACTGAAGGTTAGGTTTGAAGTGTGCATTATTGGTTGCTTGGCATTACATTCTTGTTTGTCTTCACAATCACCACTAGTTTGTATCAAAAGTCATTACTTCATATTGATTTTGGTACTGTTTGGTCTGGCAGTAATTTTGGTTTATTGTATACGAAACGAGTGTTTGGAAAATGGAAGTCAGGCTATAGATCGGTTTGAATTTTGATGTGAATGTTCAGAATGAGCTTAACAAAGTTGACATTTGTTTAATACGAGCTTGAATAATGAGTACCAAAAATTTGGACTGCTGGTTTTTTTGGTTTTGTGGTCACTTTTTCCATTGAATTTTCTCTCCCATTAGTAATTAGACAAAAATTGCTCAAGCTGATCTTTTCCATTCCAAGTTCCATAACCTAAGATAATTTTCCCGTAATCACTTCAGCCTTGATCAAGTTTCTTAACTTTTTAAGGCACTACTGATTTTGTTTCCATAAAAATAACAAAAGATTTTTAGGCCATTTAACTGCATACAGAAAGGCAGAGATACCAAAAGAAACAAACAAGGTCATATATATGATTTTAATAGATTCTAATTAAACAATGTTCCATGTTCATACCATTGACTTTCCATTTTCCCTCAAAAAATAACTTAAAACTTTTGCTTTAAATACATGCTCTTATTATCTATGATCGTACCAACTGATTCCCACCCCTCATTTTCTTTTGAATTTTTATTTTTTATTTTTCTCCTTTTTTTCTTTTTTCTTCATCGACAGTCTTTTCTTTTTGAATGATATATGAATAATCAGAGCTTTCGAAATGTCATTTCTTCGATGTTTTTTGGCTTCATGCCGTATTATTCTCTTGATGTTTTCTCAATTAGGTTTAGTACAGGAACATAGATGGCATCAAAGAGATGACACAGCTTATTACCGAGTAGTTACAGTCGATAAATCAGGCCATGGAAATTTTTCCAGTAGATAATCGGCTATAAATTCTGTTCCATCAAATAATAAGCAATTGTTTTGCATTCATATCAAGGCTGGAATCTATAGGTAATATAATATATTTCAGATTATAATTTATATATCTTATTATTTAATGATTCAGTTTTTTTTATAAAAAAAAAAAATCAATGGAATTAGCCTTTTATTCGTTCATGCAATTTTGTATGTGAATATAGGGAGAAGGTTAAGATTCCATATGATAAACCCTACATAATTCTCAAAGGAGAGGAAAAGAGAAGTACTCAGGTTATTTGGGACGATCATCACACAATTGCACAGAGCCCTACTTTCTCATCTTCAGCCGATAATAATGTTGCCAAAAGCATGGCTTAATTCATTAACCTTTTTCTATGTCCATGGTCATGGTTTCATTTAAATTTTAGGGATAACTTCATTGTCCTAAACTATTAATTTGACGTTATAGATTTTTAAACTTTTAATTGGTTTTGATTGCAGTGTGATTTTTAAAAAAAATACTATTCACCTACAAAAATTGACTAAATAAAGTAAAATATAAATAATTTGCATATAATATTTTGTACACATGCAAATAAATATTTTATATCTTTGAGAATTTCTTTTGATTTATTCAAGTGGTGAATATATTTTTTTTGCTAACATTTAAAAAATATAAAAAAATAGCTTACGGGTGTAAATTTCATAAAAAAAAAAAAAAAAATTAGGCCTAAAAAATCCCATGCATTTGATTGTCTCAAAATGGAGAAATAAGCTTTTACATTTTTATCACTTTGCAATCAATTAAAATTTTGAGGACTTTTATATCAAATTTATAATTCAAATACCTAAATGCTAGACATTCATAATTTAGAGATTTCAATTGCATGTCACTTATTCAATTAATTTTATTATTATTCCTATAAATTTTCCATTTATGGATTTATGTTCATCTTGTAATTTTATAAGGGGGGTTTCGTTTATGTTCACTTATAAATGTTTGATTTCTCAACTTAAATTTCCCTTGTTGGACAGAACTCCTACAACAGTCTTAAGTAATATGAACAAGAACCCAAGGGTGCCAGCAGTGGCTGCAATGCTAACAGGTGACTAGTCTTCTATAAATGTGAGTTCTCAGGTTTGCAAGACACAGTGTGGCATGATCAAGGCCATCATTACAACTATCGTTGCACCATCCAGGGTGCTGTTGATTTTATCTTTGGCGGTGACCAATCTATTTACGAGGTAAGATTTATTTCGATTTTTACTTGGTACATGGTTCAGTTTACATGAACAATTATTCAAACCAAAAAATTCGAGATACCATTGTCATAATATTTTTTTAAATATTTATTATTTTCGTTGGATCGCAACTTTTTGTAGTTGGATGTTGTCCAGTTGTACTGTTGATGATAAACACATCTTGTCCAGTTGTGTTGAGGATGTTAATCCTAAATTAACAAATTTTATGTTCGTTTATTTATTTTTTATTTTATTTTTGTAGGATTGTGCCATTCAAGTACTTGGAGGAGAATTAGAGGAAGGTCTTCCAGGTTATATAATAGCACAAGGAAGAACAAACAGAAATGATGCCAATGGGTTTGTTTTCAAGAATTGCAATGTGTTTGGAAGTGGAACAGCGTTGTTGGGTAGGCCATGGAGAGGTTATTCAAGGGTCATTTTCTACAAAACAAATCTCACAAACGTTATACAGCCTAGGGGATGAGATGCTTGGACTTTTGTTGGACATGTGTAAGTTTCTTAATTTTAGAAATTAATTAATTATGCAGCTAATTAAATTTGTTGGTTCTAATTATTTCTGTTTTCTTATGGGTGAATTTTGCTTGAAATTTAACAGGAACCAACTGACTTATGCTGAGTATGGGTACTATGGAGCAGGATCAGACACTTCACGTCGTGTGCCATGGGAAAAGAAGCTTAGCCGGGATATGGTGAAGCAGTTGACTCGCATGAATTTCATTGACACTGAAGGCTGGCTTCAAAACCAACCCTTTTAAAATATTAATTAGGGTTTTTCATGATTTTGTTACGTGGGTATAGCAGTAGGTTATTGAGGCTGTAAGGGTCGTTTTGTAAATTTTCATCAATTTATAACAATCATCAATTTCCTTCTCTCTCAGCAGAGAACAATGCCACCTCTCAAGTCCATGTAACAGATGTTCTGCCTGTACATGTATGTGGAGAGAGAGAGAAGAGAGAGCAGCCCTTTGATAATTTTTATTTCATGCAAAATTTGATGACCTTTCACCGACTTCGCATGGAACTCCAGCTGCGAGGAAGCTCTTCAAATTTAGAATATAAAAAGAACAAGAAAATAGATTCTCACAGAGAAAAGAAAAGCTTACAATTTCAATTTTTCAATAGTTGAAGGTAATCCATACAGCATGCATATCCATCTCAGGCTCCTGTCTGTACAAATGAGAAAAATTATTGAAATAAAAAATAGAATAGGATACAACTAATGTGAAATAATCAAAGATTTCATATTATTTCCAGACTTCCAAAGCCCCTCAGGCGTGGTCTCCGTTCCACCACTCTTGCTTCTTTTCTTGTGCATTCATAAAAAAGAATTTCACTATACAACAAAGGGAAACCGTGTCACATAGAGCAGTGAAAGCCACAGAGCATATCACTGCTTGAATACCCCCGAAACTAATTTCCGTTCATCTGATGGAATGTTGACTGCGTAACACCACCAGATATTGTCAACCTGATGCTTCCTTGGAAACAAAAAAGTCGTACTGTTGAAGAATTTAGGATCTTGACTCTATTTAGTATTATGCTCGGAACACTAAGATAAATTTTGGTATTCTTGAAGTCATCAAGAAGTGGATTGTATCCATCCTTTGTTCTCGTCTTTGAGGGCAAGCCAAACTCTTCCATGAATGAAGACGTGTCAAGCTAAAGAAAATATGATAAATTTCAGTAAAACATGCAGAAGTTCACCAAAAAGTTTCTAAACTAAGTATGGATACAGAAAAAAGAATAAAAAACTCTGCCTAGTGTACTTACTAGACAACATAGAACTTATAGAATCCTGTAAAAATGGTGTATAAACTTAATTCCTAGCAGTATATTACTCCTAATAAATACGCTTTCACTATGTTTGGTATGACGGATTGAAATGTATTGTAAACAACAATGTAATGAACCACGTTCCATTGGTTATTATTATTATGGTTGGCCAAAACTAACGGAATGAAACTAACAATGTAACGGTAATTACATTAGAAAAATATAATAGTGATTACGTAAGACAATTGATGTAATTCCCATTTCATTTCCTTTAAACTAAACTTAATCCAAAAAGCATTTGAAGATATAATTTGTCATGTGATTCATAACCCCATTTACCAAAATAATAATAATAATAACAATAACAAGTGGTTCATTATATTGTCGATTACATGACATTCCAATCCGTCCTACCAAACATAGCATTTATGTTATTTATCAAAACTCACACTACATATACTTTATTTGGATAGATTGGTTTTTCAAAAGAAGTACTAGCAAGTGTATTACTAATATAAAAAAAAAAAACTAGCGAGTGTATTACACAATAGACTTCAACCTCCTTTACAAAAGAACATTGGCTCCTTATACTTTCGAAAACAAGCCAGCCAATACTGAACAGAGTTTTGATCTCATGCATTAATTCTTGCCTTACTGCCGTGGGAAACAAAAATGCTAGTACATTATAAGAGAATGAACTTACTGTAATTGTTCGCCTCTTCTTCCCTTGTTTTGATAATTTATCTTCACGGAGTTTCAGCCACCCAGAACAATAATGGTCAATACGTTCCAAAAGGCAAAAGTCTGTAGGGAAAAAGATATCAGCGTCACCCTGCAATAGGAAACAACCAAGAAAATAACTGCAATCACTTCAAGATTCTCGATGAGTTTGAAATCCAATGATCAAACATTATTGCAAGATGGCTAGTGACCTCTGGAAAAGTGGGCCATAAATTTAGATACTGTTTATCCTCTGAAGCAATATGTAGTAAATGCATAAATTTTTCAACAACATAATACTACAAGCATACTAAATCACGCTTATAAAGCATGATGCTGCAGAGACTATTGCCATCAACAAAATCTTCGAGATCGAGTCATGAAACTAACCAGTCACCAAAAGCTCAGGCTATAAAGAATCGCGCCAGTTTAAAAACTTTTAGTAGATCACTTGCCCAGGATACTGTGATATGTCATGAACTGTCCATTACTAAGGACTTTTTAGTTGGTCTAGTCATGTTGTTTGGATGCAACATATATAGAAACTAATTCTTGCCATTTCATTTTACATTCTTTAAATTGGACCTATCTAGTATTCATAGATTCAAAATGTAAAACGAATGTCCTTTTTTGTTTTACATTCTTTCTCAGAGTGCAAGATATAAAGAATCCTCTAATCACATATTCCTTTCAGTGTGCAAACTACTTTTATACAAACTTGGCCCCATATTCTTTTGTCCTAGGATACAAGATACATTGATGGGGCCCACGAGCTGGGCTCCAATCTGTGAATCCAAGGGATCTGGAGCGGATCTTTTAAGGAGGCTGAATTGCGCCTAAAATAGGCACAAACTGGCGTGAAGAGGGCTTGAACCCAGCACTCTTCCATGGATAGTAAGAGCCTTAGTCACTTAGCTGCCTCTGATCTTTGCAACATTGCTAAACTTCATATATATTCATTACATTTACGATGATTAATAATAACAGCTTAAATTTTTAATCCTCTACAACAATATAGAATTGGAAAATTATGTATGTGTGTATATATCTATATAGACACACACACGCTTTGAAGATGCTCTCATTCTTGGCATTTATTGAAAACTGACTCTCTGGCACTCCCTCTCCCGCTCTTGCATCCTAGCTTTTCTCCATGCTCATATTTTTTTTACTAGTAAAACAAAAGCACGCACTCTACTCGAGCATGAGACTTTTAGGACCCAGGGCCTCCTTGGCCTAAAGTTCTAAATTATTTGTTCACTTTGAAAAGTTAAAATGAGATATATGTTAATCTTCAATCCTACATATAACCAAAGAAATTAAAACTTTAAACACAAAAAATAATGGAATTTTTTTAAAACCAAGTTGAAAAATGACGATATATGGCAGAGTGAGGAAATAGTTGAATTAGTCTGACAAGAAGAAGAGAAGCGAAAAAAATGGAAAGATGTGCTGGTCAGCTGCCACAAGTCTACAGCAAAATGTACATGGTATCTGACCTCAAATCATAAATCATTAGCAGGCCCACAAGTTATAGCACTTTGGTGTTCAAATGCTTAGTTTCTTGCAACTTCACCTGGCCTTTTCAGTGCAGATGGTATTCTAGTTATACATGTAACTTCTCCCATACGGTATTTTTTTTCTTTTCCTTTTCTTCATACTCGAAGGTTAAATTTAAAAGAAAGCACCACTCATAAGCAGTCTATCTAAGGAATTTAGGGCATTTCATTAATTCAAACTCACTACAAATAAAATTTGATAGGCAAAAGATATAGATAGAGCTTACCTTTGCGTCCAGATAATTGCTATAATCTGAGCTGCACCCATCTTTCTGCAAATCAAACGGTGAACAAGGTCAAACTAGATTTTCCAAAATGGTGTGAATTTCTTTGACATGCTTTTCCCCCATTGTCTTATGGTCATCTATGTTACTCAGACTCGGGTACGTATCCTACATGAGTACTTGTCAATTTTTGTAAATTTTTCATTGATTAAAAGGCCCAAGAGTCATACACAGATCTTCAGACATATTTCATATAATTGTCCGACATGGATACTTCAAGTAAAATGAAAAAGCAGGAGCAATATGTCTGGAAATTAAATAAGCACATTGTGATGACGAGAAAAACACCTTAAGCATGTCCAACTTCTTTGATATTCTTTCAAGTTGGATGGGAGATCTAGACTCCTTACTTGTGAATGAATGCCAAACATTTTAGAGCATGAAATAATGAGCAGTTGCCAAATATATCATAAGCATAGCTGAGAGGGAGGCAAACGCGCGCACGCGCGCACAAGCTAGCTGAGGGACTCAAAAAAGAAAAAACAACAACAAAGATGAAACAAAAACTAAGCAGGCCGTGCAGCCTACCAGCTTTCTCTAAGAACTATGGTCGCTTTTGATCTTGCAACATCACTTGAAAGCAACAAATGGTCATACAAGTTGATAGGGAACATTAAGTTGCTTTTTTTTTTCTGGTAGAAGATAAAGTAAATTTTGACTGATACAAAATGTGCATGGAAAGATGCAAAACCTCACCTTCAGCATATCCTCTCATTTATATGACCTATTACATTTCCAAGTAACTGACATTTGTTACATATTGCTCATAATACAGAACCATTGTCAATCACAGTGGCAAAAGCCTAGGGCTGTCAAGCACAAGAGCATATGTCAGGTCATTTTTTTATAAGTAAATTGTATTAAAAGAAAAGTGTACCAAGGGGGTACAACCCATGTACAAAAAACTATCCATATGAGAGATATTTCACAAAATCTACTATATCTATCTCATTTACAAAAGAATTCTCCTTGACCCAAAAATTAAGTGCAATGAACCACCTTTCCTGATTACATCAATAGGTCTTTCAATGCCATCAAAACCTCTATGATTCCTCTTGTTCCAAATAATCCAGAAGATAGAAAGGGGATCATAGATTAAGCTTTCTTCATGCTCATAGAAGACCTAAACTCACACCAAGCCCAAACCTTATCTCTCACGGAGCCAACAACCACCCAAGAAACCCCCAAAATATTATAAACCATCTCCCACAATGCTCTTGCCAAAGAAAACTACAATAAAAGATGAAACATGGACTCGCCCAAGTCCAAAATAAGATGTTCCCCAAATAGACATCTGGGTCTCAACCTGAACCTCCCTTCTATCACCATCCCAAACCTGAAAAGCAGGGTAACAGTGATAAGAAAAGCAACAAATGTGGGGCAAATTAACTCAGTGTATAAAGCTGTGTTTCAAGCTCCACATGGCATAAAAATGACAGTAGAGCCTACAATCTTAAGTTTCAATCTTCTTTGTCAGAGCTGCTACTTCACGTACTGAAACTTAAGACCATACCACATCACTCCTCATAGGACCTTGCTTGCCATTACCAACCTAGGATAGTACACTTAATGTTCTCCACAATGATCTCACAACATACAGTGATACTTGATCTATGGACTTGGACTAAGCAGTGCAATTATCAAGCATTGTAAATAAAAATTATGACAAAGCATGAATCAACATCATAATTACAATCAAATATGAAACTGAACAGACCTTGGTTGAAACCAATGGAGCCCTTTCACCAGGTATCCTCACATCAGGTAGGTAATTGAAGTCTGAAGCAATTAGAGACATCTTCGGCAGTGCTGCATGTAAAACCTCTAGCAGTTTCTGCACATTCAAAGATAATATTATTGCCAAGGATAGATTTGTATAAAAAGAGCTATCAAAACAATTTTCTTACCAAGCACCCAGTGGGAAGCCAAGATCTTCGAGGTTTTGGAAAGACTTTAGACCAAACGCCTTTCGCCTTTAATATAGCGCTGCTTTGAGTGGCAGGATCTTTCTCCAATTCCATAATCTCAACACAACGCATAATCAATGAGTCTTGCAATGGCTTATACAGCTCAGAGAGAATCCCCCTAAAAATAGAGGAAACCTGGGTCAGTAAAGAGTGAATTCCAATTATCCATATAAAATGAGTATTAAAATATGGGATATCCAGAGACTTGCAACCCACAAAAGATATGAGCTAGTGATGTAGAATTAAAATAAGCAATATATCAACAACCAAAATGGCAAAAGGAAATCCTATTAAAAAATTAGCATGCCCACCAAAAGTTATCTGTCATTCTCAGTAGTCTGTTAAGTACAACATAAGCTATTATGATTTTCAAGCAGATGAGACCAAGGGGAAGCATGTGCGTATGGGTAGATTTACAAATGTCATAGATGGGTTAAGACTACATGAGAATTACACCATGATTACTACAGTCTACTATGTTTTGGATGAGAAGTAAATGAAGCATCTAAACACAATGTCATGATGCCATAATTGGTAAATGCATGTGCACATTCGTCCAAAGTGCTGCCTACCTGTCTGGTTGCTTCTCAGCCCATACCTCCATCCATGGCGAAACTTGATTTTCTGAATAGACTAGATCATGAGGAAGATTATCAAGCACCTGCAAGGAATAAATATATAAATTTGTTAAGTGGAACATAAAATAATCAATCAGTTTTCTTGCATGACAAAACAAATGTTTGTTTAGAAACTAGGAACTCGTAGATGAAAAACTTTTTCCGTGTTCATGAATAAAGCTTTCTATCAGTGTGCACAACAGGTGCAGGACAGGAGGCCTATGTGTACATGGAAAGGAAACAATTATTGCTGTCACCATAAGTAGCTGATTTTGTGTCAGTTAAGAAAGACAATTATGACAAGTTATTCTATTTCCGTAATAAATGCTACAATTTTCACCCTATGTAATTTAAAATCTTAAATTTGTATTCGACTTCTAACATGGAAATGTTTTGGCAACACCGAGCTATACGGAACACCAAGAATGAGCACTGATCCCCTCCCACCAAGGAAAAAAAGATAAAAGAAAAAAAGTTCATTTAGATAGAGACCCACCCATTAAGGAAAAAAAAGGATAAAAGAGAGAAAAAAAAGTTCATTTAGACAGATAGAGTGAGATCCATATTATATTCAACTTCACTAGTAAGGCAGAATGAAGCTGATTCCGCCATTTTAACAGTTTGGTGTTAGATGACCCTCATGATTCCTTAACCAACAGGGGTTTCGCCAGTAAGCATCGAGTACTTGTGAATAATAATGCTATTGCTCCAACACATACCTCGAGCATTATTACCCAACATGGTTGTTGCTCCACATCTCCTGATTAAAAATGCAAAAGTAGCTTTAATTTCTAACTTCATCATTGGCAACATAAGACATGATCTGGCCACTTCAAAGAGAAACATACAACTTCTGAAGCATGATGAAGAGGAGATAGACTAGCAACATACATGAAGAACACCTTTTCTTTCCTTCCATTTTTTTTTTGGGGGGGGGGGGGGGGGTGGAGGGGTGGTGTTGAACAAGAAGAAAATATGAAAATAATTAAATGGAAATTTATAAGATGAACAAGCAGTTCTTTCAATTAGCTTCTTGTTACTTGATGAAGATAAGTGCACAAATACTACCAGAGTAAAGATGATAGAAAAAAAACTTCTAAATCAATTCAAGTAGCATTCACAATGTAGCATGGTACAAAGCCTTTTTCTAGAAGAGAGATCAGTTTTATGCAGTTTAGTGGCAGTAATGATACCCTTCCAGCTAGAAGCACTTCACCCTACCATATTCTGTATATGGTTGCATTTTCATGTCAACTTCTATTTCGATGGATCTTTTACAGTGGTTACACTGATTTCTAAGGGTTACAGAAGTGCATGAGTTAAAGCTCTGAATCTGGTGTCTCATCTGCCAAAGATTTTCTAGTTCTTTGGTAGTTTCAGCCTCTATGCTTGTCTCTTTCAAGTCAGCTTATTAGTGATTTCAAATTCAGACGCAAGAATATTGTAAGTTTTAAAGATGAAAGTTTTAAACTACTATCTACTCATGCGTAGAATCAGGTATCGAGTGTTTGAGTAGGTTTTGCTATACACTATACGTTATGGGAATCTCTAGAAGAAGCTTGTTCCATGATAGAGGATAGCATTATGCAACAACAGGAATTACTCTGCACAGAAAATGAGCAGCAATTGTATTGTTGCGGGTTAGGGGGTGCCTCACACCTTCTACTCGCCTCATAACATCATAATATTAACCAAGGAGAAGAATTATTGACTATGTTAATTCCACAGATATGACTTCGCAAGTAAGATCGACACTGTTTGGCCAGGTATCTGAGCCGCCCTGACCTAAGTAAAAGTGGGTTTGGGTCTTCATCCTCAGGTACCAATCCCAAACCTGATTATATATAAAAAAAAAAGTGTTGAAATGTGGTTATCAAAGGTTTCCATGAGAGTCGAAGCTCGGATCACTCTTTACCACTGGGTGGAATACCAGTTCGTAATAGTTTCAATTTATCAATTATATAATATCTGTTTCTTATAAAAAAAAAAAAAATTTATCAAAAATTATATAATATCTGTTAGATTTAAAAAAATAAAAGAAAGTAAAGAACCCTAGATACATCACTCTTTTGGTCTCTCATTTTTGCACATCACTCGTCAGCTCTCAGCTCTCAGCTCTCAGCTCTTTCTCTCAGCCACACTAAACACCCTATTTCTGTCTGTCTCCTTCTCCTTGCCAAAACCCTGGAATTCTTTCTCTGAGCTCTCTCCTTCTCTCATATGGGCCTAGATGGGTGTATCACAACAATTGCTCTTCAATCTTCACTGCAAGGCCCCACTATGTGACCATTGAACTCCACTGTGCTCTCTACAAATTTATACTGTTGGTTTTATTATTATTTTAATACTTTCTTGAAAATATTTTCTAATTTAATTACTATACATGTTTATAACAGAGATCCTTGCAGCAATTAAATTTTTGAGTGAATTTATTGAGCTTAGCAATAATTTTATGCATTGTACTCATCTTTTTTCTTTATGCACTTTCCTACAGATTTTTTATTGTTGACCATTTTGTAGGTGTGATAAACTTCTACTTTCTGTGGACTTAATTTGCCTCTCATGTCTATATCACAGGTGAGCATAAGGTTCTTGAAGGAAGTAAAGTATGAAGAGAAGTGAGTAGTGATGCACACTGAGGAACGACAGAGATAGCAAAGAAGCGTTCCTTGTATATGTTCTTTTGTCTCTTCAGTTTGCTATCTGATATATTGATGGCTGGGGCAATGGATTTTTTAGGCTTGTGTAAAGGGATGTTGATGGCAATTTGTTGTATAATATCATCAATAACATCTCTGTGTGCCAGAGATGATCATTCAACATTGTCCCACCCCTTTTTTTTATTTTTGATGTTTCTTGGTCGGGTTTCGGCTGGAACCCAATGGGTGGGTTCAGGTCAAAAATGGGTTTGTCCAATCAGGTATGGGATGGGTTTGGGATCCTAAATATTAAATAGGTTCAGGTTTGGTAAAGGAAAAAATAACAGGCATACCATCTGTTCCCATCCCTATTTGCAAGATGACTAAATTCAGAATACAATTTATCAGAGTAAAAATATTTTATCATACACAGTGCCTATATAGCTCAATATCAACAACTATAAAAGAAAACTGCAACCACAGCAATATTAAAGGCATCCTACCCCATCCACCCCGTTCGGCAGCATCACGACATTCTACTCTAAACTTTGATAGATGACTACGAACTTCTCCAACAGTTTCTTTCTGGATCTCAGCCAGTGAAGGACTGATTTCCACTGAGCTGTAATGAATAAATAAATTTATTTTCAGTCACATGATTGTACCATTCTACATAATATAAATTACCAAACAAGACACAGTGTGTTGAAATTTATGGAAGAATGTTATCCTGTGAATCTAAGATGATGAAGGAAAAAATAATTACTCATCTAATACAAACCTGCATATTATAAATTATAAAAGTATGAAAACTTGCATATTATTTTACATTATATATGTATTAAAACCTGCATGCTATTATTTTACATTACAGAAGTATGAAATTTACACTGCCTGCATCATCCAAAGAATTCAATTGTAGAAAAGGTTGAATTTTAAGTAGAATGCCGTTTAGACTACTTTTAACATTATTTTCCCATTTTCCTCCATTCTATTAAGGTGTGTTTGAATCCTGAAAATTTTGAAGGAAGAGAAAATTGGAAGGAAAATCGAAATAAAAAGAAAAATGAAAAACAAAAAAAGGAACATTTTTCTTTGTTTCATTTGGATGTTAATGGAAAAGTTTCTTTTTCTTTTATTTTTTATTTTCCTCCATATTTTCCTTTCTTTCACATTTTCCATGATCCAAACATACCCTTAATGTTTAAAAATTGGGGAATAGAAAAGTCGACGAGGTGGAGGGTTAGTCAAATTGTCAAAGAAAGAGAGAATTCATGGATAGACTGTTCAAGATAGACAAACATTTCAGGAAAGACAAAAAAGGAAAGGACAAACAAGGAGGTGGTGTATTTTCATTAGAAGTTATTTCAAATTATTAAAGTTACAAAACAACAGTAAAAAGTTTTGGTCAAGTTTTAATGGGTTATGGGATTATCTCCAAGCTCATCTTGCCCTAACAGGATCAAAAAGATTGACCAGTTAGCCAGTTCAAAGATGTCACATTGTGTGCTCCAAATGCATAGGTGTTTATATTTATCACCAGAGCCGATACATATGTTTCCAGTACTAGAATTGCAGCAGGAGGAGCTTTATTGTTTAAACCAACAAAAATGGGGCGAGAAGGCATCAAATTGATCATAATTGGGCCAACTTTACTCGTTGGTTCACATATGCTTGGGTTTTCTTTTGCATCTAAGTATGTATCATGTTTTGGAGCCTTCAATGAAAATCGTCCTCAAAAAAAATAGGGAGAGGGATCAATCAAGATTTATGCAGAGGAATGTATCTGGTAAATATGAGGTTAAAACCCACAAAAAAATTCAAAAAATATGGGAATATTAGAAACATTTAGATATGATGTAGCCCTAGGATTTAGTCAGATATCTGCCGTTGCATAGAGAAATTTACAAATGTAAACTAAAGACGAACATCAATTAAAATATGCTATCAACACCTCATCAGAATGTGATCAAGTAAACACAAAAGTTACTGTTATATGCTGGCTCTTTATCTCCTCTTTTGATGTGTCCATACAGATAGGAAGTTTTACTACTTCCAGGTTGCGTGTGTATTTACTTCCAAAAAGCATGGCATAATCTTTGGAAAGGACATCGAGCATAAGAGGATCATATCGGAAATGAATTTCTTCTGAATCAAGAATATGTTTTATTAGGGTTACAAAAACTCTTATGCATGACTTGGAGAGAGCAGGAAAACTATATTGATATCACAAGCATACATTAACTAAATGACAGCATATGTGGGTCTAAACAACTTGTGGTTGATAGAGATACAGTGGACATACATACATGTAAGTCATATTGTTGTACAGTTTTGCAGGACCATTCAACATTATGTAATCCATTATGCCCTTAGCACAAGTTCCTGATCCACCCCCTATTTCATATACCTGAGCATGCATTATAAAGAGCAGGAGAAATCGTAAGATTCAATGTGTTAAATCAAGTAAATTTGATTCATAAACAAGCAATGGATCCCCCGTCTTATGTCACAATTCAATAATACTATAAATTGAAAATCTGGCATGAAAACTACAGAATCAAACAAACATCCAAATTCGAATGACTTTATGGTTCAAAGTGTTTACTAATACCATATGGTTAGAATATATGCTAACGTGCAAAATAGCAAATTGATGAGACTTAATACACTAAAACCTGAACCAAAAGTATACAGGAATGTAAATAAATTTTTGGGTTAATTGCACCAGTGGTCTTTGAACTACTCGCTTCTAGCACTTAGATCCTTAAGCTATGAATTTGGCATCAAAGATCCTCAAACTTTCAATTAATTGCAATGTAACCCTTTTAAACATTATTCATCAACGAATTGTCTTAAAACTTAACAATACAAACAATTTGATCATGATTTTTTGTACCCATGTAAAATTAAATGAGATCTGTGAGAAATATATAAGATTTTTTAATACAATAATTATTTTTTCTTATTTTTTATAATTAAATATTGATAAATCACAAAAAAATAGTATACAAGTGAAAAATTCTCAAAAATTATTGGATGATCTCCAAATGTTCTGTAGAGTTTCTTGGAACCCTTATTTAGTGTATTCAACCATCTCAAAGTGAAAAAATAAGCATTATATTGACAAAGAGGATAACATTGCAACTAAATGAAAGTTTGAGAATCATTATTTAGGGATCTAAGTGCTAGACGACAATAGTTCAAGGACCTTTGATGCAACTTAACCTAATTTTTTTGCATTCCACCAGATTTTTATTGTAACTTGAACCATTTTAACAACATTAAACATCAGATTAGCATCGCTTTGGAGAGAAAATAATGACAACTAATCACTGCACCTCTAGAAGCACAGGTATTAAAATATCAATGCACATATTATGCTAATCAGATTTGACTAGTCAGCAATGAGTGCACTGCTTTATCCAGTTTACTCTGGCACCATAGGGCTATATAAAGCAATCACAGTGGGCAGTCACATGCACACAACTAAAATAGCAAGTGATTCAGGTTTACATTGGTCCAGATAAACAAGGCGTGTTGTGTAACAGCACAAATATAGTAGATCATTAAACAAAATAACATATATGCTGATCGTCTTCCAGAAGATTTTAACTAGCCCAAACAGATAAATAGTAAAGATGATTAATGCAATTAAGAAATGAAGCTTTCCCATGAACATCGCAGAATAATTTTGGAGCAGAAAGAATTAACTATATATCAAGGTTAAATCAGCTTATGGAATGGGAGATATAAGAATCTGATGTAACAATATTTGAAAATTCAATAAAATAAAATCTCAGATACAGTAGATCAAGAGAATCTTACTTTTAATGGAACTGAAAGGTTAGCAGTACGCATTATGGCTTCAGCAATCCCATGAGCATACCAAGGCTACAAGAGAAAGTTCACATCAGCAAAGAGCAATAAGAGGAAAAAAAAATACAAGTCATTAAAATGAGAAGGATCAAGCAAAGTTAATGTTAACGGGGATTTCCCGATTGTTTTGACAGCTACAAAGCAAATGGAAGATTAAATAAAATGGTTCATTTAGAGGGGGAAAGTGAGTGAGAGAGAGATGCAGGTAACAGACACACACACACACATGCAGATGTCTACAAATACACACATGTGGACAGAGAGAGATAGAGAGAGACAGGAAAGCACCTTAAAAAGCTCCACTGGGGTGAACCATGCAATGTCACTCTGCTTGTAGATTTTATCCAAGTGGTTCATATATGCTTTCCTGCCTAAAACATGCCAAGAGGTTGATACATTGGATCATACAGAACACATACTCACCATAACAACCATAAAACGTGTAAACTGAACAACAAATTCAAAGTAATTCAAAAAATTGCTATAAGAAGTTAATGACAAAGTCCTGGAAGCTAATTGGATAAATTTATCTCAAAGTCAGAAACACACGTTATTTGTGTGAATGTCAATCAGAAATGCCAAAAGTATATCAAGAAATATGCACACTATGAAAAGTTAATGACAAAGTCCTGAAATCTAATTGGATAAATTTATCTCAGAAGTCAGAAACACATGTTATTTGTGTCAATGTCAATCAGAAATGCCAAAAGTATATCAAGAAATATGCACCCATTATTAAATAATCCCTTGAACATTAACTTCAGCTGTTATACTTTCAAAATGCAAGTTGAACTTTTTTTCTCTCCTTTAATCTCCAGAAGGGACATCTCACGTAGAATAGCAATTTACATAGTTCACTATGTTCACATTTTCACAAAAAAGGATTATATGCAACTAAAATTGAAAAGATATTGAACATTCTATCTCATTATCTAGAAAAATAACTAATAAAATAATCGTAGAACCTTGTACGTACAAGGTATGCCGATATATCTTCTGCAGAAAGCGGATAACAGAAAACTGACACACCATGCATACCACCAAAATTATGAAAAATTATCCATCATTTGAATTCCAAAAATAGCTATCTACGTTGCAATCCCCCTATTGACTAAAATGTCCTAAATTGAATTCAGAGTTTTGCCAAGATAGGACCGGGACATGGTTGATTTCAGAAATATGGCAAAATAAAACATAAATCAGAGCTCTGGGCAGGTTAAGTCAGATATTTCCAGTCCTACGGTTATAGTTTCGATAAGTCAAATTTAGGTGATGAAGATTGGCTTTGGCAGTCAATTTAGAATATTATTCCATTAAGCTGCGATCAGAATAGCAGAATCACTTTTTAGGAGCAGAATAATCTACAAAGCCATTACACCCAACTTCTTGGGTAGATCCATAAAACTCCTTGGTTGCTTCTCAGTCAAATCATGGGCAACCCACATCAACTTTTACCACTTTTACCAAAATTATTTTTAACTCCCTGTAGCACCTTCAAACTAAATCAAATCTTTCCTCCATCTCATAAGAATATTAGTGATGTATAGAAAAATATCTATATATATCCTTTCAACTAAATTTTTTAATAAAGAATACGATTTATGGATTAATTGAGCATTTCTTCTTTTTAACATCTGCCAAATAGTTTTGGATGATTCTAATATTTTGGTAGGATAACTTTTTTTGTTAAAACAAATATTTATTTCTTGAGTCAGAAATCCATTTGTCTTCTTTTTGTAATTTGTTCTATTTGATTTCTGATTAATTGGTTGGCCATTGATCCTTCAGTAATTTATTGAAAAGCTTAAAAAGGAAGAGAAACCGCCAACGGCAAGGGAGAAGAAAAAGGGAAAAATGAAAAGGAAAAAAACATCAGAAATGAATCAGCAAACTCAAGACAATTATAGTACAACCATTGTATGATGAAAACTCCTCTGTCCATGAATAAAGAGTTCGCAGAAAGTACTTTAAGTGATGTCACTGTGCAGTCCTCCCTATTGAAAGTTCTATTATTTCATTCTAACCACACACGCCATAACAATCAGAGAGGCGCCACAGCCCAACAAGATTTACTATTGCACCTTCCAAATCTACCAAACTAGCTGGAAAGAACATCACTAATGGGGCCAGGCAGCAACCATATAACCCCAAAAGCTGAAACAAAAGTCCATAACTACTTATTAGGGAAAAAAACAAACCAACCCCCATAGAAACCAAGCGACTAGGAGATGCAACAAAGATGATTCCCTGACTCTACACTTTGTATACAGATACAACACCAATTGACCAAAACAAAATTCCTCCTAATAAGATTTTCAAATTGTGAGTATCTTCTTGTAAATAGTTACCCAGGTAAAGAAAGCAACTTTCAATGGTATTCAAGTTCTCCAAATCTCCCAGGGAATTTTTTAGATCCTTGCTTGCATAAAGCTCTATAAAAAATCTTCACATCAAATCTGTTACAGCTGGTCAAATTCCATAGTGCCACATCCTCTCCCACACCTATCACTATCAGCGTCTACAAAGTAGTAAAAATTCTCCAATAACATCTAATTCCCAGTTATGGTTGCATCTTCGAAGCCTTGGTTCTCAAACAATGTTTTCATGTACTCTTCTCGTTTAATTAGCTACCAAAACTTCTGTATCTGCAGGAAAACTAAATAAAGTGGGGAATCTCTGTTACAGTGTGCAATCTCCACATGCCAGAGTCTAACTCTTCTTTCATCATCTATTTTATAGGACATAAAGCTATAAAAAACATCTCATCCTTGACGAATATAGACCATAGAGTAACACCATGGGAAGTTTTTATTCACCTGGTAGTCCAGTTCCCACCTCAAACCCATATTTTCTCCCTATGGCGCCCTTCCAAAGACAATCATATTCTGTGAGGAACCTCCATAACCCCTGAGAAGAACTTGAATAATCTCAACCTGCACACACCTAAGCCTCCACAATCAAAAGGCAAGCATATAATATTCCAATCCACAAGATAGAAATATAAATTAATCATTCAAACCATCCAAAAGGAATCTCTTTGAATCTTTTGTAGCCCTTTTGCCACCAAACATGGAATAGAAAACAAACACATAAAGTACATAGAAAACTACTCAACCCACTATCAACCAAAGTCAACTTCCCTCCTTTAGAAAGATACAACTCTTCCAACCTGTCAACCTTCTCTCAAGTATCTCAATAACAGAATCCCGCATGGAAGTTGATTTAAAGGAAGCACCAAGCAAAGTTCTTGAAAGAGTAACGATTTTGCAGCCAATTACTACAGCTAAAGCCTCTATTTCTGACTTCACCTATAGGTACCAGTCAACTCTTCTCCAAATTAACCCTTAAACCCAATATAGCTTCAAAAGACAATAGAATGCATCTCAAGTTAAGTAGCTGATCTTGATCGGATCCACAAAAAGATCCCAATCATCATCCTCTAGTTCTACATACAGCATCCTCTACAATCTCCCCTTTCTTATGAATCAAGATGCAAGATAGCCAGCTAAACATAAAGCTCTTAATCGCCACTTTTCTGAAATATAAGCCCCAACCCCAACCTAAACTTCTCCCCTACTACTGCATTTGTTTCAGAAAGTTTTGGACATCTTTTCTTTTTTCTGTTTTTGTGAAATGAACCAATTCAACTTACACAAAATTCATTCAAATATCACTATCAACATGCTCCATTCTTAATTTATGTATCATTTCCATAAAATCCATAATAAAAATCACAAAGTAGAAGAAAAATCCAAGAGCTCACAAGCAGTAAAGAATTGAAAATTGATTAAATACCTCCAAGCTGATTGAACTTAACACTCCTCTCAAGCACTCCAACTGACCCTGATCTCTGCGAAAAGTACCCATGTTTTGGGTCGTACAGTGCTGAATGTATGAAATCCCGAACCTGCTCATATAGAACAAACAAAATTTAGCCAACCAACCGAACCTCACAATGTAAGCAGCATACTGCAATTGGATAACAAGATTCCCAAAAGAATCATCAAGGAAGATGCAAAAACTGAGAGGAAAGACAAGGATACTGGTCAAGGAGCAAATAAAATCAGCGTAATATAACTCAGTATAATAATCCAGAAAAACCCGAAAATTGATCAATCGATTCATCCAAAGAAACAGAAAGCGTCAATCCAATTAGGTGACTGGAAAAGTGATAGAGACGATCAATGTGTCCAGCATAACTTAACTGATTAAACGAAATTCACAAAAGCCCATCAATCAAAATGCATAAACCATAAGCAAGACTGTGAAAATTACAAAGAAAAATAATGCAAGCAGTGTAGTGTAAAAGATTAAACAAATTTCATAACAACCCATATATTGCAGAAACCGACACTGAAGAGAGTGAACGTGACATGTAATCACCAAAATGCAATCGAGGGAGTACAAGATAATCCTAAGGACATCAAAAAAAGGCCCAAGAACAGACAGAGAAAAATAAAGATAATGACTCACAAGAATTGGTTTATCCCCAACAATGTTTGTGGAGAAGAGAGCTTGAAGAGGAGTCGTCAAGGGCTCCAATGGAGTAACTGCAGAGAAATATAATTGTTAGATGCCTGTTTTTGTGTGTTTAGAGATAGAGAGAGGGACAAAGAGAGAGAGAAAAAAAAAAACCATTGCGGTTGCGGAAGAGGAAAGGAAACTTTCTGTTGGAGAGAACGCGAGAGAACATGATAGCTTGTGTTGTTTGTATCCGTGGTTCTACAGTTCAGTTTGAGGGTTTTTGAACGTTGAAATGATTCTTAAACCCTTAACGAATTTTTTTAAGTTCATTTTATTTTGCCAAAAAAGAAAAAAAGAAATAATTTTATCTCTATAATCATTAAATTTGAGGTATAAATGCATTCTCTCCGAGATTTGACCTAGTTTTGAAAATTTGTTTGTCAACTGTTAAAATATAATCACTATAAAAAACATGTTATCATAATTTAATTCTATATTACCCTTATTATACTTTATAAAGTTATATATAAACTTTCCTCAAGTTATTCCCCATTTTTTATCATTCACACACACATATATATATATATATATATATTAAATATTGATAAATAAATAAAAAATTTATACAAATTTACTCCAATTTCTCATTTTTTTTATTCTCGAGTGGATGTGCAATTTTTGCAGCTTCTTATAAAACTATTTTCGGCTTGGGGCGGCACAACATAGGTTCAATCTTAATGGGGAAAATTTTTTTTGTAAGCAACTTGGATTCATAAAAAAATTCTCCCCAAAGTGTAGTTTCATTTGATCCACAGAGGACAAGCAAAGCAGAAAAGACAACTTAAATGCATTAATTACTGGTATATAAGTTTAATCAACACTTCAATGAGTAGTTTTTCCTTGTAAAATGCTGAAACTTTGGTTCATCTTTCGTTTTGTGTTGCTCTTGTTTAGTCTCTTTTCCAGCTTCCTTTTGTTCTTCCTTCTAAGGACGGCTTACACTTGAACCAAACACAAGCTTTCCATGTTTTATGAACTAGACGCCGCAGAAGGCTAGCTATTCCCGTTGGCAACAACAGATTGCTTTTCTTTAGACCCAGATGAAGAAACTAGTGAAGATTGGTACTTTAAAGGTTGCCCATCAAAGCGTTTCCCAACTTCAGTAAAAAGATTGAATTTTGATTCAGTCTGAGCTGGAACCTCTTCGGGCTTCACTTTTATGCCTAACAAGATTTCTCAAACCCACAAATTTCTTAAACCTATACATTTTAGTTTTCAAAACCATAAATCAAACTCATTTTTCTTCTTCGTCTCACATCAAAATTATAAGATCAAACCCAAAAATTTTAGATTTCAAACCTAGAAAACATTTCTTAAACCAATTCTTCTTCTCCAAACCATATTGCAAAATCAAATTCGGATTTTGTAGATTTAAAACCAGATGACAAAACTCATAGCATAAAAAAGACAACAATTAGAAGAAGAAGAAAACGATCGAAAAAAGAAGAAGGCGATCAGAAATCTCACCGTTGGTTTGAATGTCGCATTATATTGAAAAAGAATGAGGACGAGAAGGAAAGAAATATATATTTTTAATTTTTTTTACTAACAGTGGGCATGAGCATTAGGGAAATAGAAGTGTTTTAATAGTGAATATTTTTGTCATTTCATCATCTCTAATAGAAATTAACAGAATCTGTTTAGTAAAAAGGTATGATTATCATTTCCAAAATAACAAAGGGGTAAGTATACATTAGACCAAATCTCGAGTGGAAAATGTATTTATCCCTAAATTTTATGACTTAAGTCCTAAAATAAAAACATAGCCTAATAGCGTTGATATCCTCAATTTTAGAGATAATTTCACTTTGTGTGACGGTGTTCATATCCTTTATTTTAAAAATTATCACTTTTGACTTTCGATTTCTTAATTTATTGCAATAATTAGATTTCGGCCAAATCAATTCTCGAATCGTGCGAGAATGTGATTGCTCCAAAGCTTATGTTTTCAATTTTCATGTCATGTCGGCTTAAAATATTAAAATATTAATTACAAATAAAGAATGGTGATCCTACAGAATTATCCTAAAAAATAGCATGTCTTCCAATCTCTTGCCTTTGATTTCATGCAAAAAGAAACTAGAGCTGAGCCCACATATTGTGTGGGTTCCATCTCATTTTTTTTGTTTACTAAAACTATTTTTGTCAAAGAAAAATGAGTAATACATGTCACTCTTAGAATTTATCATATAGGGTTTGGCTTTATATTAAGAGAAATAAAAGAAAACAATACCAACTCCTAACTTTTTTACTGTTGGATAAAAATAAAATCTCATTTTTCTTGCATCTCACATGACATGTATCTTTCATAGACTAAAGAAAAACTTCTCACAAAGGTGATCTTACGTGAGATGCATAGAAATGTCATGGCCATAAGCCATAGTGCCACTCTGAACTCTGTTCACTGAAAAAGCCAGGCTTGAACCTTAGGCCTTTAACCTCATCGGGAAGATTTGTGCTGAGTAGACCCAAGTGATGGGCCCAAGCCCAATAGAAAAGAAGGACAGAAAAGAGCACGCAGCCATGACACACACCGCGACTGCCCATATAGGCTTTTCAGTGGAGGAGGAGAGGTATATGTTCAAGTCTGCAAATTTCAAAATGTCATCATTATAAAAAAAAATCTCAGCAGGCTTTTCTGCAAAATGGAGCGTCGGAAACTTGGAATGTTAGTGGTGACTTAGTCACATGGGTGTTGAGTGTTTACTTCAAAGGTGATGGATTGGAGGGGTGGATTTGCCAAAATGGATAAGGAATTGAATGGGCCTAAAAAAATGGCTGAGCTACAAGAGAATATAAGTTGAGTTATCTCCTGCCATGCATCAACACTTGAGCTCAAGAGAGATTTCCCTCTCACCATCAGCGTGCTTGAGAGGGAAATCTCTTATCACAATAATTTATAATATATATATATATATATATATTATTTTTACAAGTTATTACTTACTAAGTAATATTGTTTTTTGGTATTTTTTATCTTTAATTAATGATTTAAAATTTAAAATATTATTTTTTTACTTTCGAACAGAAAAAAAAATAAAACTTTTTTATTTATATTCAAGTTTTGTATCGAATATCCGCAACCGCTTGATTCGATATAAATTTTACAATTTTTTGTTGCTCATCTTTTCAATTGCACAAATCATTTAATTGAGACACATTGCTTCAAGTTAGCTGTACTTAATTACTACTCCAACAGAGACCAAATTTCATCAAAAAGTTTAGTAAAAATCAACTGGAAACCCTAATGGTCAAATGATTTACTACTTACATTTCCTTTCCTGTCACTTAGACATCTTGAAAGCTAAGGACATAGCTAAACAGAAAAACATTGAATAGGGTACTTTTTATTTTTTTATTTTAATAACATATTAAAACTTAGTATGGTTATTTAAGTTACTGATATTTATACTCTCCATTCTCTTTATTTTCACTGTCTTCGTTTCTTTTCACTGAAACCTAAAAAGAAAACTATATTAGTCATTCACGCGATAATTTATCAATAACGCTAATTACAAAAATCAAATGTTGTTTGTTCTTTAGTTATGAACATATTTATTATCTCTATGTTAAGTTGAGAGGTGAAAGTTGAGAGAATAAATAAAAGCATTAGGGAATGTTTGTTTTAAGTTTTTGAAAACTCTTTTTTATGTTTAGCAAACAGTTTTCAAAAGTAATTTTTGAAAACTCTAAATTAGTGTTTTCTGACATAATTTTCGAAAAATAACCCTAAAATCAGTGTTCACTTCTCTATTTCATTATTTCTCCATAGTATATAAAAATATTAAAATTTTGAAAAGAAAATATTATTAATAATTTTTAAGTATTTAGTAAATATGAGAAATAATATTAATATAGATTTTAAATTTAAGCTCAAAACTAAAAATAATTACAAAGTGTATTAAAACAGTTTTCAAAATAAAATTATCTAAACAACAATTTATTGTTATCTGTTTTTTAAACAGTTTTCGAGTTATAGTTATCCAAACATGTTTTCTTCATAAAACTGCTTTAACTTTTCATTTTCGAAAACTAAAAATAAAAAACTGTTATCCCAGTCTACCCAAAATTTAAAAAGCCTATTCTTACCTTTTGAATAAGCAAGCTCAACCTTTCCCCTTCAATTCCTTCCGGATCATGCAAAGCCCAACAATCAATTACTTCGTCTACCGCAAATCGGTTTTGTCTAACAACTTCCTTAAAACAACGTGCAGGCACCCTAAAACAAAAACTACAAGTTTTGTCCGAAGTACATTTCAAGTTGACAACGTTGGAGTTGTTTGGAGTATAAAGTATAACTTGTTCGCCACCCTCCTTTGACATGTTTTTGAGCAACGGATCAGGTAAGGCTCTCATATAACTGAGTGAATTCCCAACCAGCATCAAATTTTGATTAATATCAGCTCTTGTCAGGCATTTTCTGAATAAGTATGTTAGTTCTCCTTTGGGATAGTAAAAGATCTCGTTTGGTTTAGGATCGTTAGCCATGTTTTATTTCCTTTCCGAAAAATTTCAAGTTGTTGGGGATGACATAATTCTACAAACTAATAAGCATGTAAATATATAATGATAATTCATGCAATAAGAGATACAAAATAAAATTTATTTTGCAATTAGCTGTGGTTGTTTAGACACACAATTTTCTTGAACAGTGAAATAGGCACAATTGTTATGTAAACAATGGGTAGTGACCATGTTATTATAATGATTTGTTAAACCTTAATTTAAAAAAAAATTAACATAAAGCACTTAATCGTTACCAATAAAATTAATTTTTTAAGAGAAAAACTAATAGGATTTTAAATTTAAATAATAAGAGTTATGAATGCACATGAACTCTTTAATAAGATAATAATTAGAATAGATAAAATTTTGTGTGGGATAAAATTTTTTTGAAATTGAAATTGAAAACAAATTTTTGATAATCAGGATTGATTCTTGTGTAAGATAAAATATGTTTGAATTTTAAATTCAAACCAAAAACTTTACTGATAAAATTTATATCTATTAAAAAATCTTAAGGTGTTCATATTAGTAAAAATTAAAAAAGTAAAAGTGTCCCATTTATACATTTACATTAGTGTTTATGTGAGTATTGTCATGTTTGCATGTATTTTTTTGTATACATCTATGGTAGTTATTTTTACAACCTACCATGAGAAAATAGAGATGAAAGATCAAATTTGTTATGTCTAATCCCTTCTTTGTGTCGCTGTAATTATTTCCATAGCCTACAAAATAAAACCAATAAAATTATAATTATATGAGAAAATGCATAGATTAAAGGAAAATCTAACTGAAAATTCATGAGAAACATATTGTATCTATAATATTAGAGTTACCATAATTTTAAATAATAGTAATAGTTTAATGCATATGAACTCTTTAATAAGATAATGATTAAAACATGTAAGACTTTGTACAGGATAAAACTTATTTGAATTTGAAATTAATAATAGAAAGTTTTTTTGATAATTATGGTCTTATAGTTGTGTAATATAAAATAAATTCAAACTCAAAACTTTAAACATGAAATTTACTCATAAAATTTACCAATTTTATTTTGCACTCTTAGAAAAAATTTGAAGGACAGTCTTCAAATATTTTAATACTAATAACTCTATTATATTATTAATGATAGATTGAATATTAAGTAGGATCCAAAGAACCCATCTAAAAAAAGAAAAAAAAAAACTTTACCTTATTTATTGGTAGAATTCTCATACAATAAATATTAGTAATTGGCAAAAAAAATTAGAAAAGAAAGTCGTGAGTTTAAACGAAATACCTAAGAAATAATGTTGTCCTTTCCAGCAAACAATGTTGAGACGTGCCCTATTGCATATCTAAGAAGGAAGCGGATGCAATGAATTTTTCTGCAATATGTACCCTTAGTTGAAATTTCCTAAGAAGATACTAGTTTTGAAAAGTGACTATTTTCCATTGCTATTAGCATAATTGTTATTTCTCTTTCAGCTCCTGCGTACGATTCACTTGGAAAGACTAAGAACACAATTGTTTAGATTTGTTTCCACCATTGTGAGGTCTGCACGGCTAAATATGGGTGTGAACGGCATACATTGTTGCTAAGAAGTTAGGATCTTAGCGGTGCGCATCCTATTGCATAGCCAAGAAAGAAGCATTGATGCTGTGCATTTTTCTGCAATATGTATCCTCAATTCTTGATTTTCAACTTCTAATAGGATACGGTCCAAGTACATACATAGCTTGGAAAGCAAAACTTTATAACCAAGATGAAACATACAATCCAGAAAGGCATGAATAACTACAACAAAATAAAATTAAAAGCCGAAGAATTGTACATGAAAACTTCAACTAAATAAAACTCATTACTCAACTTCAAAGAAAACAAACGCTTGGAAGCAGAAATGGAAAAAAAGAAAGAAAAGGAGATTGATTCAAGATTCAATTCAATAAACACACATATATCATATATAAAAAGATAGAGAATACATTGAAACCAACACTTGCAAAATAAAAATGAGATTATGAAGTGAAAATGAGAGGGATTAGTTGATAGAAGTGTTCAAATGAGATTGTGGTTTGATCATTTAATTTGGAGATAGAATTTTAAGAGAGTTAGACGATAAAATCTTTAAGGTATATTTTAATCATAAAAATATTTTTTCAAAGTTTAAGATAAAATTAAATATTCATTAGTTTGAGTGTAATGTTATCTTTCATGAATGAGATAAATAGTTAGTTTCAAATTTAAAACTTACTTTTTGAAAATAGTAAACCAAATAACTATTTAACTAAAAACAAGTGTGTCCCTGTCAACATACATATTATTGGTTGTGTTTCAAATGATCATTAATATATTTATACTATAATTATTTTATTTAAATGAACTAAATTATCACCGTTATAATTGTTTTTAATTTTAATTAGACGAGTTTTTAAGTAAAATTATAATAAATACTAAGTATAAAAACTTTCTACTCATTTTATTATTATTTTTTTAAAATTACAAAAAAAAAATATTGTGGATATTAAAAGAAGGAGAGCATGTATTAAGCACTACCCAACTACTAAAACAAATTACTACAACAACTTCACGAAATAAAGATTGAGTGTGAGTTCCCCAAGATGCATGATCAAAATAGACTTCAGGAAAGCCTACGACACAGTGAACTGGGGGTTTTTGGATAGCATGCTTACAAGTCTTGGATTTCCAGATAGGTTCAGAGGATGGGTCATGGAATGTGTTACAACTATAGCTTACTCTTTATCAATTAATGGGAGCTTGCATGGTTTTTTTGCTGGTAAGAGGGAGCTAAGGCAAGGGGATCCTCTATCCCCTTTCTTGTTTGTCTTAATTCTAGAGTATCTCTCTAGACTGCTGGCCAGACTAAAAGAAGAGGAAGGTTTCAAATACCACCCCAAATGTGATAAATTTAAAATCACTCACCTAGCTTTTACTGATGACCTAATTTTATTTGCTAGAGGGGAAGTATGGTCAGTTTGGCAGATTATGAACTGTGTGCAGAATTTCAGTGAATGTTCAGGGCTGAAAGCTAGCTTACCAAAGTCAAGTATCTTCCATGTTGGGGTACCTTTATCAGAGCTCCTTGAAATCAGAAAACTTACTGGTATGGAAGATGGTAGTTTTCCTTTCAGGTACTTGGGAGTTCCTCCGGCCTCTTCTAGACTAAATGCAGCCCATTACTTTCCCCTTTTAGACAAAATCTCAACCTACATTAATGCATGGGCAGGTACTTCTTTATCTTATGTTGGAAGATCTGAGTTGATTAAATCTGTGATTCAGGGTGTTAAATGTTTTTGGTTGGCAATCTTTCCTATACCAGCTAACATTCTAGAGAAAATCATAAGAATGTGTAGAGCTTTCTTTTGGAGTGGTAGCAATTCTGGATCCAGAAAGGCTTTGGTGGCCTAGAGTGAAGTGTGTAAACCAAAACTAGAAGGTGAATTAGGCCTTATAGATCTTAAGAGTTGGAACAAAGCTCTCCTATCAAAAGCCTTATGGAACATTCACCATAAGAAGGACTCCCTTTGGGTTAAATGGGTTCACCACTACTATCTGTAGGGTTGACCTTTTTGGGAGGCCTCCTCTAAACATGAAGACTCCCTTCTATGGAAAAAGATTCTGGAAATTAAAAATGGACTTATTTCATCAGAAGAATATATTCAGATGGCTCAATCTAAGCTGCTGGAGTGAGAGGATCAGAATCAACTCAGCATTAAAAAGGTGTATATCAGCATGAAGCCTAGAGATAATATTGCTAGATGGGCTCTAGTAGTTTGGAACAGCAGTAGTATCCCTAAGCATTCATTTATTTTATGGCTAGCTATTAAAGGAAGATTGCTCACAAAAGACAAGTTTCAAGTGATAAGGGTGGACAGAATCTGCCCCATGTGCAGGGAGAGTGACGAAACAATTGACCACATTTTATTTACCTGCCGGATTAGTAGAGCCATATGGGCTTCTATCAAGTTCTAGTTAGGTTATAGAAGAGAAATGAACACTCTGAACAGTGCAATCAAATGGATCCTTAAGGAATCAAAAAGTAAGGGCCCTCCAGCTAAAGCAAAAAGAGTAGCTCTTGCAAGCACAGTGTACTTCATTTGGATGGCTAAGAATGCAAAAGTGTTTGAAAGAACCTCAGTTCAACCTAATAGTATAGCCAGGAAAATAAAAACTCACGTGTATAAAACAGTTTATGCAAGTTTTCATGAGCCAAGGCTTCTGTTGTAAAGCATCTTTTGTATATCTCCTGATATGTCTTGTGATTTTGTATATTTTTTATCAATATAATTTTAATTTATAAATCCAAAAAAAAAAAATGAGTGTGAGAATCAATAGCTAGTAGTAGCTTGTAGTGTAGTGGTCAATGCACTGTGGTATTTTTAGTGAGGTAATGACAACGGGGGGTGGCAGTAGAAGAAATGGTGGGCGATGCCAAAATGTGAGCGGTGAGTCCGGGCTGGACGGAACAGAGGGGGATTTGCCAAAATAGGTAAGGTAAAGAGAAGCAGAAAGGGGCTAAGCTAAAAGAGGAAATAAGTTAATAAGTTGAGCTGTATCCTGCAATGCGTCAGAAACGTTGAGCCCAAGAGATATGTCCATAAGTAACGAGCCATGGCCTAAGAGTGAATTGTCACCATCCACCTGCTTGAGACAAATCCCAACCTGCTAGCTTCACACGTCAAGTCCTTGTCAAGTCCTTGATGTTTAGACTAGAGCATACATTTACTTTTCATTAACAAGTTGTAGGGAGAGATTTCAAAGCTAAAGGTACAACATAGCTGTCATACCCATGAATTCTTCCATGGTACCAAGGATTGAACAGATCGAAAGAACCCATCAAATCTCAGGCCTAAGCTAGAAAAAACACACCCTTTTAGGCTCTTGTAATAAGACCAATATGCCAAAACTTCTCCTCTTTCTCCATCGAGCAGAGTTTACAGGCCTATATAGGCTATTGCTTTGCCTGACATTCAAAAGATATGCTGATATATGAAGATATTGTCGGAGTACCAAAGATATGCTTGTTAAAGTATCAAGCTGAGTTTTTTTTTTGGGAACTGGAAGTGCATTAAAGATTAACCATAATGTTAAATTTTTGTCTCTTAATGTATTAGAGGACAAAATTTTTATGTACATAGCAAAAGGGCACGGTTAATTCCTCTCATTTTCATTTTGTTTCATTTGATTTCTCTTAATGCAGTGATTTTTTATTCTAAAAGTGGCAAAAGTGTCCATTTTATATAAGTAAATAATGTTTCGCTTAATAAGCATGCTTGAAGCTTTGCATTATTTGGCACAAATGCCTGTTTTCCTGTTTCTTGCAACCTAATTTTTGTAGTCACCTGGGGAGCAGTTGATGTATTATTTGAGGGTTGAGGGCCATGTGATACTCCCCTGTTCCTGTTTCAATGTTTTTTTTTCAGCCACTACTATTAAACTGGCGAGTACTGGCTGTATCCTTGCACACCAGCAAGAATGATGTTTTGGGGTCTATTTGTTTAATAATTCTTCTCATACTCTCATTTCAATGCCTATAATTGATAAATGATAATGTTTTGTCTACCAATCAATGTTGGTATTTGAATAATGGAAAGTCAAAAACTCATTTTTTTTAAAATAAATTTTGAGTTGAGTTAAAAGCTAAAAAGAACCCAAATGTCTGTAAGAACCTAATGCTTTCTTTTTAATACCTCTTTTTTCAACAACAAAAAAGTTCTAAAAATAATTGAATAACTCGTAATTATAAGGTGGGTTTTATAGCTTCTGACCCAAAAAATATTTTAACAAAAATGTAAAATCCATGAAATATCATTGGCAAAAGAAATTACAGTCTTGTCACTAAAACAACCTCAACCCTCTACAAAGGTATATCAAATATCAATTGATTTTTTATTATAATAGTTTTAAAGTTAATTTGATTAAAAGAAAGCAATTTTAGACACCAAAAAAATCAATTGATATTTAATATATTATTTTTTATAATTTAAAAGTTTAAAAACAATAAATTTTAACACAACATCACTTGTACCCACATTTATTTCCTTACATAAGAAGCTCCAACTAGACCAACTAAAATTGTTTGGTGGTGGTCCTGATTCTGACCTTTGGTGGGTTGACTTAGTACCATTAGCTAATCAGTCTCAACTCCCAAGCCAAGCCACTTCACAAATGTCTATACCATATGTAAAACTCCATGATGCATGCGTGTACCTATCCGTCTCACTTAATTATTCCTCTTGGGTGTTTTAACCATACATAATCTTTAATAATCATCACCAATTTAGGTGAAAGAATATGAAATGGTTTTTATTTTTATAAATAGAAATTAAGTTAATAGTTTTTAAAAAATTTAAAAATAATTTGTAAGAAATTAAATTTATGTAAAAAAATATTGTTTTCACTAACGAACACGTGCGAGCTTATAGATATAAATAGGAACCAATATAACTCAAAAGTATTGATACACATGACAGTCTTTTAAGAAACTGTTGACATAGATATTGATGAGCACCAATACGATTCAAATGCTAAAGTTTATGGGTCTTGAACCTAAACTATGTATATATATCACTCTAATTTTTTATTTATTTTTGATATGGGCTAACTCACATGTAAATCCCAACGTTATCAAACAATAAACAATTTTTAACTCTATTGCTATTTCACCACAAATTGTTTTAAAAACCATTTTATAAACTATAAATTGAAACTACAGTTAGATCAAATGATATAACTTATTCTAAAAAAACTAAGGCTTAATTTTTTAAAAATACATTGTGGTTTATCCGTTTTTCATTTTACCCCATTCGATTTATTTCATGACAAATTGGACATTTTGCTTTGCCCTGTTAGCAAAAAGAGTGACAATCGACGTTAACATCCAAACGTGTAAACCATATTTTTTTGGATTAATTCATAAAAAACATTTGTGGTTCACTCCGACTTTTTTTTCATATATTGGGGATTTTATTTTTGATAAATTGGATCTTGTGTTTTGTTCCATTGATACGGGTAAAATTATAATTCTTTAAAAACTAACATTTGTCACCCTTTCTGTTAACAAAACGAAGTACAGTATCCATTTTGTCACAAAATAAACCATTTGAAATAAAATATAAAGCGGATAAATGATCACCAACTTAAACCAAAAAATAATAATAATCATATCCTGAAAAAAGTAATAATAATAATCATCACCAACTTTAGGTCTAAATTATAAACAAAGGGAAAAAAAAGAACCCTTAAAAAATTAAGTGTAAATTACAGTTGCTCTTTCCACGTTGTTAATAAACAGTTGCCCGAGATAACCAATCACAAGCAATAAGGTCAAGAGGAACTTAGCAAATTTATTGACATAACAATTATCTAAATAAAATAAAAAAATTTCCAATGATCAAATTAGGAAAATATTTATTCAAATTTTTTATAGAGAAATATCGATAGAAAAACACAAAATATCACAGGGCCATGATAAATCCATCAAATTCACTAAATATTATATTGTCAGGATCGAACACTTACCGCTGCACCAAAAGTTATAAATTCTAACGAGAGTGCAACTCTAATAACTTAAACTGCACTTTACATAAGCGCCACGGTCGACTGTGGCTTGGCCTTATACACGGGCCTCCGCCACAGGGCAATCGATGACTGATCCAAGCCAACAATCTCCCCCCAACAATTGTACCGCTGGGAATCGAACCCGTGACCTTGACTCTGATATCAATTGTTGGTCCAAAATATACTATAGCAATACCCAAGAGAGGGGCTGAATTAAGAACCCTTATATTAATTGTTGGTCCAAAATATACTATGGTAATACCCAAGAGGGGGGCTGAATTAAAAAAGTAATAATAATAATCATCACCAACTTTAGGTCTAAATTATAAACAAAGGGAAAAAAAAAGAACCCTTAAAAAATTAAGTGTAAATTAAAGTTGCTCTTTCCACGTTGTTAATAAACAATTGCCCGAGATAACCAATCACAAGCAATAAGGTCAAGAGGAACTTAGCAAATTTATTGACATAACAATTATCTAAATAAAATAAAAAAATTTACAATGATCAAATTAGGAAAATATTTATTCAAATTTTTTATAGAGAAATATGGATAGAAAAACACAAAATATCACAGGGCCATGATAAATCCATCAAATTCACTAAATATTATATTGTCAGGATCGAACACCTACTGCTGCACCAAAAGTTATAAATTCTAACGAGAGTGCAACTCTAATAACTTAAACTGCACTTTACACAAGCGCCACGGTCGACTGTGGCTTGGCCTTATACACGGGTCTCCGCCACAGGGCAATTGATGACCGATCCAAGCCAACAATCTCCCCCCAACAATTGTACCCCTGGGAATCGAACCCGTGACCTTCGACTCTGATATCAATTGTTGGTCCAAAATATACTATGGCTATACCCAAGAGGGGGGCTGAATTGGGTATTAAGTTTTTTTTTAAAAATATTTTTGCAATATCAAATATCAAAATATATGTGGAATTAAATCAAATCAATCTTTCTAAATTACTAGCATAAAAATGAAAGAGTTTATTGCTTTATATAGAAAAGATAATTGAATTATAAAATAATTAAGCAATCAATCTCATTTACTTGAATAATAAATAATTGTAAGCTAGTAATTGTGCAAGTAATTAAAAAGATAGAGTTAGAGAGATGCAAACTCGATTTATAGTGGTTCGGCAATATCAAAATCCTTCTGACCCTGTGTCCACTCTCTTCAAGAATCCTCCTTGAAGCATTTCACTAAAACAAGCAACTTCACAGGTGTTGCTCAAACCGAATACAAACAAGCAACTTCAAAGGTGTTACTTCAACCTTTTTCACAAGAATCCTAAGTTTGCTACCAAAGTGTATACACCCAACACTCACTAGCTCACTTACAAACTCTCACAAGAGTTAAACCAACTCTTTTAACAAAATGATGAAAAGAAAGTTTGAAACAAATAAACAAGAGAAAGATTTCTCAATGAATATTACAACTCAATATTTTTTTCTCTCAAAAGCTTATAGCTTGACAATGAAGTTTTTTGGCTCAAGAAGAATAGAATGAAGATTTTGCTTTAATCATTTGTTGTAGAATGTTTATATTCCTTCCAAATGACATTTGAAACTCTATTTATAGTATATTGAAGTCTTCTAGTCGTTGGAGACAGAATAAGCCCATTATAGACAAGTTTATAGGCTTTTAAATTAAAAAAATATAGCTATTGTAACTTGTCCAGTTGACTGTCCACTTATGGCAGTCAACTGTTATTCATAACTGATTTTTCGAACCCACAGTCGACTGTCCATTTTTTTAACAATTGCTACAGTGTTTTCAGCATCAATTTTCTTCATGTTTCTTCATTCTTTTTGGATTTTTTCAAATTTTGAGTTCCGAAAAATCTCCCAATTGAATCAAATTTCTTGCACATTAAACACACAAGTTAAACACTGAAAATAATTCAAGTCAAATAATTAAAAAATTTAAGGAAAGATCACCTTTTTTATTCAATGGAAATAATTCATATCAAATAATTAAAAAATATATTTCAACAAAAGTGTTTTTTTTAATGAATCGATATTACCAAACTTCTCCTCATAAATAAGTGCATTATGATTTCAAATATAGTACATCATCAAAATTAATCATAAACCATTTTCTTTCCTACGTGAGGAGTGTGATTAAAACTCATGCCATATTCCAATTATTCTTTTCTTCAGCAAGGATACTAAATTAAAGCATTTAAGTCATAAATCCTTGTGTTAAGAGAACTTCAATGAATTAGAGTAAAAAAAGTTATTATAGATTAAGATAAACTAAATCTTTTAAAAATGGAATTGAAAAACAACCCATATTCTTAAACCAAATTTTAATAACAAAATTTTTGAAATACAAACATCTCGGATAGTCGACTTTATCAATGGGAGTCGATTGTGGAAAGCAACTATTTTCACAGTCGACTTTCCATTTACATAGTCGACTGTCCATTTACATAGTTAAATGGACTTGAAGCTTTAGTTTAGGCAGCTGACTATGGATTCAGAGGCAGTCGACTATCAAGGTAGGCAAAGCTTAATTTTCAAGCAAAATTTTAATATAAAACTCATTTTAAAAAAATCATTAAATCAAGTTTTATAAATATATCAAATGTTTTAAAAAATGATTAAATGATAATTTAGATTAAATTTTTGAAAAGCAAAAAATCAATTATGCAAGTATAAGATTTTCAAGATTAGCTAGACATGACATAATGTATCATCAAAATTATTTTCATTCTAGCTATCAATCAAACACATTTATTTCTAGCATTTCATGTCATATGAATCATTTAAGAATAATAGAGGAACCAAACATTTATATAATCAAAATGTCCTTATCTCATTTAAGATTCTTTTACTAAAACAAAACTCGTTTGAGTAGACGGCAAAATCTCACTCAAGCAATTTATCTTAGTAGATTATTTCTCATTTGAATCACTTCACTTTGATACTAGATGGTTAATCATATATTTCTTAATTTAAATCAAGATTGTTAACTCATCACAAAATAATATCAAATACATGGTTTTAAAAGTGTATAAGTTTTTGAAAATATTTAATTTTATCTTTTTCAAATATCAACCATTATTGAGATATGTTTTTATGTATTTTTTAAATACTAACCATAATTTTTATTTGAAAGAATGAATTCAAAAGTAGTTTATTAATCTCATTTCTTTTAAATGCAACACAATATATAACAAAATGCAATGCAAAAAATAAAATAAATTCTAACAAAGCAAGCTTATCATTTATCAACCAAAATCATTTTAGGTCCATTAAGCTTTACATTAGATGAAATTATATCATTAACAACACTTACCATTTTTTTTCTAATTTTGTTATTTTTCTTCAAATGATAATTATAATATACATGACGAAAATTAGAAGTGATAAATGAATTTCTTGATGGAGTTTTTATAGCAAAGTGATTTTTTTTTTATAAATATTTGTTCCTTTAAGGGATTATTCACTTTGTTATAATTTTTCTTATGTTTCTCTATCTTTTCTTTATTTTGTAAAAATTTTATTTATTTCTTCTTCAAAAATTCAAACTCATTTTCTTCTTTAAGTTTAACATTTGATATTTTATCATTCTCAAAATCAAGAGATAGTTTAGATGTTACCTTATCTTTTTCCATTAAGCACGAATTTGCCATTTTGAGATTGAAGTCTTCTTTTGCACTTCCATCTTCACTTCAAGTTGCAACTTTCTTCTTCAAGTTTCTCCACATATCGCGTTGTATGGAGTGATTTTTCTTTGAGTGAAACTTCTCAAGTTTCTTAGACATTAAAGCATATTGATGGACTTCTTTTTCTTTCGATCCAGTTTCTCCATCTTCCTCTTCATCATCTCCATCATAATTAATATCTTCAATTTTCATAAAAAGTGAAGATGTGGTGGAATCATCCTCTTTGTAAGCCAAGTAGCTTTCATGCTCCTTGAAGGATTCCACAAACTCTTTTAAGTTTTCAAGGTTAAAATAAATTTTACTCATAAAAGATAAAGTTTTAATAAACATAATAAAACTGAGTTTGCAAATAAAAAAATGATTCATTTTCATTCATTTTAAAATGTTCTACACCACCAAAGCACAGTTTGCACCACCACAAACCAGTACTGAGTCAGACTCGCCCATGACTCGATTCCAGTACCACGTTTAGAATCTAAGGCTAACTAGGAAAAAAGAGCACTAAAAATTTGTTGAATTTGGACTATACCCATTTTGACCAACTTGAAACCGCTTCCGACTCAGTCCACCCGATTCCAAAACTCCCTCCCAGTCTACCTCTCTTTCCTCTTCCTCTCTCCTTCTCATCGTCTGTAAGATCTTATTGGCTTTCTCGCTGCCTCTCTCGTCGAGTTCCCTCGAGGCTTTTATTGCTCTCGCTTCTTTAACCAACCCTTTGAACCTCAAGCTCTCGTGACTTAGTGCGAACAACGTGGCCACACAGTTCTCTCGAGTCGACTTAGAGTTTGATTCGCCATCTCTCAACTTCCCCACCATTATCGCCACTACGTTCGCTTCCAACATTTGCATACCTCCCCTCGTTGCATGCTACCAAATTACACAGAACGAGCAACACTCGACTCGCTGACTTGTACGATTTGACCATCGACAACAGAGTTGACATGACGTCGAGTTTCACGAGCTTGACTCGGTTGCTTTGGATTAGTGAAAGGTGGTACAACGCGAGGGATGAGTAGTGCCGAGGTAAGAGTGCACCGAACTCACTAGATCTTGACTTCAACACTTCGATCAACAAAGGAACGAATTCTGACCATACGATCATTACCTTGTTTTGCTTCTCTATGGACAAATTCACCAGTGAAGCTATGGCGTTCGTTCGTAATGCTTCTCTTCTTCCTAATTGACCCTTATACACGAGAGCAACATTGTATTTTCATTTTTTCCGTTAAAACTTGACAGAAACCATCAGGTCAAACATAGTCAAATGAAATTTTTGTCATTTCTCAAGTAACAGAGAGGTAACTGGACCAGAACACGTGGTTAATATAATTTTCTCTAACTTTAACCCTTTTTTTATAATTTTCCCCAGACAAAGACACATAAACACATCGCTGTCTTAACCGCTGCATGCCTTATTTCACCCGCTTTATATTCTCTCTATCTTCTCACTACTCAACAACGCACACCTCTCGCTTCCCTGTCCAAATCGGGGCTCGAAGCCCCGGACCCGGATACGTACCCATCCCATTCGAATTCGGATCCTACAATCTTTCTTCAATTTTCTGTCACTTTCTCGGGAAAAGTCAGAGAATGTACTCAGCGATTCATTCGCTGCCGCTTGATGGACACGGAGAGTATCAGGGGCCGCTTGATGGGACCAACCTGCCTAGGGATGCGTGCTTGATCTTGACCACGGATCCGAAGCCTCGGCTCCGGTGGACCGCGGAGCTCCATGAGCGCTTTGTGGATGCTGTTGCCCAGCTTGGTGGCCCTGACAGTGAGTATATCTATACTAAAGCCCCTCTCTGTATGTGTTTATGCATTTGCTCTTGTTTTTGTTCTGGTACTAGTTTGGTGGTTTCTCTCCTCTAGAATATATTTGTTCAGTTGTGGTTGTGTGGCTTGAAGAAATGTGGGTTATTTTTGGGGCTTGTGTTAGTGAAAATTGTTTTTGGTTATTGGGTTTTTTCACGTGATTACAGAATTAGTAACTCTTGTTTTGGTTGTTGGATTGGCTTATCACTTTCTGAGTTCTTGGTGCCTATAACGTGTTTTTTGGGTTTATGTGATTTTGAAATGTGTGTTGTGTTTTTAATAATTTGATGGGGCTAACTCCTAAGTGATTGAATATGGTGTTTCGGTTATTGGGTTTATTTCTAAAACTGCAAATTGGTCATTTGATAATTAAATTAAAGTTTATTGGTTTTGGGTAATTCTAGTTTGTTTTGTGTCGTGGTCATGTAATCATTTTTTTTTAAAAACAATTTCATGGAATCATAATTAATAAAGTTTTTTTTATTATATTTAACGTGCACTTTTCGTTTCCTTATTAATCAATTTATTAGCTGGTATGATGGCTCCGGGAGTGGTTGTTTTATGCATAAGAATTTGAGTGATTAAAGGAGTGTTCTTTCCTAGTGAAAAGATCTACTATTACAGCCTTCTTGTTTATCAATTTTGACCAATAATCATTATTTGCCTTGTTATCATGTGTTCTTACGGATCGTGTTATTTAGGAGTGTACACATCAATGAATCAATGATGGCTGTTGGTTAATTTTCTCTCTGATGTTCTAGTGGATTACACATCAGTTGATTTTTTACACCCCCCCCCCTCTTTACATAATTATGATAGTATTCTCTCGGTAAGAACTTTTCTCTTCGCATTATAATTTTTCTTTGTCTGATTTGCCTATTCATTGACTTTAATCATAACTATTCTTAATCTTCTAGGTATGATGTTAAGTAAACTCTTAGAATTGTGCAGTTGTGTGATTATGGAATACGTCAATAGGGACTAGAGAAAAATACAACCAAAAGGACAAAATTATGTTTTGGAACCATCCAGTTCAATAATGTTGGCGTGCATAGTTTAACTGTAAGATAAACTGGAGCAACTGAAGCACTTTGTCTTGGTCTATGAAAGAATATTCTGCTATTCGAATTAAGTTTGTGTAAACATGTGGTACAACAATGCTCCGAAATTTAGAATAGAACTAAATTGCAAGTTATATACTCCTTTTGTATGCTGTGGAAAAAGCAACACTACAAGAATTCTACTGTACTATTCATATATTGTTACCTATTACTCAATTTAAAAATGATGTGTTGATTAGATATTTATTGTTTCTTAACTCAAACTGCAATACTTCAGTGGACTTCAAGCCCTTGACCCTTTTCGACAACCATCCTCAGTTTATTGCATGTTAGTCTATTACGGGTGATCATATTGGATATTTTCTATCATTAAGCCATGTAATTTTTTTTCCATGTACTGTCATGTAGTGAACTGTGAAAATTGAAATTTTGTCGATACAGCAAGACCATAAACTGCATACAAATATAATGGTCTCGATGAAAAATGAGGTCTATTAGATGTTAATTTTCCAACAATTATTCGAGTTACCATCCAGTAAAAATGAATTCTGCATGGTAGCATTTGCAAGGTGGTTGTCTGATAATTCAATTGTTTTCTTTTAATTATGGTAGTATAGTGTTCTACGTGTGATTCTAGTCACCGGCTTTCTGCTAGCTTTTGCTTTTTTTCCATCATAATTACTAATCCAAGAAGATAATAGGGTCATTGCAAATCTTGGGAAGAAAAATATGGAAAAGGAAATCATGATTGTCTTTATGGGCTATTACATTTTTCTGTATCCTCAATATGGTAACCTGCCACTTTGAAGTTTCTTGGGTTTTGGCTGTCAAATAGGAGATTTACCATCCTGTGCTGTGTGGATTTTTAAATTTCATGTTTAAGGTCTGGAAAAGCCTCCCTCCTTTCTTGCCCTCCACTAAATCATCACCCTCCTGTTGCTGCCTGTGCCAGAACCAAAATTGCGGACAGCTGCAACCATGATGGTACTGTTTTTACCATTGTCATCAGCCTATCACAATCACTTTGCTATGGAAGTCATTGTCATTTTGTCTCTGATATCTTCCACCAACCTACTTCTGTAAAAGACAGATCAATGTGCAATTTTCTGTTAGGCAAGACGTGATTCTTTCTTTTGAAGAATGAGAAAAAAAATGAAAACTTGGTGGTAAACAACTACTAAATACTAACAGGCATATTTTGGTTTGACGGTGGCTTGCGCTTTGAACCTTAATGCTGAGAAAAGGTTGGGTAGGCATGGTTTTGCCAAGTTAGAAGTTTGGACCACATATTACTAGTAATAATTATATGAAAATTTAGCTTATAATCACTTGTTTGGCCTCTATACTATTTGTTGTCCAGTCCAGATTCTTGGCATATACTGATGAGAAAGCACTTGTTTAATAAACAATTATATGTTGTGTGACATAAGTTTTTCGTATTCTGGAGTTTAAATTCTTGATGGCTTTTAAATGTTTGTTCCCTCTAAAATTCTGTCTCTATATGCATTGCAGAAGCAACACCTAAGACTATCATGAGAACAATGGGAGTAAAAGGCCTCACTCTTTATCACTTGAAATCACATCTTCAGGTTTGGTGTTGCCACTTCCTCTTTCAAGCGACTATAACTTCACATTTAAATTGGCACTATGACCAGACATTGGGGAGAGATGGAGGTTTGTATTGCCAGTCTCTTTCAAACTACCATATATGGAAGAGAGAGAGAGAGAGAGGGCAGAGTGCGTGTGCCATAAAAAAATGACAATTCTGGAAAAGTAAGAGGAGTCTAAAGATTTTGAATGCATTATATTAAGATGTAGTGTTGCAACATGTCAATGTTGGAGATGGAAGAGGATTCTAAAGATTTTGAGCCCACCTCTATAATATTTCTTCGCCTATGTCCTTTCCTATGTCACTATCAGAGCCTTCTTCCCTAATGTAGCTTACCATAATAGAATGTGCTTAGTGTATTAATGCTTTCGCAATTCCCTTATGTGATGTCGTTACTTGCAGAAATACCGGTTGGGGAAGCAATTCTGCAGGGAATCAACTGACAACTCTAAGGATGGTATCTACTATCTACATGATTTCATTATTGATGTGTTTCTCATCCTGATCTTTTCATGTGCACATGATTTCCAATCAAATGGACAAACATGATAATATAAATATTTAAAATTGTTCAATAAGAGCCTGTGGGAGCCACTTTTATGTCCTAAACAGGAGCTACTGCAACCAGGTTTTAAGACTGGCTTTCTTCGAGTACAGGATAATTACCAAAATGACTTTACTTTCATTTGGGCATATAATATCTCATTTATGGATTAACTTAATAATGTGTAGCCAACATTGCAGCTTCTTGTGCTGCAGAAAGCCAGGACACAGGTTCATCTTCAACAACATCATCAAGAATGGTAGCACAAGATTTGAATGAGTATGCCTATATCTTCCTTTCCTTCTGCCAATACTTGTCAATCCCTCCTCTCATTGCATAATCGGTGCTATCATCTTTCCAACAGTGGGTTCCAGGTTACTGAGGCTTTGCGAGTGCAGATGGAAGTCCAGCGAAGACTGCATGAACAATTGGAGGTTAGTTCCCTTTGTGTTGTGTTTGATGTGTGACTAAACACTGGTTTATGCGCTTTGGGTTTGCATTAGCCATTTTAAGTACTTATATAGTTAGTTACTCGCAAATATACATGGGTCGAATAAAGTTAGCATGCCAAACTCTAGTAAGCTACTTTCAAGGTAAAAGCATCTTTCATTTATCTCTTTAGCATTTAATGTTCTCTTTGAAAGTTTCAGCAAACTTATCCATTTGCAAACATTCTGCATGTCTTCTTTGGTACCGCTTATGGCTTATAAAGAGCTAAGCAACAACATCCTTACTGAACATGGTTTCTGGTTTGGTAAAAGTAATTTGCCAGTATGATTATGATGTTTTTTCCTGAAAGCATTTTGATATGGTTCTACTATAAGCAGGTACAACGTCGTCTCCAACTTAGGATTGAAGCTCAAGGCAAATACTTACAGTCAATACTTGAGAAAGCTTGTAAAGCTCTAAATGATCAGGCTGCTGCAAGTGCTGGGCTTGAAGCTGCAAGAGAAGAACTTTCTGAACTAGCTATCAAGGTTTCCAATGAGTGTCAAGGGATGGTCCCACTCGAGACAATGAAAATGCCTTCCTTGTCTGAACTTGCTGCGGCTATAGAGAACAAAATTACTTCTAATGTACCAGTTCGTATTGGTGACTGCTCTGTCGAAAGCTGCTTGACTTCCATTGGAAGCCCGGTTTCTCCAATGGGAGTTGGTTCACAGGCTGCTGCCATGAAGAAGAGAGGGAGGCCGTTGTTTAGCAATGTAGACTGTTTGCCTTTGGAGAGCAACACGAGGCAAGAAGTGGAATGGATGATGCCTAATATTGGATGAATTGCAGTACATTTCCATCTTACTAATGGAAGCTTTTCTTTTTCCTTTTTGTTATTTTGTCCTTGTCTAGTTCTAAATGTCCTTCAGCAACTGTATCATCAAGGTCTGCATATTCTCAAAGCAGATCCTTTTTGAATGTGGAGATACTCTTATTTTATAACTTGAAATTGCATTCCTTTATGCACAATTAGTGGAACAAATCTTATGTATTTTGGGTTTGACAATGGCATAGAACAATGATTATATAGAAATTTAGTGGGTTAGGTAGACATGCATTATTACATTACAAAGATGATTTAAGAACCAACATTGATGGGGAGAGTTGCTCGTAGTAATTGAGTCCCAATTTTGTTTTGGTTTCTACTTGAATTACTGAATACAGGATTTGACTTGGAGGGTTGAAGTTGTGGCTCGGTCAAATTGGTTCGAAATGATTTGCACTGTTGGGTGAGAAGGATCTGGAAAATCTCTGATATTATCTTTGTTAGAGAGATTTCTTTTTAGCAAAATTTAATTGTGGCCCTATGCAGTTTAATGACACTTGCAATTTGATCGAGTAATGTGAGTATAAAACCAAATAAAAAAAAAATTCAGTATTTCAACACGTGACAGCCGAGAGCAGTCTCGGCACATTGGGTCTAAAACTCTAAATTATTAAAACGTTTTTGTGGTTAGAGTGTAGTTATACTTGCATTTTCATTATTTGTTATTATTCAATTACATCCCTCAATCATTACAAATTCTGAAAACATAAAGTTTTTTTTAATTTGTACAACATAAAAAAAACGCTCTCAATTGTAAAATCATTACTACCACTCATTTAATGCATGTTCAATAACCACTCTCACTTGCGATCTAAGGTTTATAAAACATAAAATCTGAACTAACTCATTTGTCTTCTCCTTCAGTCATTTTCATTCCATTTGTGTTTCGAAATACCTTTATCTTGGTGGGTCATGGCTACTCAGGCTTGTGCTTCAAGTCTGCGTTAATGGCAGACAAAAAAATGAGATTGAGGAAGAATAAGAGAGCTAAATAAAAAAAAGTAAAATGATTATTCAGGAAGCAAAATAAAAATTCCTTGAGCTTCTGATTGCTTTAACGGCAGAATTTTTTTTTAAAAGAAATGAATAATAATTGATTAGATTCTGTCGTATTTAAAAGATACAACTATGTAATAATCCACAATAAAAATATAAATGCAATTACACCTTAACCTCAAATATGTTTTAGTAATTTTCCCTATTCTTTAATTTGTGCTGTTAGCAAAAAAGAGAGGTACAGTACTTATATTTTTAATTTTTAAAGCCAGTGGCATCTCTCCACTTTGCATTGCTTATTCTTTGCCTTCTTGAAAGAACCAGCTGCCTCCTCTCTCAGGCTATCAGCCATTGAAGATTCAATGAGTAAGTCTCTGTTTCCCTCCATCTTTTCTTGTTTTGTTAATTCCTTCTATCAATGTTATGGTTCTAGTGGAACCTGTTATCTTCCTAGAAAAGATAAGGAAAAGAAAAAAAAGACCCATGTAAATGTTCATGAACTTCCGGGTTGAAAAATTATACGTGAAACTCTTTTTAAGTCTGCCTTTTGGATTTGGGTATTTCTTATTTTGTAATTTAGATACATGGGTATCAGTTAATTGTGCAGTTTTAGTTTATCAATCTTAACTTCCATTACCTACGTGTATGTTCTTGGCAATTAGAGTGTGGAATTTCGTTGATGATGTTCATTTATTTTGTGATAAACATGTGTTTGATAGTTATTTTTTGTTAGTACTTTTTTTTGGTGTTGTTGGTTAGTACTATTTAAGACTCCTAGCATTCCTTCTAGAATTATGGGTTTTCTTCTAATTGAATGATATGATTGTGTGTAGTTAGCAATCTTCATAAAAAAATTGTTGCAAGTGTTTGAGTTTTTATGAATTATTGACGGGTATATCTACCATATATTCTTGGTGATTGTTTATAGTTGGCTCTTGTTAGTTTACATTTAGATCATTCATCAACCGTGGCTTAAGTAAGGAAGCAGATAACAGGATATGATTTTCATAATTTTCCAAGTAATCCCTTTCTTCACATGCTAATTTTCTACCGGCTATACTATTTGGATGCTGAAAAGAATAAAAGAAAGCAAAAGACAATACTTCAAATGCTTAAAGAAATGAATTTTCATCAGCTCAAGCTACTATTTTCCTATTAGAGTAATTTTTTTAACAGATATTGTACTCTTCAAAATTAATGAATTGGCTTCTTTACAATGGAGAATATTGAAGGACTTGCCGATGGGCTAGCTGAATCCTTTTGTAGGCCCAAGAGTACAACCTGGCGTTTGAATTGATTAGTGTTAAAAGGCATCGATTACGCTAATTGTTATTTTACATTTGTAACTGGAGCTAATCAGCTAAAAAGTATTACACAAATATTAAAGGGGATGCATGCTAGTTTTGAAACCAACTACAACTATATTTCATTTGACACGTGTGAGCTTAGTTGGTGTGATGCCATCTTTTTGTCTACTTGTTCTTTGCAAGGTTAAATCTTTTACTAAAGTTCACCTGGTTAGTCAGAAACATGGAAATGTGCCAAAAAGTGTAAGATAGACAAGTAAGAAGTTAAGGACTTCATCAAAGTTTTTTGAGAAGTAGAATAAGGCCAGTTCGGAAGTACTGATACAGAGATAAAACTGGAGAATGATGAATTTATTACGCTGAGGGCAAGACGCCAGTAGAAACTATTTTGGACAAAAATACCGTTTAAAGGCGTAATGTAATTTCATTAGGAATTCTCAAAGGATGTCTGACATTCATTTCTTAAAATTTGGCTGACATTATACATAGAATATGATAAGTAGTGCCTTAAGAATTATGTAACATGTATGATTTCGCTGGTTGTTTTCTTCTACCATATAACCTATTGAGTACGATGGCAGATAATCTAGTATACCTCCTGGTTTGACACCTCTTGGGAACTGGAAGAAAAGACCTTGAGTAGATTGCTAGCTGAACTTTAGTTTGGTCAATTTCCATCTAGAGAGAAGGTTTTTCTTATTATCTATTGATTATTAATATAATGCTCTTTTTCTGCACTAAATTTCCATATGTTCACTTTCTTCCATAACCATTATGTTTTTGTTTCTTTGTTGTTAGCTAGATGTTTAATGCAAAACTTTACATAGCTGTTTGTTACTTTGTTTTGCTCATATTGTGCTCTTCAATAGAAGTTTGTGTTCCATGCTACATTGCAACAAGATTAACGTTGATCGTAACAAACATAAAAAAGTTAGATCAACTTTATGGAAAAATATAGATTTTCACCTTGTCCTACATTTCTTTTTGTGTATATATTTAAGAACACCAAATCTTATAGTTTGCCTTGGGGATTGGTTAAAGGACTTGAGTGGGTGAGAACCTGGTCATTTATTGCAAAAGTATGATGGTTAATTTTAGAATTTACTTTTGGTTTGTTTCTCTGACTTAAACTTGTATGTTGACCATTGATGCTATTGGAACTGAATACTATTTTGGAATTAAGACTAAATATGAATGGGAACTTATTCATTCAAAAAAGGTTTATTCATTTGAAAAAGGTTTCTATTACTTATTTGTAGTTCATTTTTCACTAATAGCATCATAGAAAAGGTGGTTAATCTGGGTGGTGGCTGGGAAAACGTGTAACTGGGAACTTATCATTTCATGGTTGCACTCATGTTTGTAATAACAATTGTACTGTTTCTCTGTTTTCTTGTATAATTTTGCATATATAAAAATGAAATAGTTTAGTACAACATCTGTATAGTCTAGGTGCTTGTATCCAGAATTCCTAATAGATGGAATGAGTTGCACAACATATGAGGCTTTTGCCACTTTTGTTTCTAATAGTGAACCATTATCGGCACTGCCTTTCTAATTTGGAAAGAAACATCTTTGGTGACTGACATGCAAACTCATTGATACTAAAAAGTAATCTATGTGAGTGGTAAAGTGTTTGTGCTTGTGAGAAGATCGTTGTGACAGCTGTTGTTATGGAGTAGAAATGGTAGTGTGGTATCTGATCAAACTGTTGATGTCGATGGCACTAATAGTCTCGGATAGGGTTAATGTTGACATTATCAATAGCTTTTCTTTTTATTTAAATGCTAAACATTAGCAATAGTTGATGCAATAATGGTGGCATGAATGGTGCATATGGTAGTTCATTGGCATTGGTGGTGACTGGTGAAGACTATTTCTGCGACGGTGCTTTCGGTATTGATTTTTCCTGTGATGATGGCAGTTGTACCATGGGCCATAGAGCAACAGTTTTACTCTCATAAGTAATATGTTTTTGGCGGATACTGTTTGGTCAATGTCTCGAAAGCATTTTCCTTGCTTATGAGAGTGAGTTGAAGTAACTTTTCCTCTTACAATTTAGGGAAGTTTCTTTGAAATGCTTACCGATAAAAGTCCAATTCCCCCTTTTCACTTTTCTGTAGTTTTTGGTTGAATTTCACTTCTTATGTACTTTCAAGATACATTATTAAATTCTGATATTTTTTTCTTTTTTCGTTTTCGCTTCTTACTTTAATAAGAATTCTTGAGATGATATGAGACGTAGCCTAAGTATTACTATTTTTTTGAAATTAAATTTCATTCAATGAAGCAAAGGGGACAAGAAAAAGAGGAAAAAAAGAAGGGAGAAATAAGGCTGTGTTCAGAAATGCAATTTAAACGTATTCAAGGGAGCTCTCCCCCGCTCCCCCACCCCTCCAAAAAAAAAAAATCCTTTTGGGGGAAGACATATCACTTAAAGGAATCGAATTTCACCTCTCCTATGTATCTTTTTTTTGCTTTCGGTGTTGGAGGTGCAGGGGAGGGGTGGCTGGGCTAACATTTCCTATGTACCATAATTATCACCATTGCTGCATCCTTACTTCTGCTGCTGCCAGTATGTTAACTTCTTTTTCCAGTAGAATCATCAGTCACTATCACCACAACATAACCACTCTTTCAGAATCATCACCAATGGAATTCACCTTCACATCAAGTTCATGATGATACAAATTTCCTACAGTGCAACTATCACACCACATCCCTGAGAGTATCAGTTTCACTCCATTGTAAGCAACATTCCCTTTTCCCTGTTGCTAATGCTTCTGCCACTGCCAAAGTTCTTACTATAATTGATTCATCTATACAACTCTCACCACCACCAATACCTCTGCTGCAAAAAGCCTGTGTCAGTCCTATGGCTCCCACCCAAACCAACTCTGTACTGACATTTCTGCCATATAACAACCAACCCGTCACCGCCCTATCATTTTTCCTGCTTTCCATCAAAATTACTCGAAAAGAAATGTTGAAGGGACAAGGCATAAAACTAAACAAAATTACTTCTTAAGAGTGGTATAAGAAGAAACAAAGTGGTTGGTGCTTTACCGCTTTTCTTGGTTGTTGAAGGTACTTTCAGGAAAAACAAAACGAAAGAGAAGAAAATATTCTTCTTATATAAGCAGATTGTTTTGCTGAGATCTTAAAGCAGTTTTTCTATATTTTGATTATTAACTTTGAATGAGAGAAATATTTGTAAATGTATTGTGTCAATTCAGCTGGTGTTATGACATAAAATATATTGGATCAGTTCAGGGAACTGGTGGTTAAGATTAGAATTATGTAAACACATCACATTTCGTCTTACTTATAGTTCCTTGAGTCTTATTTGAAGGAACATCTCAACCTTGTTCCTGCTTGAAGTCCTTGTCCAACAAAGTGGGAGGCATGCTTTGCCGTTGTGGTTCACCAAACAAGTATAAGAGGCTGGACACAAAGCTTGAAAGGAAAATGATTGAAGTTAAGAGAACTTCATCAGGACATAAGAATTTCAAATCAATTGACAGTATAATTATTAGGTTCCCTCAGTTCAGAGAAGGATTGAAAAACTTCAAAAGTGTATTTGAACAATATGGTGGGTACAACAAGGCCACTTTTCCTATTCTCTTGTATATCATCATTAGTGTTAATTGCAAACCGACTCTCTCTCTTTCTCATAGATGAAGACTCTAATGGTAGTATTGATCGTGAGGAGCTTAAGAATTGCTTAGAGAAATTACAACTTAATCTAACCAAGGAGGAGGTTGAGGATCTATTCCACTCTTGTGACATTGATAGGAGCCAAGGATTACAATTCAATGAGTTTATAGTTCTCCTGTGTCTCATCTATCTTCTAATGGAACCTTCCTCCAATCCTCGTGAGGTATCCACCATGAACGCAATTTTTTTTCCTTATCTTCATCTTGGAATGTAACATGCTTTTTTTTTGTTCATTGGTAAAAGACACACCACTCGGAACTGGGACCTTTAGGACCCAGTGCCTTGAATGTAACATGCTAACTGAGCCATTTCTAATCATTCTAATTGATTATGAACTGGGGATTTGTTTCAGACATCAAAGATGGGTTCACCACAGCTTGAGGCCACTTTTGAGACCGTAGTTGAAGCATTCTTGTTTCTTGATAAAAATGGCGCTGGAAAGTTGAAAAAGAAAGACGTGATCAAGGCATTAAATGAGGGTTGTCCTTATGAGAAATCCCCTGCACATGTCACCAAGAGTAGATTCAGTATTACCCCTGTTACTTGCTATACTTCAATTTTTTTTCTTAAAAAATTTCTGTACTAGAAATTGTCATAAATTTTAATTTTTGTTCTTACTTGTGGTGGTTGTGAATAAATGCAGAAGAAATGGACTGGAATAGGAGGGGGAAGATCAGCTTCAGGGAGTTTCTTTTTGCTTTTATAAGTTGGGTTGAATTTGACACTGATGAAGAAATACCCATTACAGGAAGTTAAACCTAGGAGAGCAGAAAATGAGCTGAATAATAGTCTAAATTGAGGTCAGATTGATACTTTTGTCTGTATATATCTTACAGATTCCAATTATATAATTCAGAAGTGTTGCTGTTGTATTTGTATTATGTTTTAAGTCATTTATGATTTCTTAAATGGTGGAAATCTGAACACTGGATGAATTACGTTGATAATTTACTGAAATCATTTGTTATTATCTTGTTTCGCTCACCCTGAATTCATTTTTATGTTGTCTTAAATTATACTGGGAAAGCATTCCAATAGAGGCTGTTCATAGCAATGAATATGGCAAGAACCTGTTAAATATAATGAACGCTTCTTTTTTTTCCGGATGAATATATTGAGATCTTCTCAGTGCTATACTGCTATCAGGAAAGATATAACCAAAAACATGCTTCTCTCTGGTTATACACAGCAAAAACCTGGAATGATATACAAAGTAAAATGGGAAAGAAGTTCCCAACAAAATGTACTATACACATCTATGTTTCTCTCTATTATGTTGCTTGGGGGGGGAGGGGGGGGGGAGGGGGATTTCAATGTATTCCTAGAGCTTGGATTCTCCTAATCAATGACAAAGAGCAAGCATTTTTTTCTTCCCATTCTAACCTACTCTCCTTCTTTTGCCCTTCTTCAGTGAAGCCTTTGTCGTTCCCATCAAGTATGCTCATAATCTGCCTCATACTTGGTCTTAATTGTGGGTTGGATCTTGTGCATACAATTCCTAATTTTACCAGTCTCATCAGTTCTTTATGGTTGTACTTTCCGTCCAACCTTAAATCAACCAGTTCTTCCAATGGTCTTTTCTGTGCCTCAAATTCATGGACCCTCTTCACCAATAGCACCTCAGGCCGCCGAAAGTCAACAGCCATCTGCCCACTAACCACCTCAAGCACAACCACACCAAAGCTATAGACATCAACCATTGTTGTTGCTTCACCAGATTCGATATACTCGGGTGACATGTAACCAAAAATACCATGAACTGATCTTTTTTTGTTAGTAGCTGCATGATGACCATGGTTGTTTCTTGTCAAGAATTCAGCAAGGGCAAAGCTACAAAGCCGTAAGTTGCTGTCTGGATCAAGAGTAATGGCAAAAGAGGTAACATTTCTGTGGATAACTTGTTCATCCCATTCCTCATGAAGATAGAGGAGGGCAGAAGCAAGCGATTTGATAATGTTGTATCTATGATGCCACCGCAGGACAGAATGACCAATTCTATTATCATGATGGAAAAGGAGGTGACTCAGCCTGCGTTTTGCTGAGTAATCATAGACGAGAAGCATCTCTCCTTGTTCGGTGCACCATCCACGGAGTTGTAACAGGTTGCGGTGGCGGAGCCTTCCTATGTTTTGGAGTTCATTTGAATATCTTGTTCGCAATGCAGGGCATTTTGTATTGCCAAGCCTCTTCACCACTACATGGTGGTGGTCATCAAGGAAGCCATGGTATGCAGTTCCGAAATCCAGCTCTGCTACCCTTTGTGTTTCTGAGAAATTGTTGGTGGCAGACATGATTTCCTTGTATGATATTTCCCTTGGAGTTTCTACCATGAACAAAGAGGTTGATTGGCGACGAATGTAGTTAGAAGAACTAGAATCGTTGTTTCCAACTTCAGCAGTTGCATATATGGTTTCTCCAGTGGCTGTAACATAGTTTGACAAAGCAGGTGTAGCTGTTGGGGTGGTACTGGCTGTGGTGGTGGTGGTGGTGGTGGTGCTTGTGTCAGTGTTGGTTGGAGAAGATAAAGAAATGTACTGAGGTTGGGATTGAAATGATGGTAGAGCTGGTAATTTGCCTGAAATATTGCCTGAAAGCGCTTCCACAACCCATTTCATGTTAGGCCGCGATTGTGGGTTGTTAAGTGTGCAGAGGAGGCCGAGATGAACCAGTCGCTCCATGTCAGAAAGGCAGTAAGAACCATCTGTAAGTCGATTATCCCCTGCCCGCAAGAGCCTTCCTTCATCCGATAGCTTTCGAATCCAGTCAAGCAAAATTATCTGATCATCTGGATATGTAAGATCAACTGCCCGCCTTCCAGACGCCACCTCTAACACAACAATCCCAAAGCTGAAAACATCAGATTTTGCAGTAGCAACGCTTTTTCTTTGAAAGCTTTCGGGTGGTAAATACCCAATTGTACCACCAATTCGAGTTGATTCCACCAAGCGAAACTGGCGATTTTTCATTGAAGGTGTCTTTATTTGGTACTCAAGTTCATGTTCTAGCCACCTTGCCAAGCCAAAGTCACCAAGCCGGGCATTATAATGGGAGTCAAGCATCACGTTGCTAGTCTTCACATCCCTGTGTATGATCTGAGTTTCCAAATTTTCATGGAGATAAAACAGTGCAGCTGCCAACCCACCAACTATGTTCCTCCTACGCTCCCAATTCAGAGGCCCTGCCCCTGAGTTTTCGGGCCTCCGAAAAAGTACCCTGTCAAGGCTGCGGTTGGGCATGTAGTCGTAAACCAGAAGCAACTGGCCTTCATGTACACACCATCCCCTTAACCGGACAAGATTTCTATGGCGGAGATGGGCCACTGCCACCAATTCAGCTGCAAAAGTCTTCTCAAAGCGCTCTCCTTTCTCTGCCAAGCATTTGACCGCAACAACAGTTCCATCACTAGGTAAAACTGCTCTATATACTTTCCCAAAACCTCCACTGCCAAGAACTTCATCTTCATTAAACCCATTAGACCCTATAAAAAGCTCGGCATAACTAAAAATCCTCGGATTATCCCCACCAACCTTTTCTGACATTTGAATTCCTTCCAAGTCATGAAACACACCGGATTGCTGCTCCTTTGGCCTGTCATGGTGACAAAAGTTTACCCATTTTGAGTCATATAATCGGCGTAATGAATCACCAATGAAAGCGAGAAATTGACCCCCACATTCGCGGTAAGGGTGTTTGTTGACCTCTGTTGGTGTAGGAGGATCAGCAGCCATGGGTTGATCAAATGGTAGGATTTCATCAGAATCTGCAGGTAAAATGAAGCAAAGACGATTCTGTTGCATGGTGGTGATGCCCAGAAAACGGCTTTGGTAAGAACATAAAAGAAGTTTGTGAGGGAAATGAAGGAATCAAACTTTTGGTTTACGTGATGTGAAAATTGCTTTAAAGGTGGTGATGCCCAGAAAACGGCTTTGGTAAGAACATAAAAGAAGTTTGTGAGGGAAATGAAGGAATCAAACTTTTGATTTACGTGATGTGAAAATTGCTTTAATGGCTTTTTTTTTTCTGGTGTGCTTTTTATTCAACGCGGGTAGATTACACGGTGGTTGAATTGTATGTTATCAACCAGCCAACGAGAAGACCAGACCCACTTTTTTGGCCGTGTGATGATGTCATAAAAGAAGATTCTTTTGTGTTAATCTTTGCTTCTACTATTCTACTGTTTCTGGAAATATATACAAATCAAAGTTGCAGGGAGATTTTCACACCAGGGATATACAAAGTCAGTCATACATGTAGACCTTTGAAGCGCGTATGAACACGCTCGCAGAAGTTGATTTTTGAATTTTATAATTTTGATAGAGTCAAAGACTTGTGAACTTTTCCAAACTAGGTCTACATCTTGAAGATATTTTTTTTATTTTTGTTGGATCGGAGTTAAAATTTTAATGATAATGTTAAAAATTTTGTTGGTAATATTAATTTATGAATTTTATATTTATATTGACGTTATTAATGAAATTTTTTAAAATTATCAGTAAAATTTTTAATTGATTTAAATTGTTGAATTTAGATTCGAATTAATCAAAATTTTTTATTAAAAAAACATTTATTCTCAATTAAATTGAGGGTGGTTTGTCCACATTGCCAGATTTTATAATTGGGTAGTTCCTAGTTAATGTGTTTTTTATTTCCCATTGACAATTAAGATTTTTTTTCTGTCTTTTTTTAATGCAATTGGTATGTGTTACACCCTGTATCCACGAAAGTATGCTTGTTTGCTAGTGTTTTTATGATAACGGATTTGTTTTTCTATAAACATGAAATAGACAAAAACATTTTTTAAAAACGATTTATGAAATGGGATTGAGCGCAAAGATTCGAGTAGACACCATTAACATATTTGTCAAATCACTTTGTCGCATGTGTGACATATTACACTATAAGCAAGTGCGCTCCAACTTAATGAGCATTTCGATGAAACAACAATTTGATTTATGTGCACAGACCTCAAATCCACAGTGTTTGCTTCAGAATTATGCATGGATCACAACAAATGAGACAAACGTGTCTCTTTATATCTTAACCGACAAACTTTAAATTGCACAACCAAAGGCGCAATCAGTGTGGCAATGGGTTTGGATGAGTTCTGTGGGACCCTTTTGATTGATTAAGGGAGCTGCAGAAATTTAAATTACGCCTGAAATTGTTATAAAGTTGACGGATCATGGACGGTTGTTTGAGTTGGGTTGCCTAAAGATGACCTTTTTTGTTTGAGCTGTGTGATGCACATTTATTTATGAGTCCGAAAGAGGAGTTAGTAATAGTATTGACTTTTGGGCAGCAATTTTTAATTAAGACTCACTTATCTAGTTGTCCAATTGTGATACAGAAGTATTTGAGTAAGATGATACTGCTAAATTGTCAGATTGGTAAGTGAACTGACTAAGTTGGTTTACATCGTTTAGCGGGTTATGGGTTTGGATTGGGTTTCAAATACCCTAGTCTGATTGAAAACGGGCTTTCGAAAAAAATTTAGTACTATGTACTAAGCCTCATTATTTTTAAGCCAAAAAAATGACGTTTAAACCTTCAAATTGGCAGTTTTCAGTTTTTATGAAACTTTTTATTTTATTTAATTTAAATTCGACCTTAATTAATTTTCCTATTTTAGCTTCGACATTATAAATAAGGTCTTAAGGTTTCATAATCATTATTATTGTATTTTTTGGAATAAATTAAAATAAAGCATCATAGTAGTTTTTCTGTATTGTTTTAGGGTTTTTATTGTGTTACTCCCTGTGAACTATCTGTTCGACTAACCTGCAGAATAATCGCTATTCTGCTCGGCGTCAAATTGATTGAATACAAAATATTCATTGATCTTTGCAATGAAAATAGATAATATTGTGTAAAGTTGAATGTCAAGTTGTTATAGCGACATCAAAGTTGACTTTTAAAAACTTAACAGTGGGTTGTTGTGTGTGAGACCACATAACGAAGACACTATACACAAAAAAGAAAAGATTGTAACTCACCAATATAAAGTTAAGTCTTGAAACCTTACATCGGTTTAAAGATGATGTAACTGGATTATTTACAAGTAATTATTACCTTCATTTGGATTATACATTTTAAAACCGTGAGGCGTAATATTATCCAAACAGACAATATTATATAAAATATTATAAATATTATTAAAAATTAGATCAAATCATGATCTTAATCCAACTATGCTTATTGCAAAATGACTTGACATGGCTATAAGTAGATTTGCTTGAATTTGTCAAAGAGAAAAGCATTTACACTAAAAAAGAAAAACATTTGGTTTTGCCGCGTGAAAGTGACTAGCTAGCGCAATGACATATTCTTAGTTTGATAGTGAAATAAATAGGAATTGGTCATTAATTAGGTTTTCAAACTTTTGGTGTGCTCTAATTTATTCAAATTTGGTAGCTGTAGGTTGTATTTGTTGAATTGGATGGTAATGATTAAATAGTTCTTTTAGCTAATTTTTAAACAATACTATAGTTTTCCCAAAAAAGTCTGTAAATGTTTTATATTAGTAATAGTTAAAAAAATATCTTGGAAGTTCCCAGCCGCAATAAATAATGTAATTTGGTTTACTTTATTTAATTTTTACCCTTTTTTCCTTCTACGCCAAAGGTGTTCAGACTAGTTAATGTTTAAGAATTATGATTATTAACATTTAATTATGTCATTGTTAAGAAAATAATGTCATTTTTTTTATAAAAAAAGGAAGAAGAAAATAACATTATTCTAAAAACCTGTGTATTATTATATAATGAACTTTGAATTAGACTTTTTATGTATTATGACTGCAGTATCAATTAGTCAGCAAATTAGAACATGTTTAGATAATAGTTTTCAGTTTTCAGTTTTCGAAAACTGTTTTCGAAAATGAAAACTAAATATAATTTTCTGTTGTTTTCTAAAAAAACATGTTTAAATAATTTTATTTTGAAAACTGTTTTGATACATCTTGTAATTATTTTTAGTTTTGAGTTTAATTTTAAGTTCTATATTAATTTTATTTCTCATATTTACTAAATACTTAAAAATAGTTAATTTTATTTTCAAAATTTTAATATTTTTTATATACCATGAAAGAATAATGAAACAGAGAAGTGCACATTGATTTTACGGTTATTTATTGAAAATTATGTTAGAAAACACAAATTTGGAGTTTTCAGGAAAAAGTTTTTGAAAACTGGTTTTTTAAAAACTGTTTTAAAAAATTAATTTTAAAAATTGTTTACCAAACATAAAAAAAAATTCAAAAATTATTTTCAGTTTTTGAAAATTCTATTCAAACATACCCCAATTCTTCTTTGTTTTGTGAATGTTGTTCTCTACTGCTCTATTTAATTCCAACCTTTTGTTTGGGCCCAGCCAGTTGAGACTGAGATGCAAGTAAATCCAGTGGGTCAATTAGCTGGGCCATCAAGGAAGAAAATCGAGGATCAAGCTTAATTTGGATTTAGGAGACATCAAAGAAGCAGCTATAGTTGTCATCTTGTATTTATGAAAGTAATCAGAAAGTGTCTATTTGAAATATGAACAAAGTCGTGGTAAGCCATCAGCTAAACGGGTAGACCCGATTCGATTCAAATTTTTGCATGTCAAATCAAGTATGAATCAATTTTTAACATATCTCAAAATTTAAGTCTATACTAACATTTTAGTAGGTACAAATAAAAAATTAAACGAATAAATATCAATAATCTCACTTCTAATAATAAATCTAAGTTGATTATAATACAAAATAAAATTTTCTTCATTACATTACACATATAATATGTGGATTTTCGTATGTGTCACATGTGTTCAATTTATATTAAAAAATACATAAAAATAATTAAATTGATATAATAAAAAAAATCATGATGTAAATTGAGACTAAACCTAAAATAAGGTTTTAATATGGTAAATAAATATATTTTTAAAAAAAACAGTAAGCAATAAATAGTCATAATTAAAAGGTTTTAATAGGATATTGAATTCTAAAAAACTGTATATTTTTTTTAGTTTATGAGATGATTTATATTTTAAATAAATAAAAATTAAGCTGAATATTAAAAAAATTATTTATAAAATATATTTTGGTTCAAAAAAATATTTTTATTTTTATTTTATCAAACATTAAATAATTTATAATTTATATTTTACTTAAACCGTTTAAAAAATTATAAATTAAATTATTGTTTTAGTTTAGTTTATAAACAGAAAACAATTATTCTATTATAGGAGTAAAACATATGCAGACACCACTGTGCGTGAACAATCACATATCTAGATGAAAAAGAGGTAAAATCATGATCAACAAAACGACGTTGTTATATCGAGAATGTAATTGAAGTTTTAAATAATCAAAATCAAAATGAAAAGAACATCTGTTCATTTCTTTTAATTTGCTCTTTATTCAACTTTGGTAGGTTGCATTTTTTGAATTGGATGCTAATCAATGATATCCAACAAAAAAAATGTTCTTTTAGTTTTTAAAACATTAGCATAGTTTCCTTTAAAAAAAAAAAAACACTATTAAAATATTCCAAGAAAAAGTATAATTCGATTTGACGTTTCACATAAAAATTTCTATTTAGGTGTGTACTGATCCGTAAAAAAGATTCAAATTTTCAGACCCAATATATCCCATATATGTCATTTGGTTAATTTTTATATCTTGTTTTTAACTTCCACACTAAAGGTTACCACAAGAAAAAGTCAATTTTGGCCACGAAAAAAGTTAAGTCGCCAAAAGTGCATTTTTTTGTTGTCAAGACACTAGCCATGAACTGAATTGTATTCTAAAAGCCGGTGTATCTAAAAAAAAATTATTATTTACGTAATATGAAAATTTAATTGATAATTTTTAGAAATTTTATTGATAATATTAATTAAGATTGTATTGATATTATTAGTTAAATTCTTAAAAATTACTAATCAAATTTTTACCCGATGTAAAAATCTTGTTTTACATTCGGTGCAACAAAAAAATCTCTAGTGTATCTAGAGTATAGACATGAAGTGAATTGTGTTGAAATGTTAAGGTTGTTTTTTTACATTCTAATTAATTTCCTTTTCTTTGGTCCAGTATTTGATGATATAATTAAGTCTGAATTTGACTTCCATGTATTATGGTCTGAAATTGGATGGATGTTGTCTTATGATTCACATGCACTCACCTGGCTGCAGTATCAGTCAGCAAACCAGTGCTTCTTTTGTGAGTCAGCTGAGACCCGTAAGCAAGAGAATGCAGTGGGCGGAGCTCATGGACATGGTGCTGGGTTGGTACATTCACATTGAAGATAAGAGATGCGCAGACTGGTTAAGAGGACAAGGAGAGCTTTCTTCTCAGCATTTTAAATTGTGATCATCGGAGAAATACTTGACTGGCTTTAATCTTTAACTTATGGACTGGAAACTTCATTGATAATTCTGAGAAACTTTATTGGTAATGTTATTTCTACATCGGTTAGAAATGATTTAATTGAACTATTTATGATTTGTCAAATTTACTTACATAACGTATTTTAAAACCGTAAAAATTAGTATACCAAATCAAATAATATTATACCAAATGAAAAGTCCGGTTGTTATAGAAACTCTTCAAAATTTCTTGTTCGAATAGCTTGTTGGCTAACGACCTAATGGGGTCTCTTGGTCCAAGATGGTTGTTGTTTATTAATGGGCTTGGCCCGATCCAGAGAAAAAGAAATTGCAGTGGGCAAACTAGATAGCATACTGGTCATTATCTTGTTCTGGTATCATCACTACTAAAATCAGATCAACGGTTATGATTTGTTGGAAGCTCATATGACACCATACACTCGTGTAAAAGATCACATATTTACTTAATGGTATGCCTCTTATGTCACTTCTAAATTCTAACACCACAAACTTATTATCCAAAAATGTTAATTTAAATTATTTTTGAGATTATAATATTATACATATAAATTATAATTTTTATTATATTATTAATATGGAAGATGAGTCATCACAAATCTTAATATAAACATGTACATTAATATAAACACGCGTGTGTATATATATTGCTATTTTGACTGTGTTTTTATGAGTAAACAAGTTGTTATTTTCTTACTCGAGAAATTTTATATGTCATTATGATTAGAAATCATATATTTGAAAAAAATTAAGTAAAAACATACATAGTATTCTTATTTTATATATAAATATTTCTTTCAAGTTTGATAGTATTTATAATTTAATCTATTTTTTTAAAAAAAAAACAAATTCATCCCATTATTAAGAAATTTAACAAGAGTAAAGAAAAATGCAAATACCTTTCAACTAACATTCATCACATATATGCAATAAACAAACCCATATCTCAACAAGGCAGCACATATAATGTCACGCGGCTTATAATAAAGGAATTTTTATTAGTTTTTTTCTTTAATTATTAACTATTTTAAATATAATTGTTATGTCAACTAAAATTATTGGAATGGAGTGTCAGTTTTCAAAAAAGCTGGGATTGAGTTGTAATGTATCAAACCTAAGGGGTGTAATTGTATTTTACCCCAAAATTTTTTGAGTTATCTATGGATGAAAATGCCATGTTTAATTACTTAAGGCCAAACTCTTCTCCAGTAATGTTGGAAAAAATTCTCTCCCAGTATTGATATGACACTCATCTAATAATTTATTAAAAAAAATACATAATTACTAATGAAGATCTTCATTCGATCACTTAAAACTATTTTTAATTGAAATCTAATTATATTAAATTTGAATTTTGAAATCATGGAACCATAATAAAACTTGGTATCTATTTTTTTTGGGTTATTATCACAAAATACCTTTATATTTTACTATGTGTTTCACTGTCTCCTCACATTTTTGAAAACCATCAGTTTACCAATTACATTTTAAGCATATGTCTAATAAACCTTTTTAGTAATAATTTTAGCAAAGCTTATACCGACGCTGACAAAAATCTTGAACAAAATTGATACTGGCATACACAAAATTCTTGACCAAAATTTTTATGCGTCAGTATAAATTTTACTGGAATTATCAATAGAATGATTTATTGGACACATGCTTAAAATATAAGAGATAAATTGATTGATTTTAAAATGTAAAGTGACATTGAAACATAAGGTAAAATTATGTTTGAAATTTAAATTATACTTATCAAATGAGTTGAAAATCATTCTTTAATGATATTTGTAACTTTTGTAAGATAATAACTATATACGCGATCATGCTGCATTGAACATCCATCTGATAAGCTACATCATGATCATCTATTTATTAATCATGGCTATCAATATCAATTTGTTTTTTTTTTTTGCACGGATTAAGTGTTGTATATGCATTCAAGTGAATAATTTCCCCCTCCATAAATTTTTTGAGATTTTATTTTGCCACATACTTACGTTTTCGGTTAGTTTCAATTTACACTCGAATTTTTGGTTACATTAATTTAATCTTACGTTTTAAAGTAATTTTTAACAAATCTTTTTAACATGAAAATATTTTAATAAATCGAAATTGAACACACGTGCAACACATATAAAAATCGTTTGTGGCTATTAATTTGCCTAAAAAAGATGGTAATTATTAAATATATGCATATCCAATTAAATCTAGTAATTTAAACACAATTTAAAAACATATTCTAAAACAACAAGATCTTGTATAGATTAATGGTCATATGATGACATGTGCGGTATTCACACAGGTTACACATATACTTAATTTTTATTTTTTAACATGTTTTTAAATGATATAAAAGTTTATTAGATTATAAAAAAGTAAAAGATTAAATTAATACAATTGAAAATTTGTGGTGCAAATTGAGATTAAATCTAAAATATAAGGTTATAATGAGATAAAACCTTTTTTAAAGAGTAAGCAATAAATCAACCTAAATAAAAAAGAGAAAAAATTATAAATACCTTTTGTGGTTTGGGTCAATCAAATAAATGAATTACAAAGGCAAGAGCCAAAAAGCTGCTCATCTGAGGGATTTGCTCAACTATAAGAGTAAACATACGAGCACACCACTGCGCGTGGGCGTTGGCAGATCTTGCTGAAAGAGAGGCAAAGACGGTAGCCGACAAAACGACGTCGTGGTATCTCCCTCGGGAGTGTAACTGAAGTTTTAAATATAATAAAAATCAAAATGAAAATGAAATTAAAAACAGAAAATCAAATGAAAAGAACAACTGTCTATTTCTTTGCTCGGAACTTCATCGAGGATGTTTGGGAATCCACTTAGGATTAAAGTTCCCAAACAATGCCGATTTAATCACCCAAAACCGATTTAATCACCCAAAACCGTCCAAAAATTAAGGTTTTAATCACCCCACAGACAATCAAGTGTTCATCGAATGAAAAGAAAAGTTTCTAGCTTAGTAGACTCAGCAACAACTCGGTGAGTTTTGAATCGTAATATCTCATTTCAGTGTTGTGGTCTCTTTTTAAGTAGTTTCTATTTTTGGATACATTGATTTCGTTTGGTTCCTGAGAAAACCAATCAAAGTGAAAATGAAAATGAACTGGAGTGAGGAAGAAGATTTGGGTTTTTACAGATTATTGAAAGATTTTAGATAGAATTGATGTCACTTCACTTGAGGTTCAATCTCTTTTTGTTTTCTCTCTTTCTGCTGTTTCTCAGCAACCGAACAGAGCACTATTTCTTATAAATATAATTGCTGCAGCTTGCTTTTCGTGGAAATGCCAAGTTCTGATATATATTTTTTTTTATTGTTGTTGTTTTCATTTGTTCAGTTTTCTTGCAAGCAAACAGAGGATTAGTTGATTATTAATTTCGTCAATTGCATCCGATTAAAGGTTCTTTTTTAAGGAAACAATGCCACACCAAGAGATACATTCTTGGACATTTAGTGGTCTAGTGGGTGCATATCTTGACCTTGCTGTGGCATATTTGCTCCTCTGTGCATCAATTCTTGCTTATTCGGCCTCGAAATTTCTGGGTTTGTTTGGATTATGTCTGCCTTGTCGTGGCAATGGACTTTTTGGTGACCCCAGCAAGAATAAATGCTTGCAAGGGATTTTAGCGAATTGCCCATCCAAGAAAATCTCCTCTGTTCAGTGTTCTGTTAATAACAAATTCCCTTTTGAATCAATTTGGGTCAGTGATCCCAATTATCATTCTAATTTGAAGTTAGTGAAGGAGAGAAATATTGAGAACAGGAATGCTGAAATGGAGGATGAAGCATCGTGTAGCTTGTTTCCAGGGAGGGGGTCACAGGATGTTGTTGGAGGAGAGCAAGGTTTGATGAATGAAACGGGTGCTGGGGTTGGTCTAATGAGCTCACAAGACATGAAAGAAGGAAGTTTTGAAGTTAAGGGGAAAGCGACTCGGAGGTTTCATCATATGATCTACTACAGTCGGATTGCCAAGCTGTTTCATGGCCTCCTTCCAGTTTCACAAAAATGGGAAATGATACAATTGAAAGAAGTTTTGTTCCTGTTAATTCTGAAGGTGATGATCTTAGTTATGAGTGTCAATTGTGTTCTTGAGCTGAGTTTTGAGTTAATTTTTGTCATTGCTATTAGAATTTTTAGATATAGTGTATACCATTATCTTTTCGTTTCACAGTGCTGTTTAAAGCCACTGTTGCAAATTCTAACGTGTGTTCATTTGTCTGGTTAGAAAAAATTAGGAGATTCAAAAATTTGATGTAGTGTATTTAGATTGCAACAAATATGGATTGCAAATTCATGTGCAAATTGGTGATTTACCCTCTTTTTCAAAGTATACCTCAAAGATTTATTATAGAAATGAGTTTTAATTAATTCTTTACCAAAGGTAGGGGCATAATGTTGATTTACAGGAAAGAATAATAATTATGTCAAATTTAGTATAGGTGGATCTTTGTTTGATAAATGAGGCTAGCTTATGTAATGGACTATACCCATCAGTTTGGCAGGCGATAAGGGTTAGAGTAAGATGAGTTATGAAGTGTTTTCCTTCGAGCATTGATTACACCCAAAGAGTAACGCGGTAGTTGTAGCACAGTTTTGGGGTGTCGATTCCACAGGAAAACAAGTTAACTACAAGAGAAAGGTAAACCTAAACACGAACGGTAAAGATTAAATGAAAGAATTTGAGTTTTGATAGTAGTTGTGTAAATAGTCGTGTGAATATATTATGGAGAAGCAACAAGGGTCCGGGAATCTTCCCTAAGTTCGTTGCCTTATCCTAATCAAGATTCAGTTGTTTTTATCTCGACTGTAATTTTTACATCCCAAACAGGCAATCGGCAAATATTCAATTAAGCACAAATATATACCCTAAAGTAATTGCTTATGAAATACTCATTGATTTCGATTCAAGTACACATGACCTATCCTATAGAGTTATCAAGAAACGACAATATATCACCATGACAATATCGCAGTAATGGACAACCCTAAAAGGGAAATCTACCGAACTCAATCATACCTGAACAACTTGACATAAGAAGAGCAAGACTAGACTTATATGGAGTAGAAGCATGCAATAACTGGATTAAGAAAATCTAAGATAAGAAGAATAAAAAGTGCAGTTGTCACATGAACCCTAATTCTTCTTGTTTGATCAAAGAATAAATCATAAACAATGTTTTAACATTAAATCTTCACAACCGAATCAAGACTAGAAAGTAAGAACAACTACATATAGGGATTCATCCCTTCGCCTTGCTTTGAGATTAGTTGGTCATGGGGCTCATGGTTGAACACTTTGATGGAGGAGAATCGGCTGCTTCCTTGAGTTTCCCAGGCTTAATCCGTCTAATATCAAACCCTGAGTGATCTATTTATAATACAAGGGTCCAAGGTGTTTTAAGGTTTTAAACAATCATTAAAGACCTAATTACATCATAACTCGAAGAACAAAGTTCGTGTGCGCGCCTAGGCTTGGATTTTCTCGCTCCTAGGCTTGGTTTTAGGCTAGCTTTGTGAACTTGCTGGAAGGTGCAGCGCAGCTCCATCCAGGGAGCACCTCAGCTCTTCAGGGCGCACCCTAGATTAATCTAGGGCGCACCTCGCACCTCAGGGCGTGGAGCCCCTTGGTCCAAGGCGCACCCTGACCTGATGGCCTTCATGGCTTGTTTTGGCCTCTGTTCTGGAGGGTGCGGCCTAGCTGGTTTCACGGCACGGTGCATATGCTTGGATCTCTTTGTTTAGCCTTTCCGAAAGCATTCCTTTGCTTCAGTATACATGGAATCTTTGTGCTTCATTCAACAATAGCTTTTCCATCTCTTTAAGACTCAAAATACCTGAAAATGCATCAAAACAAATTAGTGATCCAAAGATGACACTTTAGAGTTGTTAACATATAAACCCCTGGAGCGGGCTGCATCACCTGTTAAAGAGTTCAAGTGCAATTCACTGGTGGATCTAGGTGTCGATGGAAAAGCACAAAATACAATTAGAATCTTAGAGCAAGAACTAGAAGAAGAGCACTCTGCTCGTGCTGCCCTGTTCCTTGAACTTGAGAAGGAGAGAAGTGCTGCTGCTACTGCTGCAGTTGAGGCCATGGCTATGATATTGCGCCTACAAAAGGGGAAGGCATCAATAGAGATGGAAGCTAGGCAATACCAGAGGATGATCGAAGAAAAGTCTGCTTATGATGCTGAAGAGATGAACGTCCTTAAAGAGATTTTAGTAAGGAGAGAGGGAAAAACATTTTTTGGAGAAGGAGTTTGAAGGTTACAGGCAATTGTTTTTCAGAAATGAGCAATTGGAGTCTGATATGCAGGACACAGCAACCACACTGGGACAAGGGGCTTCTTCGTGATATTCTAGTCAGGATCGAGTGGTACAGCAGATTAATGAATCCATTGGTGAGAGGGAAAACATAAAAAATGTGAATAATTTTTTAGAATCTGAGATCACATCTTTTGGGACAGAAAATCATGCTCTTGCATTTGGGAAAGAATTACCAATTCCTGAATTCGATGACGATGCTGATTCTTTGATACTAGGGGAGATCTGTACAGATCCAGTTCTTGAGAAACATCATCAACATTTGCGAAGGAGCAATGATGGTACTAGCCATGAGATTCAAGATAAGGGGCCGGTGTCTGTTGACAAGAGTCCAGCTCATAAAGAAAGAGAGGTGAAGAAATTAGAGGAACCTTCAAAGTTTAATCAGTCAGCTACTCAGAGTCAGGGATTTAATGTTCATGAGAAAACCATCACCCTGGAGCAGGAGGAACAGGAGCAAACCGATAACAGCAGTCCATGCCAGGGGTTGACATCAAACACAACTCAGAGTTGTTGTGAAACTACGATTATTATTCCATATGATGATCATAGTATTGTGAAGCATAGGAAAGATTCATGCAGCTCACATTTTGATATTGATTCTCGTGTTTATGATGTCGATGTCATTGATGATGACGTTAATATGGGCATTAAAGTAGGTGGAAACAAAACTGAGCAGATGCCAGTGATTGTAAATATTCCTAGAGAATGTGATAGTCCAACCATGGGCAGGTTGAAGTCCAGACTAGAGAGGAAGAGAAGTAGTTTGGATATGACTAGTGGATTGCCTCCGATAGGTGACCCTCGAGGAAAAGCTTTGCTTTCTAATTTGCGGAGAAATTCTGTGTCTGCAGTTGATTATGAAAGGTTGAAAATTGACAATGAAGTAGGATGGCTTAGAGAAAGGCTGTGAGTTGTGCTGGAGGGAAGAGTGAAGCTCAATTTCTCTGTGGGACACAGGGAAAGGGAAAAAATCCAGTTGCAACTTTTGGAGGATATATCAAGCCAGCTTCGAGAGATTTGGCAATTAACAGAACCTGGAAAGGCTGTGCGTCAGGCATCTTTGTCCCATTTGTTCTCTAAGGTGTGATGTTAAGAGTTTTGTTGGTTGCTCTCTATATATGTGACTAGATCTATCTGATGTGTTTTGTTTTATCGACCCTAAATTCATTCTAATCTTGGACTTCAACAGTGGTTATGTTATTTGATTATTTTATGTAGTGTTCAGGTGCTTGTGAACTTGGCAACAAACTGTAGCTGAGTGGTATCACAGCTTCTCTTATTTGTAAGAGATTGCATGATTCCTAGGAGGCATTTCACCTTAGCTGCTTGGTAAAACTCTTGATTGAGAATGCGGGCAAGTGATGGCCGGTCTTTGGCCCAATCACTGGTAGATCATTGTGAAACTTCTACTAGATCGCTACTTTGCTTTAAACGTTGATTGCTATGCACTCTGAACTTGAAGGTGCAGAGAGGTGTCTCTACAAGGGTTCTTGAATTCAAGTTTTGATAATTATAGCTTGGAAAATTCTTCTTAAACCACATTATGGATTTTAAGGTTATAACAAAGTTATAGTAGACCACTAAGCATGTGAAAGAAATTCAAGCTCCTAGGGTGATTGTTTAGGAATTTTCACCACATTTGAGAGTACAAATGGATAACACAAAATGAGAAGAAGAAAACATGAACCTTATTTATTGGAAACCGTGACAAGTAATAGAGATTTAAGGTGCGTTTAGCTGTGGAAAATTTCTATCTTTATTTTCCTTAACATTTGCTTCAACAATTTGGACATGCTTAACATAATTTGGAAAAAAAAAAAAAACATTCATCTTTCCAACACAATATTGGAAAAGTTGAAAAATAACTTTGTTTTTGTTTCCAAATTTTCTAATATTATGTTGGAAAGAGAAATATTGTTTTTCAAATTATGTTAAGAATATCCAAATTGTTGAAGTGTTAAGGAAAATAAAAAATGAAAATTCTCCGCAACTAAATGAACCTTTTGACTCTCTCTCCGCACTTGTAAGTAGTAATGAGTAAATATGGAGAGAGATCTTACTGTGAAGGACCAAAAAAAGCGAATGAAGAGGAGCAATCTGTCTAGTGTGCCTGAAGCCTTTTATATAATCTCATAGGGGATGAGTAGTTTTTAACTCTATTTAAATTTTTTAAGCATCTGGTGATACTTGTTGCGTGTAATTTTTTTCTTGATTAGTGTCATTGATTGGGGAAGCTTTATATTTTCAGGTTAAGGTTATGTCAAAGAAAAGATGCTGGCGAAGTGCTTCTCTAGAATTGTAAATAAATGCTTGAATAAAGGTACATTTTTTTTATAAAAAAAATTCAACGATAAATGATATGAGCTGCTTATGCTGATTTCTACATACTTAGGAAGCTCTAGTTAATTGATCTTCATTTGTGAGTTTTCTTGGGTTCAGTTGGCAGCTTTTGGAGGCTTTATTTATGTGATGTTGCATGAAGAAACCTGCCATTAATGACTAAGCTTTCTGCAAATCATCAAGTGAAATACCAGTTTAATGAGTATATGCTGGAGATGGCAAAGAAGGTATACTATACTGGTTCCTTTTCCTTCTTATAGTTTTAGGAATCCAATTTTTGACCGCGTAGTAGCCTTGCAGCTTCCACTTGAATAATAAGGTTTTCTGTTGATAACTCTTGCATGTAACTATGAGCTGAGAAGTAAAACTCTATAAGATAGCTCCTTTTTGTTGCTTATTGAGTAAATTTGTGGATTTGTAGGTCTAAGAAAGATGGAAATGCATTATGGCCATTTATACCTGATAATTGCATTGTTGCGAGTTTGTTATTTCTTGCAAGCAAATCATTTGCTAATTGGGTAAGAGATTTTTTCTCTTCTAATGAGGAATCATGCAACAAGAATTCGGGCTATAGTTCTTGTTATAAATACTAGTGTGGTGCCGGTGGACATATAAAGCAAGTTGTGACATTCCAGTTCAAATGCAGCACTGTCGACCAACCTCATTTGATTTTGGTTACCCTCTAAGAAATCAAATTGCAAATATGCACTTGCATTCTTGAAAGAATAATATTTATTGGATTTTCGAAAGCAAGAGCACGTGCTGTTGAGTTAGTATTTTTTTTTCGTATTTTTTACTTTCAAATAAATCTTTCTCAATTCGAGACGAATATGATTTGTATATTTAACAAAAAAAAAAATCAATTTTCTTAGTTTTTTATTTTTTAAGTTTTCTTTCTTTTCACTTTTTTCTTGTGCCAAACACACTCTAAAAAGTTAAAAGATGTTGATATCGAATATCCTTAAATACTAATTCCCATAGAAAGAAAAGTTGATAAAGGAAAGAGCAAAATATATCCTTGGGGTTTGGTTGGTTTAAACTTTAGTCTATGTGGTTTTTTAGTTTGATTGGTTTTGAGTTTTGAGTCGTTTTTTGACAAGAAAAAGAAGAAAAAAGAAAAGAAAATGATGATGAAAAAAAACGAGGGACGACTTCATTCTCTTTCTCATTCCTCTTTTCTTAAAAAAGATGAAACTTGAATTCCGTTAAATTTCAAATATCTAAGTCTTAAAAAAATTTCACACAAACTAAAATTAAAACCGATCAAATCACAAGGTGAAATCTATATTTTGCTCCGAAGGAAAAATATTACTAAATCCATAATAATCGGGACAAGACAATGGAATTTTATGCTAGCTAGTAAGGTAGTCATGGGTTTAGGGTTTAGCTCAATGGTAAAAACGTATTGAAATGTATCTTGTGAAAACGTAACTTGAGATTCATCTTAGTTACTATTGTTATACTAAAATAAAAATAATTAGGTCAATAATTTCAAACATAAGATCACACTATTCTAATTTGGAAATAATATTGATCATATCGAAATGAGAATCACATTACCGTGGTACTTTTAAATTAGGCATTTGCTTTCCAAGAATTTTATTCTTTGGTGTTTTATACAATTGGGGTGGCACCAAACACAAGAATGTGGGATTCGTAGTCTCTGCTCAAATTAGGAAAAAGAATCTTATTATATATAATACAGATTGGATCATTTTCAATATAATTATCAAAACTATTATTCAATTTTCCCTTAATTAACATTTCTAACTCTATCTTTAGATACAATCAAGTTTTTTTTACGCTTTCAAAGCGTCATCTCGAGATTGGTGAATTATTATGTCAATATGGTAAAAATAATATTTCATCAATATGCTAATGTAAAAGAAAAATAAAAAAAAAAATATAGGATAAGTAAAAAATTTACATCATATCGTTAATTTTTTCCCATACATGTTGATGGATGAATATAATTGTTAACTTATTTTTATTAAAGTAATGTTACCTCAAATTTAAACTGGGACTTTACTCCCATATAGAGAAGAATGCAACCGTTGAACTAATCTCGTGATCCCATAATTGTTTAGTAAAAAAAAAAATCACACAAAAATGGAAGCCTCCATGGGTGCAGTTTGTTGATCCTATTATATAAAACCAAATTTATGGAGAATCTTTGCAGGATATTCAACGAATGAACATGCAATCTATTAGTAAAAGATTCCATGAGTTTAGAAGTGGAAAATATCTAGAAACTTCCTTAATTAATCGATCCCCTGGATTCATTTCCAAATGGAAACTGGTTGAACAAATCCATATAAACCCCCTTTGTCGTCCTTTGTTGATCACACAAGTAAACTTTTTGTCATCTTTTTCACCAAAAAATATTCAAGTTTAGTCTTAAGGTTTTAGAAGAATTGCAGGAGGAACAATGGATTCCAGTTACAAGGATATAGCAAAAAAAAAAAAAAAACCTTTTGGGTTTATTTACTTTTACCTTTTCTTTTTTCATGTGATATATATTTATCAATATTCTTGGATTTATTTTTCGCAGTCTTATTCTGTGAAGGTGGATACCCTAATGCCTGGATGGTGTTTCACTGGTTAAAGTTTTCCAAAGTATCCAAGGTGGATACCCTCCGCGGATATCTTTAAGCTGATGAACGGATAAACCCGCAAACACGTTTGCACTGTTTGAAGTTTTAAGTCTCTCTTACCACAAGAAAAATTGCTCACTTGCCGAACCGTGAGCTGCAAGTCCATAGTTGTTCAGGACTACCACACGTTTGTTCGTGCCGCATCTTGTGTAATAACCAGAACAAATTCTTACTGACATAATTTTGAGGTTTCATAGCATGCATTCTGATAATTTAGACGGATCTATTAGATGAATTTCTATTTTCGGGTTAAGGTTGTGTCAAAGAAATATGCTGGCGATTGGCAAAGTGCTTCTCTAGAATTGCAATAAAGTGCATTATAGCCATTTTGTACAAAATATTTTGGAAGTTTAATCATGCATCTGTGATGAGATTTCTCAATGATTTACAAAATAAAAGGTTCTCTTGTGAACAACACTAAACCACAAGAATACAAGATTATCATTGCAATACCACCAACTAGAAAGCAATCTTACCGTTCGAAGAAGAAAAGAAAAGAAAAGGGGCATCAATAGGATCACCCAGCAAATGTTAACGCCGTATAGCTACGCTGTGGAACCTTCATGAAGATAGCTTGTATAAGATCAAAATAAAGACGGAGCTGTACAATAGCGAAAAAGGTGACTGGGAAGCATGTTGAAGCATATATCGGATACACTGCATATCTTAAATTATTGTTGAGCTCAAAGAAATGCCCTGCACAAAAGGAGACCAAAATAGAAGCTATAGACGTGAAGAGTGATGTTAAGCCGAGAAGCAACTTCCTCGGCAAATCCATAGAGAAGTCTTTTTCTTGGCATCGAGAGGTCAGAATTGAAAGGAAAAGCACCATTGCTGTCACAGAGAAGCAGAGAGCAACAAGTGATGAGATAGCAAAAACGCTGAATCCAGGCTCATTGTCCAAAACTGGTTTACCGTGTTTGTCGTTGCCACCTGGAACAGTTGATGAAGTTGCAAATGCAACTGTTGCGATGAGTGCTGCAACGACAGAGCATGACTCAGAGGTTTTCATGAGCCATTCACTGCCTTCTTTAACAAGGCCTTTGTGTGTATCCATAAATATTTGCTTTGGGGTATGACCCTTCTTATTGTAGCGATCATAGAAGTGTGGTGGCATGGATTTCTTGACAAACTGCATCAGTAGAATAATCTAATTAATTTAACAAAGTCTTGATACCAAGTACCTGACTGCAAAAACCATGTTCTGTACTGATATGATGCTAACTTTGTTGAATTTGTTTCTTTGGCATTTTTTTTTTCATTCTATACTTTGATATTGAAGGTTAGCAATGTATGAAGATAAACAAGTATAATTAGAGTAAGATGAAAGTGATGTCAAGGTTAATTGTGTACGATCAATTGCAGACCTTACCTTGTACCACTTAATTTCCCATTGCATCTGCAATGCAGCACCTGGAATGTGCCAAGGCCGGCAATTTCCATACATTGCAGCAAGGTGCAATGCGCTGTTTCCTTCGTTGTCCAATTTTCGGAAAAGACTTTCCTTGAGTAGTTCCCTCTTCTGCAAGAGCTGGTAGATGTGGGTTTGTCTGTTCTCAACTGCCAAGAGCAGAATGTTTTTCTCATCAGAATCCACATCCTGGATAGCGACCGGGTATACATCCAGAATTTCCTCCACCATTTCGGCCACTCCCATCTTTGCAGCTATTAGTATAGGGCTCTCTTTTTGTGCTAGTTCATCAGTTTTCTTCTTTTCGAAGGTAAGGAGCACAAGATTCTTGTCAGATGAGTTCAACTCCTGCATGGCAGCTGGGTATGTGCTGATGAATTTATCCACCATTTCAGTCACTCCCCACCTTGCTGCAACAAGTACAGGGTTGTCTCTCTTCTCTGTTTCATTTTAATTCTGAAGTCATAATCTTGAATGTTTTTCAAAAGGGTGGATACAAATAATCACATTACTACAATTTACTGTTATTTCTAGCACCACCACTATTCCTAGTTGTTGCCTTACTGGTATACAGAGAATGCTTACTTCTTGAAGCAATCTTAGCAAGGAGGTCTTTTCTTTTTCCTTCTCTTTGGAGAAATGTGATGTTTGTTTAATTTTATTTCTTCTTTTACCCCTTTGGAGAGCTAAACTAGGACAACGATTAACTAAACTGCTTAGGAATCATAAAATCAGTATGTTTCTGCTAAACTTTGCATCTGTCTCAATATTAAACCAGTGTCCATTTCAAGTTTCACCTGTGCTACATGTTCTTAATTATTTGGTTTTTAGCTAACCGCTTGGAAATTAAGAGTTCTACGACGGATTGTCTATCTTTTCTTACAAGTGATATCACTAAATCACTTGATTTATAATCTTCTATTTTCTACCCAAAAAAAGAAGAAAGAAAAGATGAATTACTGTTAGATTCCATTTGTTCTATATTTTTACCGAATCATTACGAAAGACAAAAAAGGAAGTTTAAAAAGGGTCTAATTGTGAAGGCAATGGCTGCTTGTGCACTTAAAATGAAAAGTAATTAGCTTACCCTCGCCATTTTGTTCTCTCCTATTTTGATCCTTGATTTGGATAGTCGTAGAGGAATTTATCTCAACATTTGTATCTGTGTGCTGAGGTTTCTCATGATCATCCGGTGAGGTCGGGACTTCATGTTTGTCTGCTTGACGGAGATTACTTCCACTTTGTTCATACTTGTACAAAGAAGTTTTCTTAATCAGCTCACTCATGACCTGAGCAGACCATGTGTGCTTCTCTTTCTTCCGTTTGATTTTATGTATTCTCCAAATACCTGCATGCCATGCCACAATCAGAACTTGACCATGCAGGGACACCTTGAGAATCATTTACAACTAGTTATTTTCCATAACTTGCTCACAGTTAGATATCTGCTCATATATCTCTTAATGTCTTTTCTTTTCAATTAAAACATTTAACTAGGCCTTTAAAATCCAATCTGTTGAATTTCAAGTAGAAATCAATTAACTATTCCACATTCGATGTGTTGTTTTTAGCAGCAACTGTTGCTTGGGGCAGTGATACAGGAACCAGATGTAGCTTCTAGATGGGGAAAAACAAAAAAGAAAAGAAAATCTGTACAGGTACTAACCAAGTCCAAGAATTATCAGCAAGGCACTCATCATAAGCTTGAAAAACAGAACACAAGTTGCATAATTGGGCGGAAAATAACGATCTTCTCCTCCTTCCTCCTTTTCTAGATTGTTCTGACCTTTAAAAGGAGTCGGCAAATTGGATAAGAAAAAAACTATTGCATGGTAATCAAGGCAACAACAGCAAAAAAAATAACCATATAAATTTACTTAGATTCATTTAACAAGTCCTAAATTGGCGCTTACTACTCTTTGATCTTGATTCCATTGCATCTGATGGTTCTTCTGTAGTCGCATTTGACTCGGACTTTATTGCTGATGAAGACGCTTCAGCAGTGCCCTCTCCTACAATTGATTTATATAAATACAAATGTGCAGCGTCAAAATTCATTTATATTACTATTAATTAACAACCACTATATATTCAATTTTGCTTATATAAAACTTTTGAGTTATGTTGGTGTTCATCCATATATATTATCGTGTTCGTGTGATTTTAAGCTATGTGAAAATGCTCTCGACCTCAACAGTATCCATAAAATAAATAATTTAATTGTGTTCTTAGAGAAACTTATGATGTTGCTTACCATGAGATTTGCTGCTGCTCTTTTGCTGGGGATTCTCTACATCAATTATGTCTTTATTTTTCTGCGTCTTGGCTAGAAACAAAAGCTTAGTTTTTATTGACTTAAGTCTAGATAAAACTACAAAATGGATAATTTTTATTGACATCACGCACTTAATACTTTAAAACAAGTCCTTATCAGCCCGAAGAAAGTCATGCATGTTTCGTAGTTTTCAGGATACTTGGGTTTACTGCTTTCTGCTGAAGTATGTGAGTAAGCTTCAGGTTTATGTTTCTCCTCCTTGAGAGGATCAACAATTATACCTGAAAACCAAAAAATTGGAAACACTTGCAACAAGAAATTCTTGAAATATATGTACCATGGGAGATAAATTCTTACACTGGTAAATGATACGATCAAAGAGAGCGAGACGACTAGTACTTTTGAATGCTTTAGGCTTACTAGCTAGAACATGAAGAGGAGATAAATGATTCTCATTCGGATAATTGACAAGCTTTGGGTAGCGGATCAAGATCTGAAATGCCAAGCCTACATCAAAATAAACACATTAATAATCTTATTTATATTAATAATTACTCCTACGAGAATGAAATTGGGAACTTACTAAAGTACTCTCCGGAGATAGCACAGTGAAGTATGGTATCGCCATTTTTTTTCTGACAAGAATTATAATCGGGTTTTGGGCTGTGAAAATGATAAAGGCAAAGGAAAGCTTCTTTGTTGCCATGAACAACAGAAGAAAAAAGAGGGGTCTCCCCCTCATTGTTCTTAGCAGAAATAAGTTCGGGGTAATTTTCGGCCATGAACTGGCACAATTCCACGTTTCCTATCGTTGCCGCTAAATGAAGAGCAGTGTTGCCTCTCTCGTTTTTTATCTGTAAAATGTTTGATGCATTGTCTCCGATGATTCCAATCATTTTCAAGACGACGGCCGTTTGGCCCCCTAAGACGGCGATATGCAAAGCAGTGTCAAGTGATTTTGTGATCTTGGCTCTATGAGTATTGGAGTCCTTCTCGTAGCACTCAACTATCTTATCCCACTGCCCTTTCATCGCATGTTCGAACAACTTATTTTCCATCTCATCCATTATTGCCTGCGAACAAAATGTGCATGTAAGTTAGTTTTATATTCATTTGGCAGGGGAATAATTAATTACTTGCATCAGCACCGCATAGTCCAATCACATATGTTAATCCACTCCTTAAAAGTGCTGTAGGTATCTCTTTAAAAGTAAAACGATAATTTATACAATTACATTTTTATAGGTATCACTTATTTATTAATTTATTTTTAATATTACATACAAACACGATTTTGGAAATTCAGTCGAGAGGTACAGAAATTGATGTTTAGCTCGATTACATTTTAATCATGATTATTAAACATAATAATTAATGAGTTTCCTTTGGAAGGTGGGAATGTCTAATTGTTTGAAATAACCTACCTAAGATGCACCCATTGTATTCACCAGTGACTAGAAAACATTGTGGGACTGTAAACAACAGCTGACAGAATGTGCATGATTTGGTTTGGTAAGTGTAAAACCAAATGCGAACCAAATTAAAAATGTTGGTTTTGCAAAAGTAAGCCATAAACCATAATGAAACTAGAAACCGATCAAACTATGAAATTTTTTAAATCCGATGTTTTCGGTTTGATTTTCTAAAATGAATTTCAAATTATGTTGAGCTTCTCATTTTCCCCTCAACATTCATATGTTAATGGAAGTCTAATCAAATTAGTATGTAGAAATATTAGGGCCCACTCATTTGTAGAGATTTTAATTTCTCATTTAAAAAAAAATATCATCCAATTAAAAAACTTTCAGCAATAACAAAGACAACACATGATACACCCAGAGATAAAACAATCATTTCGTCAGATGAAAAAAAAATGCTTAAGAGCATAAACGTAAAAGTCATACTAAACTTAAGAAGCGATCTCGACTCTCCATCTATTTTTTTATTCGATGATCCAGATTGTATTCATTAGTCTCTCTTTCTCTCCATCCCTATACTACAAAAGGAGATTTGGATTATTATAATTAAATTAAGAAAGTATTACTCTAATTTGTTTCTAAATACAGTTTTCTCTTGATATGTATACTAACTTAACAATCAGTGTCTTGTCGTATAGAGACTCACGATCAATCCTCGGCTAATGCTTCGAAGTTTCTTAGCAAGTACAATGATACTTAGCTTACAAAGAGAAAAGATAAAAGAACAAGATCTTAGCCTCTCACATGTTAGCAAACTGGAGATTTTTGAAATAAAGTTGGATTTGCTCAAAAGGGAAAAATAGATAAAAACATAAAGCGTCTTGTCTCTCTAGTGACTAATTTTATATGAATGATTATCACGAGATGTCTTTCTCTTTAATCATATCGTGACTTTAGCCTCTTGTTAACGTTGTCCTGTTACATTTTTAAGCATTTCTTTTAAAAAGAAGGCATAGGAGAGAATAAAGATATCGACATCGCCTTATACTTTGGATCAAAAAAACATGTTTCACATATATACAACATATTACAGATTTACAGCTAGAAAGTGTAACTCGGGTGTATCAATTACTACTTTTTCTTGCCTTCTACTTTGGATCAAAAAAACATGTTTCACATATATAATATTACAGATTTACTGCTAGAAAGTGTAACTCAGGTGTATCAATTACTACTTTTTCTTTACATTGGTAGGAGAAGAATCAAACCCGAACCTCCTGAATAGAGAACCTAGAGATAACAATTAATCCTCAACCTCAAATCACACACACAATCCCTCCAAAAAGTAACACTACACCATTTAAGGACATTTTAACAAGGCAATGCCAGTCAGCTTGGTCCCTGCCATTATTATGATCCTCTCAACCTCCTAAATTATATGTAGTTTTAACTTATTTTATGCATTAAAAGTTATAATACATTTAACAGCATAAATATGGAAAAATAACTATGGATGAATTCAATAAAAACACAAGTATATTACAAGCTGAACTTTCTAAAAAATGCAACAATTTGAAATAACATTTTTATCTTGTATTATACTTAAAGGGGATGACTTGATTTTGGTTAATCATTTCTTCCAGAAACCCAATCAATCTTGTCTGTGTTTTTTTTAAAAATCTCCAAATAGAATCAGACAGAAAATTATGGGAAAAGGAAAAAGAACAAAACCAAACTAATAAAATAAACGATGAAAAAGCCAAGATATCAGGTCATTAAGCTAATAACTTCTATAGCACTGAGCATGTAAGGTGGGAGGGAGAAAAAGAATGATAAGATTCATTGACCCATTTTGCCTTCCCACCAACATAAAATCCAATATGAACCTCTATTCCAAAAGTCTCTCTTAAGCATATGTGCCAAAAGAATGAAAAAACTGAAGAAAAAAATGAATGCAACAACACAGGAAATTGAAGACACTACATCTATCTGCATGGGACAGATATCACTTTGAAAGAACACCACATTTGAAATATGTTGAAGCATTGGACAATTAAGCTTCAAGTAAAAATCATGCTGAGACCATTCTTATATTGGATAGTGTTAGAATGGATCGTGACAGGATCGTAAATTGATCGAGTAATAACGACAAAACAATAAAGTAAGATAAAAGGGGAGACAGCAAATTTACGTGGTTCGGCTTAAAGCTTACGTCCACGGGCAGAGGCCAACAGGAAAATTTCACTATAGTGAGAGAATATACAAAGAGTGTTTACAAAATTGGCTTTAGCCAATACACACAATCTCACAATTTCTCTCTTAACTTCTCTTTCACTTGATGATTCTTGATGTTACTTGATGATGAAATGCTTCACATTGGAATGCCTTTTATAGGCTCACAAAAGTTCCAAAGGACAAACATTAATGAATGCTCATCATTTTGTTCTCCAATTATACCAAAGTGAACTTTGTCTTCCACTATAGCTAAAAGAGAGAAGATGCTTTTGACCCACAAATTAAAGCCACAAATTATGCAAGAAGTAGACTCAACTTTAAACAACTTTTGGTCCACTACTAATTCAAGGCATAATTATTCAACAAATCTCCACCTTGACTTGAATTTGACAATAGTGAAAAAAAAAGCTTCAAACTCTGCCAAACAACCCCGAAGGGTCTAATGCAAATGCTGTGCAACACCAACCAAGTCCATGCAGTGTGTGAACTTGGTAATGGGAAGAGATTTTGTCAGCATATCAGCTGGATTATTCAGAGTGCTAATCTTTCTTATAATAACATCACCTTGAGCCACAATATCCCAAATAAAGTGATACTTCACATCAATGTGTTTAGTTCTCTTATGATGCATCTGATCCTTCGTCAAATATATAGCACTCTGACTGTCACAATAAACTACAGTTTTATTTGTTTCCAAACTGAGTTCATTAAGTATACCTCTTAACCAAATGATTTCTTTGGTAGCTTCTGTAATAGCCATAAATTCTGCCTCTGTAGTAGACAATGCAACTGTCGGCTGCAAGGTAGCTTTCCAACTGACTGCACAAGTCCCAATAGTAAATACATAACCTGTAATTGATCTTCTCCTGTCCAAATCACCTGCAAAATCTGAATCAACATATCCAGCTAGATTGTCAGAAGTTTTACCGAATTCCAAACAAGCAGTAGAAGTACCATTCAAATATCTCAAAATCCACTTGACAGCTTGCCAATGAGTTTTTCCTAGACAGGACAAATATCTGCTAACTACACTGACATCATGTGAGATATCTAGTCGAGTACAAACCATTGCATACATAATACTTCCCACTGCACTAGAATAAGGAACTCTAGACATATACATTATCTCTTCTTCTGACTGTGGTGACATGGATGCTGATAATCTAAAGTGAGAAGCTAAAGGAGTACTCACAGGTTTAGCATCATACATACCAAAACGTTTCAAGACTTTCTCAATATATTTCTGTTGTGACAGAAATAATCTACCTGCACCTCTGTCTCTATTGATCTCCATTCCCAAAATTGTCTTTGCTGCACCTAGGTCTTTCATCTCAAATTCATCATTTAGCTGAGATTTCAATCTATTAATTTCATATATGTTCTTTGCTGCAATCAACATGTCATCAACATATAGCAACAAATATATGAAAGTACCATCATCAAGTCTTTGATAGTAGACACAACTATCATACTTGCATCTAGAAAATCCAATACTCAGCATAAAAGAGTCAAACCTTCGATACCACAGGCGTGGAGACTGCTTGAGTCCATACAAGGATTTCTTTAGAAGACAAACATGATCTTCCTTGGCTTCAACTTCAAAACCTTCTGGTTGCTGTATATAGATTTGTTCATCAAGATCACCATGAAGAAAGGCTGTTTTCACATCAAGTTGCTCCAACTCCAAATTATGCATTGCAACTAAAGCAAGTAAGACACAAATAGAAGTATGTCTAACAACTGGAGAGAAAACATCATTAAAATCAACTCCCTCCACCTAGCTGTAGTCTTTCGCTATTAATCGTGCCTTATGCTTGGTGTCTTCAACACCTGTGACTCATTCCTTCTTCTTAAATATCCATTTACACCCGATAATTTTCTTACCATTAGGTGGTTCGACCAATTTCCAGGTGTCATTTTTCTTTAGAGATTCCATCTCTTCATGCATCGCAACGAGCCATTTGTCTGAATCAGATGAACTGATGGCCTCAGAGTATGAGGTTAGATCGGTGACATCAATGGTTTCTGCAACATTTAATGCATAAGCCAACATATCTTCAAAACCATACCGTTGGGGTGGTTTTATTTGTCTCATTTGTCTTCCACCAGCTAGAGTGTGACGCTCAGCTTCATGGTGTGTCTCTCCACCTGCAGACAAACTTCCTGACTGAATAGAAATAGGATTTGCAGATGATGAGGTATCGACCTCAAGCTCCACCTTCTCTTGTGCATTCTCCTTTCCTGTATCACACTGAACAGACAATTCTTTTCTAGGGTGAAAGCATAGCAGATTCATCAAAAGTAACATCTCTGCTAATCATAAACTTATGAGTATCAGGACACTATAAGCGAAAACCCTTAACACCAGAAGCATAACCAAGAAAAATGCATTTCTTCGCCCTATGCTCCAATTTTCCTTCATTCACATGAGCATATGCAGGGCAACCAAATATTCTTAAGTTAGAGTAATCAGGATGGCTACCTGACCATACCTCTTCAGGTGTCTTAAGTTCAATTGATCTGTAAGGAGAGCGGTTCACCAAATGACATGCCAAATTGACTGCTTCTGCCCAAAATTCCTTGCCAAGACCTACGTTAGAAAGCATACATCGAGTTCTTTCTAACAGTGTTCGATTCATCCTCTCTGCGACACCATTCTGCTGTGGTGTCTTTCTCACCATCCGATGTCTGACAATGCCTTCATCTTTGCAGAATTGATTAAACTCTGAATCACAAAACTCAAGACCATTATCTGTTCTGAGTCTCTTGACTTGCTTCCCGGTCTACTTCTCCAATAAGGTCTTCCATTGCTTGAAAATTCCAAATACCTCATTCTTTTGCCTGAGAAAATAGACCCAAGTCTTTCTAGAAAAATCATCAATAATCGTTAGCAAGTATCTAGCTCCTCCTTTGGAAATTTCACGGGAAGGCCCCCATAGATCAGAATAAATGTAATCAAGAGTACCTTTGGTTCTGTGAATTGCAGTGTTGAAGTTGACTCTTTTCTGCTTTCCAAAGACACAATGCTCACAAAAATCTAGCTTCCCAATCTTTCTTTCAGGCAGAAGACCTCTTTTACTGAGTACAGCTAATCCCTGCTCACTCATATGCCCTAGGCGCATATGTCACAACTTGGTAGAGTCTGAATCTGACATGGATGAGGAAACTACTACAGAGCCTGTAACTGTTTAACCCAATAAGGTGTATAGACTGCCAGACTTCTTTCCTTTCATGAGAACAAGAGCACCACGGGAAATCTTTATGTTCCCAGACTCAATAACAGATTTGCAGCTATTGGCATCCAGAATGCCGAAAGAAATAAGATTTTTCTTCAAATCAGGTACATGTCTGACATCAGTCAATGTCCTGACAACTCCATCATGCATCTTGATTTTTACTGTGCCTACACCAATAGTTTTGCAAGTGGCATTATTGCCCATTAGCACAACTCTACCTTCAACAGAATCATATGTGGAAAACTAATCTCTGTTGGGGCACATATGATAAGAACATCCAGAATCAAGAATACACTCGTCGTTGGATCTGGACTTGTTGGTTGCAAATAGAACATCATTACCTTTTTCTTCTGCTACATCAGCATCAGCTGTTTCTTCCTTTTGCTTGCCTTTGTCATTTTGCCATTCATTCTTCTTTTTGTTCTGCAGCTTGTAGCATTCCGCTACGATGTGTCCCTTCTTCTTGCAATAATTGCAAGTCAAATTTTTGTGCTTTCCTCTTGACTTTGATCTTCTTCTATTCTTGCCACCATCAAAGCCTCTGTCATTGGATCTGCCTCTTGCAACAAGACTAAAGCCCTGATCATCAGACTTACTAGACAAAAGTTCATTATCTAATTTCTCCTTACTCATAAGGGAAGATATTACATCATCAAAATTTAATTCTTCCCTACCATAAATTATAGTGTATCTAAAATTTTTGTATGAGAGTGGTAATGAACATAATAATAAGAGAGTTTGATTTTCAGACCCAATAATAACTTCAAGATTTTTCAAATCATTAATAATTGAGATAAACTCACTGATATGAGACTTGAGAGAGGAATCTTCCGTCATGTGGAGACCATAAAGGCGTTGCTTCAAAACCAACCTGTTGGCCAAGGATTTAGTCAAGTACTACTCTTCTAACTTGGCCCATAAGTCTGCAGAAGTCTTCTCTGACAGAACTTGTTGTAAGACATCATTTGAAAGACTTAGTTGGATTATGGATAGAGCCATGTCATCCAGGTCATCCCAATCTTCATCACTCATGCCGGTAGGCATCTTTGCTTTCCCCAGTAGTGCTTTCTTCAAGCCATTCTAGGTTAAAATGGCTAACATACGAACTTGCCATAGACTGAAACTGCTGTTTCCATATAACTTCTCAATATCAAACTTCATTGTTGACATCTCGATCGAACAAAATGATCCTGAACAAAATTTTACTATTCACGAAATTCACTATTCATGTGAACAGTAAACTCACAGAAAAACAGACAGAAATTTATCACCCACAAGCTCTGATACCAGTTTGTTAGAATGAATCGTGACAGGATCGTAAATTGATCGAGTAATAATGACAAAACAATAAAGTAAGATAAAATGGGAGATAGCAAATTTACGTGGTTCGGCTTAAAGCTTACGTCCACAGGCAGAGGCCAGCAGACAAATTTCACTATAGTGAGAGAATATACAAAGAGTGTTTACAAAATTAGCTTTAGCCAATACACACAATCTCACAATTTCTCTCTTAACTTCTCTTTCACTTAATGATTCTTGATGTTATTTGATGATTGAATGTTTCACATTGGAATGCCTTTCATAGGCTCACAAAAGTTCCAAAAGACAAACATTAATGAATACTCATCATTTTGTTCTCCAATTATACCAAAGTGAACTTTGTCTTCCACCATGGCCAAAAGAGAGAAAATGCTTTTAACCCACAAATTATGCAAGAAGTTGACTCAACTTTAGACAACTTTTGATCCACCACTAATTTAAGGCATAATTATTTAACAGATAGTTTGAGACCAGTATGACAGCACAGGAAGACCACTAAGACCATATATAGGCAATAATTGTTTTCCAATAAGAACAATATCCATACAATTCAACATAATATTCTAGGTGAACAACATCATTGTCCTAACATATACTTAAAATATTCCAGTTAGATTATCAAAAGTTATCATAAAAACAAAATAATTGGCGGTGCAAAAATATTTACCGCACTTCATACACCAACCCCTGACAAGCAGTCGTCGACAGGTTTCCACACCAGCACCTCCCTTAACTGCTTTAACAGTTGCATCCAAACTATAGCATGGAAAATCTTATACTTCTTAGCATCCATTGCCTCCAGAGTTACATGGCACATTATGCTGGAAACCATTGTGTGGCTTGCTTCTATCACTCTCACAAACTCAAGATTCTTATTCTACACACAAACACACATAAACAAGAGAAAATACACAGGCACTTCACAACGACCCCCAAAAGTTTAAAAATCATAAAGTAAAAATAAAAAAATTGAAACCTTTCTGGGGGCCCTTGTAAAAGCAAGTCCCACCACATGGTGGTGGTGGTTGTTTACTCGTTGAATCGGGCGTTGAATAAGATTCAAGGAGGTGAACAAAACAAGAAGAAGAGCAATTGGGGTTCAAGGCATTGTGATTGATTGGGCCACACAAGCCAATCTTGGATTTGATCAACTGGGAATGAATGCTGGTCTGGTTCACTCTTCCAAGGAGATAGCGCAGAGCCATGGTGGTGATGACAGTGGCTTCTTTTCAAAGCTCAAATCTAGGCTCATAATCATAGTAGTTGTATGTGTTTGTTCACTAGTTTTTTCATTTAAATTCTTATGATTAATTTTATCATTTCAACTAAATACTATATTATTTTTTTAAAATAATATATTTTCAACAAACAAAAAACAACAGGTTGAATAAAGAAAAAACAATAAGATAGTTTTTTTTATCATTAAAGCAATAGTTTACAAACACAATGATACATCAATTTTGATTACAATATAAGTCACGATATTATATTTTAACCGGTCTACAACTTAATCCATATTTAATACGAAAAATAATCATTATATAAATTAACAAATTATTCACATATCAATGGATGTCAAACCTAAAATCTTGTAATTATGGTATCTAGATTTTTTTTAATCTTTTTTTCCACTTAATCAATGTCTTATTAACGAGAAAAAAACAATGTTAATGATGATTACCATGCTATACATTTTATCAAGAAAATGAAAGCTAAGAGCGCATTTAATGATATTATTAATTATTAGTGCTCGTTTTATTCTTTAAAGTGTTGACAACGATAATTCAAAATTGTTAAACCAAACAAACAAATAAAACAAAGATTTCAAAGAAGATTCTCTTAAAAAAAACTATAAATGACGTGCACATAGCACAATCACATACAACCATTGTAAACCATATATATAGAAAATAAATATTTGGTAATGAACATGATTTGAATCAACATACATTCAAATAATATGATCAATATTACTCAATTTAATCTTGAATATGAAATATCCGAGCTTAAGGCAATTTAAAATTATAGATGACCTATCATTAATTTAGAGTTCAAAATCAATTCGAAACTTTTGAGTTGACTTGATTATGATTCAGTTTTTTTTTAATATTTTACCCACTTACTTGTTGATGATTCAAACGAGAATAAATCTTCAAATCTTTTTTGATATTGTTGCCAGTTTGATTTGAATTTGACTAGTTTTTCTAATATGTTACCAATTAAAAAATTTACTTGTCAAACCATTTTTGAATTGACGTAATGTGTTTTCTTTCCTTATGTTAGGGATTTAAAAGGAAATAAATCTTCAACTTTTAAAGAATTTTTAACATGAAAAAGACTTACTTGTCAAACTTATATTAAATTGATATAATATCCTGTTTATTTCCACCATGAACGACACAAAAAGGAGAATAAATTCATTTTACCTATCTTAATTATGTCGCACTCTCCCATCCAAATAAAAAAGCTTTAAGGATTAAAATTTTACTTAAATAACTTCTTTTAAAAGTTGAAAACTCGTGCATGTGGGTTAATTAGTTAGGTAACATGATTATTAATGAGCACAAATATCCACGGACAAAGGTGAACGATAATTTTTATTTTATCATTGAAGCAATACTTTACAAATACAATAATACATCGATTTTGATTATAATATAAATTACGATATTATATTTTAATCCGTTTACAACCTAATCCATCTCTAATACGAAAAATAATCACTATATAAAATTAACAAATAATTTACATATCAATAAATGTCAAACCTAAGATCTTGTAATTATGATATATCAATTTTTTTTCAATATTTTACCCGTTGAAAAAGCTTACTTGTTGATGATTCAAAGGAGAATAAACCTTCAAATCTTTTTTGACCTTGTTGCCAATTTGATTTGAATTTGACTAGTTTTTCTAACATGTTACCCATTAAAAAATTTTATTTGTCAAACCATTATTGAATTGACATAATATCTTTCCTTTCCTTATGTTAGGGACTTAAAAGAAAATAAATCCTTGACTTTTAAAGAATTTTTAACACGAAAAAAACTTACTTATCAAACTTATATTAAATTGATATAATATCTTGTTTGTTCTACCATGAACGACACAAAAAGGAGAATAAATCATTTTATCTTAATCATGTCGCATTCTCCCACCCAAAGAAAAAAGTTTTAAGGATTATAATTTTACTTGCATGTGGGTTAATTAATTAGACAACATGATTATTAATGAGTACAAATATGCACGGATAAGAGTGAAAGAAAAATTGATCAAACTGAACTAAATCATTAATTTTCCATTGATGTTTTATCCGATCAGTTCGATTCAATTTTATTTTGCAAAGATCATATAAAAAAAGGTTTCTGTTCGAATTATAAATTAAAAGAATAAGATTACTATTATTGTTGGTGTTCTTATTGTTAGATATACACCCTTAATGAAAAAATGAAAAAAAGATACACATCATTCACGAGGAAAATAATTGTCTAAAATTAGAAAGAAATTAACAAGTGCATGTATCATCACCATAAATGGAATCCAAATCATAAGACAACCAAACTTAATCCATTTTTCAATTAGTATATGGTAGTGTACAAAATTATACATTTCATATATAACTATGTTCCTATAAGAGATTTGGATTTTATTTATTTTTTATGCCGATATACCTAAAAAAGAAAAAACATAACCCACGTCTATTGTTTTCAAAGTCAAATGTTTTTTTAACGATGAAAAAAATTAATAAATATACAAAATAAGGGGATGTAATTTTCAAAAAAAATTATAATAAGGTGATGTAAAAAAAGAAGGTAAATAAGGCTAAGACTTTTATGTGGGAAGGATGGTTGGGACTTGTTCTAAAGAGTGTTAAATGCTTTTATTATTATGGTAAATTATACACCGAAGAGCTGCTGTTACGGCATCCGTATCTCTCACTCATTTTTTGGTTCTTATCTCTTTGCCTTTTTTTTCTTTTTTTTTTAACCTTTTGGTTTTTAGATGTGCCGTTTCAATCGGGAAGTCAATAGGACACGTTTTACTAATCCCACGACCCCATTTTTCACCCACTTCCATTACTATATCTCTCTAATCATAATTATTTTATATAATTTTAGTTATTTTTTTTTATATATATTCACTTTTATTTTTAGGTCATTGGTTGGGGCACCCATTTGTTTTTTTGATAGTTAGGGCACTCCATCCATGTAAAAAACCAATATGCCCTTAATGTAATACAAAGTGTAGAGGGTTTTATTGTCTTTTTGCTCGTATTGGTTTTAGGGTTAGTTTTTCTTCTCCGCCATTCTCAACGCTATTAAAAAAAAAAAAAAAGGAAACAAATGTATCAAAATAAAGAAAACAAATGTAATACCAAATAAAGAAAATGTAATCTGCCATTTTTTTTGGTTATAATAAGGGTTAGTCTTAAGCTTCTTCCTTAATGTCATTTCATTTTGCATGCTCAATTCTCTCTCACTGTTGGTAAGTCTTTTTTATATTTTGGCTTATTTTTTTAACTGCGTTATCTATCTCTCATTTCTTCATCTGGATTTCTAATTTTTTTTTTAATCTTAAGAGACATCACCATTATAAAAATAAGCTTAATTTATATATTTAAGTATTTAACTACGAAGATTAAGAAAGAGAGATAAAATAATGAAACAGTACTGTATTCTATTGTGGGTATTTGGCTTTTCTTTATGTTTTTTCCTTGTCCTCCATGAAAGAGGAAAGTACAGTTCTTGATTTGAAAATTCAAGGTTAATTGGTCATTTGGGCAAAGGTGAGTTTTTGGTTGCTTTTGGGTTTTCTTTGAATTGATGGACACCACAACTACTACCCCACAGAAACCCCACAATGGTATCTTCTTGAATCTTTAAATATTTTCCCTGAACCAGTGTCAGATAAAAGAGAAAAAGAAGAAGGAAAAGGAGTTGTTGGACTTTGTAAATCGATTCATAAATGTATTCGTATACGGCATTTGCTTTGTACCCATTAGATATCAGCATATCTTTAGAATGTCAGACAAAGTAATAGCCTATTAATAGGCCTGTAAACTCTGCTTGATAGAGAGAGAGGGAGGGAGAAAGAGAGGGAGATAGAGAGAGAGAGAGGGAGAGAGAGACTTTTTGCATCTGCTTGATAGAGAGAGGGAGAGAGACTTTTTGCATATTGATCTTTATTACAAGAGCTTAAAAGGGCATTTCCTTTTTAGCTTAGCCTGAGCTTTGATGGGTTTTTTCTGTTCAATCCTTGGTACTCGGGAAAAATTCATGGCTATGACAGCTATGTTGTACCTTTTGCCTTTCTCGGGTTTTGAAATCTCTCCCTTGTTACTGGAAGTTAATGCATCAACTGAGGTTGTTTATTGTTTCTTCATCAAGGTGGTCTTCATTGCAGTGTTATATTTCAGTTCTGATGTGCCTGACGATATTAAGGATTTTCCCTTACTTATCTCTTCAGTATACGATTCTCTTTTATCTTATGGGTTTGTCTGTTTCTCTTCGCTCTTTGTTTTTTGTATCACACAGAAGTGGTGTTTTTGGCAATATACTTGATGGGTTTTATCTGATTTCGTTTCCTGCTGTCAGCTTGTAGTTATTCTTTCACTCTTTGTGTGCTCTGTTATGTTTCAGTTCTTTTTTACTTGCATTTATGCCTACAGTGCAGTAAAGAAGAACATGAATGCTGAAGTGGTTGGTGGTTGAACAGGGAATTACATAGGAAGAACGTGGATGTTGTGAAAAGCAGTTGGCAATGGCATCAACTTCTTGTGTTAAGCAGAGCCTAGTGCCCATGAAGGAGCCTTCACCCTCTAACTATAACCTATATCCATCGCCTCTTGCAAGGTACGAGGACGTGGTAGCTAGTCCTAAGCTCTTCTTGGCTACCCTGGAGAAATTACATGCTACCATGGGAACCAAGTTCATGTGAGCTTTCTCTTTTGATCCCTTCTCCTCTATATTATTTGCCCTCTAATGTGAAGTTCAATCAACATGGCAGATATATAAACTGTGTCTTGAAATATATGAGTGGTATCATTTTGATATTGCATACATATGTGCATGCTTGCATCTATGTTTTTTTTCCCTCACAACACAAGAATCCCATAAGATACATTTATGCATCCATCCAATCTTTTGTTTCCTTCAGATGAAAAATATTTGTTGAAAAATTCTTGTTAGAAGATGAGATTCAATCACCTACTAAGGATACTGGTAGAAAAATTTTGGGTGCCATATTTTTTTCTGTAAGGTTGTAATGTCTCTCCAGTCTCTATGATCGTTTTCTGTTTTCTGCCATGTGTTGAATTCACTTCAAGGTCCTTTCTATAAGTTACTCTTTAGCAGTGTTATAGTTGTAAGTGGCAAATGTTTTATGTACATGTTTAGTATTCAGCTGTTACTAAATCTGGTATTTACATATATTTGTGCAAGAAGAATACAAGGCTTTTGGTGTTGTTCATGAGTATATCAATTTCAGTTAAGTAGTTATTGATTAGACTCTAGAGGCATGTGTTTCTTTTTCTTTTTTTGGTTGGGGATGAATAAGATACCGTAGTTTTTTAATGGCAGCTTCCTTGCAGTGTTTGTTTTATAAGTAAAATGTATATAAAAAACCGCACCAAGGAGCGCAACCCATATACAATGACTCTATTGGAAAGAAAATCCACCAAATCTAATATATTTACTTCATTTACAAACGAATTCTCTTTGACCCATAAATTAAGAGTATTAAACCACCTGTCTCTAATTACTTCAATAGGTTTGCTCAATGCTATAAAAAACTTTACGATTTCTCTCATTCCACACTATCCAAATGATAGGTAAGGGAATCGTAGAGTAAGCTTTCTTGTGGCCCATAGAAGCCCAAAACCCACTCCAAACCCCAACTTCATCTTTCACGGAGCACCAAGAGACATCGAAAACTCTATAGGTCATTTCCCACAAGGTTCTTGCCAAAGAGCATTCCATCAAAATATGAAATACGGACTCGCCACTTTTTTTGCAAATAAAATACCAATTAACCAACACTCTCCCTCTTCTTTGTAAATTCTCAATAGTGAGGATCTTGTCCCAAGTGGCTTCCCACACAAAAAACATACTTTCTTCGGAGCACTAGAACACCAAATGGATTTCCACGGAAAATTGGAGGATCCTTCCGACGGAGTCTCGGCTAGAAGAATCTTTTAAAAAGATTACACGTCAAACCCTTTACTTGAGCCATCCCTCCGTATAATTGCATTTTCTTTAGACAAATCCAACTTATAGCTATACAAATTTTCCAAAAAGCTTTGCACCCTAGTAATCTCCCGATCATGAACATTTCGGATAAAAGGCACATCCCACAAAATCATTCCGTTACATTGAGATGCACGAGGAAATAAAGGCTTCTTTATCCTTCACAATAATATAAATCTCTGGATATTACTCTTTTAGGGGAGTATTTCCAAACCACGAGTCGTGCCAAAGCCGAGTTCTCCTCCCATCTTGCACATAGTTGAAGTTGTGACAGAGGAATCCTAGTTCTGAATTTGGTCGAACTTGGTCGCATATTGACTGCAAGCTGTTTAATTTACTTCTATTTTTGTCTGATTCTATATGAATTACCTTCACTATCAAGTAAAGCACAACTCTCTGTTAGAGACATTTAGTGGTTATTCTGGCTAGAACAGAGCGCAAAGACCATCTATTTCCTTGCTTGATAGGCAAGTTTTTGTACAGAATAGTTTAAAAACATTTGATCCTTTTGATTAATGTGCTAGAACTCTCACTCATAATGTCCATATATCGTCTCTGTGATTTCTACGTGCCATATGCGTCCAATCCTCTGTTAGAAATAGAATCCGTTTATACTGGTCATTTTGGGCAATTTTACTAAGTTAGATACAATGTCACATATGTTTAGGATTCCTTCAGCCTTAATCTACATGTGAAATTGAAATTCTGACTCATCTTGCCTTGCTCAAAGGGGTCCAGTTTTTCAGTGTTTCTTAAGGCTCCACTGCTTCAGTGAATTTGTGCAAGGGCCTAGCTCTGCTGTTTCATGCTCTAGTCATTTTGCCTCATCCATTTGTCTTCATAATCTGCCTATGCTTCTCTCACTCATGCATACTCATCCCGCCATCCTGGAATAAACAGTAAGTTTAGATCTGATTATTAATTTGTCGCTCCTAAAAATATTAACACTTTCTAATGCTTCAAGGAAGAATAATTTTACTTCATCCAAGATGTGCATCATCTGCAAAACATAGCATAGTTATTTAATGAATATCAATCCTGCATTTTGGGTTGGTCTCAGTTTTTAAGATAGCATAGTTAAGTAGGGTTATACCACTGGAGAATTGGTGCTTATAATGCCCTTACTGACTATAACTATGAAAACTGGATCGTGCTTAGTTATAGGAAAGACTGACCTGTATCTGCTTAAGTGGGTGCAGGCATGTCAAAAAATCTAGAAGTGCTTATGCTTTGTACAAAGAGCTTTACATTGCCTTTTTCAATCATTCTTCTCCTCGATTTGTTTGGACTTTATGTTTATCTTGTTCCACCATTGACATTTTATTGTTTATGCATTGTGATTGTAGGATCCCCATCATAGGGGGAAGGGAGTTGGACTTGCATAAGCTTTTTGTGGAGGTAACTACTCTTGGTGGTATTGAAAAGGTAACTAGAAACTATTTTATACTATTTCTCAGATCTTATTTCTAAATTAGTTTCGCTATAAGCCTCATAATAAGAGGCTGGTATACGTGAAGTTCCAATGCTACTGTGCATGTCATGCCGATTTGAATTCATACGTAAATAATACAATGTTCATTTGGTTGTGCTTAAAGACAGCTTTAAGCGGGTGCTTAATTTTAAAATTTGGAAAAAAACTTAACCAGATCAAATCAAACCCCATTAAATCTCATCAAACAACAATGAAAGTTTAAATTAATAGGTAGTTTGATGTGATTTGACCAATTTTTTTTGAAAATTTAAAAATTAAGCACCGGCTTAAAGCTGGCTTTAAGCTCAGCCAAGCGAACCCATAGTATTTTGCTATTATAATGCCCATCGAAGACATAATGGTTTATATTTTTTATTCATAATTGATTATATAGAGCTTTGGCATGGATGTATCCCTAGAGTTGTTAAGGGAAAGTATCACTAGAGTTGGCTGAAAGGGAAAGTTGATTTTATATATTTTTTGTATGTAAAAGAGTGTGCTTAGACCATCTTCTGTCTAATAATTATAGTGTTTTTCTAGTTGTACATGTCAATATCTTAGGAGTGACTCAGTTTCTTTTTTTTTTTTACAATTAGAAGTACTTGCATAGAACCTTTTTATTATGATGTAAATATTGCAATAAAAGGTACCAAGAGGGATGCCACCTATTTAGAAAAGAACTATCTACATGATAATAAGTCTATTAATTCTATAACCTCATCAGTTTCTTATTTCTTGAGCAGGCTTTTTGCAGAGGCGCAAATTAGATGATATATTTTCTCTTTTCAGTGTTCTCCTGGATATTTTATCTGGAGAAGTATTTCTCAGCTGAATTTCATGTTGATGTTGCATTGACTTTATACATGTTATCTTCTATAATAGTCTGCCACTAATAATGAATTGATGCAAACTGCAACGAAAGAGGCTGTAAATATACCTTCTCTTGATAGAATTGAGCTTGATTCCTAATGGATGCAAATTTCAACAAGAGAGGCTGCAAAAATTTCTTTTTTTGATGGTTTTGAGCTTGATTCCTCTCTCAATAGTCTGAACTACCCGTTTTCTCGTTCCATAAATTCCCTTTTCGGGGCCTTTAACTCTTTCTCTTTCTTTCCATATACATGTGGCTCCGTGCATAAATATGCTTGTATATGTGTGTATTTGTGTAAATACATGTATGTATAAAAAAGTCATCTTTTCGTTTGATTTTTTTTGTGATTTGATAATAATCTTTGGCCAAAGCTTCAGAGTAACACCACAAACTGCAGATCTGATAATATGCAAGTAGTTGGTTTAGTAGCCAGAAATGTGTCTCGGTTCACAGTGTGTTTAAAAGTCACGTGGTGGGGAAGTTGTAATGTTTTTGGAAGCCACGATATGATTGCTTCATGACGATGAGTGTAGCTTCTCTTATTCTTTAGCCAACATTGCATTTTGGTGCTGAGTAGGGTATTTAGTTTTGATTGTATAATAATATGGCCTCCATTCTTTTTCTTGCAAAAGAAAGGTTCATTCTATTTGAGGTTGAGATACCTGTAAAACTATATTTTAATGCTTAAAGTTTGAAGAAACTTTGCCACTGGGTTCACACCGCTGTCCAGTTAATGAGGGAGGCACACACTTGTTCGATGTTACTAACAATTGAGACTGGGTTTGTTATAATATAAGAATTAATAATTGAAACAAATTGAAAATTAAGGCCTTATTTTCGGAAGATTTTTTTTGCCTAGTATGCATGTATGAAATCAAGGAAATCCTAATTGCCCTCTTGAAGTTCTTATACAACAAAATGCCCAAGCCCTATGGTTTTAAGTCTTTTTCTTAAAAAAATTTACCTTGCATTGTTGAGTTAGAATATTTGAACGTTGCCTTCAATTTAGATAGTGAGCTGTGGTTGGTTGACTTGCTTTATGGCTGCTGTAGTTGACCAATTCAGATTGTTTGTTTTAGTTTAACAGTTTGGATTGGTTGCTTACCCACTTTTTTTTTTTTTCACTTTATAACAAACATGGGCCAAAAAGGCCATTTGGCCATGTATGTCAGAAAGCTCTTGCTCTAAGATTGTAAACTAGCATTCAAGGTATTAAGTATGAATTGTACAAACTGTATTTTCTTTGTTTTTTTTTTCACAACCAAATGGGTGTTTTTGTTGTTGAAGTATTTGAAGTTTTGAACCACAGTTCATTTATTGTGTTATCCTGAAATAGGATAACTAGATAATTAAATCTATTATTTCATGTATGTTTACTTGAGATTACATGCAGAGTCTCATAGTCATCGATTATTTACCAATTGGAGTTCACAGATTATGAGAGAGAAAAGATGGAAGGAAGTTACAGCTATTTTCAACTTTCCCTCAACTGCGACGAATGCATCTTTTGTGCTGCGCAAGTACTATTATTCACTGCTTAACCACTATGAACAAATTTACTTTTTTAAAGCTCGAGGTTGGACCCCTTCTTCCACTGGTGGTATGCACATTGACTGTCAACTTTCCTTGATTAAATGTTTGTCCACTGCTATAAATTATTACATGATGGATCTTTTGCAGAATCTTTGCAGAGCCCGTCCAGTACACCAGTTCCAGCTCAGGGGACAGTTAGGCCATTGATAGAATATCCAGCAGCTCTAGTCCAGCAACCAAGGATAAATGCTGCGGAGTTGCCTGGAGGTTCCCTTCTCTCTTCCTCTTTATTTGAGTGTTGATGCTCACGCCCCCTTACTTTTTTTTCCTTCAAATTTCTGCTGAGTTGCTGGTTTTTTTTTCTTCCTAATTTATTTTCGTTATTCTCCCCCAAGGTTTTTTCTATTGTTCTTCCTTGGTCTTTGGTTGAGAAAAGAAAAGAAAGGATCTTTCCAGTGGTGTAACTTTCCCCTAGGAGGAACTTATCTTTTTTTTTTTTTTTTTTGTTTCAAAACTCCAATAGAACTGCTTACTCTATCACGAGAATTCTTACTTACTCTATCATAAGAATTCTTAACTACGATATTAACATGAATTTACAATTATTTAATGCTTCAATTTTTGGATCTGCTAGCATTAGTTTCAGTTCACTATGTACAGAATGGTGTTCTGGTCACGTGCAGTAGCTCCCAAGGAAAATAAACTCACAATAAGCAATTTTTCTTACTAGAAGTAATTGTTTTTTTGGGGCTAAGTACTTTAGTATGGCTTATGCTGCATAGCAGTCACAAAGAATATTTCACAGATACTCTGGAAGCCTGGGGAAATCGTTGGATGTGCTTAAAATTTTCTTCTGAAGAACTATATTTTTCCTCATAAAATTTCTTGCGATGCACTAGTTTTTTACCCATTGGAAATGTCTTTGAAGTGCTCATGCTACTTATTTTTAAGAATTTACCTGTGGGAATTTTGAAGCAGCCCATGTTGGCCTAGTTTGTCATAAGGCTTTGATGTTGTAACTTATAAAAAAAAGGGCTCTGATGTTATATCTCTTTTCCTTCGTCTTCTTTTTAAATTTATGAAGCAGTAAGAACTATCTCATTTTTTAGCTTTTAATATATTTTCCTTTGTGTTTGTATCCATTATTTTCTTTGTTTATGTTTTAATTTTTCAGTGCTTTCTTATTTGCAATTTATGATAAGTTGATGTTTATGTAACGAGCACATGCTCTCTCCCCTATTGTTGCAGCAAGGCCAGCATCATCAACGGGTTCACCAGTGATAGGAGTGATAGATGGGAAATTCGATAATGGCTATCTTGTTACTGTCACAATAGGCTCAGAGAAGCTAAAGGGTGTTCTCTATCAGGCTCCACAGAGCACAGTCCACGAAGTGCCTCTCCAAAACAGTGTTTATGCCAACAACAGTAACAATACTCATGCTGCTTCAGGAATGCAGCGTCGCCGCCGCAGGAAGAAATCTGAGATAAGGAGGAGGGATCCTGCTCACCCTAAACCTAATAGAAGTGGATATAATTTCTTCTTTGCAGAGCAGCATGCGAGGCTGAAGCCACTTCACCCAGGGAGAGACAGGGAGATCAGTAGGCGGATTGGTGAATTGTGGAACAAACTAAAAGACCCAGAAAAAACAGTAAGGATCATATCATATTAAATCCCATATCTCTCGCTACTTTTAACGTGTATACTTATGTGGTGTTTCTCTGATGCTCAGGTTTATCAAGATAAGGCCCTTCAAGACAAAGAAAGATACAGAATAGAGATGGAGAATTACAAGGAGAGACTGAGAACAGGTCAGCTCATCAGTGATGCAATGCCACTACAACTGCGGCTTCCTGCACCAGATGTAGATATGGTGGAAACAGATGCGAAGGTTGAAGAAACTGAGGGAGGGGACTCTGTTCAAACCCTGGAAAATGAGGGCAGTTCTGGTGAAAGTAACTATGAGGATGATAAAATTGCAGAGAGGGATTTGAATATGGAGGCATCTCCAGGGGTTGGAGCAGGTTTTGAATCTAGCAATTTGGGCTTAGAAACTTTGGTTGAGGAATCGACTTTTCAACTGCTTAAGGAGAAAGGAAATGCTAGCAGTGATAGTGCCAAGTGAAGAACTTAGAATTCTTTTAGAGTATGGTAGGTTGGTTTTCTACATGTTTATAGTTTTGCTTGAGGATAGTTGCGCTTAGATGCGGTAATTCTCTATTTTATATCATTTATTCTCCTTCATGGTGACTTCCTTTTGTAAATTAAGCATGCTGTCATGAATGGTTCTATTTGTTAGATGGGGATGGGCAGGAATTTTGGCAGACTTCAAGACGGTTTTGTAGGAAGAGCAATTTTGCTGCATTTTATTCAATCTACATTCTGGGTCATATACCTGCCCCTGCCTAGATTTGGTTGCTGACTTATGCAACTACAAGTAAGATCTTTATTAGCAGTTAATGAAATTGTAGAGATGCTATGTATTAGACATTTGTAAACTTTTGTTTTCGTTTGTCAACAGTGAACTCAAGCTGATTTCTCGTGCCCATTCAATGTGCTCTAATTACATGAGTTAAATAGTTGATTTTCTCCTGTCCCTCTTTCTGGTATCATTCTGCATTTAATGATTGGTATCGTTAATATTTAAAACCGTGCTTATTATCAATTGCCTTGATGAGTAAATTGTGTAATAAATAGTTGTATATATTCAGCTTTCCTGCTGATTTTGATTTACATAATTATGGAGGCCTTGTAATCATAGTTGAAAGTAAAACTAGTTGAACGTAGTAATCTTGACTGGTGGCGTTCGCCGAGGCACGAATTAACCAATATGAATCGATTTGCAATGCCTTTCCAGCATTTTTAGTAAGTTTTGCCCAAAGTGTAAAAGTAATATGACTTTCATTTCCTTCTTTTTGGGCACAAGGAAAACTTGAATGAATGAATTTTCTTTTTTTGGCTGCTTTATGAAGTGCCTTCTGGTTTCTGTCAATGAAGATCACATTATAATATGCTTTGTTTTTTTTCCACACATAATATAGAAATATATTCTTTGTTTCTTCTTTTGTCCTTTTTGTTATCCGCAAGTTTCACTGCTAAATACTGATATAAAATAGCTAAAATCTTAATTTCTTCCCCACATTTGATCTATTTGCTCTGTTTTTATATGTTTCAAAGTTCATGATTCTGTTCTCACACACTCTTAATTTCCCAGGTTACAGAGCAAGTTTGCCTTAAAATCAATATTGAGAAAATACTGCATAAACATATAAACTTAACATTGCCAATTTAATGTAATAATAAAAATAAATAAATAATAGACACTTTTTACAAATACCCTTATCATTTTTTTAATAAAGTGTATCGTGAACCGATTTGGCAAAATGCAGACAACTGTTTCTTTCTAAACTTTTTTCTTGAATTTATGAAGAAATTATCATGTAATATATTAAAGGGCTGATATGGTTTCATTCTGATTTATCCTTCAATTAGGTGGTTCACACATATATTTTAGTACTACTTCTCAAGCTTTTGCATTGTTTTAAAAAGTCATTTGAATACGACAAGAATTGAATCATACGTGTTTAAAGAGCTATAGAAGTATTTTCTTTTTGAAAGCAAAATCTTATCCCATTTGCTGTCAATAGTTGCTCTCAAAATCAAATTTATTTCCTCATTTTCTGAAAAATCCTTTCTGTGAGTTTGTCATTGGACCATAATGAAAGTTGAACCAGAAAGGTATTAACCCTTTTAATGACAAGCATGCTGGTAAGATTGGCCAGGTTTCAACTGTAAAGTATGAGATTTAGATTGGAGTCTGATCTCAAATCTTTTCCTATTTATCTTTCCCTTGTAGAACTGGTTTTTCTTTCAGTATAAAGCCTCACATTTATAGGAATTGGACTCAAAAACATTTTAATTTCTATATTTCTCTACTTCTGAGTATTGCTTCTCAAAATGGCAAGTTTCTAGTCTCATACCTCGGCGTTCTGAAAAACATTCAGCTTCTGCTTCAAACTCAAAAATGTTTCTTGTTATTCATCATTCGTGATAAACAAACATCTGAAACGTCGGGCAAAGCATTGGATTCAGAAAGAACTCGATGATTCAAATAACAACCCTTCAACTCACTGCAGTTATGGACTAGTTGGAGATGACATCTTCAGATGGCAAGGCATCATTTTGGGGCCTTGTGAGACTCCTTTTGTGCATGGAGTCTTCGTTCTCTCAATTGCATTCCCTGATAATTACCCTGCCAAACCTCCAATGATCAAATTCCAAACCAAGGTAAAAACAAATACCTTTTACCGAAGTTTAGAGCAGGTCATATTTGATATTACCAAAGTTTAAAACTTTTTCATCAAAGGTTAGAAAAGGATGAATTTGCATAAATTAAAATTTTCTGAAATTGTATTGATGTAGTTTGATTTTGGATGCAGGTATTTCATTCAAATTGACATTCTGAGAGAAAACTGGAGCCCTGCCCTGACTGTTGAGTCCATTTGCTCTTTTCTTGCAGACCCAAATGCAGATGATCCTCTCAATCCTATCTGCAATCTCTATCGGTACGAAAGGAAGTATTACAACCAGAAAGAAAGAGTATGGAATAAGAAATATGCAATGGGATGAAATCTTCTTCTTTATCATGCAAAATCACACACAGATTATTGGATGGTCAGTTGATTAATAGGAAAACATATTTTAGATTAGCAGTTTTATATTGATCAGTTATGCTTTAGTTGTTTGCAAATGTTCTGTTTCAGATTTTTTATTTAAGGCTTTTCCAATTTTAAAGTTACCTAAGACTTTAAATTTGGTGGAAAAATTAGAAGAATAGAAACTTAGAAGATCCTCATACAGGATGAAGTTGCTTGATCCGACTCTGTTGTTACCATGAAACAGCATAAGACTTTGATGGACCCTCAATGCACAAAGAAATTTCCATCTTTTGATGAACCTTTGACTTTACAATGGGCTCATCAAGCCATCTTCCACATTCCAAATTTGGCAGCTACCGCAACAAAGTCAAAAGATGTCGAGAGATCTTCTTCCAACTTCTAATTCCCAAATCCCAACTGCAGAAACAATAAAAATTGAAAATCAAACGCATAGATCCTCACACAACGAAAAAAGTTGTAGAACTTAACATACCACTACAAAAAAAAGAAAAAAGAAAAAAAAAAGAGAGCAAATTAAAACTAAATTGAAAAGAGAGACATCATTTAAGTTTAAATGCCGTCAAAAAGAAGATTGCATAAATCCTTTTAATCTGAACTATTAATGGAAAATAAACCAAACAACTGAAAGAAAATTTTGGTTTAACTTTGTGCTATTGAAGGAAAAATACATATTACCCACATGAGGATCAATTCATCAAATTGCACAATCTTGGCATCTTATACTATTTGATTCAAAAACATGAATTAATTGTCATGAATCTGAGACTAAAAGAGCATCCCAGATCATGTCCATGTCCAAAGAGGGCATTCTACTCAACTGAACAGTATCCACATCTGATAATACCTCCTGAGAAGATTTCTTGTTCTCAACAACCACCTCAGATCCCAACTCAAATCTCCACTCTTTCCTTGTTTGGTTTTGTCTCAAACCTTTATTTGAATTGTCAGACAAATTATTCACTGTTGGTGTTGGTGTTGGTGCTGCGGCTGGGTGATGATCGTTAGCCTTCTTCTTGTTATTAGCAGAATTATTAATAATGCCTTGTGATATGGCCTGCAACTTTGCTTCAAGAAGAGCAGCTGTTGTTCCTGTCAAAGAATTGGCTTTAAGTTGATGCTTAAGATCTGGGAAATTCAAATGCGCGTATTCTCCACGTAACATGTATGCAGCTGTATCATATGCAATAGCAGCATCTTCAGCTGTGTCGAAAGTCCCCAACCAAACCCTTGTTCTGTTCCTCGGGAGCCTTATCTCTGCAACCCATTTTCCCCAATGCCTTTGTCTCACCCCTCTAAACAACTTCCCTGGCGATGATGATGGCATCGATGATGAAGAAGACTTTTGATGCTGATGCTGTTGCTGATTCTGCATTCTCCTCCTGGTGTACTTCATAGGCTGCGTCTTGGTAGTGCTAAGCCAGTAATCACTAAAACCTTTTGAAGGATAATCTGTTAAACAGTGATTGATTTTGAGCCATTCGTTGCTCGGCTGACAATGAATTTGGCCAAGTTGGGGCATATTGAATAAAGGGTTTTGAGATAATGACAAAGGGTTGTGCTTCTGGGTTTTGTCTAGTGAATCAACAATTTGTGTTTGTGGATCTAGCATGGTAGATTCCTGCAAAAACAAAGTTAAATGTGGGGATTTTGATGTGGTGGATAAGGCAGATGGAGAAGGGGGTTCTGAGACTTGAGTTTGTTTCAGTTTTGGAAAAGACTCCAAGAAATCAACAGGAGTGAAGCTTTCTTTGGCATCAGATACCAGGTGCACAGAATTCAATCCTGAAATGAATGGAATTGAGTTCTGTTCTTTGATAACATCCTGTTTGGTGAATCCAGGAATGTTACTTTGCAAATTGGCAACCGAAGCCTCCTCTGCTGAAGAACTGGAATCCAAGCTTGAAAACAAACTATCAGGTGATGATGACAATGATTTTATGCCATTTTCACGACAAGTACTCTCAGTTAGAGCACTCCAAATGATTGGATAGCCAAAAAAATTCGATCCTGTTCCATAAAAATGAGATGGCAGTTGCTTGTGCATGAAGGTTTCCATTTTAGGAAACTGATCTTCTTCCATGCTCATGTTTTTGTGTGAAAACAGTGGAAAAAAATAGAGAAATTAGATAGAGAAATTATGCAAATGAAAGGCACTATGTTGTATTTATATATCAATCCTAAAGCACACACCTCTCATGTCATGTGCAGGTATGAGGTATTTGCCAAAGTCTTATTAGAAAAATAAAGGAACCTACTTTATGTTCAATTTATAAAGCAAAGTTATCATCTGAGTCAGATCAGCCTTGTTCAAAATAACAAGGTCACCACCTCCTTCAATCTCCCCTCCCCCTCCTCCAAGCATTAATTCGTGCTTGCCATTCTCTATGTTTTTTTGATAACCAATCAAAACCTGACAACTCAGGTCTCCTTGGCTTACCTGTCACTTAAGGTTCTTATTTGAAATGGTGTATATTCTTCAATGACAGTGACCACAAAAACCTTTACTTTCATGCCATAGCTTTGGTGGTGTTTTTTTTTTATATATGATCATGTGGTTTTCTCAAACACCCACGTCTTATTCTCCCTTTTTTACTTTCCTTAATTAATTTGAGGTTTTTTTTTAGTTCTTAATTCGAGGTTATTGATTATAGTAGTTGTTAATTAATACAAGAAAGTACTTTAACTATCTCTAAGCATCATTATCATTAATTAATCAAAATTCTTTTCTTTGTATTTGACCAGAAAAGAAAGGAAAAAGATTGCAAATAAACAATATTACATCTGAATATTAATTAATTTGCTTATTATTGTAGGGTTTAGTCTATGTCTATCAATTGAGATGGCCAACCTAACTCATGATTGGTACTGTATTACAGGTAATCACATAGAAAACCCTTTTATTAGTGTAATTAAATAGCTGCGGAACCATGATTATCAATATTATCATCAACATAATCATTAGCTTTGAACAAGCCTTAATTCAAAATCTAATTAAAGGGTTATGTATTTTAAGTACTAATGAGGTTATAATGGCTGTCTTTTATTGGATCCAAAAGTACTAAACAAAATTTTAAGGCCAGGGGCATGAACACAACACAGGTATACCTTATTTGGCTTTTCATGGAACATCACTACTGTCTTTTGAGATTTGTTTGGAGACACACAACTTGATTAATTAAGCCCTCAAAAATTCAAGAAAAAGGGTAAAAAGTGAGGCCGCCCTTTGGGCCAATCTCAATGTACACCTCCAAATTTGAGCCCCCTAATGATTAGAATTTCCCCGTTGGCTGTGGGGTTAGTTTGCAGCCATCTTAAGATACCCTCTCTTGTCAATGCCACTTGTGGTTACCATTTCTAAGGGAGAAAAATACCATTAGGGAAAGAATGAGATTCCCCCTATAGACTTATAGCTTTCTTTAATCTATGACCAAGTTCTTCCAACGGTGGATTCTTTTTTATAATTGTTAATTTGTTTTTTTTTTTTATATAGAGGAAGCACATGGTCTTTGCTAAGCTAAAACTTAAGCAGTACCTGTCTAAAAGATGATTAGTAAAGAGGAGGCATTAGGCCATGTTTCTCAATGTTGCTTTTTGCTTTTTTTGGTTCTCTTTCCTTATTTATCAGACATAGTTTCTTTATTCCTTCCTGTATTTTGGCAATAAAACAAAACAGAATAAATATTGTATCTTTCTCTCTCTCTCTGGCTGCACATATCACTGCTGCTTTAGTTTCTGGAAAAAGCAAGGATTAGGCATGTGAAACTGACTCGACCAAATCAGTGGATGACAAATCATGCATGGTAGTCTTGAGTACCTAATCATGATATTCTAATTATGACATTTCTTGTTTAATTTTCTTCCATGCTCTCTCTGATTTTAGTTTCTCATCTTTGAAGATAGGGATTTTTAAGCTTAGTTTGTTCAAAAAGATGTTAGCCCCTTAACTTTGCAGCTACTACCCTCAAAAGAAAACTTCTTTTGTTAAAGTTTGAAGACATTACTAAAATAAAGAATTGTTCTTTTCAGTTTTAGGGCTTTAAGCTAACCATCAAATTAAAACACAAAGCAAAAAAGATAACTTCCCTTTAATAATATTTTTGCTTTTTATATATTTTTCACTTTTCCTTTTTTAATGTTTTCTAGATCAGGAAGTTCATTCCTTCTTGCCTATCACTTTAGTCTTTAAGCTTCTAATCCTGTTAAAACAGCACACAGATTCATGATATAAGTATATGCTAACTAACATGCATGATCCACATAAAGTTACATTAGAAAAAACCTCCAGAGAGTGTGAAAGATGAAAACAACTGCATCAAAGTGGAAATCCTTCTTGTATAAATGATTCCCTTTGTTTTTACACCACTTGTTCTTTCCCTTTATTTTCTTTTCTATCTGATCAGTACAAGATAGCTTGTCTGGCTATGAAGAGAGTCTAGCTAGCTTTCTTTAAAGTATAACTGTTTTACTCATAACTCTTTATATTTTCTGTTCATTTTATATATATATATATATATATATATAAAAAAATGAGAGATTATCGTAATTAAAATTTTTTTTTAAATGTATTATTAGATGAATATCACGTCATTCGTAATGTTACACGTGACATTTATCAAATGATGTATTTAAAAAAAATTAAATTAAATCCTATATAAATATTTGGTCATTTACATACTCCGTATTTAATACGCATAACTTTATCACTTACTAAGAGATAGCTATAAAGCATACAGCATACAAAATTGAAAAATGTGTAAGCCCAGCGAATCCTTTTGGGAAGATAGAAAAGAAAATGTTATCTTGTCAGTGCATGTCCTCCGAAAACTAAGTTGCACTTACTTATATATATATATATATATATATATATATATATATATATATATATATATCTTCACTTCATCATCATGACCTCCACCAATTAATACGAGAAATTGATTATTAATTATATTAAATAAACTTTGATTATGAATGTCGTTATTACTGTTATCATCATCATTGTCAGTCGATTAGTTTAATGATGCATGATATATGGGTAGAGAGAGAAGACAAAAAGTTTTAATGGTTTGGAGATAAAAAAAAGAAAAACTTGTGGGCCAACCTACAAGACACTACTAATTCGGTGGACTGAAAGGAACGTGTTAAAAGAGAAAGCGTCTAACCAATGGAGACTTTCCACGTGTCGAAAAGCCTATGGTTTGTCGACTGATAACCACTTGTTAACGATGGGCTTGAGCTTGGAAGTTACAAGGATTAAAAAGGACATTTATTTATTTAATTAACAACGTAATTGAATGGTTTCATAACATCCTGTGTAATCATCAAATCTAATTTAATCCAATAATTTTTGTGTTGTTCATATGCAATGATTGCATACATAGAATTAGTATCGGTTTAATCAATTAATTAAATTATTTTAATAAAAAAATTATTAATTAATTAATTTTAATCATTTAATGAATATTTTTACCTACATATACATTAAATACTTGACCGTTGTATTAATTTATATGGAATAAAGGGTTTTTTTAATAAAAATTATGTGGGCATATTCATTCCCCTTTTGCCATGTGAAACTCTAATGATAAATTTGTTTAATATAATCATACAATTAATAAGCAACCGCAACTACCCCATCATATATATATATATATATATGAATTAGTTAATTACCATTTAGTAGTTTACGTGATTGACTTGTTCTTTTGCTAGTTTATTTATTTGTCTTTTGGGGAGTTTTCTAGAGAAAACTAATGTAATATGGAAGTGTTTTGGGACCTGAAACCAATATTTTTTTTCCAAACTAATTCTTTTTTTATGGGCTGAATCACATCATTAGTTTCTGTAGTTTGATCTTTAGATTAAACTGATTCTCAAAAAAAATTTAATTTGGTCAAATAAATTTTTAAAGTTCAAATATTTGATAAAAAAATCTTTACAGTTTCAATTTAATCGAATAAGTCTATAAAATTTCAATTTAATCTAATTAAATCCCCTATTAACTTCCCATTAGATCTGTTAGTTTTACACCCATGATGACTAAACTGCTTAGTCAAATAGCTAAAATGCAGTAAAAATTCTCTCGTTGAAACTTTACATGGAGCGATTTGATCAGAAGAACAATTAATTAGCCTAATTTGAATTGAGAAGAACACTTCTCTGTGTTTAGGAGCAATTTGAATAGGGTAAACCATATTTCAATGCTGTTAGTCTTTTATATTTTTTTTTGTTGCTTTTTTTAAATGGTTATATAAACAAATTTTTGCACACAACATTTTTTTAATGTTGTTTTAATGTTAGAAAGAAAAAATTGAAACTCTAAGATCCAATTGGACCAAAGAGTTGAACTCTAAAAATATAATTGATCAAAATGAAATTGTCGAAATCAATTTAACCAAAGAGTCAAACTAGTAGAGTTTACTTGCTCAACTCTTCTTTTAGAATTTTCTTTTGTTTCAATAATTGAGTTGCAAAGGGGAGTAACCTTCCCCTATCTCATATTATTTCAATCCCTAATGAAAATGAGATTTGATCAAATGAACTTGATCAAATACTATCGAGGGAGAAGATATACATCCACAACCACAAAATAATAATAATAATAATAATAAAAATTATGAGACAAAGAGAATATTGTACCTGGTTGTATAAGCAAAGGCAAAATTTGTTTCTCAAAATTTAGGCCCAACCCATATCCCCTCATACATTAGCGATACAGAATGAGATAAAATTGATAGGTGAAGGTCCGTGTAAATTATAGTCCATAAGCCCCAAACTGCCCAAAAAGGGAAAATGCTAACTCATCCTCTCTCATTGGTCATATACAACAAATCTGTGATAAACTATTACAGGGTAAAATAGAAAAAGAAGAGAAACAACAAGGTGAGCTGCATATTATGTCCTATCAGACTCCATACCCCTTATATCTAACCACCACCCCTCACCGGATTTCCAATCTGTTGCTGACCAGATCATTGATCCGGAACCGGTGTTTAGTCTGATCCTCTCTTTTAAGAAATATAATATCAAACGGCAGATAAGATCAAAATTATACTATCAGTGTCTAATCCGGTGCATCAAACATATCATATGCAGAATCAATAAAAGTAGGTAGCAATTAGGCTTGTAGCAGGGGGAGTTTTGGGAAAAAAAAGAAGGAAAATACATACAGAAACATTCCAATCAATGAAAAACATCTTAAGAATGGTATTGATGATGGCAATAAAGGTGCATCTGCATGCAGAAATGGTAGTGTAGTGATAACATTGCTGATCAGAAAACCAATGATAAACAACAACAACAACAATATCATCATGGTTTGCTCCTAGTAGCCATTCTAATTCTTACCAAGGGAACATTTGCAAACTAATAATACCATATGCATATATCAGACACAAAAGCATGTAACTATTCGATTCCTTCCCAACAACCATAAACACTAACCACTCAACACTTTCGGTCCTGATCTTTATTGCAACATGGATGTAAGCAAATTGCACTTAAATGGCATGCAAACCATAAAATTTGCCATAAATTAATGTTGTGTGCATGCGTTTTTAATTTTTACATGTAAATCTGCTCTAAAATCCATAAGCATAGCCTTTTCCATGACAGTTACAGGAACAAAGAACGCATACTAGGGCTGCTCTCCCTCCCTTTCTCTATCTCTCAAGTCTCAACTACATACATCTTCCCTCTTTTTTGCCATGTGGCTCAGTCTGATGGCCTCATTTGTGACAGAAGCAACAAATTCTGTCTGCACCTCCTCCCTCACTCTTCAATTCTCCGCAACAGTAACCCCCCCCCCCCCCCCTTTTTATAATACTTTTCATTTTCCGATGCAAAAAAATCTCAGTTGAAGCTATAGATTTTCTTTTTTTATCAAATCTGTTGAGCTATACAGCAATAAGTTACCGCAAATTATTAGACTATTGATAAAATCACGACATTTTCTGTGCATAAACATTTATCATTGACTATTATGAAATCAAAACCTCAAATATAAATTTAAGATTTTTTAAAGAATCTCCGTAAAATACCTGCCTGACCTCTTTTAGATAGCCTGTCTTGCTCAACACAAACACACTGGAAAGAATAAGTGGATTCAATAGGACCAAATGACTTTCATCAAGTGAAATTGACCCTAGTGCCCAAGTCATGAATGAACCAATATATAAGAGTTCAAGCAGCCAAGTAATGATGCTAATTACATGGACTATGCTAAATGTGTTCTGATGCAAGTCTGAGACTAGAAGTCAAAAAACTTGATCCACGAAGTCCTATATTTTGATCATCTATACTAGCAAAAGACAAATGAGATGACATCAAGATTAAATATTATTAAGAAAACGGACACCAAAGGGTGCAACTCAAAGCCAAGGGCTAATTACAATAGAGGAAATCCACAAAATCCAAAAGGTCTAGGTGACATCAAGATTATTAGCCTATTCCCTTCCTGGACCACTTCCATCCCTCCCCTCTATTTTATTCTTTAGTCTGCTCGAAAATAGATGATGCGTGATTAAATGTCCATCCATGGTTTGCAAATATAAGGATGTACTAGGAGGTCTCAAGCTCCACACCAGTTGATAACTCGACATATTAAAGCTAACAACCCATAAGGCAATACCAAGAATGTGGACCATTCTTTAACCGCTGATACAATGAAATCAACTATAAAAAAAGGCCTTTTCTTATTGTAATGCAACCTATGACCTCCCAGCCATGACCCCTGATGCTACTGTTACTGTTTCTAGCAGTATTAATAGTCCCTTGTTAACTCCCAGCCATGACCCCTGAAGCAAGATTGCTATTTTCCATACCTAATGCTACTGCTGCTGTTTCTAGCACCATTAAAAACCCCTCCTGGGGTATCTTTCCATAATTAGTGGAAGCAAGCTCTTCCGAGATAGATCAAGTATAGTAATTACGGTTTTGGCACTCTATTGTGCCCAAACCTTTATGCCAGAAATAAATTCTTCTATAATAGGACAAAATCCATTTCCAACGCTTAATTTATTATCCAGTATAATCACTTAAGCAGGTAACACAAGTCAGTATGACGGAGGTTCCAACATAAGACCAATCCCTCAAAGGTAATGGAAATCCATGGAACTCATTTGATTAGTTAAATCTTAATTTCACACACTCTCTCTCTCTCTCCCTCCCTCCCTCCCCAAGTCCCCCTTTCCCTTTTGATTTCTACTAGAATAGTTATTAAAATGTCATTAGTTTCTAAATTTTGGGAACTCTCCAAAAAAAAATTATAAGAGGAACTCTCCAAATTTAACAGGACAAATTATGCTCATTATCTCTTCTTCTTTAGTTTCAAGCATGGAGTGATCTTTCACAATTCATGACCACATGCTTAAACACACTGTAAAATTTATGACTGGACCTCTTAACTACTCTCTTTTTTTATAAGTAAATAAATATATTAAGAAATGCGCTAAAGGGATGCAACCCATTTGCAATGATTTTCTATATGATAGAAACTCTATAAGCTCTAGAAGACCTATATCATTTACCAAAGAATTCCCTTTAAACGAAATATTAAAGACATTTAACCAACTATCTCTAATTACATCAAAATTTCTTTCAATGCCCCCAAAAGCTCTACGATTCCTCTCATTTCACACAATCCAAAAAATAGAAAGAGGCCACTGGATACTATTCACAAGCAATATCTATAGGCCACTGGGTACTGTTAGTTCTACTCAGACTAGGATTCCAAAGTCCAAATCATCTTCAAAATAATGTAATAATCACCACCTTTTTCCATACATGTTGTTCAACCACTGAGGTCTCATACACCACTTAGTAAATTTTTAAGTTTTGAACTTACAAGAAAAAAATCTACTAGGCACGACAAGACCACTTTTTTCTTCAATCAGCGCCATAAATGATAACGTGACGGTTACATGTCTAGAAAATGGATGTACGGAAAAATACCAAGTTATGGAGTATAAGAATTCTGTATGTATAGCATGACTCATATCATTACTCAAAAGTCAACTATGAATATGAGCATTATTTGCAAACGTCATTTACCAATCAAAATGCTCAATAAATGAATCTAATTGAAAGGCTAATGATAATAAAGTCATCTGCACAGAAGCATAACTCTTAAAAATTTAACAAAATTTGTAAATAAATGCATTCCAATGACTAAGCAATCCAATTCGGACAGAAACAATCAGCTAATCAATTCATAGGAAACAACAATAATTTTTTTTTGGATTGAATACAATTCGGCATAAGATTAATAATCACAAACATAACCTTCGGATCTCAATACCCACCAAAAAACGCAACTTAAAACACAAAATAGAAACTAAAAATTCCCCAAAATCATACACAACAACAACCTTGAAATTGGGGCTTATTTCTTATTATTTCCTTTACCTCCGGCCGAATTCCCTCCTTCTCCGGCCTGCGCCGCCTTCTTCGCTGCCTTTTCTTGCAAGGCTTTCCCATCTCTGAACAAATAAACCCCAAAGGGAAAAATCACAGATATATACTAATATACGCTGTATGTGCATATATATATATTGTATGTATGTATCTAATTGGGATAAAATTGGAACCTTTCTCGGCGCTGCTCGGGAGTCAAGCCATCATCTTTTTGCTTGCTACCCTTGCCACCGCCCCGAGCCTGAGCTCTTTCACGATCTTTTTCCCTCTGGTTCCCGCGTGAATTCACGATAAGCAAATCAAGGAAAACATAAATTTGTTTCTCACGAAAACCAATCAAATGGGTATAATTCACTCGATTTGCAAAGAACAAAACCCTAAAAACATAGAGAACAATTAAAAAAAGGAACAAATATCAAGAGAAGGATATGAGTCATCGTGCGAGCAGCAGCTGAGCAGAAATTCCGAGGATTAGCAATAAAACAAAAGGTCAATGATGGAGAAAGAGGAACGATTTATAGCGGTTTTGGTCTTGTGGATCTCCTGCGGTTTCTTTTCTTTCTGTCGTCCTCTGTCATCTTAAATTAACACGTGATCCCATTCCCACGTGACTTTTATTTGAGGGCAAAACCATTAAATAAAAAGCAAAACACGGACATGTTTGGATATTTATTCTATTTTGCGTTTAAGAAAAGTTGTGTTTAAAATTATAATGGGAAATTAATTTTGTTGTTTTTTTAATATAATTGGATAATTGTAGTTTAAAAATAATTTTCAACCAATCAAATATTATCTTATAATAATATTTTATAAAACTATAATTATAAAGTTAAGAAATGAAGAAATCAATTTCAAATATTCGTAAAGATGAAAAACGATCATACCAAATCATTCGTGCAACCATTCAATAATTATTGTCCATTTAAGATTATTAATTCAAATTAGGTGGGCTTCACTCGTTGAATATTTATGGGGGTGAGGGTGGGGGCTGAGGCTAGAACATGTATAATTAAATTATGTGGATTAATAATTTAACGTGAACAATCAACTATTGAGTAATTATAGGAATGATATGGTAGAACCGTCCTGCATAGTAACTATCATCTAGCAATTTAGTTATTTTGTTGTCTAATCAATATGAACTATTACATGATTTTTCCCTAAAATTTTAAACTAACGAATATATTATGGATTAGTTTATATATATAGATGATGTTTGTGTTTAATTTAAAGTTAATATTAAGTTGGAGTTTTTTTTTTAAATTATTAAAAATTATTTCTTCATATTTTTTTATTATTCTTTCGTATCATATCTCATCTAAAAGTTTAAAATTTAAGAAAAAATGCACATCAAAAGCTCAAACCCATGACATAATGAGTTTCATAGGTCTTAGCCACTAAACTAGTATTCTTATTGTGACATTATTACACTTCTTAAATATATAATACATGTTATCTAGTTTAATAATAATTACAAATTATTTAATTAATCACTTACAAGTTACAACAATGTAAAAATATAAGTTATACTTCATATAATTTATATATAAATATATATTAATATTTATAAAATTATAATAATCACACTATAAATTATAACAATATAAAAATATAAGTTAGACTTCATATAGTAAAGTATTAAACTTTGATTAAAAATTAATTAATTAAAATTATTTTTATTTTTATTATTTTAATTAATTAATATTATTTTATTAAAATTTTGAAACCCTTAACGTCTTCGCTTTTAAAAATCCTGATCTCACCAAACATGCAAGAGCAGACGGCAACTTGTCACTCAACACAAAGAATGCTTTGCTTTGCGAGAAAAAGAAAACATTTTTTTCCAAACGATAATCAGTACATGCTAGGAGACTGAAATGATTTTAGAATCATTAAACATTAATTTCCAAACAAAATGTTTTCTTTCGAATTTCTCTTATTAAAGATTGGCAGTACTTTCAAGGGCACTTGGGCTTGCCTTCCTTTGTTTTCCAATTATTATAGCAAGGACATTCTTCCTTGTGTCCATATGTGCCTGAAGGAACACACAAACATTTTTTGCAGCACTTGTTGCAGAAAAACAAGCATGGTTTCCTGTGATGTGTTTTCGAACACCGATACGAACAAGCCTTGGGGCAATCTGCAACAACAAATCACAATTATTTTAACAGAGATTGATCGATCAATACCCAAATTATGGTAGTGGGCTTGATTTAATGATCAGTTCTGATCGATACATATCACAAAATTATTGCTTGATTAACAAACTTAAATAAACTGAGGAAATGGACCTTTTACCTTCAACAGAAACCGATCCCTCCCCACCAGCCTGTAGTTATAAACGAATTACAATCAAAATATATACAATTTGCAATGCCCTAATTATATCCATCTGGTAGTATTAACTTACAGGACGATATGCTAGAGCTGCTTCACTCTCTTCTGCCTGCAAGATAAAGAGAGTAAGTTGGTGTTAGGAAAAGAACACATAATACATAAAAATTATAGAGAGAGAGTTATACAACTGAGGCTTCAATAACTGAGGCAAAGATCAAAGGAGTGAGAAAGAAAGCAATGGAAAGGGGTGAGAGCCTGCTAGCTGCAGCCATATTGTTCTCAGTAGAGGGTATGGAGGTGTGAGTGACGTTAGGAACAATGGTAATGCAGTGGGTAGCTAGGCATCAATCATATCCATGCTTAATATACACAGTAATCTTGGGCTTATACACCATTTATTCCTTTCAATGGATCCCAAGTGCTAATTACTCTCTGAGTTGTCTTTCTGATAACATTCTCCTCTTGTGGAAAAAAATATATTGTAATTAATGTCATTCTATAGATTACCCTATAACGCATATTCTAACGCCTCGATACATATGTCTCCATTTACGACAAGTTAAGCTCTTCACCTTAGACATTCAATATTTAGTTTAAAAGTTAAGAGTTAATTAATTACAAATTGCAGCCTTTATTTTAAGGTAAACCTCAATTTCAGATTTTTAAATTTACATCTTAAGCTATTGCATGGTGTAGAGTAAGTGATTGTTTGTAGTATAACTTTTCAAACATCTTCAATTGCCAAAAGAGAGAATCTATGCCAAATATCTATTTTTGATAAATTTTTTTTATTAAATCAGAAGTTGAAAACAATTTGAAAAAAACTAATTTAGATCCAAAATCACGTGTTTCATAATTTTTAATCATAAATTCAGTTTTGACATTATGTATATTCTTAAATTACCTTTATCAGACAAAGATATTTAACTCTTACAACTATATAAATCACATGTTTTCTTTCTAATCAAATTTTAAGTATAACAATGATTCATCAATTATTATTAGACATTGAGATTATTATTCAGTAAAATATTATTTAATTTTATTTATTAAAAATATTATTATTATTAATTTAATTTTATTATTAATAAATATCATTATTTTAATTAATTATATTTTATTGTTAATAAAATTAATATATTTATATTACACAAATAATAAAGTCAATTTGATGAAAAAAATACCTCCAAATAGTTAAATATTACTCATATACAATTTTTAGTAATTTTAACGTCTAAAAACAATTTTACAATTTATTTACCAAATACGACAATACTTTTAACATAATTTTACCAAACATGAAATAGCTACACTCCACGGCACTTTTACCGAAAGCTGCTTTTAAAATCACTTTTGAGTTCCTACAACAGATTTAAAGTCGAGTCCCTTCAATTAACACGAGCAATCGCTTGAGTGAAAATCAGTGAGCCCAATGTCAAATTGTATATCTCATCGATATATTTTCAACAATTAAGGTTGCATTCTTTTCTATCCAATTGATCTGAAATCGAAAAACAACTTCGGATATTAAAAAAAAAATTGAATATTTAATGATTTATCTAAATAGCCTCCCATTTGTTTAAGTCAAAATTGAATTCTTAAAAGTTATTTGATCATCTCACAATAAAGAGGATCACAATCAGACAGGATCCGAATCCCCAAGTTTAGGTCCTGTTTGAGCAAATGGGCTCATTGAACTGATGGGTGTCTGGGTTCACAAGAAATATTAGCATTTGGCAAGGCCCTTCATGATAGACTTGAAAATATTAAAATTGATTTGCAGGCCGTAGTCCAATTTAATTAATAATGAAGTTCTTAAGTCTTAATTCCATCCTTATGGGCCCTTGAAAGATTGCAGGTTACTCATAATTGGTTTAGGAACAAGTCCTTAACCAGGTCATGGATCCCTACCTTGTTTCTTCTGACAACTCATGATTGTTGTTTCTAAGATGCATTTTGAACATAAATTATTATGCTTTTCTTGCCCTTGTTATCTATCCTATAATGGGATACTTGGAAAAACGAAGAGGTTAAAGCTTTGTAAGAACAAAGTGATTCACAAATGTCATTGCATAGTAGATGTGTTTGAAAATAATGTTATTTGTTCACATGCTATTTTTTTATTGAATCAAGAAATAGAACAATTATGGTATTTTTTTAACGATTTTGCTTTCACGGTATTTATTAATGTAAAAAAACTTTTGGTATCGAATAATGTGGCGGATCTCTTAGCAAAATATTCTACTAAAAGCCTGTTTGGTTTAGCTTATGATTTTAAAAAAACGTCTTTAGATAAGATTGTCTGTAGAATTGAAAGTTATTTAGTGTTTGGTAAAAATTGTGTTAAAAGTATTATAAAACTAATTGATTTTTTTGGTAAATAAGTTGTAAAATTTTATTTCGAAAAATTATTAGAAAAAATGTATACGAATACTATTTGACTAGTTGATTGTTTTTCTTTCATCAAATTAACATTATTATTTTTACAGTAAAAATATATTAAATTTATCCATAATAAAATTTAATATAATCAATAATAATGTTTATTTTCTAAATAAATAAAATAATATTTTTATTAAATAATAATCAAAATATTCTAATAATAATGAATATATCATAGTTACATTTAAAAATTGATTATAAAACATGGTTAATGATTTATATAGTGACAATGTGTGGATACATTTGCCACACGGTACGAAAATTAACAGTGTCAAAACTGATTTTTGAATTAAAAGTTACAAAACTCTGCTTATGTTTTTTGATTTAGATAAGTTTTTTTAAATTTTTTTAAATTTTTTATTCAATAAAAAAAACATTTCAAAATTAAATATTTAGTATAATTTCTGCCTTTTGACAACAGAAACAATTTGAAAAACTCTGTCGAACAAACAACATTAATTACAGAACTTTACAAGCCGGATAAGCAGTCTTATACTTAGATTAGTAGTTGAACCACCAATTAGAAAAAAATATTGCGTATGAGTTGTAGCCTCTTGTGCACGATTGTTATGTTAAGAATAATAAAGCTTTAAGCATTTATGACAACAAAGAATAAGGAAGATGATTTTTGCAAGAAACTACTTATCCATACCCATTATTCGCAAATGAGATTAAATTCAACATCTTGTAAAAGAAAAAAAGTTGGTTTCAAGTAAGCTTATAAACTTAAGAGTTGGAGTGTTTAAAACAAAAATAAAAAAATAAAAATTCCCCGTACCATTAAAAAAAATTATATATATATATGCATAATTTAAGAAAAAATAAAAAACTCTCTCGAAAGATTATTTTTTAAAACAATTTATTCTATTCTTTCTGATAAAATTACCACATCAAAAGCTATCGAAATGTTTTTCTATCTTTTTTCTATTGACTTTAGGATAGAACAAAACGGTCATTTTTAAAGAAATTATTGTTTACAAGTGTAAAATTTAATTGATAATTTTTGAAAACTTTATTAATAACGTTAACTTTTGTACATATTACTAGTGAAATTCTTCGAAACTTTACTGATATTTTTTGAAAACTCTATTGTTCTTTTTAAGTATAATTTTGATTCCCTTACCTTTGAATTAATCTTCCTTTTGCTCCTTCACAAAATAAAAAGTCATGTCTTAAATATTTGGATGGGTTTATTATTTAAAATAAAACATAAAAAGGACCATAGTTTTTATTTATTTATTATTTTTTTCATTCCAAAGGGGTTTTCCTTTTTACCTCCTTGTCTCTCACCAGTTACCACGGTTCACCTTGCTCTCAGTTCTCTCTCTCCTCTCATTGTAAGAGCGCGGCAGTAGAAAGTAGAGGGTGCGCCAAACTTGTAATACATGCGTACGCCACTCTCTCTGTCTCCCTACCCGTCTTGGTTAGATTCTAATCTTCAAACATCAATTTTCTTTTATTTCCTCGTGTAAACACCTTCCGAGCAATCTTGTTCCTCTTCCTCCAGATTTTGAGGTAAAACCTTTTTTTAAAAAAAAATTTGAATCTTTATTTTATGCTTAAATTTTGCTTTTTCTTGACTTAAACTTTAAGAGGCTCTTCTTTGCACTTTTTAATCCGAATCATCATCTGGGTCATCCTCATAGGCCTGAATCTGTTCTTGGTTTCTTTTACTTATGCCACAAACTACGTGCCTTAGCAGATACTGGGTTTTGATTGTTCTCAATGTTTGTTATTGAGAAAGGTTGCTGGTTTCTATTTAGTACAAATCTGAAGCGGTTTTTATCTCTATTTTTTCCCTTTTCTTTGACAAGTACTCCTTTTTTTTTTCCCTTTAATGTGTTTTTAAGCTTAACAATATATGTATAAGAATGTAGTTAGCGGGTTTAGATTGCTGTTCATGCTTGTTTGATTGTCTTCGTTCATAGTTTATGTTGTTGTTTTGATTTTTGGTTTTACTTTGGGGGTTTATGGCGTTTGTGGTTATTTTGGATTTGTTTTAGGAAATAATGGGGAAAAAGGTTAAGAAGAGGAGTCGAGCACCTCCTAAGGAGAAGCGGGTTGTGGCCCATTCTCTGAAAACCGTTTCTAAACAATCTAATCCAAGTGATGCAACTGTTGAGGGTGTAGTTGAAGTAGTGAAAGAGAGAAAACCATGTGCCCATCTTGACAAGGGTGTTGATTTAGAGAAATTGTCAACTAAAATCGGGTCTTCAGAGCCTATTAGGTGTGAAGATTGTAGGGAAGGCCTAAATGATAGGAGAGGGAGTAAAGGAAAGGGTAAACATGGGAAGAAAAAGGGAAGTACTTCGTCAGATTCAAAGTCGGAGTCGAAAGCTATTTGGGTTTGTTTGGAGTGTGGGCATTATGCCTGTGGAGGGGTTGGATTGCCAACAAGTGCTCAATGCCATGTTGTTCGCCATGTTAGATTGACTAGGCACTGCTTGGTGATTCAATGGGAAAATCCTCATTTACGGTGGTGCTTCCCGTGCAGTGCACTCCTTCCAGTTGAGAAAACCGAAAAAAAGGGTGAAAATAAAGATCCCTTAGCAGAGGTTGTAAAATTAATTAAAAACCGATCATCAAAAAGTTCATCAGTTGATGTTGAGGATGTCTGGTTTGGGGGCGGCAGTGTTACAAGTGAAATCAAATCGGAAGCCACTGTATTGAGTGGTATAGAGGGAGGAGGTTGTTATGTTGTAAGAGGCTTAGTTAATCTTGGGAACACTTGCTTCTTTAATTCAATCATTCAGAATCTTCTTACTTTGGATCAGTTACGGGAATACTTCTTGAATGAGGATGTGTGTGCCAGACCTCTTACGATTGCTTTGAAGAATCTCTTTGCTGAAACAAAATCAGAGGCAGGTTTGAAGAATGTGATAAATCCGAGATCCTTTTTTGGCTGCATCTGTTCTAAGGCTCCTCAGTTTAGGGGATATCAGCAGCATGACAGTCATGAGTTGCTTCGGTGCTTGCTCGATGGTTTGAGTAGTGAGGAGTTGGGCTTGAGAAAGCAACTCAGTGATTCTGAAGGAGATGGGAATTCCTCAAACCAGGGTCCTACTTTTGTGGATGCTGTATTTGGGGGTCAAATGTCTAGTACTGTTTGTTGTGTGGAATGTGGGCACTCCTCAACAGTTTATGAACCATGGTTAGATCTCTCATTATCTGTTCCAACTAAGAAACCCCCATCTAAAAAGGCCCAACCTGTCTCTCAAGCAAAGAAAGCAAAGCTGCCACCAAAAAGAGGCGGAAGAGTTCGGTCAAAAATTAACAAAGATGCAGATCCAGTGCCCGCTAAAACTATTTCAAATCCATCAGCCAGCAGTGAATCTCCTGACCTGGAACATTCAGCTGTCCCTCCTGGAAAGACAGTGACTTCTTCAGATGATTCTACAATATCAAGTTCTGTTTGTCCAACTACTAAATCCAATGGAAGTTGCCCGATTTCACAGAATTCCTCAGTTGTTCCAGTGTCAGAGGATGAGCAAGCTTTTGAAAGTACTAACCAGCAACTGGCTGCTTTGGCGGATGATTTTACATGGTTGGATTATGTTGAACCGGGAACTATGTCAGATGAGAATGATTTGACTTCACAAGATAATAATATTTCCTTTATTGAAGATTCCAAAAACAAAGATACGGCTGTAAATGATGTCTTAATGGAGGACAGCCCGGTTTCTTCAGTTGGTGGGGAGTCAAATTTAAAAGATAATTATTCATCTGGGAATCTTTGGGAAGGGGAGCTCCCTTTGCAGGTTAAAGATTCTGAAGTTCTGTTGCTTCCATACGAAGAAGAAAGTTTTACTATCAAGGAGATGGTGAGAGGAGAAGCTGAGGCCTCCTCATCAGGCGTGGGCTGTGGACAAGAGGAATTGGGTTTTGATGGCATTGGTGACTTATTTAATGAGCCTGAGATTGCAGAAGGGCCTGTTGCTGGGCCCTCTGTAGGACATGAAGCTGTAAAGACTGGTTTTGGTAACAGCAGTGATTCTGATCCAGATGAAGTAAATAATACGGATTCTCCAGTGTCTGTAGAGAGCTGCTTGGCTCTTTTCATAAAGCCAGAGCTTCTCTCTAATGATAATGCTTGGGTTTGTGAGAACTGTTCAAAAAGCCTTCAACGTCAAAGATTGGAAGCAAAGAAGGCGGCTAAAATTGCAATGAGAACTTTGATAAATAAAAGTGAGACTCAAAGCTCAATTAATCCCCTGAGTTTAGATAATGATGTATCTTGTCATTCTGAAGTTAGAAAGCTTCGGTACAGAGATATCAGTATTGATAGTGAAAGCTTGGTTTCACACAATGGGAAAACTGATTGCTTAAATCAAACTTGTATAAATGTTGAAAATGGTCAAACAGGTGAGCTTAATCCAGTTTATTCAAAATGTAAGGGAATGAAAGGTGAAATGGAGGATGCACCTTTGGAGCAACCACATTCTTCAGCTTTCCAGGAAAGTCTCAGTAATTCTTGTAGTGTTGATGATCCTAGTGATACTGGAAAACCTCCTGAACAAAATCAGCAGAGTAATTCCCAGTTGTCAGATGGAAACTGCAAATCAGAGGAAAGCGAGGATGAGGAGATGAGTTTCAAAAGTGTGAAGGTGAAGAGGGATGCAACTAAGAGGGTCCTCATAGACAAGGCTCCACCTGTTCTTACTATTCATCTGAAGAGGTTCAACCAAGATGCTCGTGGTCGCATAAGTAAATTGAACGGGCATGTGAGTTTCAGAGAGTTAATGGATCTTGGACCTTATATGGATCCCAGGTACCCCTTCGTCAATCTGTAAGCTCATACTGAATTATTAAATGCAGGAGTCACATGGCTTCTTGTCACATTGTTGCTTCTTGTTTGATAGTTTTTATGCAACTTCTAAATTTTCTTGAGCTTATGATCAGAGCTTTTATTTGATCAAAATGGATGCTTTCTCTTTTTCCTTTTGTGTTTCCACTCACCCGGTTCTTTCTTGATTTTGTTTTTACATTTTAGATTTTTCAATCTTATTTTCCTGATGCATATACCTTTATTGTTTAGTAATACCTGATATCTTGGTAAACATTAAGGAATAGCATCTCATAGACTACAAACTTTTGTAGTTTAATCGAAAGGCAGAGTTAAGTTTCTTAAAAATATGGATGCATACATACATATGTATTTAAACGCATGCATACATGTCCTCCCCGCTTTGGAGTGTTGGTACGGACATTCCCTACCCACTAAGTGGACTGAGGTTCGAGGTGTGTGTGAGTTTTAGATCTATTTGTAATATACTTATTATTGCCTATTAAACTCTGAATGATCACTCATTGGACTAGTGGGTTTTTTTTGTGGTTGTGAACATGCTTGAAACAATGAGAAAGCATCCAGGTTGGGTGCTCAACAACCCAGCCGTAGAAATGGCATAGGATAACTTAATGCATAAGCATTAAGAAATTCCTTTTAGATTGTGTAGAAGCCATTTCATATAAAAAGTAGGTGATGTAAGGCAGATTTGAAGAACCTTTCTACGTGCATCTGTGGTGAGTTTAGATTTAGAAAGACCAGGGATTTTAGGGTTTGAATGTGTGCCATGATATCAAAGAGGATATAGGGTCTGTAAAAGGATTTGGGAATGATTTGGTAAAGATTCAATTGCCAAAGAGTGGTTAAAGCAAAAGATAAGTTTTCTGGATAGTGTGGACAGTAACAATAACAGGGGCCATTTATAATTAACCCGAGAGGAGAGAGAGAGTGAGGGCTTATGCTGTCACATACTAGTAGGGATGGCAATTCGGATCGACGGGATGATTTCGTGTCGTGTCGAAATTGGGTATAACATTAAATGGGTCGACACGAACACGACACGATTATTAATCGTGTTAAGAAAACCCAACACTAACACGATATGTTTATTAAACGGGTAACACGACACGATACGCTTAACCTGTTTAATAAACTAGTTGTGTTAGACCCGACATGATAACACAACACGACTAATTTGTCAAACACGATAATCCGACACAACACGACACGACTAACATGTTAGACACGACAACCTGACACGATTAACCAGACACGACATGTTTATTAAATAAGCAAATATAAGTTATATTACATAATCATCCATCTAAATATTTATAATCCAATATCCAACATATTCATGATCCAAATACACATAAAAAGGCATAATTAATAACATAAACATTATCTTATCAACTATCATCCATATTGGGAGAGGGGAGAGTCTGTATACTTTGTGATGCTTCGCTATTGAGTGAGTTTGTGAGGGCGTGTTTTGTGTTTGTGACGTGGTAAAAATGAGAATTAGGGTTTATTTTCACATATATATATATATATATACACACACACACAAACACACTAATAAATTTTTTTAATGTAATAGACAAATTTTTTAAATGGGTCATAAACAGGTCATGGGTCATAATCGTATCAATACGTGTCATTTTGGGTTGGTGGCTCAACCCGCGACACGATACGATTTTTCCGTGTCATAATAATGTCGACACGATTACAACACGAACCCGATTATACTCAACACTAACACGCTTTATTTCGTATCATGTCATGTCGGGTTCATGTGTTGTGTCCAAAATTGCCACCCCTACGTACTTGGTATCCCTGCCAAATAACCAAATATTCAGTAATCCATTAACCAAAGCATAAGAAATAAGAATTCTTCATGGGTATTTATAGATATGCTAAGACCACCTTTCCTTCTGAGGATGACGACTCCCAAGTAGGAAACTCCTTTCTATTGACATGAAATCCCACTTGTAATCCAAGAATATAAAATATAAAGCCCCTAAAAACTCAATTGATATTCTAAACCAAATTAATTTACCAAAATACCTATAATATGCAGAAAATTATTGAAATTACAAATCTAGCTCTGATTATAAAGTTACTCTTAACTCATGAAGGTTAAACTAAAAACCGAATGGCAACCAAGTTTTTCCTCATCTTTAGGGGGAGGTGGCTTCAAAAGAACATATATTCTAGTGCAAATGGTCTTGAAGATCTCATATATTGTATAATCATAACGGTTTAAATGGACCAAAGGGCTGAATAGAGTAAGGAGTCTTTAACGCTTTCTTTCAGGTTGGGGTGGGATTTCATTGGATATTGAGGGACCAATGTGCGTCATTATTCATTATCCTTCTCAATGAGTAATTGTCAATTTTATGATTTTATGTCTTGTTTATAGCATTTTCTTATATTCTTTTCATTCAATCAAGAAGACTGAGAATTTCTTTCATTCTTATTTTCAACACTTAAAAATGTGAGAAAGCTTATGCAAGGGATTGTCATGGTGCAAATCTGGTCATTCTAAGGGCTATATTTTGCATGATGGGAGGATAGTCAACCTTTAAAAGGTTCATTCCACCGTATATTTTAGGATTTATAAAGTAGATGCTTGAGCCCCTCACCCCCTGCAAAGAAAAAAGTGATTATACTAGACTGATTTCTAGTCCCAAAAAAGTGGGGGAAAACTCCTGACTTCTACTCAGTGTTCCACCTCGCTTGTTTTTGTTTAACTCCAATATTTGAACATTTCAACCCAAAACTTGTATGCTGCATTAAGCGCTCCATCTAATCCTAGTTAGCATGTTTAAGCCGTTGTTGGTCACTGTTTCCTTATTCTATCTGTTGTCTAAGTAATTTTTTTGTTATCATTTGAAAGCTGATCAGTCTATCATACGCCATAGCTTGTAATGTGGTTGAGAAATGGCAATAACCCTAGAGAAAAGATGAGTCTACAAGCATTTTGCTTTTTATTCAGCAACAATTTGTGCATCCTCTTCATTGGTTATAGGCAACTCTTAATTTTAATTTGAGTTACATCGTAATCTTTGTGCCTGATTTAATTGACGAAATACATTATACTTTGATACCTGCAGAAACTGATCTCTTAGGACTTACATTTAGTATGCAATTAACTGAAGTACATTTACTCTTGTGCATTTACAGGTGCATTGACACACAGAAATATGCTTACCGTCTGGTTGGTGTGGTGGAGCATTTGGGAACCATGAGAGGGGGGCACTATGTCGCATATGTGAGAGAAGGGGAGAAGAGGAGGGGGGAGGCAGAGAAAGAAAATAGAGGTTCTGTATGGTATTGTGCCAGTGATGCCTATGTGCGTCAGGTTTCCCTTGAGGAAGTTCTTCGCTGCTGCGAGGCATACATCTTATTCTATGAAAGAATCTGAGGTGGATATATATTTTTTCCCATACACTGGAGGTTTCTTAGAGACGGGTAAATGAGCAACCCAAAGAGGAGAGACATATTGAAAAAGAAAAGAAAATGAAAATGAAAAATGGAAACCAGAGGTGAGTGAACAACAGTTTCCATATATTCCATTTAATACCCATTCTTTTGACATGTAATGAGTTCCTAGATGTATATCATGAAGTTGTATCATCAGAAAATTTGTTTTTTCTTTTTACCCTAGGTCCCTCCCATAGGCGGGGATCTTAGCAATTTACAACTGTTGAGGTTTTTGTTAGTTTTGGAAATCCGATTTTTGATGATCCGGTCCTTAAGTTCAAAGTTTATGGGTAAAAACATAAGCATGGACTGATGTTCAAGTATGTATGCGAGTATTACAAGATCGTGTCTGCATGGCATTTTTCCAGTAAGGTGCATTAGATCAACAGGTTTGCACTATGCATTGTTCTAATTTTATTGAGATAAGAAACTAAAAGCATGCAATACAGAGCAATGGTTTACAAGATAAATCGACTAAGACTTTCTATTTATAAAAGGGTCAATCTGCATTTAGGACAAATAAAAGAAAAAGAAAATCTGTGTCAAGATTCACTCTGCCGAGGGAAACCAGATTTCATGAAATTGATTATAATGTACCACAAGCACAAGATCAAAAGAGAATCCCATAACAGGAGGAAAAATTGTAAATTCAATGATTTTATTGAGAAGATGCTTAACTTTACTGAAAATTTAAAAAAAAATGAAAACAGAAGGAAAATGAACCAATTTGGAGATTTTTTTTTTGGTGAAACCAAATTGGAGACGTTTGCTGCCTTACAAACCCCCCACAGGGACCAGTGATACTTCTCCAAACCCCAAAGATTTCGAAGTACAAAAATTTATAGAAACATGCAGAGGACCAAAAGCATAAAAAGGGTAAGCCAAGAAAATTAAAAAAACGAGAAGAAGAAAAAGCAACAAAGAGAAAAAGAAGAGAAAAACAAAGCCCCCCTTCCTGACTCTTCTCTCTCTCTCTTCCTTTACCAACTAATTAAGCCAAAAAAAAATCACAACTCCTCTCCTCCATGGCAGTCTCACTGTCAAAGCTGCTACTAGTCCTGTTGTCCTCCATAGCAGTAAGGAACATTTGGGTAGTGGAAGGAGCAAATTGGTGTGTGGCAAGGAGTGATGCAAGCGACCAAGCACTGCAAACAGCAATTGACTATGCATGTGCTACTGGTGCTGATTGCACCCCTATTCAGTCCAGTGGGTTCTGTTACTTGCCCAACACCATTCAAGCCCATGCTTCTTATGCCTTTAACAGCTACTTTCAGCGCAAGGCCATGGCCCCTGGCTCTTGTGACTTCTCTGGCACTGCTACCATTGCCAAAACTGATCCCAGTTTGTTCTTTTTCTCTTTAATTAGCTTCTTTTTTATTTTAATGGTTTTGGGTATTTTTGGGTTGTTGCTTATTTGGTGTTTTTTGGGTTCTTGTTTGGTGTGTAGGTTATGGATCTTGTGTATACCCATCTTCTCTAAGGTATGTGGAACCATTTCCTTTTTTCTTTTCTTCTAATTTCTTGTTTACTTCAAATATATTAGTCTCTCATTAAAAGTTAAAACCCCATATGAAATTATACTAATTTACATCCTTTGTCATCACATTATACCAGTTTGCGTAACATGCATTGCAAGGGCCAGCTGTTTTTCTTCATTTTTGTGTTATTTTTCTTTTTTTGGGTCATAAAATGGTTTCTTCATCTTCACGTATCTGGATCAATCTACATTTTCTCTCTATTTTTTATTCTGATTGTAGTTGAGTATAAATTTTGGAGAGATATGGAAACCCTTGGGCGGGATTTTAAACTGGTGTTTATATTTTAAAATTTATAAAAAAAAATTAATTAAATTAAATCAAATTAAATTATTTATTAATTAATAAAATTTGATTTTTTTTAAAAAAAATAAAAAATAAGTATGAGCTAAGGTAGCTTTAGTCTGTTTGCGTCAGTTTTTAAGCAACGCAGCAGCGGTAGGTCTTGTCATATCATATGCCTGTCTCTCGTATCTTTTTCAATATCTTGGTTTGCTAACTTTGCTTGTACTGCTGTATTATTTCATGAGGCCTTGGCCTTTGTTTTTGACCGTTGGATTCGCCTTCTAGTCTAAAAGTATGCAACGGCTAGGATTCTAGAGGTGCAGTGGACTAGAGTGGGACCATCTGTGTGCAATGATGCAATTTTGGTTTTAAGTCTGAAGACTCTGAACGCATCAGCTTGAATTAGTTCTGTGAATGCAGAGATATGAGGTCCCATTAAACTTTGGCCAGTTCTGGTTTGTGAGAGTTTCTCCTAAACTTAAAAACACTTTAGAAAACAGTTTATTAAAATGTTTATGTTTCTAAGAAACTGAAATTGTGTTCAAAAAACTGTTCTCATTACTCATCAAATGAGAAAATAAGAGTAGGTAACAATTTTTTGTTTTCAATTTTTGAAAACTGTTTTCAGAAATGAAAATTAAAAACAGAAAACATGTTTGAATAACTGTAATTCGAAAACTGTTTCCAAAACAGAAAATAATGAAATGTTGTTTAGATGGTCTTATTTTGAAAACTGTTTTGATACATTTTGTAATTATTTTTAATTTTGAGTTTAAATTTAAAATTTATATTAATTTTATTTCTTATATTTACTAAATATTTAAAAATAATTAATATTATTTTATTTTAAATATTTTTTATATGCCATGAAGAAAGAATGAAACAGAGAAGTAAACGCTGATTTTAGGGTTATTTTTCAAAAATTATGTCAGAAAACATCAATTTGGAGTTTTCAGAAAACTGTTTTTGAAAACTGTTTTAAAAAATTGCTTTTGAAAACTGTTTGTCAAACATAGAAAAAAGTTTTTGAAAACTGTTTTTACTTTTCGAAAATTGAAAATAATTTTTAAAAACTATTTTCCAGCATAGCCTAAATGTTTAGGGGGACATGGATTATGCTTAGCCCATTTTTTTGGTAAAATGTTTTTACTTATGTCAATTGGAAATTCTGAATGATTAGTTATATTAATTAGCACTTTTAATCCTTTGGAGTATAATTGTTTGCTGTTTTAGCACTTTTTAGGTTTAGTATTACAAGGTAATGAAGCCGATTTTGAATGTTATATAGACATTGGTGATTGCATTGCATCAACATGCTTTTCCTTTAGGAACCTAAACTGTTTGGGTCATAATTGGTGGCCGAGCAAAGTATCTAATGATACTTTGTTGCAAAGCCACCACCAAATATGAGGTGCAAGGGCATTTAGTCCAAGATGCCTTTAAGGTTGGTGTAAGCAGGGCAAATACTAAAAAAATCCAGATGAGATCCCTCTGTATATATGGGTGGGTCCTAGGAATTACCTACTTTAATGTGTGTTGCAACTTGCCTTAAGGGCATGTTGTGCCTTGAACTGTAAGGCTTAGCAAAGAAGCATGCGGTAATTTTTGTTCACTTGGCCAGTTCTGGTTTGGGAGAGTTTGTGAAACGGTCCCAGATTCTCCTAAACATAAGTTAGGGCAAACAGTTTATTAAAATGTTTATGTTTTTAAGAAACTGAAATTGTGTTTGAAAAAACTGTTTTTACTATTGTTTTATCAAATTTTAAACAATTTATAGCTTTACTGTTATTTTACCATACATCTTTTCAAAAATCATTTATAAATCATAAACCGTTTTAAATTCAAGGTCAAATGACATGTCTAAGTAGGGGTAGATTCGAGCCGAATCGAGCTTGAATATTAAGGTATTCGAGCTTGGCTCTACTTAAAATGATCAAGCTCGAGCTCAATAAATTTTACGATGGTTCGAGCTTGATAACAAACGAGCCTATTCGAACCTGAGCTCGAGCTCGATCTTTAGATTGTCCATTTGAGTTCGAATCTGAATTATAATTTTAATAAATAAAAATATTAAATAAATATTAGTTCGAGATCGAGTTCGGTACTACTTTATCGAACTGTTCGAGAGCCTGAACCTTAAGGTATTCAAATTCGGCTCGATAAGCTATTTTAGCTGAATTTTCATGCTCGAGCTGGATCGAACTGAGCTTTGATCGAGCTCGAATAGCTTGATGGCTCGATTCTAGCCCTATGTGCAAGCTCTTCACATCATAGAATGATGTACCCCCAAGTAGAAAATTGTTACTATTAAGATTTGTTAAAAAAAATCTTATAAAATGACATGGACTATAAAATTTGGAATGTGTGCTGGGTTCAATATAGTTCTCTTCTACATGCTTATGAAATTAATTATAAAATGAGATACTATATTCTTTAAAATTATTGGTGGGTTATGTGAATGAATTATTATGAAGTTGTTTATTGAAAAAAACAAATCCAAGGCTCATTTCGAGAATGTCTCTAATAAAGAATTGTAATTCATTTTATCACCTTTGCGTATATTCCTCATCGGAATGAGAAAATAAATATATTTAGGGGAGACATGGATTATGGTGAGTCCATGTTGTTTTGGGTAAAATGTGTTTTGATTTCATATTTCAATGTCTTTATACTGTACAAGGGAAATATTTTTAAATATCGGCATGTTTCTCCTTTAGGAACCTAAACTGTTTGGATCATAATTGGTGGCCGAGCAAAGTATTTAATGATAATTTGTTGCAAAGCCACCACCAAATATGAGGTGTAAGTGTGTTTAGTCCAAGATGCCTTTAAGGTTGGTGTAAGCAGGGCAAATTCTAAAAAAATCCAGATGAGATGCCTCTATATATATGGGTGGGTCCTAGGAATAACTTGCCTTAAGGGCATGTTGTGCCTTGAACTGTAAGGCTTAGCAAAGCATACAGTAATTTTTTTCACTTCATAGAAAGAAACACCAACAAATGATGTGTTTACGAATCAAACAAATAAGAACGGTTTATCTTGTATTTGTATCTGTCTGAGACTCCGAGTTGTATGAAGCATGGGATTGTGACAAGGGATCGAATAGTGTTTTAGACATTACGCATGTGTTTAGGATTCTCCGACAGAATTATCGTGCTTTTTTGAACTGCAAGTAATGCAATTAGCTGGAAAAAATTACTTTTTGTCTTATGTCATGTGGAAGCACTAAACAACCTGAAATTTGCAAATTTGCAGCACGGCAGGAGGAACACCTACAACAGCGACTACAATGCCAACGAACAACCCAGGTGCCCCAACGACCCAAACACCTATGACTACGACGCCACTCAATGGTGATGGTGGTAATGGACTGAATCCAGGAATGACCCCTACAATACCCACCACGGACGACAATTCTAAAGCCTCGTTGAACTTTTTGGTTACTACAAGCTTATTGTCTGTTTTGTTTTTGCTTGTTTTCTCATTTACATTACCACTCATGTTGCTCTAGTAGCAGAAATGCATTGTCCTACTGAGAAAAGAGGGTTATAGTTTTGTTAGAAGTTGGGAGGCAGCTCTGTTAGAACTACCCTCTGGTGTGAAAAAGGGGTTGTTAGTGAGCTTCAAATTGGTTGGTTTAGGGGAGAACTTATTCAGGTTTATGAACCATTGTGGACCAAAGGTTGTTAGCTTGGCCCTTATTATGAGTCTATAGGTCTCACCAATTCAATTCAGTGGTTCAATTAATCTCATGTAAGTTTGCAGGTATTTTGATTGTATTGGTATGGGTAAGGTAATTTTTAGAGTATTGATTATATTTTAATTCGGATTCCATTCCTTGTTCAAACTAAACGAGGATTACTAGTTTTTCAAATAAAAAAACGAGGGCTACTAGGGTTTGGAATAACTCGTGATGGTTTTTTATTCACTTGAAAAATGATCAAAATATCAAACTGAGCAAACCTTACACTAGCTGCAAAGCAGACAGAAACAATAAATTTATAATGGTTCTACAAATAGGTCAGATTAATATGATCTTTACAAGAAAAAAAACGAGGGCTACTAGGGTTTGGAATAACTCGTGATGGTTTTTTATTCACTTGAAAAATGATCAAAATATCAAACTGAGCAAACCTTACACTAGCTGCAAAGCAGACAGAAACAATAAATTTATAATGGTTCTACAAATAGGTCAGATTAATATGATCTTTACAAGAAAAGGCTGATGACTCTAACCAAATGCACGTCTAATGCTCCATACTTTGCTTCTCAACCTTCTATGCCTTTGGGTGCTCACTCCATAGCTTATCATTTATCAGTTATCAGTCAGGGGAACACCTTAGAGTGAGCAAGAGAAGGGAAAAAAAGGAAAAATGTTACCATGGAAAATTATTTCTTTTACTGAAATTTAGTTATGCTAAATGGCAATGCCAGTGTAAACTTTGTGTAATTAACATCATAAGTTACAAATTAATTGTTGGGAAAAAAAATCATACCTTAGAGCAATAGTAGCTTCATTGGATATGCAAATTACTTAACAATTGAAGATTTTTTTTTAAAGCTTTTTCTGGGTATTAAGATCTGACTGATAATACGGAAATTTTCATTTTATCCTATATTCTCAGATGCTGTAACTACAACGTATGGAATTATATGATATGCATAAAGGCAATTTGCACTCAATTATACGAACTTTGTATGCATTCGACGCAGGCAGTAGATAATTTATCATTCTATTTTTTTGGGGGCACATTGGAGGGAAAGGGAATCAAAGTTGGGTTTCCTGTATGGAGGATTTAGAAGTGACCACTAAGCCAAGAGGTTCGGGTCATAATTCTAAGTCTGTCTCAACTCTCAATTGAACATTCAGTTAGGATCTTATTCATTTTTTAGGTTTCTAGTCTCAAAGAAGTTGATTAATGTAGTCAAGATAATGCTACATTTTAATTTAATGTGCTTCTTTGACAACTCTTCAAAGCTTAAATTAGTTACCTTTGATTCAACTGCGCACATATCGGGTTCCCGTACTACGTAAATAATATCACCAGCAATGAGGTAGGAGTCTTTGTTACGGTGCCAAGTCCACAAGGCATGAGTATCATTTTTCACCTGCATGCCCCACAGTGCCTCTCAGTTTGTACTCTTCTTTGAACAGTGTTAACATAACTAATTTCCACAAAAAATTTTAGTACAGTTCATGTAATCACCTAATTCTTACTGTTACAAGAGTACTGACTTTAGAACAGCTGGCAAAAATCCAAAATGCTTTGATATGCTGGTTTTTTACTCGTAAAGGATAAAATTTCATATATAGTTTTCTAATTTTTAAAGAAAACAACTACCCTAATTTATAGACATTGCTGACCCGTTTTGGCATTTGAAAATGCAAGGTTTAGCATCATCAACTTTAAATTCCAAAAATTTATCTGTAAGAGAGATTATCTTGAGCAGTACAATATCTTGTGAATGGGTGCATGTTTGTGTGTTCTGTGTGTGTGAGAGAGAGAGAGGCTTACTTCTAAAATCCCATAGCCAAAGCTACTTTCTCTGTATGCACTATAATCAGGTTGCTGGTCCCAGCAAAATTTACCAGCTGCTGGGCCTGATGTAAAATTAAAGGCACAGAAGCCGCCCATAAAATTGTCTGGTGTAGAGAAAGGCTCCGGACAGTTATCAGGGTCATCAGCATGCTCAATTGCCATCATCTCGCGATTTCCACCATCACCAACTGTAATATAAACAGGGCCACATGGATCCAAAGAGTAGTTATACACTCGGTTTGACCTCTCATACGCATGAACCTGTTGTTGCCAAGAAGCAATTAGAAATTAATGCATCATCTTCTTAACTTATGCAACATAACTAAAAAGATATTAACGCATGCGCCTTTTTTCTTACTGACAGAAGACAGGTCTAGAAGAAGGCATGCCAAAAATACAAAATAGTAATTCAGTACCATAAAAAAAAAAATTCCTTAATCAAAGCCAATCTGCAGTGGTTCACTTTGGAACATGCATCATGTCATGTTCTAGGAAAGCATGCAATGCATATAACAAAAGTACTCTTACATGTCCATTGAAGACTATGTCAACACCATAATAATACAGTAAGTCTTCCATCTCCATTCTCATGCACTCTGCTTCTCGGTAATGGGCTTTATAGGTGCTGTACCAAGGAGGGTGCCAAGCAGCTACCAACCATGGAGTCACTGATCTGTTGACATTACCCAGGTCACTTTCCAACCAACTGTATTGATCCGCTGTAACCAAAATGAAAAAACAAAATTTAAAGATCACTAGAGAATATCATTTTTCAGAGTGACCAAACATAATAATTACATATAAATTGAAGTATCATCATAGCTATATTTTATACAGAAAATGAATATATCACTCTGTACTGGTTGTATAAGCCAATGCATAAAAATGATCACATAAATAATAAAAATAGTTTTAAGGACAAAGGCTGTATTTATGAGTTTACATGATTTGTCAAAAGAAATATAAGCACCAAGCATCACAAAATGTATTCCCCCTGCATTAAAAGAATAGTACAGAGTGGACAATGATCCACTTTCTTCAGATGGGAATGCAAATCGAGAACTGTAAGCGACAAATGTCAGATTTTCAGCCTGTTCTTCTATCTCATCGTCCCCTTCTATCACCATCATTGGGACATTAGCAACTAGAGGCTGCATAAACCTGTCAACAAATATCTTAGAACAATTCAGCGAGATGTATTAGAATTCATGTTGACCTGGAAAAAGTGTTAACAACAGTTACAAAACCAGGAATGGCAGCAAATTGACATGACAACCAAACTCCTTGGATTGGCTAAATAAAAACCACTATATTGAAGAAATTGTAGATATCAGTTTCCAACAAGTTGTGTTCAGGTTTTCAGATTTGTGTAGGCTTATACGGAACCCATTGTTATTAGATAGAATAGAGGATGCAATTTATGTGATTGATCGTGCCTTAAAAAATCATCTCCTAATGTCAGGATGCATATATCACCTTCTAAATGACTAGAAGTTATTCTCAAATTAAAGTCCTTGGATCAATAAAAACTTAGATACTAAAACACAGTTGCAGTTCCATTTTGAGCTTCAACTAGTTTCCTTTACCTGTCTGACAAGATTGACTGAATCAGTCATCACATCCAGTTGACAATAATTGCAACTCAACTCAACTGCACTAACCCTTAATCCCAAACTAGTTGCGGTCAGCTGTTAATAAGAATTGCAACTTTCATAAAATATGGCCATGATAGAATGTCTAAAAGGCTATCATTTTAGACTTTAGAGACCAGATATGATCATAGGATCTAAACAGTGGTAGCACATTTCTGAAAAAATAAAATGTTGGAGCTTACCTTCCCCAATAATCCCAGCGAGGTTGATATGTCTCACGGATTGGAGTTTGCGTAAATGAGCAAGAGTAACAATCAGCATCAGATGACTCAGATCCATTTGTGAGATACAGGTCAGCGTAACTTACACCCCCTACCAAAACTAAAAGATCAGGATGGTTGCTCAGCAAGTGACTGACTGTTGAAGTCGTATTATAAGTAAGACCCAGGTCTCCCACCACCGCTATTTTGCTGGGGTAATAATCAGGACTGGGCACTGGCATTGTTCTAAAATAGTGGACATCACTCATTTCTGGTATAGAAGGATCTCCACATTGATATTGATATAGCGTGTCAGGTTCCAATCCTGCAGAAAGTCATGATACTGATGTGAGATTAATAAAAGATTTACGCTTTAAGTGAATTTGAGCACATACAGAAATACCGACATTTTGTATGTGACAAATATTACAAAATGGTACAGTTAATTAATTTCAGGCCAATTTTTCGTTTTGAAGTAAAGGCTCTGGTTCGAATTTCATGAAGACTATGAATAATGAGGCCAAATTCGTGAACAATGATCTTGAAAGTTCGTTTGATTCAAGGTAAACAGCGGTAACATTGTCATGAACTCATGTGTCTTCCTATTCTCACAAATGAACAAACAAGATCTTATAAAATGAAAACCATAATCTTTAACAATTTTATAAGTTGGTTCCTCAGATGACGGACCATGAAATAACACAAGAACTGAGGAGTTTATAGAAGCATTCAGCTTTCCCAGAAGTCGTTATTTGTCTCCCTAAGCAACTTTGGATGTGTTATTGTTCTAAGCATGAGATACGCAACAAAACACTCATAGATGATGCAGTTCATCAAGTGACAGACTCACAGGTAAAGATAACTAAAGAAAACTTGCCTATTAGTCCAAGCTCAACCTCAAACTGACTAGAAGTCGTAAGAGTATTTCTAGTCGAAAATATAAACCCGGGAAGCAAAATGTACCATATAACTAACCTATGCTCTTCTAGCACGGGAAAATTATCCCAAAGAACCAACCAAACATGATTCTGGTATAAGGGCATTGAAAAGCCCCTTAGATCATCCAGGTATCATGATGAACATGGACATGTGATGATCTGATACCTGTGAGTTGAACGTGATGTATAATTCCGGATGTGTAGTCCTGGAGGCCTTCATAAGGATATTGTTGACTGTAAACAAGGGAATAACCTGTAGCTTCACCAGTCATTCCCAATCTAAAGACTCCGTATTGGACGAAACTTTGTACAGATTCAGGATCCAATGGTATTATATAATCACCCATTTGGAATTCACCTGCAAATTCAACCAAAACAACATTAACTGAGACATTTGAGCCTAAACAGGCAAGAAATGGAAAATTCCAAAAACCCATATTCTAAGGAAGAGCAAACAAAAGAGAGTATAACTCAAGTTATTAATATCTCTTCCACTGAAATAGACTATAAGATGTGCCCACTCAAGGAAGCACCATTCCTCTAAAACACCATACAGTTAGTCTTAATAAACATTAATTGCATCCCAGTAGCAGTAATGGCTCTAATTTGAAGCAAATCGAAACAAGATAGTACATCTACAATTAATCTTTTTCCACACAGATTTTAATGTTACCCTCAACAGTCAACACATCCAATAACAGCTCGATTAAATTTCTGGTTACCTAAATTGCTTTTTGAAAGCACAACTTTAGCTTTTGAAATCACATTTATTTGCTTGCTTTCTACTTAACTTCCAAAAAAGGTAAAGCTAAATGCCTAGGTCTAACTTCATGCCCCATATATGCCACACCATTATCTTACAAAACTAAAAAAAAAATTAAAGAATAAAAGAATGAATTGTTGACAAAAGTAAAAAAGACCTGTGATCCAAGAAATCCAAACAGAGTCGTAGTCTGAGGAGAGGGAGACTGAAATCTGTTGAGGCTGGAAATTGAAAACAGGTCTTTGGAGTCGAAAGTCGGTATCGGGCAAGTCAATGGCGTTTCCAAGGAAGCTGTTGTCAAGAGGGACAGTCACTGGCTTGAAGGGTCCTTCAAGTGTTGTGGGTATATCACCATGAACCAAAGCTGTTGAACTCAAGAGGAGCAAGAAAAACAATGCTATTACAGCCATTCTTGAAATCAGGCCCATCAATAGGTTTTGCTTCACAATTCATATAAATAGAGAGAGAGAGAGACGGATGGAGGAAAAGAGCAGTCAAGTGCACTGTTCAAATTGAAGTTAAAATCTCAGCCATAAATTGAGTGCTAAGGTTCAGTGTATACTAGCTGTGCACTAAGAAGGAGAAGACTGAAGAGTTAGAATTTCAAAGTCTCCGTGCGTCTCCACTCTCCTCCTTTGTATTGATCATCAAGCTACGTATGCTCTATTAGTGGTTATTTGTTAAAATGAAATTTAAAACAGATTTCGGGAAAACAATTTAAAGCAAAAAATTATTATGTTAGATAATGTAGTTAAGAAAACTATTTTCAGTTTTATTTATTTTCAAACACTATTTTTCAATAAATGTTTGGCTTACTTTTTTATTATAAAACAAAGTATAGTGTTTTAAAAGACAAAATTATGCAGAGATGCATGTCTAGATACCAAAACGTCTCGGAGATTAAAAAAAAAATGTAATTCCTCAAAAACACACGTTTTTTTTGTTAAGAACTAAGCTTACATTTTATACGTCGGATGTTTGAGATGTATGCCCAATTTGATTTATTTTTAAAAGATTATAGAGTATCACAACAATATCGTTTTGATGATTTATTACGAAAAAAATAAATAAGTAAAGGTTTAATTCGATCTAATGTTCATTTTTATGTACCAAAATATTAAAATTTCTTGATAATTAATTTATTTTATTTTAATTAATTATTAATTTTTTAAAAAGCTCGACGTTTCAAAAGAAATACACTCGGGTATATCTTTTGAAAATACTTGTTTAGGTAATTAAAATAAGCCATTGAAAAATAATAATTTTGTGGCGTATCCATTTTATGTTAATTTATGAAATCATAATCCAAAGTATCACTTCATTTGACAATGGACGTATTTCTATTGTGTTGTTCCTTTGTGTGATCTAAATTGGGACAAAAATAATTACTGTTTAGCAAGTCATATAAACATGTTTTATAAACTTTGTAAATAAAAATAACTACGCGGATTCAAAAAAAAAATGTAATAATTTATTAATGAGAATAATATTTTGATTAAAGTTATTGGAAGGGAGAGATTTATTCATAAAAGGGAAAGCAAAGAAAATCGGTGGAGGAAAATGTTAAAGGAACAGATAGATGATATTGACAGGATCGATTTTTTTACGGTGAAAATTATGAAGTAAAATTTAAAGTACAAAATTAATATATATTATATGTATTATAAATATGTATATACACACTCAAGACGCTTTTAAAACATTTTATGAAATTTAACGTTCTCGTGCTCCTACTCTTACTCCATGCTATCTTGTATCCTAAAAAAAGAGAGTAATACTCTAGAAATATTTCAATCATTTCACTATAAATTTGAAAATCCGCTCCAAACCAAGATCATTAAATTTTGTGATTATCATACAACATATGTTCATTGTTCAACTTCAACATGTTGCCTAACCTCAATTCTGTTCGGTCAGATTAAAGCTGACAGCAACATCCTTAAAGCCTTTCATATGCTATATTTAGGCTACATTCCATAAATGGTCCCCCGAGTATTTGGGGAAATCGATCGTTTTCAAAACTTCAATCAATTATTTTTGTTTGGGTCGGTTTTGTCTATGTGGGATTACCATTAGTTATTTTGTTGACATGACTCTTAAGGCTATTAGTATAAAAAGAGCAAAATTCTCTTCCATGGTATATGGAGTTTTTCCTACTTGTGCCGTCGGAAAGAAGTTTTTGAATTCAGGTTTATTTCAGCTTTAATTCAATGTTTTGGTCTGATTTGAATGATAATTTTATTGCAGTTTGAGCTCAAATTTTGATTGTTGTTTCTACGTGGTAAGGGTTTTAAGTTGATGTATTTTGTTTATTCGTCTATTTCTGTTACAACTTATTTCGGTGAGATCATTTTAATTTTTATCTGATAGATTATTGTTGAAATCCACTTTTTGGGTGATGATAAATTATCTGTTGATCATCTAGTTGATTTAGAGAAAATACTTTGTATTCCCATTATTTTATAGTGAAGATTTTGCGTGGGTTAGATCTCATGGTTTTTCTTTTTTCACATTGAATGACGTTTCCACGTAAAATATGTATTAATTTTTGTGATTTGATTATTATTTTCTGCTGTAATTATTTGGTATTATTTTTTTGCCTATTTTATCCTCACAAAGAGGAAAAATAATTCTATGTTCCCAATAAAGTGGTATCAGAGCTTTTGGCTGATTGGGTTGTGAATTAAAATGAAGGGGAATTCAAGTTTATGTTCCATGATTAAACTTACTGCCACCAATTACTCAGATGTTGGATTTGTTATACTGTAGAGATATGCATGGGCCTATTGAAGGTGATGGAACTAAATCAACAAATAAAACTGATGAAGATTGGAACCTTTTGCAGAGGAAAGTTGTCGAGGTGATTCGACAATGGATTGATCAGAGTGTATTTCACCATATAGCCACTGAGACTAATGCAACCACACTCTGGAAGAAGTTGGAATCTATGTATGAAAAAAAAGTCCACTCAGAATAAAACTTTTATCATCAGGAAACTTGTAAATCTGAAATACAAGGAGGGTCGCTCAATTGCAGAGCACTTGAATGAATTTCAAAGTTTATTAAATCAGTTGACAATCTTGAAGCTTGTGTTTGATGATCAGTTACATGCCCTGCTATTGTTTAATTAATTGCCAAACAATTGGGATACACTGGTGGTATCAATTAGTAATTATACTAATGATGGCACATTGACATTGACACATGTTAAAGAAATGTTTAACGAAGAAACAAGAAGAAATGAGCAAAAAATCTCTTATGAGATTGTGGCACTAGTTACAGAGAGTATGGGGAGAAGTAAAAGCAGAAAACTTTCTTACAGTCGTGATAAATCAGACGATAAGTTTAGATGGAGATCAAAATCTAAAAAAAGAATTATATGTCATTATTGCAACAAGTGTAGTCATATTAGACCTGAGTGTAGGAAAATAAAAGGAGAGCAAAATAAGAAGAAAAAAAATGAAGATAAAAAATATAGAAATGGTACAACTGCAGTTATATTTGATGTTAATATTATTATTATCCGTGATGATGCTTTTGTTAATCTCACATGTGATGACCCACTTAAGTAGCTGACAAAATTGCTACTTCTCATATTACTTCTCATTGAGATGAGAATTTCACTACATGGTAATCAAACAAAGTAACATTGTTTTCTTTTGTTTTGTTTTCTTTTTCACTTTTTGCTACTTAACGGGGAAAATGGTAGTGACATCAATCATCATATATTCATATGTACTGAAACAATCGTGTGTAAAATAGATGATCAGAAGGTAAACAGAAATGGAAAGAGGTTTACCCCATGAGTTCACCTGCGTAGTCATAGGAAATGTAGGCACCAAGCATTATAAAATGAATGCCGCCTGCGTTGAAAGAATAGTAGAACGTAGATGGAGAGGCATTCTCCTTCGATGGGAATGCAAATCGAGAACTGTAAGCAACAAATGTCTGATTTCCAGCCTGTTCCTCGGTCTCATGGTTCCCTTCTACCAATATTATAGGAACATTTGACAATAGTGGCTGCATATACCTGACAGCAAATGTTCCATGATAATTAATATATAGAGCTTGATCGCTTCTGATTTTAAGACATTGCTACATAAAACCAGACACAGAAAATGGACACTACTGTCTGGTTTGGTTTAACCAAAACAAAAGGTTGAAAAAACTAGCAGAAATCAGTTTCCTACAAATTAACTGTTTTATTTCTTTGAATTTCAGTAAGCAGTTCAACATACAGAGAGTGGTTGATGTTAGTGACATGTCTCCTAAGTTTGGCATGCCTATAAATCACTCGATCTATAGCAAGTTCGAGAAATTCTTGCATGTACCTTTCATTATTCTGTAAACCAGATAAAGGTAATTGTTAAAACACATTTTTTTTTTAAATAATTGTTAAAACGTCTTTAAAACTCCATATTTTGCTCAATCAGTAGAGTAGACCAAACGTCTTTCCTGTTTGAAGACCAGTCCAATTTCTTTTAACCATCACAAATCAAGAACTTACTCACCATTCTCAATTTCATAGCATGAAATGGTCAAATTAAAAGAATTGGATGGATAATATCTTGTAAGCTTTCACCTTCCCCAATAATCCCAACGACGTTGGAAGGTTTCATTAATGGGAGTTTGCGAGAACGAGCAAGAGTAGCAATCAGACCCAGTTCCATTGGTGATATACAAGTTATGAACGATTCGAAACCTGTTAATCACACGAATTATAAGCAGAAAGAAAAGAATATAAGATTTACCTAGGTTCACCCAAGAATAGGGTTACGTCATGTCAGAAGTTTCTTAATATCAACCTCACAAATCTCTCTGTTACAATGTATACTCCGTACATAAAGAGTATTTATATGCAACTTACATCCTAAGAAGGGTCTAATTAGGTTTCGTTCTGCTGCAGAATTATGGCTCTTCATGGGCTCAAGCTCAAATTGTCAAGCAAAAAATCAGGCCAAACTCATGTACATTGCCCAAAAATTTCGGGGGCGCTGCCCCCTAACTCCTGCCCACTCTTTGGGCCAGCTCACCGGGGAGCGAGACCCTGTGTTGATCCGGGGTTCTACAAATCTGGTTCTTTGAAATATGCACCAACTCTAACAAGTAGGGGTGAACATGGGTTAGTTTTGGTCGGTTTAGCCTAAAAATTCAACCCAACCCATTCATACCGGATTGAAAAAATCTCAACCCAACCCAACCCATGAACCCATCCAACCTCAACTCAACCCAACCCATTCTAGTCGGTTTGGGTCACCTAGTTGATATATTTTTTTCTATTAAAAAATTAAATCATACATATTACATAACAAAAAAAATATTATACTAAATCCAAAACCAAATCCATACATATTTCAAGTAAAAGTTGTGTGCATCAGCTTTATATAAACTAATATTCAATACTTTTGTTAACATCTTGGATATTGTTATGAAAACAAGCATTAACAGATACTCTTTCCAACATACAACACACCAAAATTCGCCAACCAAACGAGATAACTAGAAGCACAACAAACTCTGTGTTCTTTACTTTTTCAAATGGGTCAATAGTTTTTAATGCTAAATTCATGAAATTGACTGTACATTGTTTTAGTGCAGAAGAGAAGACAACACTGAAGGTGAAAATCAAACGAATTTCTGTAAGCCCAAGGAAAAACAATTTAATTTTTTTTATATCAATATAATATTTTAAGTAGTGTTTTGTTTGTTTATGGAAAATTAATTAATTAATTATTATGTTTTACAACTATCTTTGTGATATGTGGAATGTACATCCATGTAATGTTAAAAAAACAATTTAAAGATTGACAATCAAGATTCATCACATGATTTATGAGTAAAGTTTAATTAAAGTTTAACTTATACATAGTCGGTGGGAATCCTCTTCAAAATGGTAAACCTTTCAAAAAATCTTCGTAATAAAATATATATTTTTCATAATAAAATATTTTATTAACTAAATGTGCTTTCTAATCCAAAAAGGCAAGTGATTAAAGATTTCTTATAGTTTTTTTCTAAGGATTTCTTATAGTTGATATTTATTTATTACTACCAATTAGTTACAGGGAGATGCATAATTGATTGTGTCAGCTATATATCATTGCTATAATCAAAATTACTCATTTCTTAAAGCTAAAGAATGCTTAACCATATTAAAGAGAACAAACATAAAACTCTAGAAAATGAAAGTTAACATTAGATTTGAAAATACAAAAGCCTGAGGGCAATTAAAACATTGGTTCCAAACTTGGTACTGTTTATTTTCGAAAAGGAAAATTGTAAAAGGAAAAGGAAAAGTGTAAAAACCAGGCCAACACTTTATAAGGAAAAGGAAGACTGCATAGTACTGCATACCTTTTTGACTTTCTCTCACCAAACTTCACATTCTCCACTTGGGTTTCTTTCAAGAGAAAACGATAGCCCCACAGCCCCCACAAAGAAACGAAGAAAGAGATAATGAGGAGACTGAAATTTTCAATCAGAGATGCTAGGTTTAGTGAATTATAATTTTTTTTTCCCAAAATATCCATCATCCTATTATCTAATTACAATAAGCTATGCCTTGTTTGGTTGTTTGGATTTGGACTGTGCTACATATAATTTTACTCATTCATTATACTACAATTATTTAAACACAATTTTATATTTAATAAATATAATATATATATATATATATATATAAAATATAATTATATATTTGACCGGGTTACTGGTTTGGGTTGGTTTGAAAATTTTGAACCCATGACCCAACCCAATCCATCGGGTTCAAAAAAATTTTAACCCAACCCAACTCAACTTCTAAAAAGACCCAACCCATTATATCGGTTTGGATCAGATCCACGGGTCAACCGGGTTCCATGCTCACCCCTACTAACAAGTTAGCATAACTTATATCCCCCACCAACAAAATAAGATCAAGATGGTTGCTCGTCAGATGACTGACAGTTGAAGTCGTATTATAAGTAAGACCCAGATCTCCAACAACTCTTATTCTCGTGGGGTAACTTTTGGGACCCGAAACTGCCGTTGTCCTAAAATAATGAACTTCATTCATAACTGGGATTGAAGGATCTCCACGTTGATAATAGTAAAGGGTGTCAGGTCTCAGTCCTGCAGATTAACACACCGGATATGTAATGCCAAAGTATATGTTCATGTTCACAATTTACTGATTCCAAAAGACACCACCAGAATGAAAACAATGTGCAAGAAACTATGCAGTTCATCACTCGGTAACTATAATCACAACTCAAGATTGTCAAAGTAGCGCTTCACATATGAAACATTATGGAGAACGAGGTCATCAACAAGTAATAAGCACTCAAACCAAGCCTAAATACACTCTCAAATCTCAATCACTTATCTTGTATCGGTGCTGCTTTACGTTACATCGACTCTTCACTTTAACATATGGTTGGATCCTTGCATACATCAAATTAGAAAATAAAATTATGAAAAATATTAAAAATAGACATGTCCAACAAATATTTATACTAAAGAATTGTGAAGAAAAAAAAGAGCATCTGGTAAAGAGATATATCCCTGTGACCCAAGAAATCCAAACAGAATGATAAGTTGCAGAGAATGTTCAGGCTGAAAACCTGTAACAGTCCTTTGAACGCGGGGATCTGTATCAGGCAAGACTTGGGCCTTACCGCGAAAGCTATTATCAAGAGGGACTGTGACAGGCTTGAAGGGTCCATCTAGTGTTGTTAGAATTGCGCGATGAACAAGCAGCAAGGCTGAGCTCGGTATCACTGAAACAGAGACAATCATAGCAATGACGGACTGCAAACCCATTTATGAATTTATGTTGGCCTTTATTTTGCATGCAACTTTAACAGAAAAGAGACCGAGAGGGGGCGAAGGATTTGAAGAGGAAGAGAATGAAATGTAAAGTGAGCAACTTAAGAGGGTAATGTTATAGCTTGTCAGCCCCCTGCAACCATACATACAATGCTGAACTCTTGCGTGGCAAAAGGTGTTTTAAAGGAAAGGTAACGATTGACTTAAAAATAGTTTCAGTTTGTAATTATTAAAATAATTTTTAAACCAGTTTTTTTTCTTCTGTTTTTTTAAATAATTGGTGATAAAATAATTATGCCTTTAATTTATTTTTGTATTTAATAAAATATATATGAAAATCGTTTTTTTTAATGTAAATGTCAGTTTATTGGTTTATTCGAAACTTTTTCAGTTTTTATTTTTTTATAAATTGTTTTTCAAATGTTTGATCTAACTTTTAGATATAAAAAATTAAAATCATAAGTATAAAAAATCAAATTCATTTCATAACCTCCACCAGCATAACTATTTAAAGAAAAATGGAGGTTAAATAATGCTAATTATGGGATTTTATCCAACAAATTTATCGTCTAAAGTGTTTTTTTATTGAATGTTTTATTGAATCAAGTGTGTAGAATAATGCACTAACAAAAATCTGCGCACTGATAAACTATTTATAAAGTTAGAGTTAGTTACAATTAATTATTAATTATAAATTTAACCCTTGTAATAATTTTTAATTACACATCACCACAAAATTACACGGTGCATCTTTTACATGTGATTCCTTAGATTTAAACTAGTATGATTGTATGTCATAATTTGTATGTATTTATAATTAGAATCCTTTACAATTAATTAAAACCTCTTTTAATTTATTTTTAATAAAAAAACTATTTTTTATTCTTCCTTTTATGGTAATTAATTAATTTTTCATAAATTAATTATATGAGCTTTCACAATCATGAGTGACATCTAACAACATATCATGATTACCCAAATAGTGTGATTTTGGTTGTGAACCTTGAATCTTTTTGTTATCAGTTACCGTTCAATTCAATCATTCCATCATGCAGTATCTCAATTAAGTTAATTAAGGTATGAAATTACTGTCAAACCTTTATATGTGTTTAGATCTCAAAACTATAACTCTAATGATGAAATTGTAAAATTAAAAAAAAAATGTTAGATTTATTTGGATTGTTGATGACTTCGCAGAGTAATGGTGAATCACTCATACTCTAAATTTGGATAGAGGGGAATGGAGGGAAAAGAAAGAGAATGGTAAGACTTCATTTTGTTTAAGAAATAAATTGAAATATCTGATATATAAATCGGAACAAATAACTCATACATTTTGATAATCCAACTTGAGATTTTATAGTTTTAGAGGCTCATCTTAACTACTAGACCAAACCTTCATTGACAACTTTGCATGTTTTTTATGGTTACTTGTTCATATGTTTGGATCTTGAAGATTTAAAATATCAAAATTTGATCTTTATTCTTTTCTCATTTTTGAATCCTCTATTTTCATAACAATTTTTCTCTTATTCCATATCATTTCAATTCTTTCATGTTAGATATTCACATTAAAAAATTAGCCTTTAACATTCATTTAAATCCAACTATAAGCATGCCTATAAATCAACCTATCCAACATAAAATCCCATCTCTTCTTGATTTCATAATCTTCTAACATCTGAGAATACAAAACACAATTATAGAGGTTTTTGAGATTGAACAAAACTCATATGAAATTCTTTAATGAAGTTTGTGAATTTTTTTTTTTAAAATTTTAAACATTTACAGTAATAAAATTAATGATTATTTCCTTCTTCTCCTCATCCGATCTCAGATATTGATAGCAGGAGAACTTGAAATGAACAGTAAGGGAACCTTCATTGGTTTGCTATCTTCCATAGAAAACTTAGATATTATTTTTTCTATGTAAGAAGTCTGAGAAATCTTCAATCTGTTTCTCTCTCTTTCTCGGATTACACTCATCCCGAGGATCTTCTGTGCATGACCAAGATCCTTCATCTCAAACTCCTCACTGAGTTGAGACTTCAATTTTCCTATCATCTCCATGTTGCTCTCAACCAACAGCATATAATCGACATAGATAAGGATAATTACCATTTCCTCCACCTTGTGTCCCTTGTACATTTTTTTTGATAAATTTTAACGATCACAGCCGTTAGTACAAAGCCAGGCCAACATCATTATTCTAATGGGCCACAGAGATATGCAAGCCCCAGTAAGTAGCCCAGTTTGCCCAAATCAATCCACAACCGTTATATTCTCTTGTTCTCTCCTAAAATCCCAGTAAGCAAAAAAACACGGGAAAGATTTGAAGAATAATAATAACCTCGACAAAAGTTATCCCCTTCCTTGTTGGATCAATCGGAGATCTGGGAAATTAGCAGCTAGGTCTTTCCGGGAAAGTATTTTCCGGTTGATCCGAACACTATAAACTAAATACATACATCGATACACATCATATATTAGATAGAGAAAGAGAAAAGGCTGAGAGGGAGGCAGAAAAGATGAATATATTCAGGTTAGCTGGGGATTTGACCCATTTGGCCAGCGTCCTGGTCTTGCTCCTCAAGATCCACACTATCAAATCCTGTACTGGTATGTGCATTGTTTAATAGTTCCTTTGATTCTTTTGTAGGACGTGTTTACTTTTCTATAACTCTATTGATGATTGTTCTTAGTTTGATTGATTTCTGACAAAAGTAAGGAAATGATTTTTCATAGTACTGTGTAGTGATTTTTCATGCCTAATCTTGTCAGATAATTGAATTGGCCTTAGTTGAATGAAGGATTTCTCTGAATTTATTGGCTTCTAGCTTTTTAAAAAAATATATATATAACTAGACAGGATATATAAATTGTTACTGTTGGTAAATGGATCTATGGAATTGTTGGAAATTGGCGTATGTGGAATCACATATGTTATTTTGCTAATTGGAGTATCAGAATTCATGGGTTTGTGACGCTTTGGTGTTATTGCTTAAACTTTCATTATTTCTTTTGTGGGTTGCTTGAAGGTTCAATTGGTTTGGTCACGGGTAAGTAATAAAGAAATGATTCTCATGCTAATGGGGTAGGAATGCATGAAAGCGTGGTAACTTTTGCATTGTACCAATTCTTCTGGTTATGACTTGAATTGAGTGAAAACTTTAGTATTTGGATTCAGCAAATGTACTGAGCTGGTTATCCTAAAACCGAAGGTAGAGTAAAATATTCTTTTTAGGTGGATAGGTGAAAGTTCAGTAGTCTGCTTTTATGTAGTTATTACCCACATGGCATCTGATAGTTGCTATTATCCTTGTACTATAGAAATGAATTCTAGGTTATTAGCTTATGGTTATAATGTGAGGTGAGAACTAGTGTAAAAACCAGTCTGACTTAAAAAAAAAAAAACTATTCATTCATTTGGAGTGGATGTTTGGGGCAGTGGCAGCGGTTTAAGGATGGCATGGGAAAATGTTGTGTTCTAATCGTTGAACATAAAACACTCTTAGCAGGGATCCCAAAACCCTTGATTATATCTAGTTGTCTACTGCATGCATGCTGGAAAAAGGAACTAAGCTGAGGATCTACATTTCTTTTCTCTGACTCGGGTATTTATGGTACTGTCTTTATTTTTGAGAAAATAAAGATCTTGTTTAAAGCTTAATGCATCAATTTTAAAACCACGCTCCATTTCATAAGATCCTTATTTACATATAGGAACATAACAAAGTAGATGACTTGGTCGCATTTCTATATTCCTAACTGGCATATTCAATAGCATCCAAAGAGATGAATGAATCCTGAATCACAAAAGAATGAAAGATCCATTTAAATGGGATTTATCCTTTTTTTCTTCTGTGTAGCTGATTGATTGAGCATGTTTAAGAGGAAAGCCTGTGTGAATGTTGTTTTTTCTGTCAATATAGAATTAGTTGAATAGACTATAGCGAGAATCAAAATTATGGATAAATGCTTAGAACCGAAGGGTTAAGATAAGAAATTGTACGTTGAAGTATATGAAACGCATTTTAAAGTTAAATTTTGGAAGGGGGTAAGTGATTAATGGATTTGCATTATATAGAGACATGCTGAACTGCTATCTGGAATCTTTGATCAATTACTTATTGAGGGAGGGCTTAGGGTTCAGCGGAGTGACTGAAGAGGCATTGCAATAATAACAAAAGGTGCAAACTTTCCATGACATTGACAGAGCTACAAAACTGACTTATATATGGTTGAGAGTGAAGGATTGTATAAAGCTTAAATTGTTTTTATGATTAAAACATGATTAGAAAAGAGTAAGTGCAAAGCTGTGAGCCCTTTTTAAAAAAATGAGTTTTCTCCATGTTGTCAACTGAAGATTTGTGTCTGTCTTTGGATCACATGAATTTCCAACTTTTCATAATTATTCCAACCTTTAACTGGTATGTTTCTTTTTCTTTTTTGTTATATTTGTAGATATACAAAAATGCTTCCCACTCGGGATTTAATCCAAGGAAATATTGTCGCTAGAGGTGGTGTGGAATTAATTTTCACTAATTTGAAGGACCACACCCTACATAAAAAATGTAAAAGAATATCAATATCTGATTTTCTCTATTATCTCTGGGGATATGGCATGCTGATGGCCCCCTAAACCACTTGCTTTGCCACCGGTCATAAATGCACTTGTTTTAATAGGCTGGCCTAGCAATGTGCACAGAGATGGAGAGTTATACTAGCATGTAGTGTTTGGGTTTCAGTTCAGTTACATAAATATATACATGCATAGTAGACGCACTTACACATCTGCTTTATGGTTTAAATTAGATGAGTACTTGTTTTATCTTTGCAAGTCCTGCGTATCCATTTTACCCCTTTATAGTGAAAGGCTTATGGTGGAGTGTGGAAACTTTTCCTCCACTAAAATTGTCCTATTAATTTGATGTATTTGAGTTAACAAGGAGGCTACTTCTATGAATTTTGTGTTGACAAAGCTTATATTAAGGTCATAATATTGACACGTCTTTCACCCTAGTTTCAATCTCTTTCTCATGATCATATTTTTATCTTCTCAGTCATGTCTATTACAAATTCTTTTGCATTCTTGAACTGTAAGTCTATGAATTTTGAGCACCTACGTTTTATGCAGGCATTTCACTGAAGACTCAAGAGCTCTATGCTCTTGTCTTTGCTGCTCGCTACTTGGATATATTTACTAATTATATCTCACTTTATAACACCATGATGAAGTTAATATTCCTTGGAAGCTCTTTCTCAATTGTATGGTACATTCGGCGCCACAAGATTGTTCGTAGATCTTATGATAAGGACCAGGACACTTTTCGCCATATTCTTCTTGTGCTGCCTTGTCTAGTTTTGGCGCTTCTTATAAATGAGAGGTTTACCTTCAAGGAGGTATTGATGTCTCTTTCTTTTTATTCATATCCTAGTCCTAAGTGTTTTCCTTTTTTGGGGTTCAACTAGAGGCTTAATCCACCACGTTATTTCAAAAGGAGTATTCTTGATTTTAGAGATTTTGAGGAGACTGTACTAATACTTTCAAGTTTAGTCTAAAGGTCTATGACAGTACTGGTTATCTTGTATAAATTATTTACTAGATGCTATTCCAGTTAAGTCTGAAGGCTATGACGCTACTGGATATCTTTTTTGGATAAGTACACTACTGGATATCCTGTATGAATTATCTACTAGTAGCAGACCCAAGATTGCATGGGATCTACTTTCTCGATCTCTTCTTTCCCTCTCTCTCTCTCAAACATGAATCACACTTTCCTCCCTATTTTTAAATTTTAAACGTGTGAAAAATAAACTAAGAAGCTGTGGGGGCTTGCATACACTACACCACCATACACTGCTACAGTGAGCAAGCCCTTGGGTTATTAGTAAATATGTTCAAGAAAATTTTCAGGTTTATTCTATCCCTATTGTTCATGTTTTCTCTCTGTGATGATGGCTCTGATATGTGATATATATGATTAAACAGGTAATGTGGACATTTTCCTTGTATTTGGAGGCTGTTGCCATACTTCCTCAGCTTGTATTGCTACAAAGGACAAGAAACATTGACAACTTGACAGGACAATATGTGTTTCTCCTTGGGTAAATTGCTACTCTAAGTCTTTCTTTCAATTTCAAGTTATCAATGTATTCTAACCTATTAAATCGTATAGAGTATCTGGACTTTCTGACTATCATGGTTTCATTATCAATTTGTTTTCCACTTTATCTCGCACAGCTGATATGATTTTTCTGTAGGACTGACTTATAGTAATAAATATTTATTTTTCTGTAGGACTGAAGTTTTAGTTCACAAGTATGATCAGTTGTGCTTCAATTTCTTTGTTTCCTCTTTCTATCTTTAAACACACTGCCATACCATAGTAAACTTTCAGATTTTCAAGTAGTTGTGTTATTGCTTCTTCTACTGTTGCTATATTATTGAGAAGTTATTTCTTATGCTACACCTGCACTACTGCCAGCACAAGGTATTGCAAAATCAAAAAGAAAATTTTCATGGAAAAATTGTAATATTTGCTTAGGGAAAAGAAAATTTCAAAGTACCTTGAGCTGACATGAAAGCAAAGACAGAAATCAGGAATTGTCTTTGTTAAAAGAGACGGCTGATCCATTAGAGTAAACAAAGGGAAATGCAAAAGATTTCAAGAGCAGTGCAATTATTCTGTAATTTAATGTCTTAAATCCACTTGAATAGCATTTGAGTATTACTTTACTGACGAAGGTGTGAAGTAGCCATTAATCTATCATATACAACCTTAAGCTTTGTTTGATTACAATAAAGAACTGAAAAAGTAGCAGAGATTCTGTGATTTAGCATCTTACTTCCACTTTATCGAATGAACTTAATAAATTCTGTATGAATTGTGTTGAAGCCTGATTTGTCTCACCACCAGTGTTTCCCAGAACATTTAATAGGACTGTTCTGCTTATTGAGAAAAATGAAAAATTTAACCTCTTCACATGGATTGTGCTACTGGAAAATAGATCAACACATTAATGATTTGGAGCTTGAAACACCAAGAATAATGTTGGTAAAAGTTTAAGCCAATTTTAATGCTGCAGTCAAGTTGTTTTTAGTTCATAAATCACAGGCATCTCTGTTGAGTTGTGCTCCAATTCTGCACAAAAAATATCCTAACCATATTTGAGGTTGTTGACATTGATTTTTGCTCTGGTGCTTTCACTGGTGAAACAAACTAGAGATGTTTGGCTCTGGACCGAGGTATTGTCCATCCGTATATGTGGTGCATATTGATTTGCATGCACTGACTGTACAGGTAGGACTAGGGCGTCTTACCCGAGTTTCTTCTGGATAAAAATTCCCAGGTAGTTTTAGTTGCCCTCCATTGGTATCGCCGTATGTGAAATCATTTTGCCTTTAAATTACAGTCATTCATTCTGAACTTATAGTTTGGTTTTTGAGGTGGATATTGGTGAACTTACAATTTAATCCTCTTGATGCAGTGCATACCGAGCATTGTACATATTGAACTGGATTTATCGTTACTTTACCGAGGAACACTTTGTCCATTGGATAAGTATGACTCTCTCTCTCTCTCTCTCTCTCTCTCTCTTTGTGTGTGTGTGCGCGCACGCATGCAAGCGTCTGCAATTGCGTTAATGTGTGCATGCCAGCACATGCTGCTGATGCACATTTCACATTCATGTTATTGGTATGCATCTGACTGTGAACCCCTTGTTTATGTGATTGGCCTTTTCTTGCAGCGTGGGTTTCAGGCCTTGTTCAGACGTTGCTTTATGCCGATTTCTTCTACTATTACTTCCAGAGGTAAGTTCTTCAGAATTTTCAGAAAGCTCTCTGGGCAATTCGGATGATTTTGTAAAATGTTGACCCCCCTTTTTGTGGTTTGCAGTTTGAAAAACAACGTAAAGCTCCAGTTACCAGCTTGATCCATCAGCAGGCACATGTACTCATTTTTTTGGTGCCTCTGTGGACTTTTTCAGTGATAGCAGTTATTTTTTCGTTTCTGCTACGCCCCAAAGACCAGATCTGTAGCAAACTCTATATCGGAAATGTTTGATAAACATGTTTCCATCAGGAATGTAGTGCATATTCTTCAGTTAAAAATTAGTAGTACTATGATTTTATGGAGTCAAAATTTTGAAATTTTTATGTGATTATATATGGGAATATACTATTCACCAAGAATATTGAATTCTGAACTGATTTATGGTTGCTTCAAGAATGTACAATCGAGTTGCATGAAGGACTGCAGAAATTCAGGAGCATTCTCATGCCAACAGATAAAGACTAACGGAGCTAATAACTCTTTGCACTAAAATGGGCTACCATGTTGCCAAAAGGACGAACATAAAAAACAACTAATATCAGAAAATATAGGATTAAGGGCTGATGGATTTTCTTCTCTAGTTTAGACCTTGACAATCTCGGAAGAATCTTCTTCCACCTGGACTTGTTTCAAACCCGGATCAGCTGCAAGCAGTAAACCCTGTAAAATTGCTCGATCCTGTATATCATCTGTGCTATTGAATCCATGAATGTTGTCTCGCATGCACGCACCAATGAGTTGGACATCAGAGATTCGCAGCACCACCCCCACACCACCTCGACTTCCTTCCTTTCTCCAAGCCGCATCCACATTTATTTTTTATACACCCTGGTGCTGGCGCCTGCCACCGTGAGCGACTGTGAGGAGCATTAGGTGCTGTTAGGCCATGAGCAGGTACAAAATCTCCCAGCATCTTCGCATCTTTAAAAGCCACTGCATTAGCATCCATTCCTTGCTTTGATCTTTTATAGTTAATTATTTCCCCTTTTAATGAGAGGGGAAATAGCCAAATCCTTAAATTTCTTCAACAATTTCTTCCTGGCCTTGGATCGCACAACACCGATGTTTTATCCTCAATCCGCCACTGTCTCAGCGTTCTATTGGAACCCAAATAGGCTAAAATGCAAATTCGCAGTATTTATGGTCACTTGGGTCCAAGATTCTTTGGCACCATATTCCTTCATTACCCAAAAATGGGTTTGCAGCATGCAGCATGCAGCATACAAAGGCATTCTTCATAACACTCAGCTTGTAAGAGAGTAAGTTTTCAAAAGACATAATGGAATTGGCACATCCTTGAATGTCCCATTAAATAAATCAAGGGCACCGATTGTATCTTGAGGACCTCTACTAGTTAACCAATGAATCTTTCCTTTCGACAACGGTCCAATCTTGGAGAGTTCAAAAATCCCATGGTTGTTAAGGGAATCTTGAATCTTCCTCCAAGAATCAACAGTTAGAGACTAGAAACTAAGCTTGTTTCACATCCCGCCACATCACTAGCAGGACGTTTAGATGGACGAAGAGTCGATGTTCAGCAGGGAATTGTGGAATATTGTATTGCATCTTTTGGTGTGCAGATTTTTAGGGATGATTGTAAAAAATTAATTCTGACCTTGATCTAGGAAATGTCTTAGAAGGTTTAATCCTAGCCATCCATTAAAGAGGTGGGAACCCTCCCACATTTGTAAGCTTCATTCCAGCTTTCTCTCTAATTCTATCTAAGTTCTCCAATGCGTGCTTGGGAAGCACTAGTGTGGGAAAGGTTAGTCTTGAGTTCAATTGTGTTATTTTTCTTTTAAAAAATAATATTGAGAGTTATTAATATTTAAAAAGATTAAGCAACCTTCATAAGTTTTCCAGTAACTAGATTGGCTAGCTAATCATATCAAAAGAAGAAAGGAAAACGGTAGCACCAAAAAAAGTAAAAAGAAAGAAAGAAAAACATAAGAGAAAGTGACCTAAGCAGTACATGCTACGTTTGTCTAAAAAAAAAATCAAGTGTGGAGTCATTTGGTTGGTCAAATTTATTAATTTTGATACGATTATTACCATTACTCAATTTTATAATAAACTTATTTACCAGGCAAAGTTTATTATAGTAATTTTTTAAACATAATAAACTATGGATACGTAATTAAATCCCATAAATTTGTGGAATTCATTTATTCCAATCCGACCATACCAAATAGATCTTTATTTTTATAAGAAAAACCAAACCAAAGTAGACCTTATAAACTAACTTCAAGTTGTAACAAGAAAATGACCTGAATTAGAAACTAAGATGCATCTTGAATGGCCTGATTAATGGCATTCAAGAAAAGGGGAGAGCCATAATATTTCATACTGGAGCTATGAAGATCATGGAAGTTCATTTATTGAGAGAAAATAGGATGTTATGTGTGAGACATTATTTTAGACAAGGAAAGAACTCAAAGGTAAAACAACTACCTAATCAAATCCCAAGCAAGGACTTGGGCAATTCACATGATGCAAACAAGTCTCTATCAAATCAAACAATCTGCATATATTTTTCTGATGAATAGGAACCAGGAACAATAATACAAATCCAAATTAGCTAAAAATGACATGAATGAATCATATTGAAACAACTACAACTCAAAAAATACAGCATTCCTAATTCTTAAGCTCCATTTCCCTTACTTGTCTTGTGCCCCAGACGGATCAAGCTATTTCTTACTGTGTTTAGCAATAACTTCAGCCCAAACCTTATTACAATCTGACTTGTACCTTAATAACTTCTCTTGTTTCTGGTTCAGGCGAGATAATATAACAGGCAATGCGCGAATCCGGTTTTCACGAAACATCTCTATTACCTCAAGACCCTGCTCACCGTATACGCGTTCAATGCACCTGAAAAAGCGAATTGGAGGCTTTTCCCTCCCAATTCCAGTTTCATCACCGCCATTCAAAATCAGCTCAGCATCCTTAATTGTTGCTTTTACAGATTCCAACAACATGTCTAACTCATACATATCATCTTCACATTCAAAAAGGATTTCGTCAGATGGGTTTCTCTTCTTCCGATCAGAATAATCCTCCTTACCCCTCGAACTCACAGATACATAACGATCATTCAAAACCTGAGAATCAAGCTCAGTTCTATGGCTTGAAACAGGAATTGGGTAGTCCTCAGGAAGGAGCCTATAGCTGTGAGTACAACGTTTAGTTTTGTAGAGATCAAGATCTTGAATGGATTTATCCATATACTTCTCCTTACCCTTCTTCTCTTTAATTCCTCCCGTTTCACAAATCTTCTCTTTATCTTCTTTCCCTGTTGCCTTCCTTGCCTTTTTACTGTTTACAAAAAAACCAGTAGACTCAGTAAGCTTCAAAAAATCATCTAACTGATTCACGATCTCAGTATGATCTCCAAGTAAATCGGCAACATCTTTGAACAATTTGTGTTTTTCCATTCTTCCTTCGCTATAGAGATGAAGCCGACGCAAGAAAGCCTTATAAGAATCTGAAGATTGCAATTTATCCATCACTTTTCTGACAAATAAAATTCCGTGATTACGAACACCTCCTATAAGATAAGGAGCAAAATCCAAATATTCCCCAAACCTTCCATTAATTTCTACTGTCTCTTCCTCTCCCAGATCCCCATTACTCTTTTCTGTCTTCTCCTCTCCCAGATCCCCATTACTCATTTCTGTCTCTTCCTCTCCAAGATCCATATTAGTCTCGTCTGTCTCTTCCTCTCCTTGATCAACGTTATCATCAGCATCATCAGTGATACTGATTCGATAATTCTTCGGTAAAAACGCGTTGAACCCAAGAATCAAATCTTCACGACCTTCAAACAAAACTTTCACACTCTGTAACATATCCGATACATGGAGATTTCGAAACTTTAAATCATGCAACAGTTTACCAAACGACTCGAAAGTATCTGCTTTTTTCAATTCTTTCATATAGGCGCTGGTGAAGGCAGGAGTTGGCTTGGGCTCGGACTGAAGAAAGGAGGGAGATTCAAGATCACGGCTTCTCTTCATCTTTCCTTTTTTCTTTGTAGAAATTTTCTGATATCTATCTGTGAAAGTGTGATTACTCTCTCTATCTCTGTGTATATATATCCTAATTCCTAATAGAACTAGGAATTCTTAATACGTATGCGCGTACTAATCCAACCTCTGTAATGCAAATTCAAACTTGACGCCATTATCTTTTAGGAAAAAAATATTTTTTATTAACAAATATATGATGCTCCAAAAATAAAATTTATAGTTAATTAAACTTGATGGTGGGTTCAATGTTAAATTTAATATTTTTTTGGTCTCAATTTATATATTACATTGCATTATTCATTTAATTAAATAATTAATTTTATTTATTTTTAAATTAATAATATATATACAATTTTATAAATATGATTTTATAAAATTTACAAGTATTCAATATTTTTATAATTCTAAATCAATAATACATTAAAAAAATCAGAGTGAAAATTAATTAAAAAATAATATGTAACATATAAATTAGGACAAATGTGGTAACAAATTTGTTTAAATTAATAATTATTTTTATTTGATGATTTGTGAGATAATTAATTTTAATTTTCTTTTTACACTTATTAAATAGAATTTAGAAGAAAATTTATTTACACTTTATTTTATTGTTATTATTTATATAAATATAATAATAAATAATAATACAATTTAAACACTCTCATTCTATCAAAATTTTAGATGTTTCGCGTTGCCGCTCCACAAATCACTGAAGGATCAACCTATAATTTTCCTCCATGTGGGTCATTATGCCACATCAACACAATGGTTAGAAACGTTTTCCAATTATCCTTGTCTATACCTTCCCTTTTAGCCATTGTTTGTTTTTGTTTGTTTGTTTTTTTTTTCAAATGATGATCTAAATTACTCTTAATTCTTATTTATCCACACAATATTTCTTATTTATTTATAAAGAAATTGTTAGAGATGACAACGGATAGAATATTTTTTGATACAAAAATCTATCCGAACTCCATTTAAGTGTGTATAGGTGGGGGTTGCGATTCTCTCAATTTTGAGAGAAAACTTTAAATTTAAGTTAAACTCGTTTTAACCCTTCAATTTTTTTTGGATGAATAAGATTTTTTTACCAAATTAAAATAATGTCATATCATCTTTTAAGAATCCAATAAATTGTATTAGTGATATAGTATTGTTTTTATTTGATGACAAAATCATATCATCCAAAAACAATTGAAGGGTTAAAATGAGCTTAACTTGATTCTAAAGTTTACTTTCAAAATTAAAAAAACTGAAATCCGTGTATAGTCAATAGATAACTAGGTTTGGGACAAGTACGGTTACTAAATTTTAATATCCAATGAGTTCGTTTAGGGTACGAGTAGTACTCCTTTTAAGTACCTGTTAAGCTATATTATGTAGATATTTATATTTTTTATATATTTTTTTTATGTATAAAATATATTTTTTTTATATAATTTTCAAAATATTATGTTGTTATTAAGGCATGAATCCATGACTTAAAAGTCAATGATGTAAAGTTATATTAATAATGATTTAAGATTTAAAATATATTATCATTATGATTTTTTTTTATAGAAAAGAAAAACAAATATTTTTGGGTCAAATTTGGGTAATGTATCTGCTTCAATTTGTACTCGTTTCTGTGTAATATAATAAGCACAAATAATAACGAGTAGCGAAAAATTTAGTGAATACAAATATGAGATTACAAAGTAAAAAGTAAACGGTAATATGGATATGGTGTAAATACCCCATCCTATACTGTCTTTGTCAATTAGTAAATAGGTTCCTTCTTAGGTGAACTCTTTTAAGTTAGAGTACCTTGCTATCGATTGTGATCAAATTGGATAAAAGAGGTCTAGGTAGCATTGAGCATGACATTTAAGACTTCTTTCATTTCATTTTGGATAAAAGGGTGTTGAAAACACTTGCTTTCGTATAAAAAAAAATATTTACATGAAATGCATGCATGCTTCATCCATAGGTAGAAAAGAGATACTCCTTGTCTACTTGGTTGTTACCAATGTACTCAAACAGAGAAAGGATGTCGAGTGTTTCAAGTATTAAGTTTCTTGAAGGTGATCACAGCCTTTTGAGATCTGAAGGTTTGGATTTAAGTTCACTGTAAAGTGTTCCTTCTTATAAGAGGTTCTGGGGAAGTGCCAAGTCTTTTGTGGTTGAGGATAGTTTGAAATTTACCCACTGGCCTTCGATTCCTTCCGAGTCAACCTGAGTTTAGATAGTTTATTCTTCTTTTGTGTATTACAAGAAAAAAAAAAATTTATTTCCACCTAATATGGGAAAGAGGGGTTATTACCGAAAACAAAATTGCTTTTGATGCTAGGACTCAAGAACCTGAGACCCCCTCAAGGAGAAATACTTTGCTTATGTTTTAAACACATCGAAAATTTTATTGGTAATTTTAAATTTTTTTACTGATAATGTTATTTTTTGAATTCCATATTTATACTAACGTTATCCGATTCCGCTTATCCGGACCTCCCTTTTAGCCATATTGGCTCGCATTTCTACAGAATAAAATCTTCCGCACACCTTGAGGCGTTAGTAAAGACACTCCCTCCCCACTAAATAGGCAAGAATTCGAGGCATATGTGTGCGAATTTTAAATAAATATATATATATATATATAATTTAAAATAAATCTAAAGAGCAAAATCAAAGTTCCAAACCATGTCAACATAAGTTTAAGAAAACCACATATATCTTACCATATATCATGTCAGAATGGAACACCACAATCATGCCAATTTAGGTTTAGGACAGCATAATTACAGACTTCCTTCAGATAATCTTTAAAAGAGTATTCCAACTACGAAAAGTCGATAACAAGTAATTTCAAGCAGCCATATTCGTGGCGTGAGAACCGCCTCCACCTTGGTGCATAAAGGCATAAATTTCATCCCCATCCTCCATCTTGAGCTGCACAAACAGTTTGAAAAAAGAATCACCAAATCAACCAAGTTAGCTTAAGAAAAAAACTGTAATGCAACACAAAATTATTTACTTTGTTTTCACACATAACATGTTCAAGAAATTAAAAAGATGCAAATCTACAAAATCAAGGAGATGGGTGTCGAGCTTCGGCATCACACACGCAAGTGAATCGAAGAAACTGTCCAAAAAGATATTGAGAGGACCAAGATCCGATGATTAAATATAATACCTTATCATGGAAATCAAACAAGCACACAAAATGGGAATAATATACGTGTACAGAATCCATAATCATTTTCAATAGCTTTTGAGATAGTTAAATCTCTAAATTTTTAGAGGATTTTATTGAATTTTTTTTAACATCATTTACCGCATATTCTTGAAAAGTTTTTAACTAGATTAATATGCATACATATTTGGACATATTCCCCAAACTTTTGGGGATCTATAGAACAGTTGCCTCATGTAATGCTTCGCCTAGTTAGAAACAAGTTTCCGATAAAAAGAAGAAGAAAAAAACTCATGAATTGGGCAATTGTTTGTTCTTGCGAAGAAAAAGAGAAGGAGAAAAAAAAAAGCATACCGATTCCGGTGTTTGCTTTTTGTTAATGCGTTTGCTATCATAGATGAACACCATCACATCATAATCCAACTGCTTTTTCTTGCAGTATGCGGTCATGAGCTTGCTTAACTGGATGTGACGCTTGATCCTAAAGAATATTTGATCACCATCCTGTGAAATATAAACATAGAGGATAGCAAGAAACACAAACGAGCAGAGAAAGGTTAGGCCGGAAACATAATGTTGCTGCAATTAATAGATAAACGTGAATTCAACATTTTGCAAAATGCTACACAATGTAGTTTCTTTTTTTCTTTCTTTTGATTGAAACGATAAGAACCCAGAGAGAAAGGGAGACATTATTAGTGCAACCGTTAAGTCAAACTCACCAAGCACACAATGCAGATATTCCTAAGGCAACTAAGATCTAGCAAATTGTATTTTGTCATACTTTCCTCTACCAGAGAAAATATTGTTCGATAACTAAATTACAATGTATCACAGGCTCACCACACTGCTGTCAGTCTGTGTGCTCTGATACTATTTGTAACAATCCGACTTCCTACCTAGAACATTATTGTCTACTTGAACTGGTTTTAATAGAAAGAACAATCACTTATAAAAAATCTAATCACTTACGTCATAGGTACGATATTAGATTCTCGTCACAAATATAATACTACAAAATTGCTTAGAATGTAATTAGGTCATAATAAAAATAAATGGCATGTAATACAAATCATTTCCTACAGCTTAGAAAAAAACAGAAAAAAAAAATCCGTTTTCTTTTCTACATGAAAACTAATTTTAGCACACTGGTCAAGTAAGGGTCACCTTAATTTTTAATTTTTAATTTTTGTTATTCCTTATTTTCTCACTGAAATGATCACTTATTTTTCTAACAAAAAAATAAAAATTGAGCAAAAAAATAAGTGGTAAAGCTGAGACAATAAAAACCACATAAAAGTTACACAAATACCATAATAACAATGAGATCCAAAATCCAAAAAAAAAAAGGAAAGAGAAAAGGACTTACTATATAGAACAGTGAATTCAAACAGAATAGCCTGGCCAAAAAAGAAAAATCAAACAGAATATAAAAAAGAAGAAGAAACAGAAAACAAACCTGAGCCTTCACAATTAGAGTGATCTCTGATTGATCCATGGTGGCCTTGTTCTTCTTCAGCAGCCAAAGCTTTCCAAGCAGATCAAAAGAAAGAGAAAAGATGAGAGCGTAGAGAGAATTATAAAAAATGAAGAGAGAGAGAGTACTTGGAGTGTTGTGTTTCTCAAAATGGACTGCTTACGATACATCAAAGTGAAACAGTGTGCGGTGTCGAGTTTGCCAAAAGATTTGCTAAAATTGGTGACGGCTGTCTCTTTCATAATATTAAGACAACTGACAAAAGGAAATATGACTTTGAATACAATAATGCTATTTCAGAGAATTATAAAGAATGAAGAGATAGAATAATGAAACCTACTGACAAAAGGAAGTGTGAGTGTAGCGCTGTGTAATGATGTTTGGATGTCTCTCTCTTCTCGGTATTGATTGTTAGAATTTTTAAAATGTACAAAAAGCAAGAATATTTTTTGTTAAATCGGTTCGAAAATATTAATTTTATGCCTGATAGAGATTTGCTAATATTAATGTTCATAAATTTATGAAACTTAAAAAATAATATTATTAATGAAATTTTTTAAATTATCAATTAAATTTTAAACGAATCTAAAACTTTGATTTAATAAAAAATTTCTCTAAAAAAAGTGTTTTAAGTGAGTGCGAAGTATATAACTTCTTAAATTTTCACAAGTTATATTTCCTTACACTTTGACACTTTGACGTTAAATTATTTTTACTAACACTGGAATCACTATAAGAAATTCATATTCTTCAAAAGTTGGCTTTTTTGCGATTTACCACTGCAAATTTGGATGAAAACATTTTTTTTTTTTTTTTATACGGCTGTGATCTTGTCTTTTTTTTTTAATAAAGCAAGATGACTTGGATAAAATAGATCGTCCGATGAAAAATCGACACGTGACCATCTACAAAAGTAATTAAGTTATTTCATATGAAGAGAGGCGCATTTCCAAAGAAAATGAATCAATAAGCTTCTAATCACGTGAGGGTAAAAAAATAATTTCACTTCAGAGGTCCCACCACCTTTTCCATTAAGGCAAGATTCTCAACTTTATATAAATGATACATTATTGCAGATGTACATTCATTATACTCTTTCGTAAATATTTTCTTCTCCCTTTTGTTGACTTAAGCATTGAAGGGTTTTATTCGGAGCAAAACACTCTGAAAATTCAAGTGACCTAAGACTGACTTGGATTGGACCTCAAAAGACAATTAGGACTGACCTAGATGGACTTGATATATTACTAGCATCAACAAGTTGACGGCGTTTATAAAAACAACAAATCTTATTTGAACAATACCTCCTAAAAAGCCGGCAGCTACTCCTACTCAGAAGAATACCCATCTTCAACAAGCCTCCGAGGTTGATGGGCAAGGCCTCGTTTAGGAAGAAGAATCACGCTAGCAGTAAGTTCCATAACTACGATCAATTATAAATTTTATGAATGAAGTGATAGAGAATTTGAAGATTCTATATAAATCCATGAATGTTTCAGTAAATTTAAAATTAAACCATGAAAATATAGGATCACATCCTTATTAAGAGCCTATCCGATTTGGGATTTCTCTTCATTTGGTTTAGTTGAGGATGAAATATTAAAATATCTTTATAAATTCAAATTCTCAAAACAAAACAAAAAAATATAATGGTAATTCAATAAAATGAAAGATTTAGTTTTTTCACCCTCAAAAGTTTTTTGCCGAAATCAGGAACGGAAAAACACACTCTTGGTATCATTGAAAAACTCTTTCCGAGAGCTGCAAAATGAGACCCGAAAGCTCCCGCCTCCATTGAGCCGACCCTTCTCACGCGTCGCCGGCTTCTTTGACACGAATGGAAGGTTATTTTCTTTTAAATGTAATATTTTCAATGAGTATTACCAGACAGTGACACCACCAGCCAATCGAAAATCGCTTGAGCTAATTATTTCAAGCAACAACATATTCTTGATGCCAAGAACGCCTCCAGCTTGGTGCATAAAGGCACTAATTTCATCCCCATTCTCCATCTTGAGCTACACAACCAGTTTGATTTGGTGATTCTCCATCTTGAACTGGTTTAGAAAAACTAGTGCAGCACAAGAAAGGGGAATAACATAGAAAATGAATGTTAAGCAATATGTATAAACAAAAGTTCCATCAACATCATAATCCAACTAGATGTGATGATGTTCATCTGGTGTTTGCTTTTTATTAATGCTTTTGTCATCATAGGTCATGAACACCATAACCTCATAATCCAACTTGTTTTTGTTACACTATGCCGTCAGTTCAGCTGAAGAAGAAATGTCAAAGGTTGGTAGTGCTCGAGACAAGAACAAGGCCGGTTCCATGGATCAATCAAAGGATCTTAGTTCATCTATCTTAATGGCTGCGGCTGTCGCTTTCATAATATTAAAACAATTAACGAATAAAATAAAGCCAATACATAAACATTGTAAATTCGTATTAACCAACTCTCAATAAGAGAAGTGATTTATCACAAGTGTCTATATCAACTCTCTCAACATATCACAATCGTCATGATAGTCAGGTACGAAACCCTCATTCTTAATATGGGAAGCGAGCTCGAAAATCTTCTCATCAGCTTCGAAGCCTAAGCAATCTCTGACATCTAAACTTCAATATTATCTCTAAGCTTTCCCCATCAATGGCTGCCCCAACCAGAAACAACTTCTTAATCTTTGGAAAGAAGATGACAATGGCCAATGCCTCGTCTTTCCAAATTTTGAAATTGTCGACCCATAAACCCATTAAGCACTTGCAGTAAAGGCTTATAGGGGGTTTCAAGAACTCTCAAATCGAAACACCTGCAAAAAAATGATTCTCCTTGATGTCAATTCTCTACGCTTCTCGCTTGTTTGAAAGAAAAGAAAGAAAAATCTACACACTATATACAATCCAGTAGTGCAGGAGGATGCTTTCAACTTGATCTATTGTTCATTATATATTGGTTCAAAAATTGTAGTTATAGACATCTTAGGCACATGATAGTATGCTACTCGAATTTTGCAGCAGTGCAGTGCAGTGTCAAGAACGTGTTAATATAAATTCAGCGAAATTATGTGAAAAATTAGAAGCTTAAAAATCGCAATACATGGAAAAAAATGAACAAGTTTTTTTACTTGATTGATTTTAACATGGGACTTCAGAAAACTTACTTATCTGCAACATAGTTCAAGCCCCTTCTGTACAGTACCAAGTGAGAATAACCATACTGGCTGTTGATGCCAAATATGTGCGTTGCTGAGCTGGGGTCAGACTGCGGAGGTACCTGCACAGGAAGAGAGAGGCTATGGGGTCGACGGAGGGGGTGCCTCTGAGGATGCTCCGATGCTTAAGTTAGGATAAAATCAGGTGTATATATGAGAAGCTGAAAAAGAATCATCTTTTTGAATGCTTACCAAGTCTTTTTTATAGAGTTTCGGAGGCGGTAGTGGGCCTAGGGCGGTCGCGATACGATACCCCAACTGGGTTGGGTAATGATGCCTATGAGGCCCAACTAGGTGGCTGGGAGCCATTCACTAGGGCTTTTGCCTTGCTGGCTTGATCAGAAGCCGTCTATGCATTAAGATGGTTTTTACGACCTGACATCCCAAATTGGTTGGGTAATGATGGTCTGGAGGGCGGTGGTGATGTGGAGGCCTAGCTGAAGGCAATGATGCCCTGAAGGGCGGTCATGACCTGAAGGTAATAATGGCCTGGAGGGCGGTGGTGACGTGGAGGCCTAGCTGGAGGCCATGATGCCCTGAAGGGCGGTCATGTTCTAGAGGCCCAACTGTCCGAGCCTGGGTCATCCGCGTGTCTCCTTGCGGCCTGGGGTCACGATAATCCACGTGTCATCTTCTTATTGGAAAGGTGTATTTTGGCAGTATCAGAGGCCCCCCACTTCCTTAAGTGCAGCACTGTGGTTAAAGAAGTAGCATAACTGGGTTGATGTTTGTTCCTCTGTGGAGACATGATGTCGGGGTCAAAGATGTGCTCTAAGGCAAAAGAGAAAGGGTCGAAGACTTGTGGAGCGACTCATCTCCTCGGCCAAGAACAGTATGGGTCCGAGGACAAGTGGAGCAATCCATCTCCTCGGACTTTGAAGATAATGGGCCGAGGACAAGTGGAGCAATCCATCTCCTCAGACTTTGAAGATAATGGGCCGAGGACTTGTGGAGCAATCCATCTCATCGGTCAAGAATACCAGGGGTCCGAGGACAAGTGGAGCAATCCATCTCCTCAGACTGTGAAGATAATGGGCCGAGAACTTGTGGAGCAATTCATCTCCTCGGCCAAGAACACCCTGAGTCTGAGGACAAGTGGAGCAATCTATCTACTCGGACTGTGAAGAGAATGGGCCGAGGACTTGTGGAGCAATCCATCTCCTCGGCCAAGAATACCAGGGGTCCAAGGACAAGTGGAGCAATCCATCTCCTCAGACTGTGAAGATAATGGGCCGAGAACTTGTGGAGCAATCCATCTCCTCGGCCGAGAACACCCTGAGTCCGAGGACAAGTGGAGCAATCCATCTCCTCGGACTTTGAAGAGAATGGGCCGAGGACTTGTGGAGCAATCCATCTCCTCGGACCTTGAAGATAATGGGCCCAGGACTTGTGGAGCAATCCATCTCCTCGGCCAAGAATACTAAGGATCCGAGGACTAGTGGAGCAATCCATCTCCTCGGACCCTGAAGATAATGGGCCGAGGACTTGTGGAGCAATCCATCTCCTCGGCCAAGAATACCAGGTGTCCGAGGACAAGTGGAGCAATCCATCTCCTTGGACCTTGAAGATAATGGGCCGAGGACTTGTGGAGCAATTCATCTACTCGGTCAAGAATACCAGGGGTCCGAGGACAAGCGGAGCAATCCATCTCCTCGGACTGTGAAGATAATGGGCCGAGAACTTGTGGAGCAATCCATCTCCTCAGCCAAGAACACCCTGAGTCCGAGGATAAATGGAGCAATCCATCTCCTCGGACTGTGAAGAGAATGGGCCGAGGACTTGTGGAGCAATCCATCTCCTAGGACTTTGAAGATAATGGGCCGAGGACTTGTGGAGTAATCCATCTCCTCGGCCAAGAATACCAGGGGTCCGAGGACTAATGGAGCAATCCATCTCCTCGGACCTTGAAGATAATGGGCTGAGGACTTGTGGAGCAATCCATCTCCTCGGCCAAGAACACCCTGAGTCCGAGGACAAGTGGAGCAATCCATCTCCTCGGACTGTGAAGAGAATGGGTCGAGGACTTGTGGAGTAATCCATCTCCTCGACCAAGAACACCCTGAGTCCGAGGACAAGTGGGGCAATCCATCTCCTCGGACTTTGAAAATAATGGGCCGAGGACTTGTGGAGCAATCCATCTCCTCGGCCAAGAATACCAGGGGTCCGAGGACTAGTAGAGCAATCCATCTCCTCAGACTGTGAAGAGAATGGGCCGAGGACTTGTGGAGCAATCCATCTCTTCGGCCAAGAATACCAGGGGTCCGAGGATTAGTGGAGCAATTCATCTCCTCGGACCTTGAAGATAATGGGCCGAGAACTTGTTGAGCAATCCATCTCCTCGGCCAAGAACACCTTGAGTCCGAGGACAAGTGGAGCAATCAATCTCCTCGGACTGTGAAGAGAATGGGCCGAGGACTTGTGGAGCAATCCATCTTCTCGACCAAGAACACCTTGAGTCCGAGGACAAGTGGAGCAAACCATCTCCTCGGACTGTGAAGAGAATGGGCTTAGGACTTGTGGAGTAATCCATCTCCTCGGACTTTGAAGATAATGGGCCGAGAACTTGTGGAGCAATCCATCTCCTCGGCCAAGAATACCAGGGGTCCGAGGACTAGTGGAGCAATCCATCTCCTCGGACCTTGAAGATAATGGGCCGAGGACTTGTGGACCAATCCATCTCCTCGGCCAAGAACACCCTGAGTCCGAGGACAAGTGGAGCAATCCATCTCCTCGGACTGTGAAGAGAATGGGCCGAGGACTTGTGGAGCTACGGGAAAGTGTTTCTTGTCCAAGACGGCGGCTGGAGTAACACGTGGCCTTGCCTGCGTAACTGACAGGTCATGTTACCTTGGAATTTTAAACAGCCGTTTTAGGGAAAACAGCGGCCACCTCGTGGGACGTAACGCCCCTTGGGAAAGTGTGTCGATCGCTTTGGGACTCTAAAGAGTACCCTTGGTTTCTGCATTTGCATTAAATGGTCCTCGTTGGCCGTGACCCTTTCCCTATATAAGGGGCTTTGGCTTCCCCTTCTTCCTTACTCATTTCACAATCCCCTTTTGTTTTCAGAGAGCAGTTTCTGTGAGAGCCCTCGGCCTCGTCCCTATTGTGTTTGAGAGTACTCGTCCTCATCTATTCAAAAAGAATTTTCCTTCTTCGTGAGTCTGTCGTGTCTCACCACTGCGGGGAGTTTTTGGTGCTGGGGTTTTTTTGGTGATCGCAGCGTTTGCAAGATCTTGGAGAGGAGCGCTCTTGGACAAATACCAGGCGTTTAGGAGGAATTCAGGAGGAGTTCAAGCCCGAATCCTTCGGACTTTGGTGAGTTCGTGTCTCTTGAATATTTAAATCATGTTTTCTTCATTTGATACATACCGCGATAGGCCTAGTAGTAGTAACAGTAGGAGTAGTGTAGATGATACGAGCGGCAGCAGCTCCGAAGAAGTAGAGGTGTCCTCGTCTTCTTCTGGGGAGAATGCCCTCGTAACGGGCATGCCAAGGGCAGACCCCATGACACTAGTGCCCTACGTTCCTTTGGAGGTGGGGAGGGAGTATGAAGAAGACTCTTCGTTCGGTGATGACACACTTAGGGCATTGACTGATATTAGGGAGACCTCGGCTGGAGAGGAGAGAGAGGAGTGGAACTATACAGCCAACGAGATCCTTAGTCAACTGAGGGATGAGGATTTGGAGGTGATTAGGAAGACGTACCGCATTCTGAACGAGTACGGTCTTCGGCTGGCCAAGGTGGGAGAAAGGGCCTGTGATGTCCTCCCTGACCGAGCCCCGTTCAAGCTTTGCGTGTACGTGCATCACATGCAGGCCGGACTCCGGTTTCCCCTTCACCCTTACTTTTGTACTATTCTTAAGTACTTTGATATAGCGCTGTGTCAGCTAGTGCCTAATTCGGTACGGTTGATCATGGCCTTTATCTGTGTTTGTTTAGAAGTGGGCCGACCAATGACGATGGATATTTTTAAGGCCCACTTCTTGATCAACCGGCATGGTCAGACAGGGTGGGTGGTCTTCAGTACTAGGCCGAGGAGGAGGTTGTTGAAGAAGACCCCTTCATTGATCAAAAGGTCGAAGAAGAATTTCTTTTTCATCCAATCTGCCGAGGACTTCAGCTTACCTCGTGTGTGGAGTATGGACCGCACCGGGAAATGCAAAAAGGTGGGCATTCTTCCGTATGAGCAAGAAATGGTGAACGCTATGGTGGCCTCGTCTTTGGGCATCGGGGTCCTATATGACAATGAAGAACTGGCCCGGTGAGGTCTTTGTTCTTCGTGCCCTGAGCCTTCTCTTGATAGCGGTGAAGGCTTTGGTTTACCTTTTACTTTCTTTATTTTTATTTACATTGTAATCCTGCGATTTGTGCTTACGCTATTTCCTTCATTTGTTTATGTGTTTTGATCAGAGATAGAGGCGGCTGCCCGTGCCTGAGAGCATGCCAAGAAGTTGGCTTTGGAGCAGAGGAGGTCCGCTCGATCCGAGAAACAAACGGCCTCGACTTCGCGGCCTAAGAAGCGGCCCCGAGCTCTATCTCTGACTCTGATCGACTTGGAAACTCCTCCAAGGCCATCAACCCTGTCAGAGACACCTCCGGTCTGTAGTGCCCCGACATCAATCCCTGTGACTACGGGGACTTCCACTATCCCGGGCCCTAGCCAAGGGGCGGCTTCTGAGGCCTCGATCTTCATGCCCAACTGGGCCATCAGGACAGATGACTCTGTCTTCGCACATCCTCGAGTGGCGAGAGAACATTTGTTTAAGGGCACCCCTCATCGTGACATTGTTAAGTTAGGTCGAAAGACCACGGACTCTCTCTGTGCGGCGACCGAGGCTTTGGCTTCTCAGGTTAGATTTTGTTTTTACTTTGCTTTACGTTTTGTCTTCATCGAATTTTGTTTCACGCATGACTTCTGGTCTCAGATGGGTGTTCTGGTGGGCGCGGCCACATGTCACTGCATGGAGACAGCGGAGCTCCTAGGGCGTACCCAGCGCCAGCTGGAGGAGAGGACAGAGGTCGTTTGCCGGCTGCAAGCCTCGTTGGAGTCTGCTGTCCTGGCTAAAGCCGAAGTCGAAGCTGAAGCCATTGCTCGGGCAGCTGCAGAGGAGGTCGAGGCTCGCCTTAGTGCCGCTGCAGAGGAGGCAGAGGCCCGTACTCGGGCGGCCGTGGAGGAAGCCTTAGCGTCTTTCCAGAGTTCGGAGGCCTATCGCCTGGCTGTCGTTTTCGAGGGTGGCCAGCAGTACCTTACGACGTTCATGGAGGCCAAGGGGAAGGCTGAGGCCATGTACCCGGAGCTCGATTTCTCCATGTTGGACCTGCTGGAGCCTGAGGATGAGGAGCTACTAGCTTCAGACAAGGAGCATGCTGATGGACAGGACCGTGACGGGTGATCAAGCACGGGGTCTCCTGCCCTTGGAGATTTTTAGGGCTCAAGTTGAGGGTAATCTGTCGTAGCCTTTTTTTTTGTTTTGGCCCGGTCAGTGTTTTGTTTTGTATTTTGAGGCTGTTGGTGCCCTACTTTGCCTTGTTTCAGGCTTTTTATTTTAGTCGGCAGAAAGACAGATGTAAGTAAAGTCCTTTATTTATAAAACAAGACTGTTTACATATGCGCAACACTTTTTATTGATAAAAACGTCGAAGATGTTCCACATTCCAAGTACGAGGAATGGCCTTTCCGTTCAATTCTTCGAGTTCGAAAGTGCCAAGACGACATACTTTTTTGATTCGATATGGCCCTTCCCAGTTAGGGACTAGTTTGCCTGATTCTCGGGGCCTAGATACTTCGTTCTTTGGTAAGACGAGATCATAGAGACAGAAATGCCTTACTTTTACTCTTGAATTGAAGTACCTGGTAGCTCGCTGTTGATAAACGGCAAGTCGGATTTGGGCTTTATCCCGGGCTTCATCGAGAAGATCGGCGTTCATGCGAAGGGCTTCCTCATTGCTTCGTTTCTCGAAGTTCTGTACTCGCAAGGAAGGTACTCCTATTTCCAAGGGGATTACTGCCTCAGATCCATAAGTTATGAAGAAGGGGGTTTCCCCCGTAGGTGCTCTAGTCGTGGTTCGATATGCCCAAAGTATGTTGGGTAAATGGTCTATCCACTGCTTATCTGCTTTATCTATTCACCTTTTAATGCCTTGCAGGATCGTTCGGTTGGTAATTTCGGCTTGTCTATTTGCTTGTGGGTATCTAACCGAGGAGAAATGATGGTCAATGTGTAATTCATCGCAAAATGTTTTGAACCGAACACTGTCAAACTGTTTTCCGTTGTCTGTCACTAACACTTGAGGTACTCCAAACCGACATACGATTGACTTCCACACGAAGACTCGGGCTTAAAAGTCGGTGATGCTGGCTAAGGGCTCAGCTTCCACCCATTTTGTAAAATAATTTATTGCAACTATAAGGTACTTTCGCTGGCCGGTTGCTCCGGGAAAAGGTCCGAGAAGGTCTATTCCCCACATAGCGAAAGGAAGTGGACTGACTATTGGTGTCAAAAGGTTTGCTGGTCGATGTGGCACAGTGGCATACCGTTGACAGCTTTGACATTTAGTCACCAGCTCCATGGCTGCTTCTCTCATCTTTGGCCAATAATATCCTTGACAAAGGATCTTGAATGCCAAGGCACGTCCCTCGAGGTGATTTCCACATATACCTTCGTGGACTTCTCGGAGGGCGTAATTAGCTTCGGTTGGGTCAAGACATTTCAAGTAGGGTATTGTCAGCCCTCGCTTATACAGGTGATCATCCAGAATTGCGTAACGGTAGGCTCGAGACATAATCTTTCGGGCTTCGCCTTTGTTATCGGGAAGAAGACCGTCACACAGATATTCCAGGATAGGACTCATCCATGTTCTCTCACCAACCACGAGTAAGACCATTATTTCATCGATACTAGGTACGGCTAGGGTTTCGAGGTAGACTGCTCGCCTTGACTCGAGCTGGTAAGATGAAGCAAGTCGGGCTAATGAGTCGGCCTTCGTATTTTTCGCCAGCGGAATCTAGTTCAGAAAAAATACTTCAAACTGCCTAGCTAATATCTTTGCTGCTGCTAGGTAGCGAGCGATTTTTTCTCCCCGGGCTTCGAATTCGCCGTTCAACTGGTTCACCACTAGTTGGGAATCGCTATATACATGCAAATTCTGTACAGAAATTACCTTGGCTAATTTCATGCCCGCGGGTAGAGCTTCATACTCGGCTTTGTTGTTGGACGCCGGAAACTTAAACCTCAAGGCGTACTCAATGGTGAAGTTGTCAGGACCGCTCAGAATGAGCCCGGCTCCACTTCCAGAGTCAGTGGAGGATCCGTCAACATGAAGGGTCCAACGTAAAAATGGGCTTGATTGATTAACATCCTGCGGAGATTCTTCATCCGTTAATGGTAAAGTAGTTTCCATGACAAAATCAGCTAGGACTTGCGCTTTGATAGCTGTCTGAGGCCGATAGCGGATGTCGAACTCGCCCAACTCTATTGACCATTTGACAATTCTACCGGAAACATCTGGCTTGTGGAGTATTTGTCGAAGAGGCTGGTTGGTGAGGATTGTGATGGTATGGGCTTGAAAATAGGGTCGAAGCTTCCGGACCGAAATCAACAGAGCATAAGCCATCTTTTTCGCGGGAAGATATCTTGTTTCGGCATCGTGAAGTACCTTGCTGACATAATACACCAGCTTCTGTGCGCCTTCTTCTTCCCGTATTAAGACGGAGGCCACTACTTCGGGTCCGACCGAAAGATATAAGAAAAGTTCTTCGCCGACTGCTGGTTTGGTAAGTACGGAAGGTGTCCCCAAATATACTTTCAGCGCCCTGAATGCTTCTTGACAAGCTTCGTTCCACACAAAGTTCCTAGTCCGACGAATGGCCTTAAAAATGGGAGGCATTTCTCGGCAGATTTTGACATGAATCGGCTGAGGGCCGCTATTCTTCCAGTAAGTCACTGGACTTCCCTCACAATCCGAGGTGGACTCATGTTAAGAATAGCATCGATCTTATCTGGATTGGTTTCTATACCTCTGTGGGTGACTAGAAAGGCGAGGAATTTCCCCCCAGTGACTCCAAAGGCACATTTTGTGGGATTCAACTTCATGTGATGATGGCGAAGGATACCAAAAGCTTCTTGGAGATCGACCTCATGGTCTTGTGCTTTGATGCTTTTGACCAGCATGTCATCTACATATACTTCCATATTCTGACCAATCTGCTCTTTGAATATCTTGTTTACTAACCTCTGGTAAGTGGCCCCGGCATTTTTCAAACCGAATGGCATGACCTTATAACAATAGAGGCCTTGTTCTACGATAAACGTCGTTTTCTTTTGGTCAGGCGGGTGCATGAGGATCTGGTTATACCCGGAGTAGGCATCCATGAATGTTAACAGCTCATGGCCGGATGTTGCGTCAACGAGTTGGTCAATTCTGGGCAAAGGAAAACTGTCTTTTGGACAGGCTTTATTTAGATCTGAAAAGTCTATACAGATTCACCACTTGCCGTTTGCCTTTTTAACCATTACAACATTGGATACCCAGTCTGGATAGCTCACCTCTCGGATGAAATTAGCCGAAAGTAATTTGTCAACTTTTGTTCGGACAATTGCCTGTCGCTCAGGAGCGAATGACCTTTTTTTCTGGATGACTGGTTTGTGGGTCGGATCCACACTCAAGCGATGTACGATGATATCCGGGCTGATCCCCGGCATATCTGCAGTGGTCCAGATGAATAGGTCTTGATTTGCCCGTAGAAGGGCTAACAGAGATTCCTGAAATGTGTTGGATAGGTTTGAACCAATTTGAACAGTTTTGGTGCTATCTTCGCCGAGGGGGATCATGAGTACATCTTCTATGGGCCTACCTCATAGGTTACTCGCTTCATCCCTAAGGTCATCCAGTTCAAGTGGTAGGGCTTCCGTCTTCTTACCCTTTATTGCACTGAGATAACAGGATCTGGCGATTCGTTGATCTCCTTTGATTTCGCCTACTCCGTCTTCCGTGGGGAATTTGATTTTAGGATGATGGGTAGAGACAACCGCTCGGAGTTTATTCAGTGTAGGTCGTCCAAGTATCATATTGTAGGAGGAGGGTTGTCGAACAATTAATAAAGTGGAGTGTATGGTCGTTGTTTGGGGTGTTGTCCCCGCAGTTACCGGGAGAGTTATGCTGCCTTCTGTAAAGATCGGTCCCCCTGAGAAGCCATAGAGTGGGGTGGAGACCAGCTATAGATGTGTATCGCCCAGTTGCATTTGTTGAAACTGGATGTCGGCTGAGCTCCCGTTGACGACCAGGACTCGTCTTATCTCATGATTGGCCACGAGGAGTGAAATTACAACAGCATCGTCGTGTGGAATCTACACTCCTTCTAAGTCTTCGTCCGAAGTGCTGGAGATGATCCAGGGGATCAGTGGATCCATCGTAAGGTTTGATTTGTGGCATCTGAAAATTTGGTGGGAGGGGGGCGTCAAGGACTTCTTGTGTGAAAGGTGGGCTCTGCACATCGAGATCATCGCTAATACTGTGGCCGCGTTCTTTAAATGCCTCATTGATTCGTCCCTCTATGTCCTCGATCCGTTTGCCAAACCCTTCGCTTTTCTTGGACATGGGACTTTCTCCAAACTTGGCTGGGGGAGGTGAGTGGGTCTCCAAACAGTCATCTGCCGGGGGGCGGCGGTCGGTGGAACCGTTGTGACCTGGTTCCTACGACGGGAGTGGTACAGTAGGCTGAGGTCTCCTGCGAACTTCCGCAGCCAAATCGGCTACTAGGTGTGCGAGCTCTGTGAATTGCGCCTGGAGCGTGCCCTTATTCGGGTGAGCCTCGGGTTCGGCTGAGGAACTCGCTCCCGACCGTTGTCCCGACCATAGTACGCGAGTGCCTAGATCCTTGGCGGGTGTTTTTGGGGGCATGATAACAGATGAGTTCTTTCGACTTCTTCACTGTTACCGTCAGCGAGAGATGTGGTTTCTCACGGACGGTGCCAATCTGTTGATGCCAAATATGTGCGTTGCTGAGCTGGGGTCAGACTGCGGAGGTACCTGCACAGGGAAAGAGAGAGGCTATGGGGTCGACGGAGGGGGTGCCTCCGAGGATGCTCCGATGCTTAAGTTAGGATAAACTCAGGTGTATATATGAGAAGCTGAAAAAGAATCCTCTTTTTGAATGCTTACCAAGTCCTTTTTATAGAGTTTCGGAGGCGGTAGTGGGCCTAGGGCGGCCGCGATACGATACCCCAACTGGGTTGGGTAATGATGCCTATGAGGCCCAGCTAGGTGGCTAGGAGCCGTTCACTAGGGCTTTTGCCTTGCTGGCTTGATCAGAAGCCGTCTATGCGTTAAGACGGTTTTTATGACCTGACATCCCAACTTAGTTGGGTAATGACGGTCTGGAGGGCGGTGGTGACGTAGAGGCCTAGCTGGAGGCAATGATGCCCTGAAGAGCGGTTATGACCTGTAGGTAATAATGGTCTGGAGGGCGATGGTGACGTGGAGGCCCAGCTGGAGACCATGATGCCCTGAAGGGCGGTCATGTCCTGGAGGCCCAACTGTCCGAGCCTGGGTCATCCGCGTGTCTCCTTGCGGCCTGGGGTCATGATAATCCACGTGTCGTCTTCTTATTGGAAAGGTGTATTTTGGTAGTATCACTGGCTAACATTTCTACAGCTACGATCAACTATGAACTTCATGAATGAAGTGTCAGAGAAGTACTTGATTCCATATACATCCATGAATCTAGCCTTGCAGGAGTCATGAGAGTATAATACAAGCGAAGAGGATTAAGGCCGGCTTTGTGCCATGTTTTGCATACAAATGGGACATCCAATAGAAGGGACTCCATGCCCACTCTTCCAAGCACATTAACCAAACAGTCGGTTTGCAAATCCTCCCACTTTCTTTCTTCCATGTCTTTATTCTTCAACATAGAAAAACATCAATAAGATGACTAAAAAAGAACAAAAAAATAAAGAATAATACTTTATGTATCGTGAAATACAATGAGAAAAGTAGCATAGCTGATGCATGCAAAGGCATATGGTGGAAAATGTAATAAGAGATTTGTGTCAAAGGAGTACAAATACGGACTGTACCTTTAACACAATAAAAAATAGTGAGGCCTAACTTTTGGAAAAAGTGGGATACTTACGTAGCCGAATCCGAGCAATATAGTATTAAATTAATATAAAAACCCAACACACACTGTAAAAAAAAGCAGAAGAAAAAAGAAGTCCAACTCATTATTGATAGATAGAACATTATCCATGTTACATCAATTCCCAACAGTAACAAATATTTTTGGAGATTTATTTTTAAAAGTTATTTTCTATTTAGAGATTCATTTGTTTTAAATGATCGCGTTGATTAATTTTTTATAAAAAAATATCAATTTTCTATATATTTTTTTCATTGTTACAATCTCAAATAAAGAAAGTAAAGGAAGAAGAATAAAATAAAATAAAATAAAATATTTTCTATTGAAAAAAATATAAAATTAAAAAGATTTAAGCAATATAATAAACTATTTCATTTATCTAAAGTGATATTGCTGATTTAACATATTAATGACCATTAAATTTAATAGGATGATTAAGATGTATGTAAATTGTTCCTGCAATTACCATACAAAATTGAAAGAACCAATATTCCAATCTTTCACGAGATACGCGGTTTGAGATTGGTAGTGTTGGGATAGAAAATTAAATGTTAGCCGGCATAAATTTAATAATAGTTTGACCTTATTTATATTTAAGTTTCGGTAATATTATTTTTAGGTTTCATTTTGCCTGATCAGTCGAAACAGTTTATGATTTATAAAATAATTTTTAAAATAGTTTATGATGATAGCTATGAAGATTACAAACTATTCAATGTTAACTAAAACAACAATTAAAACATTTTTTTAAGAAAAAATATTATTTTCTTAAAACTAAAACAATAATTGAAAATTTTGATAATTTTTTTAGAAAAAAATGATGTTTAAGTTACAAAATATGAGATCAATATTACAAAATTTGATATTACATTTTTTGTAACGAAAAATAATATCTAAGTGGTGACTTAAACATTGCCAATTCATTATGAAATTTATTGAGCCATCATAAAATTTATTAAGCTTGAACTCGAACTTATTCATTTAAAATTGAACCAAACTTAGTTTGAGTCCACCCCTACTTTTTTACTAATGGATTAATATTCATTATCTCTTCTATTAGCCTCATTTGGTTTGCAATAGCATCTCTAAGTTTTCCCTATCAATGAAAGCCACCCTAGTCCATGCCAACTCCTTGATCTTTGGAAATACAGTGAGAATAGCCAATGCCTCATCTTCCCTAATTATAGCATCGTAAATGGGTAAACTTACGAAGTTCTTGCAGTTAAGGCTTAATTCGACAAGGATTTCCTTCAAATTACAGTAAGCTTCAATACATAACCCGTTCAAATTCTTCAACTTTGGTGTATATCACCTCTTGAATCAATCTGTCAGAAAAGACAGATGGTTCTCAATTCAGGACACCTGCAAATAACAATTCTCCGTCTTGTTTGCTTATTCTAATAAAAGTAGTAATAATAATAGTTTTTTATGTTGATGGTTTGAAAAAAGTAGTTTTTTATTTTATAATTGTTTATCTTGATAAGAATATAATAACAGTTAAAGAAAATAATTTTGTGAACTCGAGCTTACAAAATCAATACCCTGTGCATAAAATCATAGCATAAATTCTCTCTAAAATGAAATCAAAATCACATCAAACCCAGATTTAATATATTATCTATACTCCAAGTAAAATGAATTCGGTTTGAAATGAAATTAGCCATTTTTGAACAAGAATCAAACGGGAGAAAAATGAATCTGTAAAGAACTGAGACAAAATTAAATAGACCATTCTATCAAACCAGACGATTTTTCTTTTTTTGAAGTGTATTATAGTCATGGCCAGTTTTGTAATGGCCAACGTGCTTAACATTTTATTCTTCTAAAGCAAAACAAAGGCATTCTAAGTAATTTGAGTAGTCTTTGTCAATACACAAGACGAGTGGATGCATTATCGAACAAAATAGATCTACATTGAAGACAGGCACAGAAATAGATAAACCATAGCAACACTCAGTTAACCGACTCTTAATTAGAGTAGTAGCCATTAAAACCAATGTTGTCGTGATCAATTTCCCCGTCATCATAAAGTCTAGAACCGACATGCGTAAATGTCTCAATATGGGAAGCGAGCTCCAAAATTTTCTCATCAGCTTCGAAGCCTATGCAATTTCTGACATCTAAAAGCACAAGCTCCTTGCAGCCCTGCAATATCGTCTCTAAGCTTTCTCTATCCATGCGTACCCAGAACAGAAGCAAGTACTTAATCTTTGGAAATAAGGTGACAATGGCCAATGCCTCGTCTTGCCCAATACGAGCATTAATAACATGTAAATCCACAAAGTTTTTGCAGTTAAGACTGATTTGAACAAGGATTTTCTTCAAATTAATAGAACATCCCAAACATAACCCCTTCAAGTTCTTCAACTTTGGTAACAGTTGTTGAATAATCAGTGGTTTATTGTAGTAGCAGATGTCAAAGGGAATGCCAAGAGTTCTCAAGTCCAGACACCTGCAAAGAAAAATTAAATTCTCCCTTGATGCTAATTCTACAATTGTTTGCAACAAATGACAATGAACTTTATGAATGATAAAATATGAAGCAGAAGTAAGTTTTTTTACTAAATCTTTTGTAACGTGGGACTTCAGAGAATACTTACTCGTTTGCAACATACTTCAATGCCTCTAATGTACAGTTGCCAGGGAGAATAACCGCACCAGCATTTTTACAGCTACGATCAACTATGAACTTTATGAATGAAGTGGCGGAGATTTTCTTGATTTGATATTCTTCTATAAATCTTTGCATGAAGGAGTCATAATACCATGGATTAAATTTTCTTGTAAGATAAGAAAAGTCATAGAACCATGAATCACTAGGAAAAACAAGATTTCTCCAACACAGAGGATCAAGGCTCGCTGTGTGCCACAACTTGCATACAAATGGAACATCCAACAGCAGAGACTCAATGCCCACTCTTCCAAGCACATTCACCAAACAATCCATATCCAAGTCTTCCCACTTTCTTTCTTCCATCACTTGATACGTTAAATTAAATCAACAAGATAATTAGAAGAGAAAAAAAAAGGCTAAACCTTATGTTTTATGCATTATGAGAAAAGTAGCAAGGCAGACACAAAGAATACCTAAACGAATTAGATAGATAGAAACTGCATACCTTGTTTAGGATCCATATTGTTATGCACAACGGAATCTTCAATAGGTACCAAGATCAGATCCTCCAATTAAGTCACAGGTACTTCCCTTCTTAACTCTCCTTTATCGCTTTTTCTACATAGAAGTTGTGCAGAGCAGTTTCTGTGTGTACAAGAAAAGTTTAGGAAAAGAAGGGACATAGCTTTTTACTTTAAATAGCTATCCAAATGGCTCATTAATCACAGGCACATAAGATTAGCTATAGCCACACCAGTTAGTTCATTTTTAGATATTTAGAGTATCAGACCCACTGATAACACATTACTCTGTTTAGCCTAGTGTCTGTCTCACCAATTACTTTGTTCGTTTGTAATAAAACCCGAAAGACCAAACACATGGAATAATTCTAACAACCAAACCAAACCAAACCGATGATAAAAAGAGAACAGGAAGCACTGATCAAAAGTTTTACACAGTAAAAAGCATAAAAGAATAATAATTATAGTAGTAAACATATTAAAAGCAATATGATTAAGAATCTTTTAAACTGATTTCAAATATTAAGACAAAGCATGCAGATGTTTATTGACTGCAACGATTGATAAGTATTAACTTTAAATGAATTGGAATCTACCATCTAATTAGTATCCATTTGAGTAATCAACGTATTCTTGGACTTTGGCATAGAATTTCTAGTTTCATCAATAACTTGCAATAAAAAAAAACAACAATATTGCATCACTTCCCAACAGAAACATATACGAAATTTCAGTTCAAAAAGAAAACCCAAAGATATATGACTCAGATCATGCTTAAAGAAGTTTAACCCAAAATGTAAGGTGCTACTTACGTAATTAAATAACCAGTTCCTGCTTAAAAGTTGAACTATGAACGAGAGATGCTACCTATATAAAAGCTAAAATGGCCAAGAGACTTACATTTGAAGACAAAATATCAGAAAAAGAGAGAGAAGATAAGAAATACCCTGAAATGCAGATGACAGAAATACCAGCAAGTCCAAATCATTGGGGTTGAAGTAACGGACGGTGATGATCTTCTGTCTTTTTTTCTTTTCTCTTTTTTTGGATATTTTGATCTTCTGTGTCTTTAAAAGATTGGAGACCCGTCTCATCGACGTTCTAAACTTATCAATTAAAAAAAAAAATTATTTTGTAATTATTAACAAATTTTTTCCATTTTAAGATGAATCTCACGAAATTTTCATGGACAAAATATCTTTCCCTTTTTAGAAAAAACAAAATCGTACGGCTTTGGGGGGTGGGAGAGATGTGAAAAGTCCAAAACCTTGGCCCGATCCATTCATCAATGTTCAAATTAAAGGTTAGGGGAAAAAAAGACTCTTCACAATTATTTAGTGCTGACCCCACCGTTTGGGTTAGCAATGATTTTGATTTGTTGTTTATTAAATGGTTTTTAAAATGATTTTTTTAATATAAATTTAATATTTTAAAAAAATTTATTTTTTTATAAATGTTTTTTTCAAAACGTTTTATTTAGATTTTGTTTATAAAAAAAAAATCATTTTATAAATTCTTCCAAACAGTAATACCTGTTTGGTCAAAATATAAATTTTATTAGCTTTTAACATACGAAGTTTGAAATTTATGATAAAAACGATGTCTAACTAGAAATATATTATTTATTTTATAGCAATTGAAACTCCTAATGGACAAAAACATTGGCATAATTTTTTTAAAGAATTGAGAATTTTCTCTTTACCAATGTAAATATGATTTTCTTTTTATTTTCTTGACACCACATATGCATAGATGATACACATGATTTCCTTCTGATGTATTACAAGAATGAATGAGAGTGAGTAATATTTATGCTCGCCGAGGGCCAACTGTTCCAACAATTGCTGGTACCCTATGCCTTCCGCTCTCAATTTCTGCAATTGGGCGTTAGAACCTCTTTTTTTCTGTACTTAGGAAGCTACTTTTTTCTGTACTTAGGTAGCTAAGGATATGTTTGTTTCAAGTTTTTTAAAATTATTTTCAGTTTTTTTTAAAAACTCAAAACATGTTTGAAAATCAATTTTCGAAAACAATTTTCAAAAAACCAGTTTTCAAAAACTGTTTTCGAAAAACTTCAAATTTTTACTTTCTGATATAATTTTAAAAAAATAACTCTAAAATCGGTGTTCACTTTTCTATTTCATTTTTCATCCATAGTGTATAAAAAATACTAAAATTTTTAAAATAAAATAATATTAATTATTTTTAAGTATTTAATAAATATGAGAAATAAAATTAATATAAATTTTAAATTTAAACTCAAAGCTGAAAATAATTACAAAGTGTATCAAAACAATTTTTAAAATAAAATTATCCAAACTGCATTTCATTGTTTTCTGTTTTGGAAACAGTTTTCGAATTACAGTTATCCAAATATGTTTTATTCAGAAAACATCATAAAACCGTTTTCAGTTTTGAAAAACGAAAAATGTTACCCAAACAAACCCTAGCATTTTCCAATGCAAAGCATAATGCATATGATACATCATTGCATAAAAGAAATGGCCCTAAGCTGATCTGTATCAATCAAACGTACTAAACAGTTGACTAGGATTCATGAAAGGTGCTGCACTAAAAAATTGCACCCCATGTAAGAACACAAGTGATCCATTTACAAAGAAGCGGTTAACTGACAGTCAAGGCTTGTATATCAATCATGTATCTATATATTCTGGAGACTGGATCGTCCTGATAAGCTCCTTTAAATTAGCCAATACATGACGTGGTCCTAAACTCTTAACACCAATGAAATTCAACAGTTGCTCTAAATCCTGTAACCAGGGGAAAACTCATTAGGTCATTTAAATAAGGCATATACGGATTAAAAAAAGAGTACAAATAATGTATGCATCTTGACATCGCAGCCATCAATCATCACCTAACATATTAAATTAAAAATTAAGATGAAAAACTTCATATAAGAAATCGGTCCCCAAGAAACCTTCCATCTAACCAAGAAAAGGAGAAAGCAGAATTCCAAATAGCTGTCTTGCAGATAAAACATGGCAAAGATAGGAAAGCCTACATAAAACCTTCATATGTACGAAATAAAGCAGGCCTCTGTTTTGGAAAATTTCCAAAAATTAAAAATAAGCAAGTTAGTACAAACATTATGATTTCTCCGAAAGGTGGCTGAGATGGAGAAGGCCGAAATTCGGTTCTAGAAGGCTGTTGGTCACTTCAAGATTCGGATGCTCTTGATCAATCACCTAAACCATCGAGAGAAACAAGAAACTCTTCCCAATGATCCTCGGACCCTTGAGACTCAACAAGGCAACTGCATATCATATAAGAGCTTGTCTCAAACGCATATGATATGCAGTCTCATGAAGACATGTACCCCAAATATAGCTTTAACAGATATCAGAGGTGTACAGTGTACCTAGTTTCTTTGCATACATGAGACATCAGTATCCCTTTCTGTAAATCTAATCACATTTCCTATTAGGTAAACCGGAAACATTTTAGACAAGAAAAAAAAAAGGTGAACAAAAAGAGTAAGCAAATACAAGCATGTGTCTCTCTAAGCAGACTGAACTTCATCTGAATGAATCGAACCCTCTGAGCACCAATCTAAGACAAATTCTGGTCAACTAACAAACCCTTTTTTTTCAAAATACAAATCCTGTATCCTTGTTTGAGACCCAATAACTAACAATACAAGAAATTCAAAACAAAATAGTATAACTTCACCAGCAGATGGTACCAGTTACTTCACTCACACCTTCAGCAGTATTAAAGAACCCATAGATAAGATATAAGTGCACCTTGTTTAACAAGAACACAGCATAAGCAGCTCTTGTTGTCTCTTGGCCTTCCAAAAACAGAGGAAATTCTACAGGTTTCACGTCTGCAGAAAGTGTTGTATTTGATGACAAATCAGACGATGTCGGCTCTACAGAAGGTGCATAGTCATTAATATATGAACGCGAACCACCCAACCACAAAGGATAACGCAAAGGAACTTTCAAGTAGGAAGATATCAAGGAAATGGCCTAAAAAGGAGGAAAAAGAAAGAATAAGTACAATTCGATTTGTTTCCCATACAGCAAGCTAAACATGCTATTAGAAACCTCCTACCTGAATTGCAACCACATGCAAGAAACAATGAACAATTACAATTACTTCTGGCAAAAGCATTCACATATTATATTGATTTGAAAGTGAATTCCCAACGCAAACAAAGGCAAGAAGTCATCAATAACAGAACGATAGATTAAAGAAAATTCTTTATGCATAAAGAAAACATATTCCGCGCAAATACACCAATTGATGCTTTAGATTGAGCAAAGAGAAAGGAACACACATGAGCGACGTATCCCAGGGCAGTTGCAGACCTCTGAACCTCCTTCTTATCAGTGAAAAAGCTCATCTTCGCAAAAGGAAGCATAGTCAAATTCAAACCTAATATCGTCAAGGATCCTTGATTAACAGGTTTAGATCCAGTAGAATTTCCTGGTAAAACCAAATACAAATTAAAATTGAAAATAGAATCTCTCAGTAACAGTTAAAACATTGAGGAAGCACAGAAAATGAAGAGTAACTAAATACAGAAACATATCAACAGCTCAAGTAGCATAATTATCAGGACACATTGCCAGTCAAATAGAACCATGAATTTCATAAAGGGTCCATAACTACATATGTGATACTGATAGAGAAACATATTAGCATATTCTCATCCTTGTTTTAAGGCTTACTTTAGGCCATACTTTCATCCATGTTTTAAGGATGACATTTTTCCTTTAACAACCTATATACCCTTAATTGTATAGAAGAAATCAAGCAAGCATTTGTACAACTCTTTACTCTCTTCAATTCTCACTTCTCTTCACTCTCTTCAATTCTCACATGGTATCAGAGCCCTCAAGCCACCAAGCTTAAAAACCGATCCTCGTGTCTTCCTTATATCTCCCTCTTTTTTCCCTTTTTTTTCTCTTCTCTTTCCCTACAATGTCATCTCCAATCAACTCATCAGATTCATCAAACTCCTCAATCTCCGAAACACCGGTTGTTGTATCAACTGGTACCAACTCTTCCGTACAAACCAACAATCTAATCTCTATCAATACTGCATCCCAAATCCCATTCAAACTATCCGGATGTGGTAATTATGCCTCTTGGAGATCTCAATTCTCTAATTTACTGTTTGGTTATGATTTGCTAGGCTATGTCGATGGCACACATACCTGTCCTGCATCCACCATCAACATAACTGGAGGAACTGAGTCTGTTTCGAACCCAGATCACAAGAAGTGGCTGCGTCAGGATCGTTTAGTACTGCAAGCTATTTAGGCCTCCCTTGCAGGTACCATTGCACCACTTATCTCCACCTGCAAATGCTCTACTGAAGCGTGGAATAAGCTAGAAACAACTTTTGCCAATCGTTCGAATACTAGGATGTTTTCCCTTCTTTCCACACTCATGAGGATCTCTCAAGAAGGCACCACCATAGCCGAATACATGCAACACATCAAAACAATTGTTGACGACCTTGCCTTAATTGGGCACCCTCTGAGTGATGCTGAGATTGTCGTTCACACCCTCCATGGCCTCAGTAATGACTATAAAGAACTGAATGCAGCCATACGTACAAGAGAAACGGCTATGACATTCAAAGAGCTTCACGATAAGCTTCTAGATCACGAGACCTTTCTAAAACGAGAAGAAGGGAAGAAAGTGACAACAACAATCACTACCCAGTACAACCATCATCGCTCCAATAACAATAAAAACAGGTCAGGTTATGGAAATCATCAAAACAATAGAATGGGAAACAATAATTATGGCAACAGGTCATTCTCCGGCAATCCACAGACCAACTCTAGAAATCAAGGTTTTCATAACTCCTCCTACTCCCCCCTCAACAGCAATTTTTGCTATAATAAAGGGGGAAATTTTGCTCCAGCAAGGAACTCGCAACATCAACCATGGCGACCAAACAACAACCATGGACAACCAAAGCCAATATGCCAACTCTGTGACAAAATTGGGCACACATCAAAGGTTTGTCGATCTCGAGTAAGGGCAAACCACAATCCCAGCTGGCCTCAGGCGAATCACTCGACCACAGATCAACAATCCAACAGCAACAATTGGCTAGTTGACTCTGGTGCATCGCACCACATTACCTCTGACTTGCAAAACCTCTCTGTTCACTCAGATTACAATGGGAATGAAGACATAATGGTTGGCAACGGTAACGGTATTCCAATATCTCATATTGGTTCTACAAAACTCACATCTTCAAATATCTCATTTAATCTTAATAATGTGTTGTGTGCTCCCTACATCAAAAAGAATTTACTTTCAGTTTCGTAATTTTGCAAACAAAATGCCACATCTATTGAATTCTTTCCTGATTCTTTTATTGTGAAGGATTTGAGTACGGGGGCATCCTTGGTGCGAGGCCAGAATAAGGATGATTTCTATGAGTGGCCCTCTATGTCATCATCACCATCATGTGCATCTGTTCCAACAACATACACAGCCACCACAACAACTACCGCCGACCTATGGCACCGCCGTCTAGGCCATCCCTCCGAATCCATTCAAAAAAAATTAGTAACTACATTTTCTCTACCCGAATGGCTTAACAAGTGTGTCTTGTACTTCTCCGTTAGAAATTTTATATACCGACGTTTGGGGACCATCACCAATCATGTCTTATGACAATTTTCGGTACTATATAATTTTTGTGGATTACTTTACAAAATATACTTGGTTCTATCCTATCAAACACAAATCCGATGTTCCCCTCATATTTGACAAATTCAAGAAATTAGTCGAAAACTTTTTTCAATTGAAAATAAAAACAGTCTATTCCGATGGAGGTGGTGAATATCAAAGCTTGGCTCATCACCTATCTCACTTTGGTATTCAACACCTCACATCTCCTCCATATACTCCTCAATTAGTGGGCTCCGTTGAAAGAAAACATCGTCATCTAGTCGAAACTGGTCTCACTTTACTTCACCAAACCTCATTACCTTTACGGTTCTGGTCTGTATTATTCCAAATAGCCACCTATCTTATTAACCGTATGCCCACACCAATCCTTAAGTCCCACTCTCCATTCGAAAAACTATTTCACAAACAACCAAATTATCACAAACTAAAAGTATTTGGCTGTCTGTGCTACCCTTAGCTCCATCCCTATTCCACTCATAAGCTAGCTCCACGATCAAAACCATGCATATTTATTGGTTATTCACTCTCTCACAATTCTTATATCTGTCTTGATCCATCCACATCAAAAACCTTTATTACACGTCATATCATTTTTATTGAGTCTCAATTTCCCTTTCAAAAACTTTCCATACATGAACCACGAATTAACACAGAATCTCTACATCAATGGTGTCCCTCAAATCTCTCTAACCCTCTCACAAATCTCGAGTCAACATCTCATGAATCTGTCACTCACAATCAGACACCTTCATATCCTTCCCTATCTACATTAAATCACATACAATCAAGTTCTCCTCCACCAGCTGCCCCCACTAATACACACTCCTCAAATCATGGTGTTGATGAACAAGTGGATCCTTATGTCACGCTGCCTACCTCTGCCTTACACCAATCACACTCCCTGGACTTCTCTACAAATCAGGTAAGTCATGATTCCTCTCCTCATTCATCTCCCTCACAGACTGCTCCATCCAAATCGCCCACACCACCAAAAATAACTACCAGGTCCCAACATAATATCTTCAAGCCACGCAAAATACTTGACCTTCACACCACCACCTCCAAAACTGATGAACCTCCTGAACCCACAACATATCGCCAAGCCGAAAAATTCCCTCAATGGCGTAAAGCGATGAGTGATGAGTATGATGCCCTTCTTAAAAACTCCACATGGACTCTCGTACCCCATCACCACACACAAAACATCATTGGGTGCAAATGGGTATTTAAGATTAAGCGGAACCCCAACGGTACTGTTGCCCGCCATAAGGCTCGTTTGGTTGCCAAGGGATTCCATCAACATCCCGGAATTGATTACACGGATACTTTCAGTCCTGTTGTAAAACCTATAACAATTCGCTTTATTTTAAGTTTAGCAGTCTCCTATGGATGGGACTTGCACCAACTGGACGTTAACAATGCTTTTTTGCAGGGCATACTTTCTGACAATGTTTACATGCAGCAACCTCAAGGCTTCACTCATCCACAGTTTCCTACTTATGTCTGCAAGTTACGCAAGGCCATCTATGGTCTTCGCCAAGCTCTCCGTGCATGGTATCATGAATTACGTGGCTTCCTACTCCTTCACAAATTTGTGAACTCTAAATCAGATAGTTCTCTGTTTATCTTTCACCATGGACAGACCACACTCTACTTGCTTGTGTACGTTGATGACATCATCATTACAGGCAACAATTCCGTCTCCGTCCAGCAGTTCATAGATCAGTTGGCCAATCGATTCTCCTTGAAGGATCTCGGCCCCTTGTCATATTTTCTGGGTGTTGAGGCTCGCACAACTCCAACTGGTTTGTTCTTGTCACAGCGAAAGTATGTACTTGACATCCTGCACAAGACGAATATGGCTGATGCTAAAGAGGTTAGCACTCCTCTATCCACAACTGAGTCTCTAACACTCAACGACGGTACCCCTCACCATGACACTACTCAGTTTCGACAGATCTTGGGATCACTACAGTACCTGTCTTTAACACGGCCTGATATCTCATTTGCAGTCAATAGACTATCACAGTTCATACATTGTCCTACCTCACATCATTGGGCCACTGTCAAACGTCTACTGCAGTACCTCAAGGGAACTTTCGATCATGGAATCTTTCTTTACAAAGAATCACGTCCGCAACTCCATGCCTTCTCTGACTCTGATTGGACAGGAAACACTGACGATCGTACATCCACATCTGCATATGTTGTGTTTCTAGGTGCCTCACCAATCAGTTGGGCTTCCAAAAAGCAACGCACCGTTGCTCGCTTATCTACTGAAGCTGAGTACCGTGCCATAGCTTCGACTGCTGCTGAACTAAACTGGATAACTAATCTGCTCTAAGAACTACATGCTCCATCTACAGTTGTACCTACAATTTACTGCGATAATATTGGTGCCACATACTTATGTAAAAATCCGGTGTTCCACTCACGTATGAAGCACATTGCCATTGACTTTCACTTTGTTCGTGACCAAGTTGTTAATCATCGGTTACGTATTTCTCATGTTCATACTAATGATCAATTGGCGGACTCACTCACCAAAGCACTTCCTCGAAAATAATTCTTGCATCATCGGTTCAAGATTGGCATCCGAGATGGATGCTCCATCTTGCGGGGGCATGATAGAGAAACATATTAGCATATTCTCATCCTTGTTTTAAGGCTTACTTTAGGCCATATTTTAAGGATTACTTTAGGCCATGTTTTTATCATTGTTTTAAGGATCACTTTAGGCCATGTTTTCATCCATGTTTTAAGGATGACATTTTTCCTTTAACAACCTATATATACCTTTAATTGTATAGGAGAAATCAAGCAAGCATTTGTATAACTCTTTACTCTCTTCAATTCTCACTTCTCTTCACTCTCTTCAATTCTCACAGATACTACTAAAATACTAATGAAAACACTGGACAAACTATAGAAACTAATAAATATTTATTGAGCTGTTCAGAAGGCGCCAAAACCTAGTTAACTTGGAAAACCCGACTAAATCTCAGATGTCTTCACTCAGCATTGAGCAGCTGTAATGCAACTCCAATTTTCAACAAGTCAGGCCAGGATTCATCAAATCCAAAACCAAAGGGAAGTCACTAAAGAAATAATGGCAAGCATACCCAGGTTTTCTCATTTGGAGAGATTAATAAAATATGCTTCCACACAGAACTCTTTAAGACATAATATTAAGAGAACAGAACGTGAAGGCCAGGATAAGATGCATGCACATTGATAACAAATAATAATGTTGGCCAACTTTTTAAAAATAATTTAGAACATGAGAAGAAATTTTACTTCAAAAAGAAATATTAAACTCGAAAGAAGAATAGCAATCTCTGAAAATTCATAAATGTGGATTACCAGAGGCATTGAAAAATTATATATTGAAAGAGGAATTTACAGCAGAGAAAGAGTACAAAATAATTACCTATATCATCAGATTTCTTGTTCCCTGCAGTCCTATAGTTTGGGTTTTCATTGTAAAGTTCACAACTTGCTTCCACATTACCGAATCTACTACCACCAGGGAATGATTCAAGTTCTTGCTCTTGTGCAGGTCCAACCAAGATCTTTAGAGGATAAAGCAATGAGGTTTGTGATATCATATATTGCTGCCTCACTTATAGCCTCCTTCGCACATTTTTAAGATGAAGATAGCCTGTTTCTCCAGCCAGTAGCCTATTGGATTCCTGTTACAAAAGCAAGGTCAAATGTTCAAAAGACCAGGCATATTTTTAAAAGCCTCACTAAAGAGGTTACGAGTAATAAAGATAAAAGAGGGTGGGAATCTATTTAAAGAAATTGATAGCCTCTAATAGATGGCCGTATTGGTAATTGTAAATTTTATAATCAGACTAAAGCATCTTAGTCATTTAAAGCACAATCACGTTATTTACAAAAAGATAAAGTCGACAAAAGACCAAGGTCCAGTCATGAAATAGAGGTAAATAACAAAAAGGAAAAATTACTTATTAAAAAACAAAAAGGAATAGTTAACTAATGGTGAAAAAAAGAAGCATGAGGAAGTAGAAGTTGAAAATTACTTAAATTTTTACAAGTTATATTTCTTTACACTAGGACGTTAAATTATTTTTACTAGCACTGGAATCACTATAAGAAATTCATATTTTTCAATAGTTGGTTTTTCCGCGATTTATCACTGCAAATTTGGATGAAAACATTCTTTTTTTTTATACGGCTGTGATCTTGTCTTTTTTTTTTCCTATAGGATTAATAAAGCAAGGTGACGTGGATAAAATATATCGTCCGATAAGAAATCGACACGTGACCATTTACAGAAGTAATTAAGTCATTTCATTTGAAGAGAGGTGCATTTCCAAAGAAAATGAATCAATAAGCTTCTAATCACGTGAAGGTAAAAAAATAATTTCACTTCAGAGGTCCCACCACCTTTTCCATTAAGGCAAGATTCTCAACTTTATATAAATGATACATTATTCCAAATGTACATTCATTATACTTTTTCGCAAATATTTTCCTCCCCTTTTGTTGACTTAAACATTGAAGGGCTTTATTCGGAGCAAAACACTCTGAAAACTCAAGTGACCTAAAACTGACTTGGATTGGACCTCAAAAGACAATTAGGAATGACCTAGATAGACTTGATATATTACTAGCATCAACAAGTTGACGGTGTTTATAGAAACAACAAATCTTATTTGAACAATACCTCCTAAAAAGCCGGCAGCTACTCCTACTCAGAAGAATACCCATCTTCAACAAGCCTCCGAGGTTGATGGGCAAGGCCTTGTTTAGGAAGAAGAATCACGCTAGCAGTAAGTTCCATAACTACGATCAATTATAAATTTTATGAATGAAGTGATAGAGAATTTGAAGATTCTATATAAATCCATGAATGTTTCAGTAAATTTAAAATTAAACCATGAAAATATAGGATCACATCCTTATTAAGAGCCTATCCGATTTGGGATTTCTCTTCATTTGGTTTAATTGAGGAGGAAATATTAAAATATCTTTATAAATTCAAATTCTCAAAACAAAATAAAAAAATATAATGGTAATTCAATAAAATGAAAGATTTAGTTTTTTCACCCTCAAAAGTTTTTTGCCGAAATCAGGAACGGAAAAACACACTCTTGGTATCATTGAAAAACTCTTTCCGAGAGCTGCAAAATGAGACCCGAAAGCTCCCGCCTCCATTGAGCCGACCCTTCTCACGCGTCGCCGGCTTCTTTGACACGAATGGAAGGTTATTTTCTTTTAAATGTAATATTTTCAATGAGTATTACCAGACAGTGACACCACCAGCCAATCGAAAATGGCTTGAGCTAATTATTTCAAGCAACAACATATTCTTGATGCCAAGAACGCCTCCAGCTTGGTGCATAAAGGCACTAGTTTCATCCCCATTCTCCATTTTGAGCTACACAACCAGTTTGATTTGGTGATTCTCCATCTTGAACTGGTTTAGAAAAACTAGTGCAGCACAAGAAAGGGGAATAACATAGAAAATGAATGTTAAGCAATATGTATAAACAAAAGTTCCATCAACATCATAATCCAACTAGATGTGATGATGTTCATCTGGTGTTTGCTTTTTATTAATGCTTTTGTCATCATAGGTCATGAACACCATAACCTCATAATCCAACTTGTTTTTGTTACACTATGCCGTCAGTTCAGCTGAAAAAGAAATGTCAAAGGTTGGTAGTGCTCGAGACAAGAACAAGGCCGGTTCCATGGATCAATCAAAGGATCTTAGTTCATCTATCTTAATGGCTGCGGCTGTCGCTTTCATAATATTAAAACAACTTACGAATAAAATAAAGCCAACACATAAACATTGTAAATTCGTATTAACCAACTCTCAATAAGAGAAGTGATTTATCACAAGTGTCTATATCAACTCTCTCAACATATCACAATCGTCATGATAGTCAGGTACGAAACCCTCATGCTTAATATGGGAAGCGAGCTCGAAAATCTTCTCATCAGCTTCGAAGCCTAAGCAATTTCTGACATCTAAACTTCAATATTATCTCTAAGCTTTCCCCATCAATGGCTGCCCCAACCAGAAACAACTTCTTAATCTTTGGAAAGAAGGTGACAATGGCCAATGCCTCATCTTTCCAAATTTTGAAATTGTCGACCCATAAACCCATTAAGCACTTGCAGTAAAGGCTTATAGGGGGTTTCAAGAACTCTCAAATCGGAACACCTGCAAAAAAATGATTCTCCTTGATGTCAATTCTCTACGCTTCTCGCTTGTTTGAAAGGAAAAAAAGAAAAATCTACACATTATATACAATCCAGTAGTGCACGAGGATGCTTTCAACTTGATCTATTGTTCATTATATATTGGTTCAAAAATTGTAGTTATAGACATCTTAGGCACATGATAGTATGCTACTCGAATTTTGCAGCAGTGCAGTGCAGTGTCAAGAATGTGTTAATATAAATTCAGCGAAATTATGTGAAAAATTAGAAGCTTAAAAATCGCAATACATGGAAAAAAATGAACAAGTTTTTTTACTTGATTGATTTTAACATGGGACTTCAGAAAACTTACTTATCTGCAACATAGTTCAAGCCCCTTCTATACAGTACCAAGGGAGAATAACCATACTGGCTGTTGATGCCAAATATGTGCGTTGCTGAGCTGGGGTCAGACTGCGGAGGTACCTGCACAGGAAGAGAGAGGCTATGGGGTCGACGGAGGGGGTGCCTCCGAGGATGCTCTGATGCTTAAGTTAGGATAAACTCAGGTGTATATATGAGAAGCTGAAAAAGAATCCTCTTTTTGAATGCTTACCAAGTCCTTTTTATAGAGTTTCGGAGGCGGTAGTGGGCCTAGGACGGTCGAGATACGATACCCCAACTGGGTTGGGTAATGATGCCTATGAGGCCCAGCTAGGTGGCTGGGAGCCGTTCACTAGGGCTTTTGCCTTGCTGGCTTGATCAGAAGCCGTCTATGCGTTAAGATGGTTTTTAAGACCTGACATCCCAACTTGGTTGGGTAATGATGGTCTGGAGGGCGGTGGTGATGTGGAGGCCTAGCTGGAGGCAATGATGCCCTGAAGGGCGGTCATGACCGGGAGGTAATAATGGCCTGGAGGGCAGTGGTGACGTGGAGGCCTAGCTAGAGGCCATGATGCCCTGAAGGGCGGTCATGTTCTGGAGGCTCAACTGTCCGAGCCTGGGTCATCCGCGTGTCTCCTTGCGGCCTGGGGTCACGATGATCCACGTGTCGTGTTCTAATTGGAAATGTGTATTTTGACAGTATCAGAAGCCCCCCACTTCCTTAAGTGCAGCACTGTGGTTAAAGAAGTAGCATAACTGGGTTGACGTTTGTTCCTCTGTGGAGACATGACGTCGGGGTCGAAGATGTGCTCTAAGGCAAAAGAGAAGGGGTCGAGGACTTGTGGAGTGACTCATCTCCTCGGCCAAGAACAGTATGGGTCCGAGGACAAGTGGAGCAATCCATCTCCTCGGTCAAGAATACCAGGGGTCCGATTACAAGTGGAGCAATCCATCTCCTCGGACTGTGAAGATAATGGGCCGAGAACTTGTGGAGCAATTCATCTCCTTGGCCAAGAACACCCTGAGTCCGAGGACAAGTGGAGCAATCCATCTCCTCGGATTATGAAGAGAATGGGCCGAGGACTTGTGGAGCAATCCATCTCCTCGGCCAAGAATACCAGGGGTCCGAGGACAAGTGGAGCAATCCATCTCCTCGGACTATGAAGATAATGGGCCGAGAACTTATGGAGCAATCCATCTCCTCGGCCAAGAACACCTTGAGTCCGAGGACAAGTGGAGCAATCCATCTCCTCGGACTGTGAAGAGAATGGGCTGAGGACTTGTAGAGCAATCTATCTCTTCGGACTTTGAAGATAATGGGCCGAGGACTTGTGGAGCAATCCATCTCCTCGGCCAAGAATACCAGGGGTCCGAGGACTAGTGGAGCAATCCATCTCCTCGGACCTTGAAGGTAATGGGCCGAGGACTTGTGGAGCAATCCATCTCCTCGGCCAAGAATACTAGGGATTCGAGGACTAGTGGAGCAATCCATCTCCTCGGACCCTGAAGATAATGGGCCAAGGACTTATGGAGCAATCCATCTCCTCGGCCAAGAATACCAGGGGTCCGAGGACAAGTGGAGCAATCCATCCCCTCGGACCTTGAAGATAATGGGTCGAGGACTTGTGGAGCAATCCATCTCCTCGGCCAAGAACACCCTGAGTCCGAGGACAAGTGGAGCGATCCATCTCCTCGGACTGTGAAGAGAATGGGCCGAGGACTTGTGGAGCAATCCATCTCCTCGGCCAAGAACACCCTGAGTCCGAGGACAAGTAGAGCAATCCATCTCCTCGGACTGTGAAGAGAATGAGCCAAGGACTAGTGGAGCAATCCATCTCCTCGGACTATGAAGAGATTGGGCCGAGGACTTGTGGAGCAATCCATCTCCTCAGACCTTGAAGATAATGGGCCGAGAACTTGTTGAGCAATCCATCTCCTCGGCCAAGAACACCCTGAGTTCAAGGACAAGTGGAGCAATCCATCTCCTCGGAATGTGAAGAGAATGGGCCGAGGACTTGTGGAGCAATCCATCTCCTCGGCCAAGAACACCCTGAGTCCGAGGACAAGTGGAGCAATCCATCTCCTCGGACTGTGAAGAGAATGGGCCGAAGACTTGTGGAGCAATCCATCTCCTTGGACTTTGAAGATAATGGGCCGAGGACTTGTGGAGCAATCCATCTCCTCAGACCTTGAAGATAATGGGCCGAGGACTTGTTGAGCAATCCATCTCCTCGGACTTTGAAGATAATGGGCCGAAGACTTGTGGAGCAATCCATCTCCTCGCCCAAGAACACCCTGAGTCCGAGGACAAGTGGAGCAATCCATCTCCTCGGACTGTGAAGAGAATGGGTCGAGGACTTGTGGAGCAATCCATCTCCTCGGCCAAGAACACCCTGAGTCCGAGGACAAGTGGATCAATCCATCTCCTCGGACTATAAAGAGAATGGGTCGAGGACTTGTGGAGCTACGAAAAAGTGTTTCTTGTCTAAGACGGTGGCTGGAGTAACACGTGGCCTTGCCTGCGTAACTGACGAGTCATGTTACCTTGGAATTTTAAACAGCCGTTTTAGGGAAAACGGCGGCCACCTCGTGGGACGTAACGCCCCTTGGGAAAGTGTGTCGATCGCTTTGGGACTCTAAAGAGTACCCTTGGTTTCTGCATTTGCATTAAATGGTCCTCGTTGGCCATGACCCTTTCCCTATATAAAGGGCTTTGGTTTCCCCTTCTTTCTTACTCATTTCACAATCCTCTTTTGTTTTCAGAGAGCAGTTTCTGTGAGAGCTCTCGGCCTCGTCCCTATTGTGTTTGAGAGTACTCGTCCTCGTCTCTTCAAAAATAATTTTCCTTCATCGTGAGTCTGTCGTGTCTCAACACTGCGGGGAGTTTTTGGTGCTGGGGTTTTTTGGGTGATCGCGGTGTTTGCGAGATCTTGGAGATGAGCGCTCTTGGACAAATACCGAGCATTTTGGAGGAATTCAGGAGGAGTTCAAATCCGAATCCTTCGGAATTTGGTGAGTTCGTGTCTCTTTAATATTTAAATCATGTCTTCTTCGTTTGATACATACCGCGATAGGCCTAGTAGCAGTAACGGTAGGAGTAGTGTAGATGATATGAGCGGCAGCAGCTCCGAAGAAGTAGAGGTGTCCTCGTCTTCTTTTGAGGAGAATGCCCCCGTAACGGGCATGCCAAGGGCAGACCCCATGACACTAGTGCCCTACGTTCCTTTGGAGGTGAGGAGGGAGTATGAAGAAGACTCTTCGTCCGGTGATGACACACTTAGGGCATTGACTGATATTAGGGAGACCTCGGCTGGAGAGGAGAGAGAGGAGTGGAACTATACAGCCAACGAGATCCTTAGTCAACTGAGGGAGGAGGATTTGGAGGTGATTAGGAAGATGTACCGCATTCCGAACGAGTATGGTCTTCGGCTGGCCAAGGTGGGAGAAAGGGCCTGTGATGTCCTCCCTGAACGAGACCCGTTCAAGCTTTGCGTGTACGAGCATCACATGCAGGCCGGACTCCGGTTTCCCCTTCACCCTTACTTTTGTACTATTCTTAAGTACTTTGATATAGCCCTGTGTCAGCTGGTGCCTAATTCGGTACGGTTGATCATGGCCTTTATCTGTGTTTGTTTAGAAGTGGGCCGACCAATGACGATGGATATTTTTAAGGCCCACTTCTTGATCAGCCGGCATGGTCAGACAGGGTGGGTGGTCTTCAGTACTAGGCCGAGGAGGAGGTTGCTGAAGAAGACCCCTTCCTCGATCAAAAGGTCGAAGAAGATTTTCTTTTTCATCCGATCTGCCGAGGACTTCAGCTTACCTCGTGTGTGGAGTATGGACCGAACCGGGAAATGCAAAAAGGTGGGCCTTCTTCCGTATGATCAAGAAATGGTGAACGCCATGGTGGCCTCGCCTTTGGACATCGGGGTCCTATATGATAATGAAGAACTGGCCCGGTGAGGTCTTTGTTCTTCGTGCCCCGAGCCTTCTCTTGAGAGCGGTAAAGGCTTTGGTTTACCTTTTACTTTCTTTATTTTTATTTGCATCGTAATCCTGCGATTTGTACTTACGCTATTTCCTTCCTTTGTTTATGTGTTTTGATCAGAGATAGAGGCGGCTGCCTGTGCCTGGGAGCATGCCAAGAAGTTGGCTTTGGAGCAGAGGAGGTCCGCTCGATCCGAGAAACAAACGGCCTCCACTTCGCGGCCTAAGAAGAGGCCCCGAGCTCCATCTCTGACTCTGATCGACTTGGAAACTCCTCCAAGGCCACCGACCCAGTCAGAGACACCTCCGGTCTGCAGTGCTCCGATATCGATCCCTGTAACTACGGGGACTTCCACTATCCCGAGCCCTAGCCAAGGGGCGGCTACTGAGGCTCGATCTTCATGCCCAACTGGGCCATCATGACAGATGACTCTGTCTTCGCACATCTTCCAGTGGCGAGGGAACATTTGTTTAAGGGTACCCCTCATCGCGACATTGTTAAGTTGGGTCGAAAGACCACGAACTCTCTCTGTGCGGCGACCGAGGCTTTGGCTTCTCAGGTTAGATTTTGTTTTTACTTTGCTTTACGTTTTGTCTTCACCGAATTTTGTTTCACGCATGACTTCTAGTCTCAGATGGGTGTTCTGGTGGGCGCGGCCACATATCACTGCATGGAGACAACGGAGCTCCTAGGGCGTACCCAGCGCTAGCTGGAGGAGAGGACAGAGGTCGTTTGCCGGCTGCAGGCCTCGTTGGAGTCTGCTGTCCTGGCTAAAGCCGAAGCCGAAGCCGAAGCTGAAGCCATTGCTCGGGCAGCTGCAGAGGAGGTCGAGGCTCACCTTAGTGCCGCTGCAGAGGAGGCCGAGGCCCGTACTCGGGCGGCCGTGGAGGAAGCCTTAGCGTCTTTCCAGAGTTCGAAGGTCTATCGCCTGGCTGTCGTTTCCGAGGGTGGCCAGCAGTACCTTACGGGGTTCATGGAGGCCAAGGGGAAGGCTGAGGCCATGTACCCGGAGCTCGATTTCTCCATGTTGGACCTGCTGGGGCCCGAGGATGAGGAGCTGCTGGCTTCAGACGAGGAGCATACTGATGGACAGGACCATGATGGGTGATCAGGCACGGGGTCTCCTGCCCTTGGAGATCATTAGGGCTCAGGTTGAGGGTAATCTGTCGTAGCCTTTTTTTTTTGTTTTGGCCCGATCAGTGTTTTGTTTTGTATTTTGAGGCTGTTGGTGCCCTACTTTGCCTTGTTTCAGGATTTTTGTTTTAGTCGGCAGAAAGACAGATGTAAGTAAAGTCCTTTATTTATAAAACAAGACTGTTCACATATGCGCAACACTTTTTATTGATAAAAACGTCGAAGATGTTCCACATTCCAAGTACGAGGAATGGCCTTTCCGTTCAATTCTTCGAGTTTGAAAGTGCCAAGACGATATACTTTTTTGATTCGATATGGCCCTTCCCAGTTAAGGACTAGTTTGCCTAATTCTCGGGGCCTAGATACTTCGTTCTTTCGTAAGACGAGATCATAGAGACAGAAATACCTTACTTTTACTCTTGAATTGAAGTACCTGGTAGCTCGCTGTTGATAAACGGCAAGTCGGATTTGGGCTTTATCCCGGGCTTCATCGAGAAGATCGGCGTTCATGCGAAGGGCTTCCTCATTGCTTCGTTCCTCGAAGTTCTGTACTCGCAAGGAAGGTACTCCTATTTCCAAGGGGATTACTGCCTCGGATCCATAAGTCATGAAGAAGGGGGTTTCCCCAGTAGGTGCTCGAGTTGTGGTTCGATATGCCCAAAGTATGTTGGGTAAATGGTCTATCCCCTGCTTATCTGCTTCATCTATTCACCTTTTAATGCCTTGCAGGATCGTTCGGTTAGTAACTTCGGCTTGTCCATTTGCTTGTGGGTATCCAACCGAGGAGAAATGATGGTCAATGTGTAATTCATTGCAAAATGTTTTGAACCGAACACTGTCAAACTGTTTTCCGTTGTCTGTCACTAACACTTGAGGTACTCCAAACCGACATACGATTGACTTCCACACGAAGACTCGGGCTTAAAAGTCGGTGATGCTGGCTAAGGGCTCAGCTTCCACCCATTTTGTAAAATAATCTATTGCAACTATAAGGTACTTTCGCTGGCCGGTTGCTCCGGGAAAAGGTCCGAGAAGGTCCATTCCCCACATAGCGAAAGGAAGTGGACTGACTATTGGTGTCAAAAGGTTTGCTGGTCGATGTGGCACAGTGGCATACCGTTGACAGCTTTGACATTTGGTCACCAGCTCCATGGCTGCTTCCCTCATCTTTGGCCAATAGTATCCTTGGCGAAGGATCTTGAATGCCAAGGCACGTCCCTCGAGGTGATTTCCATATATACCTTCGTGGACTTCTCGGAGGGCGTAATTAGCTTCGGTTGGGTTAAGACATTTCAAGTAGGGCATTATCAGCCCTCGCTTATACAGGTGATCATCCAGAATTGCGTAACGGTCGGCTCGAGACATAATCTTTCAGGCTTCGCCTTTGTTATCGGGAAGAAGACCGTCACGCAGATATTCCAGGATAGGACTTATCCATGTTCTCTCACCAACCACGGGTAAGACCATTATTTCATAGATACTAGGTACGGCTAGGGTTTCGAGGTAGACTGCTCGCCTTGACTCGAGCTGGCAAGATGAAGCAAGCCGGGCTAATGAGTCGGCCTTCGTATTTTTCGCCCGCGGAATCTAGTTCAGAAAAAATACTTCAAACTGCCTAGCTAATATCTTTGCTGCTGCTAGGTAGCGAGCGATTTTTTCTCCCCGGGCTTCGAATTCGCCGTTCACCTGGTTCACCACTAGTTGGGAATCGCTATATACATGCAAATTCTGTATAGAAATTACCTTGGCTAATTTCATGCCCGCGAGTAGAGCTGCATACTTGGCTTCGTTGTTGGACGCCGGAAACTTAAACCTCAAGGCGTACTCAATGGTGAAGTTGTCAGGACCGCTCAGAATGAGCCGGCTCAACTTCCAGAGTCAGTGGAGGATCCGTCAACATGAAGGGTCCAACGTAAAAACGGGCTCGATTGATTAACATCCTGCGGAGATTCTTCTTCCGTTAATGGTAAAGTAGTTTCCATGACAAAATCAGCTAGGGCTTGCGCTTTAATAGCTGTCTGAGGCAGATAGCGGATGTCGAACTCGCCCAACTCTATTAACCATTTAACCATTCTACCGGAAACATCTGGCTTGTGGAGTATTTGTCGAAGAGGCTGGTTGGTGAGGATTGTGATGGTATGGGCTTGAAAATAGGGTCGAAGCTTCCGGGCCGAAATCAACAGAGCATACACCATCTTTTCCGCAGGAAGATATCTTGTTTCAGCATCGTGAAGTACCTTGCTGACATAATACACCAGCTTCTGTGTGCCTTCTTCTTCCCGTATTAAGACGGAGGCCACTACTTCGGGTCCGGCCGAAAGATACAAGAAAATTTCTTCGCCGACTGCTGGTTTGGTAAGTACGGAAAGTGTCCCCAAATATACTTTCAGTGCCCTGAATGCTTCTTGACAAGCTTCGTTCTACACAAAGTTCCTGGTCCGACGAATGGCCTTAAAAAATGGGAGGCACTTCTCGGCAGATTTTGACATAAATCGGCTGAGGGCCGCTATTCTTCCAGTAAGTCACTGGACTTCCCTCACAGTCCGAGGTGGACTCATGTTAAGAATAACATCGATCTTCTCTGGATTGGTTTTTATACCTCTGTGGGTGACTAGAAAGGCGAGGAATTTCCCCCCAGTGACTCCAAAGGCACATTTTGTGGGATTCAACTTCATGCGATGATGGCGGATGATATCAAAAGCTTCTTGGAGATCGACCTCATGGTCTTGTGCTTCGACGCTTTTGACCAGCATGTCATCTACATATACTTCCATATTCTGACCAATCTGCTCTTTGAATATCTTGTTTACTAACCTCTGGTAAGTGGCCCCAGCATTTTTCAAACCGAATGGCATGACCTTATAACAATAGAGGCCTTGTTCTATGATAAACGTCGTTTTCTCTTGGTCAGGCGGGTGCATGAGGATCTGGTTATACCCGGAGTAGGAATCCATGAATGTTCACAGCTCTTGGCCGGATGTTGCGTCAACGAGTTGGTCAATTCTGGGCAAAGGAAAACTGTCTTTTGGACAGGCTTTATTTAGATCTGAAAAGTCTATACAGATTCACCACTTGCCGTTTGCCTTTTTAACCATTACAACATTGGATACCCAGTCTGGATAGCTCACCTCTCGGATGAAATTAGCCGAAAGTAATTTGTCAATTTTTGTTCGGACAACTGCCTGTCGCTCAGGAGCGAATGACCTTTTCTTCTGAATGACTGGTTTATGGGTCGGATCCACACTCAAGCGATGTACGATGACATCCGGGCTGATCCCTGGCATATCTGCAGCGGTCCAGACGAATAGGTCTTGATTTGCCCGTAGAAGGGCTAACAGAGATTCCTGAAATATGTTGGACAGGTTTGAACCAATTTAAACAGTTCTGGTTCTATCTTCGCCGAGGGGGATCGTGAGTACATCTTCTCTGGGCCTACCTCATAGGTTGCTTGCTTCATCTCTAAGGTCATCCAGTTCAAGTGGTAGGGCTTCCGTCTTCTTACCCTTTATTGCACTGAGATAACAGGATCTGGCGATTCGTTGATCTCCTTTGATTTCGCCTACTCCGTCTTCCGTGGGGAATTTGATTTTAAGATGATGGGTAGAGACAACCGCTCGGAGTTTATTCAGTGTAGGTCGTCCAAGTATCATATTGTAGGAGGAGGGTTGTCGAACAATTAATAAAGTGGAGCGTACGGTCGTTGTTTGGGGTGTCGTCCCCGCAGTTACCGGGAGAGTTATGCTGTCTTCTGTAAAGACCGATCCCCCTGAGAAGCCATAGAGTGGGGTAGAGACCAGCTCTAGATGTGTATCGCCCAGTTGCATTTGTTGAAAGGCATCATAAAAGAGGATGTCGGCTGAGCTCCCGTTGTCGACCAGGACTCGTCTTATCTCATGATTGGCCACGAGGAGTGAAATTACAACAGCATCGTCGTGTGGAATCTATACTCCTTCTAAGTCTTCGTCCGAAGTGCTGGAGATGATCCAGGGGATCAGTGGATCCATCGTAAGGTTTGATTTGTGGCATCTGAAAATTTGGTGGGAGGCGGGCGTCAAGGACTTCTTGTGTGAAAGGTGGGCTCTGCACATCGAGATCATCGCTAATACTGTGGCCGCGTTCTTTAAATGCCTCATTGATTCGTCCTTCTATGTCCTCGATCCGTTTGCCAAACCCTTCGCTGTTCTTAGACATGGGACTTTCTCCGAACTTGGCTGGGGGAGGTGAGTGGGTCACCAAACAATCATCTGCCGGGGGGCGGCGGTCGGTGGAACCGTTGTGACCTGGTTCCTACGACGGGAGTGGTACAGTAGGCTGAGGTCTCCTGCGAACTTCCGCAGCCAAATCGGCTACTAGGTGTGCGAGCTCTGTGAATTGCGCCTGGAGCGTGCCGTCATTCGGGTGAGCCTCGGGTTCGGCTGAGGAACTCGCTCCCTACCGTTGTCCCGACCATAGTATGCGAGTGCCTAGATCCTTGGCGGGTGTTTTTGGGGGCATGATAACAGATGAGTTCTTTCGACTTCTTCACTGTTACTGTCAGCGAGAGATGTGGTTTCCCACGGACGGCGCCAATCTGTTGATGCCAAATATGTGCGTTGCTGAGCTGGGATCAGACTGTGGAAGTACCTGCACAGGGAAAGAGAGAGGCTTTGGGGTCGACGGAGGGGGTGCCTCCGAGGATGCTCTGATGCTTAAGTTAGGATAAACTCAGGTGTATATATGAGAAGCTGAAAAAGAATCCTCTTTTTGAATGCTTACCAAGTCCTTTTTATAGAGTTTCGAAGGCGGTAGTGGGCCTAGGGCGACCGCGATACGATACCCCAACTGGGTTGGGTAATGATGCCTATGAGGCCCAGCTAGGTGGCTAGGAGCCGTTCACTAGGGCTTTTGCCTTCTGGCTTGATCAGAAGCCGTCTATGCGTTAAGACGGTTTTTACGACCTGACATCCCAACTTAGTTGGGTAATGATGGTCTGGAGGGCGGTGGTGACGTGGAGGCTTAGCAGGAGGCAATGATGCCCTGAAGAGCGGTTATGACCTGTAGGTAATAATGGCCTGGAGGGCGATGGTGACGTGGAGGCCCAGCTGGAGACCATGATGCCCTGAAGGGCGGTCATGTCCTGGAGGCCCAACTGTCCGAGCCTGGGTCATCCGCGTGTCTCCTTGCGGCCTGGGGTCACGATAATCCACGTGTCGTCTTCTTATTGGAAAGGTGTATTTTGGTAGTATCACTGGCTAACATTTCTACAGCTACGATCAACTATGAACTTCATGAATGAAGTGTCAGAGAAGTACTTGATTCCATATACATCCATGAATCTAGCCTTGCAGGAGTCATGAGAGTATAATACAAGCGAAAAGGATTAAGGCCGGCTTTATGCCATGTTTTGCATACAAATGGGACATCCAATAGAAGGGACTCCATGCCCACTCTTCCAAGCACATTAACCAAACAGTCGGTTTGCAAATCCTCCCACTTTCTTTCTTCCATGTCTTTATTCTTCAACATAGAAAAACATCAATAAGATGACTAAAAAAGAACAAAAAAATAAAGAATAATACTTTATGTATCGTGAAATACAATGAGAAAAGTAGCATAGCTGATGCATGCAAAGGCATATGGTGGAAAATGTAATAAGAGATTTGTGTCAAAGGAGTACAAATACGGACTGTACCTTTAACACAATAAAAAATAGTGAGGCCTAACTTTTGGAAAAAGTGGGATACTTACGTAGCCGAATCCGAGCAATATAGTATTAAATTAATATAAAAACCCAACACAGGTACTGTAAAAAAAAAAGCAGAAGAAAAAAGAAGTCCAACTTATTGTTGATAGATAGAACATTATCCATGTTGCATCAATTCCCAACAGAAACAAATATTTTTGGGAATTTATTTTTAAAAGTTATTTTCTACTTAGAGATTCATTTGCTTTGAATAATCGCGTTGGTTAATTTTTTATAAAAAAAATATCAATATTCTATATATTTTTTTTATTGTTAGAATCTCGAATAAAGAAAGTAAAGAAAGAAGAATAAAAAAATGAAAATGAAATATTTTTTATTGAAAAAAACATAAAATTAAAAAGATTTAAGCAATATAATAAATTGTTTCATTTATCTAAAGTGATATTACTGATTTAGCATATTAATGACCATTAAATTTAATAGGATGATTAAGATGTATGTAAATTGTTCATTTAAAATTGAACCAAACTTAATTTAAGTCCACCCCTGCTTTTTTACTAATGGATTAATATTCATTATCTCTTCTATTAGCCTCATTTGGTTTGCAATAGCATCTCTAAGTTTTCCCTATCAATGAAAGCCACCCTAGTCAAAGCCAACTCCTTGATCTTTGGAAATACAGTGAGAATAGCCAATGCCTCATCTTCCCTAATTATAGCATCGTAAATGGGTAAACTTACGAAGTTCTTGCAGTTAAGGCTTAATTCGATAAGGATTTCCTTCAAATTACAGTAAGCTTCAATACATAACCCGTTCAAATTCTTCAACTTTGGTGTATATCACCTTTTGAATCAATCTGTCAGAAAAGACAGATGGTTCTCAATTCAGAACACTTACAAATAACAATTCTCCGTCTTGTTTGCTTATTCTAATAAAAGTAGTAATAATAGTAGTTTTTTATGTTGATAGTTTGGAAAAAGTAGTTTTTTATTTTATAATTGTTTATCTTGATAAGAATATAATAGCAGTTAAAGAAAATAATTTTGTGAACTCGAGCTTACAAAATCAATACCCTGTGCATAAAATCATAGCATAAATTCTCTCTAAAATAAAATCAAAATCACATCAAACCCAGATTTAATATATTATCTATACTCCAAGTAAAATGAATTCGGTTTGAAATGAAATTAGCCATTTTTGAACAAGAATCAAACGGGAGAAAAATGAATCTGTAAAGAACTGAGACAAAATTAAATAGATCATTCTATCAAACCAGACGGTTTTTCTTTTTTTGAAGTGTATTATAGTCATGGCCAGTTTTGTAATGGCCAACGTGCTTAACATTTTATTCTTCTAAAGCAAAACAAAGGCATTCTAAGTAATTTGAGTAGTCTTTGTCAATACACAAGACGAGTGGATGCATTATCGAACAAAATAGATCTACATTGAAGACAGGCACAGAAATAGATAAACCATAGCAACACTCAGTTAACCGACTCTTAATTAGAGTAGTAGCCATTAAAACCAATGTTGTCGTGATCAATTTCCCCGTCATCATAAAGTCTAGAACCGGCATGCGTAAATGTCTCAATATGGGAAGCGTGCTCCAAAATTTTCTCATCAGCTTCGAAGCCTATGCAATTTCTGACATCTAAAAGAACAAGCTCCTTGCAGCCCTGCAATATCGTCTCTAAGCTTTCTCTATCCATGCGTACCCAGAACAGAAGCAAGTACTTAATCTTTGGAAATAAGGTGACAATGGCCAATGCCTCGTCTTGCCCAATACGAGCATTAATAACATGTAAATCCACAAAGTTTTTGCAGTTAAGACTGATTTGAACAAGGATTTTCTTCAAATTAATAGAACATCCCAAACATAACCCCTTCAAGTTCTTCAACTTTGGTAACAGTTGTTGAATAATCAGTGGTTCATTGTAGTAGCAGATGTCAAAGGGAATGCCAAGAGTTCTCAAGTCAAGACACCTGCAAACAACAATTAAATTCTCCCTTGATGTTAATTCTACAATTGTTTGCAACAAATGACAATGAACTTTATGAATGATAAAATATGAAGCAGAAGTAAGTTTTTTTACTAAATCTTTTGTAACGTGGGACTTCAGAGAATACTTACTCGTTTGCAACATACTTCAATGCCTCTAATGTACAGTTGCCAGGGAGAATAACCGCACCAGCATTTTTACAGCTACGATCAACTATGAACTTTATGAATGAAGTGGCGGAGATTTTATTGATTTGATATTCTTCTATAAATCTTTGCATGAAGGAGTCATAATACCATGGATTAAATTTTTTTGTAAGATAAGAAAAGTCATAGAACCATGAATCACTAGGAAAAACAAGATTTCTCCAACACAGAGGATCAAGGCTCGCTGTGTGCCACAACTTGCATACAAATGGAACATCCAACAGCAGAGACTCAATGCCCACTCTTCCAAGCACATTCACCAAACAATCCATATCCAAGTCTTCCCACTTTCTTTCTTCCATCACTTGATACGTTAAATTAAATCAACAAGATAATTAGAAGAGAAAAAAAAAGGCTAAACCTTATGTTTTATGCATTATGAGAAAAGTAGCAAGGCAGACACAAAGAATACCTAAACGAATTAGATAGATAGAAACTGCATACCTTGTTTAGGATCCATATTGTTATGCACAACGGAATCCTCAATAGGTACCAAGATCAGATCCTCCAATTAAGTCACAGGTACTTCCCTTCTTAACTCTCCTTTATCGCCTTTTCTACAGAGAAGTTGTGCAGAGCAGTTTCTGTGTATACAAGAAAAGTTTAGGAAAAGAAGGGACATAGCTTTTTACTTTAAATAGCTATCCAAATGGCTCACTCATCACACCATCTTTAGACATATAGAGTACCAGACCCACTGATAACACATTACTCTGTTTAGCCCAGTGTCTGTCTCACCAATTACTTTGTTCGTTTGTAATAAAACCCAAAAGACCAAACACATGGAATAATTCTAACAACCAAACCAAACCAAACCAAACCGATGATAAAAAGAGAACAGGAAGCACTGATCAAAGGTTTTACACAGTAAAAAACAAAAAAAGAATAATAATTATAGTAGTAAACATATTAAAAGCAATATGATTAAGAATCTTTTAAACTGATTTCAAATATTAAGACAAAACATGCAGATGTTTATTGACTGCAACGACTGATGAGTATTAACTTTAAATGAATTGGAATCTACCATCTAATTAGTATCCATTTGAGTAATCAACGTATTCTTGGACTTTGGCATAGAATTTCTAGTTTCATCAATAACTTGCAATAAAAAAAAACAACAATATTGCATCACTTCCCAACAGAAACATATACGAAATTTCAGTTCAAAAAGAAAACCCAAAGATATATGACTCAGATCATGCTTAAAGAAGTTTAACCCAAAATGTAAGGTGCTACTTACGTAATTAAATAACCAGTTCCTGCTTAAAAGTTGAACTATGAACGAGAGATGCTACCTATATAAAAGCTAAAATGGCCAAGAGACTTACATTTGAAGACAAAATATCAGAAAAAGAGAGAGAAGATAAGAAATACCCTGAAATGCAGATGACAGAAATACCAGCAAGTCCAAATCATTGGGGTTGAAGTAACGGACGGTGATGATCTTCTGTCTTTTTTTCTTTTCTCTTTTTTTGGATATTTTGATCTTCTGTGTCTTTAAAAGATTGGAGACCCGTCTCATCGACGTTCTAAACTTATCAATTAAAAAAAAATTATTTTGTAATTATTAACAAATTTTTCCCATTTTAAGATGAATCTCACGAAATTTTCATGGATAAAATATCTTTCCCTTTTTAGAAAAAACAAAATCGTACGGCTTTGGGGGGTGGGAGAGATGTGAAAAGTCCAAAACCTTGGCCCGATCCATTCATCAATGTTCAAATTAAAGGTTAGGGGAAAAAAAGACTCTTCACAATTATTTAGTGCTGACCCCACCGTTTGGGTTAGCAATGATTTTGATTTGTTGTTTATTAAATGGTTTTTAAAATGATTTTTTTAATATAAATTTAATATTTTAAAAAAATTTATTTTTTTTATAAATATTTTTTTCAAAACGTTTTATTTAGATTTTGTTTATAAAAAAAAAATCATTTTATAAATTCTTCCAAACAGTAATATCTGTTTGGTCAAAATATAAATTTTATTAGCTTTTAACATACAAAGTTTGAAATTTATGGTAAAAACGATGTCTAATTAGAAGTATACTATTTATTTTATTTGGTTTTTTAAAGTGCTTTAAAATCTTGGAATTAAAAAAAAATAGCAATTGAAACTCCTAATGGACAAACACATTGGCATAATTTTTTAAAAGAATTGAGAATTTTCTCTTTACCAATGTAAATATGATTTTCTTTTTATTTTCTTGACACCACGTATGCATAGATGATACACATGATTTCCTTCTGATGTATTACAAGAATGAATGAGAGTGAGTAATATTTATGCTCGCCAGTGCCAACTGTTCCAACAATTGCTGGTACCCTATGCCTTCCGCTCTCAATTTCTGCAATTGGGCGTTAGAACCTCTTTTTTCTGTACTTAGGAAGCTAAGGGCATGTTTGTTTCAAGTCTTTTAAAATTATTTTCAGTTTTTTTCAAAAACTCAATACATATTTGAAAATCAGTTTTCAAAAGTTGTTTTCAAAAACAATTTTCAAAAAATCAGTTTTTAAAAACTGTTTTTAGAAAACTCCAAATTTGTGTTTTCATGATATAATTTTTGAAAAATAACCTTAAAATCAGTGTTAACTTTTCTATTTCATTCTTCATCCATGGTATATAAAAAATATTAAAATTTTTAAAATAAAATAATATTAATAATTATTTTGAATTATTTAATAAATATGAAAAATAAAATTAATATAGATTTTAAATTTAAACTCAAAACTGAAAATAATTACAAAGTGTATCAAAACAATTTTCAAAATAAGATTATCCAAACAATATTTCACCGTTTCAAAAAAAAAACAGTTTTCAAATTACAGTTATCCAAACATGTTTTTTTTATAAAATATCATAAAACTGTTTTCAGTTTTCATTTTCAAAAACTGAAAACTGAAAACAAAAAACTGTTATCCAAACATACCCTAGTATTTTCCAGGCAAAGCATAATGTGTATGATACATTATTGCATAAAAGAAATGGCCCTAAGCTGATCTGTATCAATCAAACGTAATAAATACTTGACAAGGATTCATGAAAGGTGCTGCACTAAAAATTTGCACCCCATTTAAGAACACAAGTGATCCATTTACAAAGAAGCAGCTAACTTACAGTCAAGGCTTGTATATCAATCATGTATCTATATATTCTGGAGACTGGATCGTCCTGATAAGCTCCTTTAAATTAGCCAATACATGACGTGGTCCTAAGCTCTTAACACCAATGAAATTCAACAGTTGCTCTAAATCCTGCAACCAGGGAAAAACTCATTAGATCATTTAAATAAGGCATATACGGATAAAAAAAGAGTAAAAATAATGTATGCGTCTTGACATCGCAACCATCAATCATCACCTAACATATTAAATTAAAAATGAAGATGAAAAACTTCATATAAGAAATTGGTTCCCCAAGAAACCTTCCATCTAACCAAGAAAAGGAGAAAGCAGAATTCCAAATAGCTGTCTTCCAGATAAAACATGGCAAAGAGAGGAAACCCTACATAAAACCTCCATATGTACGAAATAAAGCAGGCCTCTGTTTTGGAAATTTTCCAAAAATTAATAATAAGCAAGTTAGTACAACCATTATGATTTCTCCGAAAGGTGGGTGAGATGGAGAAGGCTGAAATTCGGTTCTAGAAGGCTGTTGGTCACTTTGAGATTCGGATGCTCTGATCAATCACCTAAACCATCGAGAGAAAAAAGAAACTCTTCCCAATGATCCTCGGACCCTAGAGACTCAACAAGGCAACTGCATATCATATAAGAGCTTGTCTCAAACGCATATGATATGCAATCTCATGAAGACATGTACCCCAAATATAGCTTTAACAGAGATCAAAGGTGTACAGTGTACCTAGTTTCTTTGCATACATGAGACATCAGTATCCCTTTCTGTAAATCTAATCGCATTTCCTATTAGGTAAACCGGAAACATTTTAGACAAGAAAAAAGAAGTGAACAAGAAGAGTAAGCAAATACAAGCACGTGTCTCTCTAAGCAGACTGAACTTCATCTGAATGAATCGAACCCTCTGAGCACCAATCTAAGACAAATTCTGGTCAACTAACATACCCTTTTTTTCAAAATACAAATCCTGTATCCTCGTTTGAGACCCAATAACTAACAATACAAGAAATTCAAAACAGAATAATATAACTTCACCGGCAGATGGTACCAGTTACTTCACTCACACCTTCAGCAGTATTAAAGAACCCACAGATAAGATATAAGTGCACCTTGTTTAACAAGAACACAGCATAAGCAGCTCTTGTTGTCTCTTGGCCTTCCAAAAACAGAGGAAATTCTACAGGTTTCACGTCTGCAGAAAGTGTTGTATTTGATGAAAAATCAGACGATGTTGGCTCTACAGAAGGTGCATAGTCATTAATATATGAACGCGAACCACCCAACCGCAAAGGATAACGCAAAGGAACTTTCAAGTAGGAAGATATCAAGGAAATGGCCTAAAAAGGAGGAAAAAGAAAGAATAAGTACAATTCGATTTGTTTCCCATACAGCAAGCTAAACATGCTATTAGAAACCTCCTACCTGAATTGCAACCACATGCAAGAAACAATGAACAATTACAATTAGTTCTGGCAAAAGCATTCACATATTATATTGATTTGAAAGTGAATTCCCAACGCAAAAAAAAATGCAAGAAGTCATCAATAACAGAATGGTAGATTAAAGAAAATTCTTTATGCATAAAGAAAACACATTCCGCGCAAATGCACCAATTGATACTTTAGATTGAGCAAAGAGAAAGGAACACACATGAGCAACGTATCCCAGGGCAGTTGCAGACCTTTGAACCTCCTTCTTATCAGTGAAAAAGCTCATCTTCGCAAAAGGAAGCATAGTCAAATTCAAACCTAATATCGCCAAGGATCCTTGATTAACAGGTTTAGATCCAGTAGAATTTCCTGGTAAAACCAAATACAAATTAAAATTGAAAATAGAAACTCTCAGTAACAGTTAAAACATTGAGGAAGCACATAAAATGAAAAGTAACTAAATACAGAATTATATCAACAGCTTAAGTAGCATAATTATCAGGACACATTGCCAGTCAAATAGAACCATGAATTTCATAAGGGTCCATAACTACATATGTGATGCTACTAAAATACTAATGAAAACATTGGACAAACTATAGAAACTAATAAAAACTTATTGGGCTGTTCAGAAGGCGCCAAAACCTAGTTAACTTGGAAAACCCGACTAAATCTCAGATGTCTTCACTCAGCATTGAGCAGCTGTAATGCAACTCAACTTTTCAACAAGTCAGGCCAGGATTCATCAAATCCAAAACCAAAGGGAAGTCACTAAAGAAATAATGGCAAGCATACCCAGGTTTTCTCATTTGGAGATATCAATAAAATATGCTCCCATACAGAACTCTTTAAGACATAATATTAAGAGAACAGAACGTGAAGGCCAGGGTAAGCTGCATGCACATTGATAACAAATAATAAGGTTGACCAACTTTTTAAAAATAATTTAGAACATGAGAAGAAATTTTACTTCAAAAAGAAATGTTAAACTCGAAAGAAGAATAGCAATCTCTGAAAATTCATAAATGTGGATTACCAGAGGCATTGAAGAATCATATATTGAAAGAGGAATTTACAGCAGAAAAAGAGTACAAAATAATTTCCTATATCATCAGATTTCTTGTTCCTTGCAGTCCTATAGTTTGGGTTTTCATTGTAAAGTTCACAACTTGCTTCCACATTACCTAATCTACTACCACCAGGAAATGATTCAAGTTCTTGCTCTTGTGCAGGTCCAACCAAGATCTTTAGAGGATAGAGCAATGAGGTTTGTGATATCATATATTGCTGCCTCACTTGTAGCCTCCTCTGCACATTTTTAAGATGAACATAGCCTGTTTCTCCAGCCAGTAGCCTATTTGATTCCTGTGACAAAAGCAAGGTCAAATGTTCAAAAGACCAGGCATATTTTTAAAATCCCCACCAAAGAGGTAATAAAGATAAAGGAGAGTGGGAATCTATTTAAAGAAATTGATAGCCTCTAATAGATGGCCGTATTGGTAATTGTAAATTTTATAATCAGACTAAAGCATCTTAGTCATTTAAAGCACAACCACGTTATTTACAAAAAGATAAAGTCGACAAAAGACCAAGGTCCAGTCATGAAATAGAGGTAAATAACAAAAGGGAATAATTACTTATAAAAAAAACAAAAAGGAATAATTAATTGATGGTGAAAAAAAGAAGCATGAGGAAGTTGAGCATCTTATACAATGGATAAGAGAACCAGTCTGGAAAGTAACAACAGAAGGAGAAGTGGGGGAGAAGAGGGGAACCAAAAACAACCACCAGGAACGGTTTGAGCAGCATACAAATTTGAAATGGCAATACCTCAAATGATATATTATTCATCAAAAAAAATACCTGAAATGATAATGTCATAGCCCTGATGTAAAAGCTGGAAATGACATACATAAAGTAAACAGCAAGCGGCAAAATAGATCTTCTCCTAGAATATAGAAACCATTGATTACTCTACATGCTTTGCATATACCATACATGCCAAAGTTGCCTATGAAAATTCTAGAAATAAAAAAAAAGTTGCTTATGAAAATTTTGGTTTTAATTTTTATAAGCAAATTGCTATGAAAAACATAAAAATGTACACTTGATACTCCACTAGGAGACCAAGATTTTGATCTTCAATACTTAGCCAGAGACATCAAAGTTTCAAATCATGGTACCCTCATGAATTCTGGATCATGATATGATGTGTATTCGCTCATTTGCACTGGATGTCCAAGACTAGATTCACAATTTCATTTTTAATTTTGGCTGACTAGCTACATACTCACAATTCAAAAAGACATGTTTTCACCAGAACTTTCTATACATGAACATTCTGTTTAGGATTTTATTTGGCATACATAATTCATCTTGAGTGGCTGAAATTTAATTGGTTTCTAAGTCACTGTAGAAAGAAACCACAATAATTATCAAGTTTTTTACTTGTCAGCCATCTTTAATCATGAAATTTTGCAATCTACATACAAACTTCTTCTCACAATATTAAATAAAAAAACTTTAAAATGTTTATGGTGCATTTAGCTATGGAAAATGTTTTCAATTTTCTTTAACACTTTCCTCAACAATTTGCACATTCTTAACATAATTTGAAAAATGATATTCTTTGTATTTTATCTTTTCAACATATTATTGGAAAAGATGACAAAAAAAAAATTTGTTTTCGAAATAATGTTGAAAAGATGAAACCAAATAAGAATTGTTTTCCAAATTATATTAAGAATGTGCAAATTATTGATGAAAATGTTAAGAAAAATGAAAATAGAAAATGAAAACATTTTTCACAACCAAACGCACCCTTAATATCCAGAGAGTATTTTTTTACTGTTAAAAAGGTTTTTGAAACGGTTTTTGGTAAAACAATATCCAAAGAATATTAATAAAGATTACCTGCAATTGCTTCCTTGCTATAGAAAGAGCGGTCCCGCCAACCAAGAGCGCACTCACTTCAATACTAAGACTTTCCTCTTTCTTTTTAACATCCTCTGCAGCAACCTTACAATGCATTGACATGTTTCCCAAGACCAATTTTCTAACCTCCAGTTTCTGACACAATTCCTCCAGTTTATTTGACCGGCTCAATGACTCAGCTTTGACCTGCCCAACATTTTGCAGCCCGCTAATCCGCGGGCTAATCAATTAAAGCTCGAGAAATGCAAAGAAGAGGCTATAAGGACATGCCACACAAAGAATGTCAAATCACAAACTTCATTGGATTCTATGTTCTACAAGTAGAAACTTAACTTGGTTGTTATTTTATGACGAGGTTAGATGGAGTGTGAATTTGGGTGGTAAGTTTGATGTTAAGTAGTTCTATAAGACACTCTTCTTGAACGAGTCCTCAAAGGGTAAGGATAACTTTCCTTGGAAAGCAATTTCAAACAACTTTGCTCCATTAAAGGTGAGCGTCTTTGATGTAGAACAGTATGAGACAATAACACAGTAACAAAAAAAAATTTACGGATAAACAATCACAATCACACGGATAATATATACATTTTAGAAACCCTAGTACTACTCAAAATATTAAATTCCCAAACTACCCATAATCATAATTACATAATTACCCCATGATCAAAATACCCTATAATACCTCAATTAAAAGCCCTAAATCTATTCTTCCATGTGTACTCCACCATTCTTTGCATAAGAATCTTGTTAGGGTGGCATCTAACAATTGAAAACCTTCAAAAGAGAGGGAAAGTCATGGTCAACAGATGTTACCTTTGTAAAGAGGAGGCCAAATCCATTGATCACCTTCTTTTAGGATGCTCTTTCACTAGACAATTATGGAAGATGGCTCTTAGTGTGGTGGGTATCCAATGGATTGTCACCGGCTCTATCCAAAGGTAGATGTGGCCTTAAAGCGGTTTGAGAGCTTCAAAGCAAATGAGGAAGGGCCTATTCCTTGATCCTCATTCAATCTTTTGGATTATTTGGAACGAAAGGAATAAGAGAGCTTTTAATGGTGAGGAAAGACTCATAACCTCCATCAAGGATAATGATTAAATACTTTTGGGTTTTGGTTTCGGGTAATTTTTTTGTAAACGATAAGGGCCTCATAGATAGACCCACTGATATACTATCTCGTAGATAGTGTTTTGTACATGGGTGGCACCACCTTGTGCCCTTAAAATACATTTTTTTTATATTAAAAAAATGTTTAGCCATGCTCAATAACAAAAACGCATGAGAAAAAAAAAACCAATAAGCATATTTTTACTTCATAAAAGGATGAAAAAATCTAGGTTATGCCTTCAATCAGGATGCGGCTCAATCAAGTTAACTTCCCAAATTCCCTAAAACGTAACAAAAGGTAAAGCACAATCACTTCTTCAAACACTTTCTGTGAAATGGTTCAATTGTTCAAATTTTTAGATAACATAACTTATATTCTTTCTTTTGCAGATTATGAGATAGCATAACTTATGAGCACTATGTGACACAGACATGAATGCTCTCTTTGCTTGCCAAGAACTTTTAAGACGTAAACTTTCAGTCAACAAGAAGCATCCTATAAACCAAAGACCTTCATTTTAATGAATCTCATTCAACTTTCTCTTTTCTCCTAGCTGAAAAAGGGCTATCATTTCTTTTTCCCGAATCCAAAAGGACAGATTAACGTAATCACGTGTTTCCCTATTTTCTATTTTGTTGTTGCCGCAGCAAGCAAAAGGAGAAACAAATGAAACTTCAAATAAGCAAAATGTATCAAAACCTTAAAGAGCGCTTTTTGGGCACGCCTGCAAAGCAGTTTAAAATGCACAGAGGCGTTATACGCTTTGTGTGCCCTTCTTATTGAAGCATAAACTTCAAAAGAACAAACAAATACAGATGAAATTGAATATTTGAATTAAATCAGTAAGCAAAATGATCATCATCTTGATCATCACAATCAAATGGTCTCGATCTTTTTACATCTTCAAAGTTATGGTCCTATTTTCTATTTTGTTGTTGCTGCAACACGCAAAAGGAGAAATAAATGAAACTTCAAATAAGCAAAATGTATCAAAACCTTAAAGAGCGTTTTTTGGGCACGCCTGCAAAGCAGTTTAAAATGCACAGAGGCATTATACGCTTTGTGTGCCCTTCTTATTGAAGCATAAACTTCAAAAGAACAAACAAATACAGATGAAATTGAATAATTGAACTAAATCAGTAAGCAAAATGATTATCATCTTGATCATCACAATCAAATGGTCTCAATCTTTTGACATCTTCAAGGTTATGGTCCTATTTTTTATTTTGTTGTTGCTGCAATAAGCAAAAGGAGAAATAAATGACACTTCAAATAAGCAAAATGTATCAAAACCTTAACGAGCGTTTTTTGGGCACGCCTGCAAAGCAGTTTAAAATGCACAGAGGCATTACACGCTTTGTGTGCCCTTCTTATTGAAGCATAAACTTCAAAAGAACAAACAAATACAGATGAAATTGAATAATTGAACTAAATCAGTAAGCAAAATGATTATCATCTTGATCATCACAATCAAATGGTCTCGATCTTTTTACATCTTCAAGGTTATGGTCCTTACATAACACCTTTGATTGCAATCAATCATGTGAATATTAAGTCCTATAAATGAATGTGTGTGGCCACCAAAGTACTTTACAGTGAGCATCTATTCTATTGCATTGAGTTTGAACACATGCTCCGGTTTTTATATTTCCCTTGATTTTAGTTCACTAACCTTTGTGTTGAATTTTAACCAGGCTCATAAATATCGCAAATGTAGTTGGATTTCTAGATTGACTTGTTATCATGTGGAATTTACTTGAAGACTTAACTATTAATAATTTTTTAAAGTCAAATGTTAACCATCGTTAAGAAGAATTAAATCAGCCTCAACCACCTCCACTCACCATTTTTCAAGAAATATAATTATTAAATTTAGCATTTATATAATGTCATTAACGTAGAATAATTAATGATCATCGACTTGACAAAATTATTTTTCAATATACCCTAATAAGTGTATATATAGGGTGCCAATGAGGCATTGGCTCAACGGTTAAGGTTGAGGTCGTAGGTCTTAAAAGCCCCCAGGTTTGAGTGGTGTGTACATGCGTTTTACCAATAAAAAAAGGATATATATAGGGTATATATGTGCATGTATGTATATATGTATATGTATCATGTATCTGTGTATATATGTATGTATGAATGTATGTATATGTCTATGCATGTATGTATGGATGAATATGTGTATGTATGCATGTATAAATGTATGTATGGATGTATTAATGTATCATGTGTTTATAAGGGTATATTTGGTATGATAAGGATATAGTCAAAGAAGCATACCCAAAAGGCTTACAACTCGCCTCAAGAGTGATAAAACACCTTGCCTTGGGCTTTCACTTTTAAAAAAACTGCTCTTGGGAACTTGACAATTAATTTTTACTCTATTATCATATCTATTCCTAATTTACTGAAAATACAATCCATGCATTCTGTATTTAACTATCAAAGAAGTTTCACTGGACTCCAAAGTACTCCATAATTCGGATTTGCAGTTTACCGCAGCCTTGGTCCCATCTACTAACACAATATCATCAGCAAACAAATTTTAAATTTTGAAATGCATCATTCCAATATACCAATCTGTTTGAAACTCTGGAAAATTTGATGCCACCCTAATACAACTCTTTGAATTAGCTGAGAATAGTTCCACTCTTAAGGAACTCCATTCCCCAATTACAATGAGATTACTATTTATTTTATTCTTAATGCCTTAAACAATCCAATTGCATTGACTTTTTCCTCCATTTTCTCAGCAAGCAAACACGCCATAACAAGTAACTCTATTTCAATAAACTTCACAAAATTTTCCCATCTTTTATCCTCTTACACTATCAGTAACCAAAAACAACTCAAATTTCACTGAACGTAAAGACACATAACAAAGTTCACCATTGCAACACCTAAAACCCTACCTGAATAAGAAACTCGAGCTTCTGTTGAAGACTTTGCTTTTTTTCCTTAACTTCTTTGAGCGCGGAAGACAGACTCCACAATCGCGCAAGCTCCTGCTGGAAATCTTCCCACTCGATCACTTTCACGTTCTCTTGATCGGCTTTTTTTGGTTGTGTAGAAGGAATACGGTCTCTTTCTTGTTCCATCAAGAATTGAAGAGTAGACTATTATTTGTGAGTTTAGAAAGCGATCGTAGCTCGACCTCATCGTCCTGCCGTGTCGAGAGGTTTCACGATCGCTGGGTCATTGTTTGGTTCGATTTTCTCGGGAAAATGTTGTATTTTCTCACGAAAACGAGGGGAAAGAAGATCTTGGTAAACGCTAGACGGAAGAATGACAGGTGTAGGTTGTTGTCGAGGGTATTTATGTCATTGAAAGAAGAACAATTGCATCGTCTGTTAATCTGTGCAATTTTAGTTAAATTTGAATTTTGTTATAATTTACTTCTTCTAAACATTTTCAAGCACTATCTTGATGAAAGACAACTTCTTCAAAAAAAAAAATTACATATTTTAAATATATATTGAAATTTGTTAGTTTTTTCTACTTAAATACATTTTGGTCCCAAATTTGATACTCTGTTATTTTTTTTTTCAAAACTTACAAGAATCCTCACTATTAAGGTTAGGGTTAGGTACTCGATTTGATTTTTAAAATATAATTTTTATCATATATTTTATTTACAAGTTGTTATAATACATAATTTTCTATTAATTACTCTTTCTTTGTTTCTAACTTTTTGCACTCAAAATTTTTCCTTTTAAATTTTACTTATTTCATCACTTTTTTCATAACAATGGATAATCATTTGACAGAACATGTGTTTCTCTTTTAGTATTAATAATTTTTAGGACTACAGAATTAATAACTCTTACTAATGAATTTATTTAGAATCACTAATTGAACATAGTAAATTTTAAGAAGATTTTTTGAAGTTGGATCTTTTGTATGCAATGTGATCAATCATAAGTTAAATTGATATGTTATGGAAAATTATGGTAAAATGAGGTTTGTTTATCAAAATAAGAGAGAGGGAGAGAAATAATGGCTTTAAGGGTCACTTTCCTTGAGGTTTAATCACCTCTCACGGTGCAAAAAGTTACTAATGAATTTTCTCTAAAATACAACGAAACTTTAATGTTATTATGCAATTTGCACTCGTAAAGAATAACCTACAGATGTTTTTAAAAGGTTATTGATGATGTATACTTGTGCTTTTAAAGTTTGCAAAACTTCTAAACATAAAAATATCAGTATTTTTTAGAGAGGAGAAGATGAAGAGAGTTTATTATCAAATTTGTAAAATATGATAGTTAAATAATTTAATTATAGTGTTTAATTAGTGTTTTTTCATTATAGACAATTTTGTTAAGTATAGAACTTATTTAAATTCAATAAATAAGTGTACCTTCTCAAATGACACTTCTTTTCATGTCCAACTATCATTTAACTTTCAGAAATTCCAAAATTTTCGAACATCCAGTTAACTAAGTCTTTCATTCAATCGACTAGAAAAGTTTCAGAGAGTTCCAAAAAATTTTAGCCTTTCATCCAGTTGACTAAAGGGTTCATACAGTCAACTGTATATACTATTTAATCGACTGTATTAACTCTCATAAGCCAAAAATCGTTTTTTCTTTTTTTTTTCATTTCCATCGATTTTCTAAAATATCTCAAACTTAAAGCCAAATTATTTTTAAAAATCATCAACAAGATAGTGGAGGAAAAAAAGTTTTAGCTGCAAAAGTAAATAGAGTAAAGAGTTAATGACGAAGAAATAGTGTAATTAATAGAAGATTTTGTATCATAGAAACTTGTAAATAAAATATATGGTAGTAATTGTATTTCAAAAAGCCAAATTGAGTATCTAACTTTATTTAAGGGTATCATTATAAATTTCATAAACAAAAAAAATAAATAGAGTGTCAATAACCACTTGTGAATTGTCAATATCACTACCTTTTTTATGTAATGCATAAGTATTTAGTAATTAAGGGCTACCATTCTTATATCTATCCGCTACTATGTATAATAAAATTATGATCTTGATATTTAAGGACTTGATATAGTTATTAAAAGCTTGTTTGATTTATTTTTATAAGCTCATATTACATTGCGATTTAATCATTTTAAGCATTGCGATTTATTTCAGTTTAAATATTAACCCAAACAACACTTATATATGTTTGTTTGGTTCAGCTTATATCATTGGGAAATTATAATTCAGGAAGAAAAATAATTGATTTTTGATAAGCTGGGTCATCTAGCTTCTCAAATCACTTCCAGATTATAATTTGGTTTGACTTTAATAATTTTATTTTATCTTTGGGCTTTCTAAAAAATCTACATTTGCTTATAATCTAAAACATTGTCTCATATTATAATTTTGTCATTTTGATATTTTAAGTTGATTTCAATATTTTTTTATCAAACATTTTCTTATTTAAAATTTTAAGCAATATATCTAAACATTAATCAAATTGTTTTTTTTAAAAAATAATTTTAAGCATCAAATCATAATTTAGTACTAATAAATGATAAGTCGGTTTCTTCAGCTAAACCAAAATACCCTTAAAAAACTCTATCAATCAAGTTAGTTAATATTTTTTTTATAAATATTATTCAATTGTAAAAGTTATGAAAAATTATAGTGATTCAATTATCTCGATTTCTTTTTTCTTTTTTTTTATGTGTTTATAGAATCAAGTCAAAAAATAAACTTATATTGGGTTTTCTTTTTAATTTCATTTAGATCTATCATTTGTTTATAATGAGAAATTTGTAAAACCTTAATTATTGTTTTGCTTGTACTTTTAGAATTCAAAATTTATTTATTTATTTTTTCAAGTGTAAGTGACTAGTGAGCTATTTATTTGGGATGTTTTACATCAACCACTTAATATAATTATTATCGCAAAACCATCAAATCTCTCGTACAATAACGTTTATATACAAGGCTAAATTATAATTTTTTTTTGTCTTACAACTATTTATAGTTGAAAGTGTAAACTTAATAGATAATAAATAAATTGAGAAAAATTAATGCATGAACATTAAATATAAATGATAAACTTAAAAATGAATTAAAAATGCATAATAAAAATAAGATAATATTATTGACATTTTAAAAATTGTTATTGATCATTATTATTATTTTTTATACTTAAATTTATAATAATATTTCTAATTAATTTATATTATTAAAAATATATAACTTCAATCAAAAATATTATTAAAGAAATAAACAAACAAAAAAATATCAATAATAATATTTATAATGTCAATATCACGTGTACCAACTTCAAGAAATTGCACGCTCATACTATTTTTTTTTTTTTGTTTAAACACAACAACCCAAAATACATTGAAGAAACGAAACATATATTATTATATTACATATAGCTAACTCTGGCGTACCAAATCCTCCGCACCGTGTATAGGCAACTGAGCCCAAGCACGGCACCGGGTCCATTAGCCCACACTTCCCAACCCAAACACGCCCTTTCGTCAGTTCTTGTACCTTTGCCTCGCCAACAAGGCAACAAACAGACAACGGATACGCATCAAACACTAGGACTCTATATATACAGAGAAAGTGAGAGAGAGAAACCTCAATCAACCCAGGCAAAATTTTCTCTTTGGTCTTTGGAGAGACTCGAGTGAAAGTGAAGATCGATGGCCGGGGTGTCGTTGAAGTGCGGGGACTGTGGAGCCCTCCTGAAGTCCGTAGAGGAAGCGCAGGAACACGCAGAGCTCACCTCTCACTCTAACTTCGCTGAGTCCACCGAAGCCGTCCTCAATCTCATCTGCACTGCCTGCAGCAAACCATGTCGATCCAAAAATGTATAGATCTTATACTCTTTCTCACTCTTCTATATATGCATGTGTTTGATGTAGAAATTAAGGGAGTCTGGAGCTTGAAAGTTCTTTTTGGCAATCAAATTACTTTTATGAACTTGTGTTTATGGGATCTAAGAGAAAGTTTGTGAGCTGATGCAGCAAAATGTGGGTACTTGAATTGAGGTTCTTATCGAAGTTTTAGGGCCTTGATTTTATTGAGGTCTTCAGTCCGTGGGTTTGCATTGTGAAAATACTTTTCTTTTCCTGCCAATTGAATTGGTTTTTGTGGATTTGGGGTTTATGGGACTTTTGAATGAAAGTTGAAGGTTTGCAAATTTGTATAGCTGTCCATTAAAGCGGAGAATTCTGGTATCAGTTTTAAGGCTCCAATTTAATGGGGCCCTTGGCGCTGTACAATGTCTGTATTTGGTGTGGAGTTGATGTTCTTCGGAATTTGGAAGTTCTATTTTTTTAGGGGGGGTTATGGAATTGTCAGTTGTATTTGGGGTCTGAGATTTTAGGGTCAAGTTAAAAGTTTATTAGTTATATAATAATGGAATGTTGAGTATTTGAATGGAGGGTTCTGGTGTCAGTTGAAGGCTTTGATTTTGTGGAGGACAGAGGGTTAAATTCTGTAGAATCAAATGCCTTTAGTTTTAACTTTTCTTTGTTTTTTCTAATTTTTTTGGACAAGCTTTGTTAGGCTGCTAAGAATTGGATTGCAGCTGTATGGACTATCGATCGGGTTAAACATTTCTTGCTATTTCTGGCACTGAAATCTCAATATTGAAATGAGGTTGCAAGCATCAGTATAAAGGACCTGATTCCATGTACCTGAATGCAGCTCTAGGCTGGAATAACATGATGAAACAAAGGAAGTTAGATTTCTAAACACTTGGAATTGGATGAAGGAGAAAGTTCTATTTAATTTACCCTCATATGACCAACTCGGCCTCATAACTCTATGGTCCTAGTAGAAAATCTACAAGTATTATTTTGTTTCAGTTTTGTGCCTGAGTTTTCATTTTGCTTGCCAAAAGGTTCTTGGAAAAGAATTTGATTTTTTCAAACAAGCAAAAAAAGTCACCAATCTGTAAAATTCTTTTCTCTTAATATTCTTTGTTACCAATTTCAAAGCAACTCTATTGAATATTTTGTAACTGTTGGGAGTTTGGTTTTGTTTGATCTTGAAGGAAAGTGATTTGCATACAAAAAGAACTGGGCATACTGAGTTTGTAGACAAGACTCTGGAGGCAGCAAAACCAATTAGTTTGGAGGCTCCGAAGGTGGCCATGGAAGCGGAAGACGCTGTTGATGCAAGTAGTAGTAGTCAGCCTGCTGAAGGTATGGATGTTTTTTAGCTTATTGTATGTGCAGCAATCAAGTACAGTTGGAATGTTGGGAATACTGTTTGATCTCAGCTTTACTTTCTTCAACGAATTTTTACAGATCTAATTGTTGGGTCACTCCATCATGCTACACTATCTTGGCTTGATTCAATGGGTTTTTAATGCTTTTCCAGTAATTTCTGTGGCTAGGATAAAAATTTTCAAGATGTTTCTCGATGATATATGGTAATCCAAGCCTATTATTCTTCTAATTATGAGGCATTTGGCTATTAGGTACATGATCTTTTAATTAATTGTCACACATAATTCCACAATTGTTTATCAATCAAAGAATATCATGACCTATTGGGTTTGGCCTCTCAAACCCTAACTCTAACTACTCATAGATGGAGTTAATTTTTGAATCGTGATCTTAACCAAGATTGTAATGGGTTGTGATGAGTAAACGATGTTATTTTTGTATTGGGTTGGATTTTTCCACCTCTACATGTAACACATCAATATGGTTGTTGAAGCATGAGAGTGATTGTTCTTACTCTTTGTTTGGTTACTTTTGTTCACATGATTTATTAGTTCTTCTTCTCTAGAAATGGTAGTTCCAGAAGTTGATAAAAAATTGCTTGAAGAAATGGAAGCAATGGGTTTCCCAACAACGCGAGCGACCCGGGCACTCCATTACTCTGGTGAGGGCACTTAATAATGCTATCATGTGACATTTCCATTATACTTCTTTTTATTTTAATATTGATTGAGGTTGAATTTGCAATTATGTTAGTGTCATGTTGATACTAGTTAGTCCTCTTGTAAATGGGTTCCACACAAAGTTAACAAGAACTCGATACGCCCTGGTTCGCGGTACGGGTATGGGAATGTGGTACATTACCCACCCCGTACGCGGTACGTTGAGGATTGACTTAAATGATTTATATCGTGTATAAAATTAACACATTAGATATATTTATGAGTACAATATAAATAGAATTGTGTGCATAATAATAGTTTAGAAAATATTAGAGTTTTGACAAAATAGTGAAGTCAACAAACATGATTTAAAAATAAAGTATGAGCATTCTCTTAAATCGTTTCTTGTGTCTAGAATTTTTTTAAATTTTTTTTAGCTATAAGTCTTAATAAAAATTTGGATCGCCAATTTTAGGGATCCGGTACATGAATGCACCACGAATCAGAACGTAGGATCCGAATCGCGGTTCCAAGGGGTAGAGATCTTGGTAACTATATTTCCAAGTTCTTGGTGCTTTATTATAGAATATTAACTTTACCAGTATAATATTAGTTTTTTACCTTTTTAATTGGAATGCCACTTGAGAATAGTAGGAAATTATTAGGTCAAAAATTTCGACTTTGTGAGAAGTTGGCTTTCAGTCCACAGTCCACACACTACTATATGGTGATATGGAACGCGTGATTCTACACCAGGGCTTTGCAGAAATGATGATAGTAGGTGTTGGTCATCTTTGTTTTGACTGTATGAATTTTTGGGTGATATTGAGCGGTGTGATAGAGCTGTCCTAAGGTCAGTGCTTGCAGCAATGGGTCATGAAAGGCAAGTTTGCCTGGTGGACATAGAGATTTATTTCTTGAGCCTCTTTTTCTTCCGATGAAATAATTATTGTTTATTTCTACTATGATCCTTCATCACACACACATGTTTGACCACATTGTCTGTTTTTATCTTTTCCTTGTCAAAATTTCTTTACTGGTTCATTTATATTAATGAACTGCTGCTTCAATGAAATTAACTGGATCTAGCATGCACCCTAACGACAAGCTAGTTCCAGAGTTTTATAATTTTAGTGTTAGATGGCTTCTTTGAATGTCAGGCTGTTACTTCTGCCTTCTAATATTATATTTTGCATTAAGCAAGACTTTAAAAAAATATTGTATGTTGCATTAAATTTATCTCCATCTTATTTGCAATTCTTTAGGTCTTCATTGTTATTTGTTGTTGGGTTTCTTCTCCTTCAGGTAATGCCAGCATCGAGGCCGCTGTAAATTGGGTGGTTGAACATGAGAATGACCCCGACATAGATCAGATGCCCATGGTATAAAATATTTATTCGTCATTTTATTTTTCTATAATATGCATCTCCCCTTCGATTTCCTTCACTGTATTATTCAACTCTCTCTCTCTGGCCACATATAAATATAGGCATATGTGTTTGTGTATGTTTTTTTAAGGTTGTATATGCAAGAGTATATACAGCATATACCTGGTTATCATTGCAGAAAAGGTGTAATATTTGCTGCTGTTATACCCCTCAATAAATTATTGCAGCATTCACATTTTGCCGAGTTTATCTTCCTGGTACTTATAAAAAAAAGAGCCCATCTTCCTGGTGTTGACTATCCATGCTAGTATTGCATGCCAAAGTATCAAGTTAATTTCCTCACTATTATCTGTAAGATTTTAATATTATTGAGTGGATATTACAAAGATGCTTATGTAAAAAAAGAGAGTTACAAAGATGAAAAATGTGGTTAATTTGATGTTTGGCACATGATACAGGCATAGGTGGAAATGAAATCTGATAGTGAGATTGGTGATACATAGGTTCTAGTTCTCAAATAGGTTTTTGAAGATAATGAGTTTAATAATTGAGAAGTGAAGATGGTTACACAGCACCATGAATCTTCACTTTCTATAGTAGGAATTAATTTCCTGTGGTTTTGTAAGATGCATTGTCGAAACACTTCATATATGGTTTGATGGTGCTCAGTTATATTATGCATCATAATTTGCCCGGTGTTTCACAGGAACTTCTTTTTGGCATAACTTGTACTGTCTTTCATCATGGACTGACTTCATGGTTTAATTTGGAGGCTTGTCCCTTATTATCTCGCCACTGGCTCTGAAGTTTCCTTATTGCTTCCAAATTGAGTAATTTCTTTACTGCAATTTAATTGTTTGCTCAGGTACCCATCAACACTAAAGTTGAGGCGCCTAAACCTTCTCTGACACCAGAAGAAGTGAAGCTCAAAGCGCAAGAACTAAAGTATGTTCTTCTATAAATGATTATCAGAGCGTGCCAGTGCCACTGGATCACTTTACTCCAAATTTTTATTCTGGCATGCACTAAAGATTTTAGTAATGCACTCATATTCCATCCCTAAGTGTTTGCGGATGCTTGTTTGTTACTTATATATGCCTACTGAAACATATACAGTATTAATTGAATGCGTCTTTATATTTCAAAACCGTCTTATTGTGTTGTCCATTTTTTTATAAGCATGTTGTCCAAATTTTTAATTGCACTTCTATGTTTGATTGTTTGAAAGCATCTTTGAGTTAATTTTTTCTAGGAGGATTATAACTCACCTAAAATATTTTCGAAGGTACTTTTTGTTGTACAAATATTATTCCGTTCTATCTCATTTTTATTGTTCTTGTAATTAACTTAAAAGGGAGCGAGCTCGCAAGAAGAAAGAAGAGGAAGAAAAGAGAACAGAAAGAGAAAGAGAAAAGGTGCTTCTTAATTTCCTTAATACTTTCCTCTTATGTTATATCTGCTTGATGTGTGCATGTGGCATGTGTCTGCAAGTATACTTGTGCATAGTGACAACTTTGATTGTTCAGTCACTTTTTATAAGCGTGCAATTCAGTTTTCTCCACCGGCCGTGACGACTTAACCTTGAATGTACATTTGGAATCATGGATGACGTTGGCATTTTGGAAACCTTAGGAAAACCATAAATTCTTAATTGGGTTTTATCTACATCAGGGACTTTAGGGACCCTTTTTTGGCATTTTTTTCTTCCTTACTTTTAATTGGTGCTCCGATTGTTGTTAAGTCTGCATTGGCAATGAGTTTAGATAGAGTAAAAAATTATCTTGTCGAGATCGACTCATATCGATGCAAAATGTTTCACTTAGCCCTTCTCAATCAGTGTTTTTTAACAATAAGACAAATGTGATATGTTTCTTAAATTAAGCTTGCACGTTTCTTATGGTACTTCTAACAGTAGAGCTTATCTTTGTGCATGTGCACATATGCATGTATGTTGGGGAGGGGGGTTGCATATGTGTGCACACAATTATTATCCTGTATCTGTAATTCTAGCCTCTATAAACATGTTTCTTATGTTCTTGCAACATATTTTTTTTGTATTGATTTAGGAGAGAATTCGAATAGGCAAGGAACTCTTAGAAGCAAAGCGAATTGAGGAAGAAAATGAGAGAAAACGGTTTGTATTTTTTTCTATTTATGTCAGTTTCGTTTTTGCTGCTTCTTTTTTCAAAAAAAGAAATTCAATCTGACATTATATTGGCTTACATCACCTTTCAGTTTGCTGGCCTTGCGGAAAGCTGAGAAAGAGGAAGAGCAAAGAGCTAGGGAAAAAATTCGTCAGAAATTGGAAGAAGATAAGGTTCAATTATTTGATGCTGTTTTATTCCTTTCTTCTCAATACTAAAAATATGGTCATTTGTCTGATGTTTTTGACAGTGGTTTCATTTTTCCAATGATATTTCTGGAAGTTTTCGACAGTGGTTTCATTTTTCCAATGATATTTCTGGAACTGTTTTATAAATCTAGACCAAAGGGGGGAAAAGAGTTAACAAAACATTAATCAATCCCATTTGTCAGGTGACAAAAAATTGGACCTTTGAAATGCACATTGCTGTTTTGAGTTAACTGTGTTCCGTCTATTTTTATTTTATTTTACTTTTAAGTGGACAGTTGGTAATTGGTTCCTTACTGTAGTTGAGTCAATATCTGTCTTAACAGGCAGAGAGAAGGCGGAAGCTCGGGTTACCGCCAGAAGATCCTGCAGCTGCAAAGCCTTCTGCACCTGTTGTGGAAGAGAAAAAAGTATTAAGCTGTCTAAATAATGTTAATTACATATCTCTGATGTATGTCTGTCAAAATTTGTTCAAAAATATTTTGAATATTACTTTTTGTTTTTAAATTGCAGATTTCATTGCCTGTTAGGCCTGCCACAAAGACAGAGCAAATGCGAGAGTGCTTGCGGTCTCTTAAGCAAAATCATAAGGTAAATACGGTTTTTACTCCATGATCTTGATTATCACTTGACTGTTGAAACTAACAAAAACCTAAGGAATTAATGTATTCTCTTACAGCGTGTTTGGTTAGGTGGAATTGTCAATACATTCCGGGTCAATTCCGGCTGTATTCCAATTCTAAGGTTTGTTTGTTTTTTTGGATCAAAATTGACAATTCTGCATAATAGCTAATTCTTTAAATGTGGAACTATGGATTCCTCCCTCTTCCCTAAAAGGTGATGCTTTCTAGTATGGCTACTTATTGCCATTCAGCATTTCTGTAAGCGTTCCATTTACTAATGGGTAAGATTGTACAAGGCAGAGGCCTAGGCAGAAGAGCCATGTGGTTTACTGTTTTACTTCCATTTTGGTCTCTACCTTTCTGAGATTAAAAAGAATGACATGATACTGAAGAAAAGGTATATATTCATTTTCATTTACTATGGATGAGAACAAAATTGTATTTTTATACTTGAGCTTCAGCCTTAAGAAACCTAAAATTCTGAAATTCTGTAAGAGAACATACATGAGGTTGGACTGAAAGCTAAAATTAAGGAAATATATTAATTTCTTCTTGTTCTAGGTTATTAACTTGAGCTCAAATAGGAAAGAGAAGATAAAATATCTGTGTTTTTTTAACAAAGAGACTATGAACTGGTTTGGCGAATTTACTAAGGTTGTATTTCCAAAGCTTGGATAATGGGACTGACACTCAGTCTAGCTCATAAGCACTTGTCCATGCAACGTATAATACCCCTAATTATGGGATGTGTATTCTCATGATAAATCTAGTTAATTTATGTTAGGATAACGTTGCCTAGTTGTACTTCTTAATTTATATTGCCTAAGGCTAAAGCAACATACTCTTTCAAGTAAATCAATGTACTCTTGGTATAAACAATGCAAAAAAATTGTTTTTTTATTAGTAGGCGCTGTTATGATTCACTGCAATATTGTGCTGTCCAAAAAGCTCCCCAAGAAGAACCATTATATATTACAATGCGAAAAATTGTTTACTTGAAGGTGTATGTTGATCTAGCCTTTAGGTATGCATCTGTTTTAACCTTCACTTTTGAGGAATCAGTTTTTATCCCTTGTATCCCCGGATTTCATACCGTTGTTTATAGTAAAGTTTTATTGTACCTTTAAGTGGACAACATTATATGCAATAACCTCATGTATGTTTGGTTTCTGTGGGACTAGGATGACGATGCCAAAGTGAAGAGAGCATTCCAGACTCTTTTGACTTACGTAGGGAATGTTGCCAGGAGTCCTGACGAGGAGAAATTTAGAAAAATTAGACTCAGTAATCAAACATTTCAGGTAACAAGATCATGCTAAGCCTATAATATGTTATACTTAGCTTTTGCAGTGACCAATTTTATGTAGATTCATGATTTGTCGTACACATTGCGTTTTGGTGAGAAATTTATTAACATAGGCACAGATTTATGCTATATTCTTCTGCTCTCAAGTTACCATCAGTTGCTACTGCTTCAATAACCTCCTACCCTACATTTTACTGTCCTTACTACCACAACTGCCGGTACAACCATCTTAACCCTAACCACCTCCATTTTTGCTACTCTCGACTGCCTTGATGCTGCCAGTTTCACCACAAGCATAGCTTCCACCAGAACCATTACCTTTGCCATGTAATGAGTTGACAATTAGTGCCAGTTTTTACAAATTTTCCTTGTTTGGCTTCTGTGGCCTAATTTTAATTGATTTTGCCATCTTACTAACCTGGATGCTCATAATTTCCAGATCCTCTGAATCATCATCAAATTCTGCTTCTGCACATTTTTTACAAGTAAAATTTCACTTAGAGGGCATTACATATGCACAGACTTATACTATATTCTTCTGCACACAAATTGCCATCAGTCGCTACTACCTCTACCAACTCCTACCCTAGGTTTAACCGCCCCTACTGCCAGTACGACCATCTTCATAACCCTAACAACCTCCATCTTTGCTACTTTCGGGTCTCGACTACCATGAAGCTGCCAGTTTCACCATAGGCTCAGCTTTCACCTGAACCATTACCTTTGCATGCAATGAGTTGACAATTAGTGCTGGTTTTTACGAATTTTTCTTGTTTGGCTTCTGTGGTCTAATTTTGATTGATTTCGCCATCTTACTCACCTGGATGCTCATAGTTTCCTAATCCTCCTAACAACCTCCATCTTTGCTACTTTCGGGTCTCGACTACCATGAAGCTGCCAGTTTCACCATAGGCTCAGCTTTCACCTTAACCATTACCTTTGCATGCAATGAGTTGACAATTAGTGCTGGTTTTTATGAATTTTTCTTGTTTGGCTTCTGTGGCCTAATTTTGATTGATTTTGCCATCTTACTCGCCTGGATGCTCATAGTTTCCTAATCCTCTAAATCTGCTTCTGTGCATTTTTTTGAAAGTATAGTTTCACTTAAAAGGCACCAAGGGGCTACCAATCCATATACAACTTAAAAGTCTGAACTCATTTTCATTTACAAAAACTTTGCTATTAAATCTAAAGGTCAAGCCACCTATCTCTTAACAATATAAAGGCTTCTCCTCTCATCAAAAGCTCTCCTATTCACTTTATTCCACACTAGCGAAAAAATAGAGTGGAATCAAAACTATAGTCTTCCTCAACTCCTTTGAACCAGGGATTCCTTTTCAAGCCGAAATCTCTTTTTTAATAGAACCCAGCCCTACATAAGGGTCCACAATCCATATCCCATAGTCTTGTCTAGTTCAAGAACACCATGATAAGAGGTGATCAATAGACTACGCATTTCTTTTGCAAAGGTAACAACCATTGACAAAAACTTTGCTCCTCTTTTGTAAGTTGTTAATGATCCAAATTATTCCCCATGCCACTTGCCAAGCAAACTGAGCAACTTTAGAAGGTGCACATGTTTTCCATATAGCTTTCCAGGGAAAACTACCACCCCTTTCCCCCGGATTGAGCAAATCAAGACTCTTATAAAGGACTTCACATCAAATTTTTACCCCTCCTTGAGCTTTCTAAGCGCCTTATCTTCCTCATGACTTTTTAATTTCCAATCATGAGCATTCCTGGTATAAAGGAAATCTCCCACACTAACTCCCTAAAAGTCAAAGAAACCCAAGTGCTGATTAAAGCCTCCTTTCTAGCAAAGGAGAAAATGTTGGAGAATTGCTCCTTCATAGGGATGTCCCCACACCAAAGATCATGTTTGAAGCTTACTTCGGCACATTTAAAACTTACCATGTCATAGATATAGTTATCAAAATCTGCTCCTGCACATTTCAAACTTATAATGTCAGATGATATACTGATATGCTCTTCAAAGTTTAGGCTAATATTTTTAGTATACATTCTTTTTTGGTTTGCATTAACAGGATAGAGTTGGTTCACTGAAAGGAGGCATCGAGTTTCTTGAGCTGTGCGGGTTTGAGAAAATTCAAGGGAGCGAGTTCGTGTTTCTACCTAGGGACAAGGTTGATAAGGAGGTGCTGAATTCAGCTGGATCGGAGCTGAACTCTGCAATAAATAATCCCTTTTTTGGAGTTCTTTAATTTAAGCTTACTCATGAATTGCGAATTATATTTTCTGAGCAGTCAAAAGTGTTTTTTCTTATGTTTGGATTAAGCATTTGTCAATGTTGATATGACGTGAATTCAAATATGGACAAAATTGTTCAGCTTCATTTTGTAGTACTATGTTTTACGTAGTTTGGGTTGTTTCCCCTTTTCTTTTCGTTTGGGAGAATGAGGGTAGGCGGCAAAATATTACCTTATGCAAGAGATTTATTTGCCATTTCCAAAACAAGTTTACGGAATATATCTGTTTTAGAAAGCATAAGATTACATCTACAGGAGAATGAACTTCAAAATTTGTGGTAAGGAATCATGCACACTTAATTTGACCGCAGTGTTTCTTGGAAGTACCATGAAAATCAACACAAAATAAAGCTGCCATCTAAACTAGGATGAAAAACAAAGAGCAACAAACAAACTATTTCAAACGAGAACAAAATTAATCAATAAGAGCTGAGGGGCCCCAATTGTGAGCTATAGAATGGTCAAGGGAGCTGTTATTGAGGTTATGAAGGCCAAGAATGAACATCTGTCACGATGCAGTTAAGAATCTCAGAGGGAGGATGGAAAATAGATTGATGTATCCTCAAGTTTCTTTCTTTCTGACATGAAAAAGGAAACCATTCCAAGCAAGCTTAAGAAGAATGACAAATAGGTTGGAAGAAACCCAACTCTACTCACCCTTCCAGGAACCAATAGTAGGCCTAACCACTTCAGATTTGACTAGAATTTGTAGCCAAATTTGCCGGGAGAAACTGCAGTCAAAGAAAAGATGATCTCTATTTTCAGCTCCTGTGTTGCAGAGAATACAAGTTTGTGTTGATGGAAGCTCCCCAATGTTGTTGCCTCACTTTAGTAGAAAGCCTATCAAGAGTGGCTAACCAGCTAATAAAACTGTGTTTGGGAATATGAGGAGTAAACTAGATCAGCTTATGCCAAGGAATTTTAGGTTTTTGAATCTTAGATGCTCCCGAGTGGACTTCAAATGAAAGTTACCAGAAGGAGAGGGAATCCAAGTGACACAGTCATCTATAGTAGAGGGGATGAGAGCACTGGCAACAGCTTGGATTTCAACTAGGTGATCAGATCTGGCTGGAGTCCAATGCCACTGATTTTCTCTAATAAGGTCAACTACCAAAGCTTGCTCAGGAATTCAGGAATCATAGAGAATTCTCCTAGGAAAGTGGTCGAGAAGAACACCCTTAGGATGTCTAGTATCAAACCAGAAAAATATTTGCTTACCATTCCCCAAAGTAAGCTCAATGAAGGGTTTAGCAAGAGACCTGAAGTGAATAAGCTTTCTCCAAGCCCAGCTACAATCTGTTGGAGGCTTGAGAGACCATAAGCTTTTCCCCTTAAGAAGATGTTGTTTGATCTTAGCCACCCAAAGAGAACCAGCTTGAGAAAAAAGAAGCCAAATATTCCCGAGAATGCAGCAAGTATTCCATAATAACAGCTTTCCCAAACCCAAACCACCTTCAGATTTGGGGAAACATACCTCCATCCAATTGACTTTAGCTCCTATTTCATTATCAGCAACCCCATTCCATAAAAAATCACTACAAATCCTTTCTACAGAGCAAAGTCATCTATTTTCCGAATTCAAAATTGTTGTCTAAACTTGATTCACATTTTTTTTAAAATCAAAAATAATTTTTCATTGTCAGATGTAAAGAGAGGTTGAAGAAAATTTTTTTTCTCTTGTGAAAAGTATTTTGACTCAAAAAACCAAGTCAAAACAATAATCTCTGCCTAAGATCATCAGCCTCTTAACAAGTAGCTATTGTGCAGTAAATAAGTAGCTAATATCCTTGCGTAATCCATTTTTTCTTTTTGAGAAAAGAAGATATTTTCTTACTAATTTACCAATTTTAAAACCTTGGGAAATTATAACTACTGTATAGCCGCTAGCTATTAATAGTCAAATAACCGTTCTAGTGAAGCCCTTTCTTTTGGCGGGAGCCCTCCTGGGTTGGGGGGCAGGAGGGTTAGGAGCGATGGTCAAGTTTGTACTATCTATTTCTTCTCATAACTTTGTTTAACATTAGAGAAGGATGAAAGCTCGTCATGCTCCTTTTAAACCAAACATCTTTCCCGCCAAAACCACCAGCACCATTTCCTCCTCCAAAAAAACAGCTACTTTGTTCAACGGATCCTCTCAACAGAATCCCCTTGAAACCCAGTTCATATCTCTCATTCACTCCTCGAAAACCGCCATACAACTCCGCCAAATCCAAGCCCAGATACTCCGCCGCTATCTCTTCTCCAGCAGTCGGATCGCTACACAGTTGATATCTTCATCTTATCTGCTCAAATCCGTAGATTACGCGCTCTCGATCTTTCGCCATTTCAATGACAAGAATCTCTTCGTTTTCAATGCCTTAATTCGCGGACTAACAGAGAATTCTCGTTTCGAGAGCTCAATTTCCCATTTCGTTCTTATGTTGAGGTTGAATGTAAAACCCGATAGGTTAACGTATCCTTTTCTGCTCAAATCGACTGCTGGTTTGGGTTTCGGCAGGCTCGGTAAGGGCCTTCATTGTGGGGTTATGAAGTGTGGGGTTGAATTTGATTCGTTCGTTCGGGTTTCCTTGGTTGATATGTACGTGAAAATTGAGGAGTTGGGTTATGCTTTGCAGGTATTCGATGAAAGTCTTGAGTGGAATAAGAACGGGAGTATTTTGTTGTGGAATGTTTTGATTAATGGGTATTGTAAAGTGGGAGATTTAAGGAAGGCTACTGAGCTTTTTGAGGCGATGCCTGAGAGGAATGGTGGCTCTTGGAACAGTTTAATAAATGGGTTTATGAGAAATGGGAATTTGGATAGAGCGAGGGAGCTTTTTGATCAAATGCCGGAGAAGAACGTGGTTTCTTGGACAACAATAGTTAATGGGTTTTCGCAAAATGGAGACCATGAAAGAGCACTGTCAATGTTTTCTAGGATGTTGGAGGAGGATGTGAGACCGAATGATCTCACTGTTGTTTCAGCTCTTTCAGCTTGTGCAAAAATTGGTGCCCTTGAAACTGGAGCACGAATTCACAATTACATTTTGAACAATGGTTTCCGACTGAATGGAGCAATTGGGACAGCTTTGGTGGACATGTACGCAAAATGTGGGAATATCGAGTCTGCAAGTATGGTGTTTGGTGAGACAAAAGATAAAAATCTTCTTACTTGGAGTGTGATGATACGAGGTTGGGCAATCCATGGACGCTTTGAGCAAGCTATCCAATGCTTCAGACAGATGATGTACTCAGGTCTGACCTGCTTTGTTTAGTACTCCAAAATTCAATTAAGCTTTTCAGGTTTTTCTTCTTTTTTTCCCGAAGAGACTGAACCTTTCTATATTTGCAGGAATAAAACCAGATGGAGTTATCTTTCTTGCCCTCCTAACTGCATGCTTGCACTCAGGGCAAGTAAAGCTGGGACTTAATTTCTTCGATAGCATGAGGCTTGACTACTCCATTGAGCCCACCATGAAACATTATGCATTGATTGTTGATCTATTAGGCAGGGCAGGCCAACTAGATGATGCTCTGAAATTCATCCAAAAGATGCCAGTAAGTCCCGATTTTGTGATATGGGGAGCACTCTTTTGTGCTTGCAGGGCTCACAAAAATATCAAAATGGCAGAATTAACCTCACGTAGGCTCTTGCAGCTTGAACCTAAGCATCCTGGGAGTTATGTTTTCCTGTCAAACATTTATGCTGCAGCAGGGAGATGGGAAGATGTAGAGAAAGTAAGAATGATGATGCAGGATAGAGGTGTAGAGAAAGATCCAGGGTGGAGTTATATTGAGATGGGTGGGCAAGTGCATAGCTTTGTAGCTGGCGATCATTCTCACAAGCATGCAAAAGAGATATATTTGAAATTAGAGGAAATCATGTCTAGTGCAAGGGAAAAAGGATACGTGCCTGAAACTGGGTGGGTACTTCACAACATTGAAGAAGAAGAGAAAGAAGATGCATTGGGAAGTCACAGTGAGAAGTTGGCCCTTGCTTTTGGGCTCATTAATACTGCTCCAGGAATGACCGTAAGGATAGTGAAAAACCTTAGAGTCTGCGGAGATTGTCATTCTATGATGAAATATGCTAGTAAGATGAGCCAAAGGGAGATCATATTGAGAGATATAAAGCGATTCCATCATTTCAAGGATGGGATCTGCTCATGTGGAGATTTTTGGTGATATAGTAAGTATTACTGTGACATTTTTTGCTGCTAATCTAAATTTACATTTGTCATCTTATTTATCTACAGTTCTGTACGACCATGACTTATTGAAAACTCTATCTGCAGTACGTAGTAGCAATGACGTAACCTAGGTTTTTTGTTATTGATACTTGTCCTCATGTTTTGTATGCCTGTTCTTAATCTTTTTGGTCTTTGTAGGTCATGTTTCCTATGCCATGGACTTGAAAGATGTTGCCTCTAAATTTCAAGCACCTAGCGTGTCAAAATTTTTGAGAATCATTTAAGATGTACAGTAAATTCTAAAAGACTAAAACAAACCTGGTCTGTGTGTTTATGTAACACTTGTAGCATGAATATTATATGCAGCTATTATAATGCCATTCTTCAAAAACTCAACCTCTCCAGAACCCAACTCACACAAGCCCTCAAATCGGGAGGTCCTACCATCGTAACTAGTAGTATGAAATTTATATTGTATTTTTCCTGATGAATAAGGTTCTCATCTGTTGATCTGATGTTAAAGATCTTTTAATATTATTTGTTATTTAGCAATTTTGAATTCCAAGTTATTTAATAGAATACCTTTCTTCTTCTTCTTCTTCTTCTTCCTTAAGCTTGGGTACTAATAGAATATCCCCGAGTTGAGAACCAAGAGAAATTAAAGTATTGAAATTACAGAAATAATAAATTATTTAGCTTACAAATGTTTTTAGAATGAAAACCATTAATGATGGAATGTATGGGATTTGATTTGTACTCCCTTGATGAGAAAGTTAAGTGTATTTAGGAATTAAGAATCATGATAGAAATTGTGTGGTGTAAATCCTAAAACACATTTTCTTCTGATTTTTTTTGGTTTTGAGATGACTAAAGAAATTGCTTCTTCTTCTGATCTTCAGTTGATGATAATTTCACTGTTCCTTTTTTTTGGGGTGGTGGGGGGTGGTGATAGTGGAGGTGTATACTATATCAATGGTAGGAATTGATACTGAGAAAACTTTTTTCACATTGGTGTTGCTTTCACCACCATATTCTCATATGCTTGGTAGTAGAAAAAGTGAGAGGATGGAAAAGTGATGAGATAAAATGACTTGTAAAAAAGTTGAGATGAAATGGAGGGAAGATGGCTTTTTTATCTTAGGTAGGAGAGATAAATGGAGTACTTATTGATATCCTTCCAATTTGGAAAAGAAATGAAGTGGGAAGTAAAAACGAAGAGGATGTAACTAACTTTTTTTTTTTGTCTTTTTCTTCTTTCCATCGCTTTTATATCTTACCTGCGCAGAGACAAAAAAAATATAACCATTTTCTGCCTTTTTATTATCTTTTCAATTTTTCCTATCTCTCACTTTTCTATCCTACCAAGCAAAGCAAAGGGAAAAACCTTTGAAGAAAGCAATGGCGTTGTTTGATCACTGCTTAAAGCAGTGACCAAACAACGCCAATATACCTAGATGGGAAATCACTTGTCGAACTAGATGGGAGATCAGGTTGAAGTCACAACTAGCATCCATAATGCCATGAGTTTATTTTTAAACATCATTTTAAATACTCATAATGCAGGTATATGAGGATGGGTCAGATTGTAAGTGAATGGGATCCAAGACCACATGCTTTCAGGATTTAAAAGTGGAAGGACGAGGCTCCAAACTATGTAATCCAAGTTCTTCATGATTGACTCAACATTGAGGAAAAGGGTTCAATCCTGAATTACCCACCAAAATGTACGGGCAAGACTGCCACATATACATCAGATTGGTTGTTTTTGAACATGCAAGGGGTAAATCCTACATCAAGTCCATTCTAATTAAAAATCCTTCATCGAAATTTTATACGGTAGTAAATTGTTATTGCAATTTAAGGAGCGTTAAAGGTAAAATGCTTTTGATCAAATTTGTTCTTGAGAATAACCAATTTGTGTTCCTTGTCTGTTTGTGCAATGCTTGTGGTCATTTATAGTCCTGATTCCTAATATGCTCAATCTAGGGGGCATGTAACCATTTGAATAGTTCAAATGTATGTAGTGGTTCTTTGGATGTGCTGCATGACAATTTTTTTTTCCATTGAGATGGTAAGTTGATTTCTTCATAGGTTGCAGGTTGACAGTATCCTCCAATGCGCTTTCTGGAAGATAGTGTTCCCCCCATTTTGATCAACAAGATCTGGTAGCTCAGATAGCTATCACAAGTTAATAATACAAATGAGCCATAGCTTGATTGGTATGCGGATGATGTGAAATATGCATGGATCTTGGTTCCCTGGCACAGATGTAGCTCTCTCTCTCTCTCTCTCTCTCTCTCTCTCCCTCCCTCCCTCCCTCCCTCCCTCCCTCAAACTGATCTGGCTAGCCTTGCTAATTTGATTCATTTTTTCCCCTCTTAAAGACATCAATTAATTGAAGTTTGTATCTCAATCAAGTTCTTGTTACTAGTGATTTACTCCAATTCATTCCTTTTGTACTGCCTTTTATAGAATACTAATTTGTGTTGTGGTTCTGTTGATGAAATCTTTATGTAAGGAATCAAGGATAAATGTCCGCATTCATGAAGAAGTTAACTACTGCAGTCTTAGCCGAGAGATCACATTCATGTCCTCCATTTACAAGATTTGGGTTCGCTAATGTATTAAAAAAATCAAGTGGTTGTCTAAGTTATGTCTTGCAAGAGATCTATCATCCTAAATGTAGTACTCCACTTTCATCATAAGGAATAGTATTAATATTTTTTTTTCTTTTTTGTAATGATATTCATCTAATGATACATTAATTTTAAAATTTTGCTCGTTATCAAAAATTTGGAAAGGATCTTGACGTGATTGTAATTATGTAGAAATAGAATTGGATAAGAATGAAATAATGATTTTATTTTTTCATTAATATTATTTCTTCCGTTTCAATTTATATGTTACAATGCACTGTTTATTTAATTAAATTATTGATTTTTTCTTTATTTTTAAATTAAGAAAGTGTAAAAAATTTATAAATATAATTTTATAAACTTCACAAGTATTCAAAATTCAAAATTACTTCAAAAAAATCAATTGTGACATAAATTGAGACAGAGAATGCTAATTTTTTTTCCTTATCAATGCAGCCATGAGCTGAACTAGAAATTCAATCCAATGCATAACCATTGGGCCATTGGTTAAGCAAAATAATATATCTTTCAGAAAAATAATAAACAAAATAATATCCTTAATACATATCATTAAGCTGCCCCACTTCTGTTCTTCCTTTTCCTTTTTTCTTTATCCCTCACTTCTGTTCTGAAAAAATGTTTATTATTGGAAACGCCAAAACACATGGATTAGTTGTCAAACAAAAGCAACAAGCCGAAGTTTATTGGGCCCATGGTATTACCATCTGCGGCTGGAAGCGTACGGTGGATTGCATAGGAAACCGCTAATGCCAGGGTGTCGATGTTTTGCTTATTTTCAACTCTTCATATATATATATATATATATATATATATATATATATATAATCACTTATTTATGAAAATTTTCAATACTTGAGGGTATTGTTGTTTAGTCTAAGAGTCGGTTTGGTTTAACTTTTGATTTTACGGTAGAGATTTAAAAGTAGTTTTAAATAAACGGGTTGTGGGGTTAAAAAGTATTTAATGTTTGATAAAAAATATATTAAAAGTACCGTTAAACTAATTGATGTGTTTAATAAATAAATTATAAAACTGTTTTTAAATATTAAAATTACTAAAAATGATATTTAAATATTATTTAAAAGTCATTTTTTATCAAAATGATTTTATTTGTATAATATAAATATATTAATTTTATTCACAATAAATACATAAATAATTAAAATATTAATATTTATTAATATTTTTATTAAATAATAATTTCAATATTATAATAATAATGGATGCATCGTTACATTTAAAATTTGATTAGAAAGAATAACCGATAATTTATATAATGGTAAAAATATAAATACATTTGTCACAAAAAGGTAATTTAAAAACATTAATAGTGTCAAAATTGATTTCAGGATTAAAATATATAAAACTCAATTTCTGATTTTGAGTTTAAATAAATTTTTTATAAATTGTTGTTGACTTTTAATTCATAAAAAAAAACATGTAAAAAAAGTTTGGCACAGTTTTTACTTTTTTATTGTAAAATATGTTTGAAAAACACTACAAAACAAACATTCAACCATGTAAGTTTTCTCTAAAAATACCATTTTACTTAAGTTTTAGATTGTAAAGTTAAAAATCTTTTTTTTTTAGTAAAACATGTATAAAAAATCGATTATTTTAACGCAAAATTAATTTTTTAATGATTCTTTTTCTTAAATTCTCATTCTTGAAGAAAAAAAATACAATTTTGATGAAACAAAAATCGTTTCATATATTTTTTTCAAATGGAATTAAATGGATTTTACATGAACGAAAAAAAAAATGGAAAAAAAAGAAAGAGAACAAGTTTTGAAAATTTTCTTTTTCTTCCCACCGTATTATTGTTGTTGCGACTTGTGATTAACCCCAGCAGTAGTATTCCATATTTCCATGCCATGTGAACTTCACGAACTTCACGACTGAAATCAACAAAACACTCGATTGGTCGATCACGTGGCAATTGCTTGCCTTTTTTCTAGTATCACGTGCTCCATGGTTACTGGCAGATCATTTTTTGATAAGGGGCTGACCTTAAAAAAAAAAAGAAAAATCTTATCAAAAGATTAAAATTTAGTCACTTATTTTAAAAAAAATATAACTTATAACAAAAAATTTGGTTATCTAAGACATCAAAGAAAAATATGGACCGCAAACAGTTTAAATAGTATTTTATTCGTGTATTAATTTAATAATTTTGTTTATATCTATTTATTAACAAATTAAATCTTTAAAAAAATCGTTTATATTCGTTCCTCAATATAAAAAAAATTTTATGTTTGATTTCAAACAAACTAAATTTAAACACTTAAATAAACAAGTATTTTGAATATATTTTTTAATTATCTTTATATAAATAAATAAATAAATTTTATGTAAACAAACAAATTAATACAATCAACTATCTTAATGAACACATTTAATGATAATCAAGTTCACGAAAGCTACTGTCCACGCGTCGTTATCTGATGCCTCCTTAGATCCTCTCGATAACAGTCTTGTCACTCTAACCCCTCGGTTCACCTCTGTGTCTATCTCTCCCTCCTCCACGATGAGAAGAAGGGAAGAGAGAAACAACTCCATAATCAAGTAATCAAACTCTGTAACCCTTGAAAGTATCGCTACAAATTCTATTGTACTCCAATCTCTCTCTCTCTCTCTCTCTCTCTCTCTCTCTCTCTCTCTTTATATATGCCAATCTATATATAGATATACACAGTTCATATCTATAGACGAATCTTTGAAATGGTGAAGAAGCGGGTACCAGACTGGCTGAACAGTTCCATCTGGTCAACCACTCCCTCTCCCAACGACGATCGGTTCCTTCTAAACTCTTCTACCACCGCCACCACCACCGCCACCGCCACCTCCACCTCCACCTCATCCACCGATCTCACGTTGGAGCCACCAGTGCCGGTTCCTCCCCCTGCCGCCGCAAGAAAAGATCCTCCTCCACCTCCTCCCCCTCCAAAACCAGAGCTCAAAGCTCCACGAGACAGCAACAGTAACGGAAATGATTATAATGGTGGCTATGTGGGCCCCTCTCCAGACGACATTTCTCGCCAGGCTCAGCTCTTGGCCGAGGTCAAGATTACTTTTCTCACTGTAAAAGGAAAAAAAAAACCACAAATTAGTTTTAATTTCCGGAATCGCTAGTAATCGTCGGTCAGCCATACGGCGGTGAATTCGTTCCCGGGCCTTGTACACATTTTTATCTTCTATATTTATATGCCGACGTATTGATTGATTGTATTTGTGGGTTGGATGTTATTAGTTGTCGAAGAAGGTGATAAATATGAGAGAATTGAGGAGGATAGCGTCGCAGGGTGTACCCGATGCTGCTGGGATTCGCTCTACAGTCTGGAAGGTATGCGTTTATTTTTCCTGGGTGAATTTTTTTTCTTAACCTTTTCTGCTTGGTTAATGAGAGGAAACAAAAACTGTAGGAAAATTCATGAAATTTTGCATTATTCTTGAGCTGAGAGAACAGAAAACGCATGCTTAACTAAGTTTACCATGCTTGCTTTAGCAGAATACATGTGAGTGAACTTAATTTTCCTTGATTTTGTTTTTTTCGGAACTAAATGGAAGCTGATGATTTGTGTGTTATAATATAATATTCTAACCGATAGTATGGATTTGATTTGTTATTATGAAGTTTGTGCTTTCTTTACTACGTTTGAGTAGAGCATTGAGTAAAAATGTGCTACCAAATGAGTGAGCTCTGTTAGTTTATTGGATCAATTTTCAGCTTAGCTAATTAATTGATTGTGTCAGCTTTTGCTGGGGTATCTGCCACCTGATCGTTCGCTTTGGTCTTCTGAAATGTCTAAGAAGAGGTCACAGTATAAGCATTTTAAGGATGAGCTTTTGATGAATCCTGTAAGTTGTATCGGTGATTGTGAAACTTTATCTAGATAACTGTGTATTTCTGGTTATTGAGAATGACCCAGTAGAATGTTATAGGGAACATAAATGAGTGTACATATAACTGTATTAAATACTTTGGAATTGGTCATTCTGCGAATTTTTATATCATTTATCTTTTGAGCTTCCTCAGAATTTTGACAGCATGATTCATTTGTATACATAAGAGGCTAAAAAATTACCTACCTATCTAATTATCGAAAAAAAAAAATGACCTATCCAAAAAAGAGTTGGGGAGGGGGTTTGCAAAAAAAAGTATGGCTGATATACCTGAAACACGGACTGTGCAATGTGATAGTGTTGATATCTGGCCATTTTTGTAGTTACATAGAGCTTTAGCTAGTGGGGCCTTCTACCGCCTTAGTGTTTCTTTATTGATAGAGGGACCAGTGTGCCTTAAGCCGTCTGGAAAAGAAAAAACAAAATTAAAAGAGATGTCAGTATTATCTTCCTTATGCGTGTTCTTGATTAAGGTAGAACAAACTACAAAAATTCAAACATGAAGTTGTATTTTTGAAACATTTTATTAATGTTAGGAAATATATCGAGTCGTATCATAGTTTTTCAATTTGCAAAAAAGTTACATACCGACAGACATTCATGCATGCATGCATACTACGGACATACATATGTATATATGTCTGTGTTTATGTACAAAGAAAACGATAAGCACATTAGTTACGCTCAATGCACGTACATAACTAATTCTTTAAGAGAATAAATCAACTCAACTTAACTTAGTTTTAATCACAAACTAGTTGGGTTGGCTACATGATTCTTTTTTCTCCATTCCGTCCTGTTTAGGACTAAACACTAGGATATTTTTCCTTGGATAACAAGTCTTTAAGAGATAAAATCAGAAATTCAAAATATATCTTTTTTTTTATAAGCAAGAAATTCAAAATATATCTTAAATTAGATTCAATAAAGGAAACTAATAAAATACTCAAAAACTTCAGTTGCTGTTGATGGCTAGGGTTTGAATGGGGCAATTTGGTTTGCAGTAAAAATGTGATGCTTCCACAAGTTGCTATTGTAGTCATGCAAAATCAGTGGAAAAAAAAACAGATGTGATATCTTAAAAATACAAAGAAGTTGATGAGGTGTGCATTTTATGGGTTTTATGCTTAGCTAAAGTATGAGCCTAGGGGTGTAGGTTCGTCGTGCCTGATTTCTTGATGCATTATGAAATGAAAAAAAAACACTTTTGCATTTAATTTTATCAATGATTTTGGACTCTTCTCTTAATATCTTTATTACTCTTGGTGTCAACATCACTCAATGTTGAACTTCTTTCTAAGAGAGAAGTTATGCATGTTGCTTCTCCTAGGGCTAGCACAAGTGCTAGGCCTGGCGCCTAAGTGCGCCTGAAGCACTCCTTTACAAAATAACAACTGTGTATTTAAGGGCCTTTTCTTTTTCACTTGCTTCCTTTCACCTTTTTTTTTTCTTCTGAGAATTCAATGGAGGGTATGTCATACAAATTCATGCTTCATGTTATTGGTCTTTTTTACTACAGTATGCTACTGTTTTATTTGGTTCTCCACCTAATGTCTAATTTTTTTATAAGTAAAATTGTATTAATAAAGCACCTATTGTTTGATATGGCATGCCTTGAGGACAGTTGCTTAGCTAGATTGCATATGCTATCCCAGTTGGGATTCTTATGTAAGATAATGGTAATTAGTAGGATTTTAATGGTAAGATATTCTAGTAGTGAACTTATGATGCATATGTATCTGTTTTGCATTTTTTTTTTAACTTTTTGTCTTTTTTCTTTTCTTTTTTTTCCTCTGCAAATATATTAGATTTCTAAATGTTTCTGTGGCTAGTTAGTCAGAAATTGCGAGGAGGTTGGATAAATCAAAGGGCTATGACAATGATGAGGTAAAATGTGAAACCAGGGGCATACTTTCAAGGTCAGAAGTAACTCATGGAGAGCATCCTTTGAGCCTTGGGACGACAAGCATCTGGAACAAGTTTTTCCAGGTATTATATTGAGCACACTTGAACATCAGTTTCTGAGACCATATCTGAAACCTCAACTTTTATGTTAAACAGATTGGAATTTAAATGTAAACCTCAACTTTGAGTGCTTAACTGACATATTTATCAAAACAAAGAGTGCTTAACTGACATATTAAGGGAGAAAAACGGAAAGATATGAAAAGGTTAAAGATACAAGTTTCTTGGTTGACATGTGATTCGTATGAGAACGGTCACTTTATAATGCAACCATTTTTTTCTCAAGGAGGATCGTTAAACCTCTGCATTTGGCAATAATCCTCATCGTGAAATCTTGCACCTGAACCAAAAAATTGTTTGATGGAGAAGCAATTTACACTTAAATATGGATTATTGTAGCTGTACTACACAAAAGTATTGAGCTCAGAAGCTTACATCAGTGGTTCTGTTTACCAGTGTTAAAGCCTAAGCATTGTATTCTAGTGGTATTTTTCATGCTGCATTAGTTTAAATTATTTAAGGGAAATTGGATCACTTTTCATACATTATGTTGTTACATACGGCTAGGATTCGATTAACTTGAACGCTATGATTGAGTTAGGGTTTTAGGATCTTGTTTTACATACAAGAGGCTGTGATAAAACTGTGAAGGACTTTTGATTTGTAACATTGAATAATACCTATGCATTTTAAGTTTTTCTTGCATACTTTGGATCTTTTTGATTTATCATCTCTATAGAGAGTTTGTCTTTATTTTCCTGTTAGAAACTTAGGATTCAATGAAAGTGGAATTATACCTTAGTGAGCTTATCCTTTTTCATAGTGAGTGCAGCCATTTGAACAACTCTGCTACTTGGACCTTTTTCTCATTCACATTGAGGAAAGGAAAAAAGACAGCATGAATGGTGCCAGGAAATCCATGGATTTTAACTTAGGTGGCAGAAGGATGCCATGAGTTGCACTAGGTCTTAAGTTTGAATACTTTCCCCGCAGAAAAGCACTAAAAGAAAGGATTAGGGAACATCGTATTGATCATTATAATAAGCTCACCTGATAGGAAGTTTTTCACTTTCCATATCCTGGGTGTGATAATCAATTATTTGTGCAGAGACAGTGTATGTCTTCATATGGAGTAGATATAGGGCTGTGAACCAAGCTGCTCATCAAAAGTTTATAGGTTTCCTTGGTCAAAGCTTGATAAATTTATGTATATTATATTAACGAAATAGCACTTTCAGTACTATTTTAGGCATAACCCATTGTAGAACATTGTCTTGATGTTACTGTTTGTGATCTCAAGGGAAAGTCCCTGTGCCTTAGTCTGTTGCACAATATTACAATGGTATTAGGAGGTGCATATGCACCATCCCTGTGAGATCTCTAACCTCAACTTTGGCATTCTGTAGGACACAGAGATCATGGAACAGATTGACAGAGATGTAATGCGCACCCATCCAGACTTTCACTTTTTCTCTGGGGACTCGTCATTTGCAAAATCTAATCAGGTTGGTTTCTGGCTTGAGTTTTAATATATATTCAACCTATTTGGCTGACTTACATGTGTCTCACGTCTTCAGGAGGCTTTGAGGAACATATTGAATGTATTTGCGAAGTTAAATCCGGGTATCAAATATGTTCAAGGGATGAATGAAATTTTGGCACCAATTTATTATGTATTTAGAAATGACCCTGATGAAGAAAATGCGGTAAGTTGACCTCGTCTATTTATCTTTTTTTTTTTTTTTTTTTTTTTGCCTATATCCGAAATATGTTTTTGTTACTTGTTTGACAATATTTTAGTCGCTCTTGAATAGTAATATATTATTATTCTGTTTTAGTGGATTTAAAGTTTGAATTGCTGTCTAGCTGCCCCATTGTAGGAACAGAATCATTTAGAAAATGTAATGGTCATCTAGAAATTGAAGCCAGTGGTTGGTTGTCAATGTGCTTTTTCTTTTAATCATGTTTCAATAAAATTACATTAAGGGGCTGTTTGGTTTTTGCTAGGAAAGAAACTTTCCTAGAAGAGTTGGAAGATAGAGCTTTCCATTGTTTGATTTTTTTTTCCACTTTCCCTCTATTGTGGAGTGTAACTTTCCTGAGAGAAAAGGTGGGTAAGTGATTATTCCACCTCCTATGTAATCTAACCTTCTGAAGTCGAGGGAAAGTGATTTTTACCTGTGTAGACGATTTTATCCTCATATAATTCTTATAATCTCACAGATATCCATTTACATAATACACCCAAAACCTTATTTTTGTTATTTTTTCTTTCAATTTTACCGACTTATATACTTCTCCGCCATCAATCTATGCAACTGCCACACCAGGTACGGCTTTTGATTCTATAATTAAAAAATTATGATTATCTTCTAAATAGATATCTATATGAAATTAAAAAGTTGTGGTCCAATAAAAAAATTAAGATTGTTGGATTTTTCTTTTTAACAAAACAATCCCAAAAAAAATTGAGTAGGCTCAAGGATAATTTATAAGTTATACTAAAAAAATTAACTTTCCAAGTGAAAATCAAACATGAAAATATAACTTTCCCACAATTTAAATATTTCTTCCTTTAAAACTAACACATGAATATCTTTTTTTTGGATAGTGAAACACTTGAATATCACATTCCCCAGTAACTAAATTTCTTGATTTGTGGAAAGTTAATGTAACTTTCCATAAATCAAACACCCCCTAAGGATTTATAGGATTTACGAAATGAAGTACATGAGAAACCATATGTTTTCAAAGAGGATGAAGATTTAATCATCCCTATTCTAAGAAGTCTGCCCTCTGATTTTCTCTTCCAAGCATTTGAACATCCATTGCGTAGCCTAATTGTCACTTGTCTCTACATGTGGAATGTACCAATATTTGATGGATATGACCCTTGATATTGATCTCATTATTTTGTGCCATATACATCCTTGGTAGCATCAACTAGGTGATTATCTGAATAATATGACAGGTTTCTTGCCATATACATCCTTGAAGTTGATACTAAACATAATTATTGTAAATGCCAAGTCGAAAACGTGCACTAGTTTCTTGAGCTAAATGGGTTGTTCACACACTCCTAGATTTGTGATTCCCACAACTGCTTCTGGATCTTTGATGTATCCTTTGCGTAGCATTGTTGAAGGGATTAATAATGAGTCTGATGACAGTAACCAATAGTATATAAACGGAGAAAAGAAAAGGAAGAATGTGACCCAAAAGGGTTAATGTAGGCCAATGAAGTCGAGAAAAGATAAACTAAATTTTTAGGGTTTCAGTGAAGAAATGGGATTCAGGTTTTTGAAATTAATGGATGGAAGAGATGTGGCAGGGAAAGTTAGGCAGGATCAAATTTATCTATGAATTTACTGAGGTACTTGGTCATTCCTTGGAATCCTACAAACTGTCTTGGACTCTTGGGGAAAATAACCAGTAACAGTTGGCTGACCATGAGATGCTCCTGATTTTATTTCACATCTACGTTGATGCAGAGAAACTTGGGACAGCATTAAGCTTTCTGATTGATCTATACAAATTGCTGAAATAATAGGATGGTTTAAAAGGGAACTGAGTTTGAGAATAGAAACATAATCAAATTTGTTTCTGTATCACTGTTGCTCACTGCTCATTTGTTAATGTTGTGTGGCAGATCAAAGAACATGAACAGAGAGAAAAGGGAAATGTGAACTACATGTTTGTTCATCAACATTACCCTCATGATTTTCCTCGAAACGAAAATATTTAGAAACATTGAGATGCAGAGTGAAGAACATGAGCAGAGAGAAAAGGAAAATGTTAACTACATGTTTGTTCATCTACATTACCCTCATGATTTCCCCCTAAATGAAAATATTTATAAACATTGGGATGCAGAGCGGCATTTATATCACCAATAGCAATGGCCGAAGATGGAATGCATAACAGCAGTAAAAATAAAGCATATCAATTCTATTGGTATCATGAATTTATAGTTAGAATAATCATGATGGTCAGGTTCTTTTCGTCCTTTTGTTTGTTATAACTTATACCTTCATTTTGCTTATTATTTCCTATTTTAAGTTATGCAGGTTTCTGCTGAAGCAGATACATTCTTCTGTTTTGTTGAGTTGTTGAGTGGATTTCGGGATCATTTCTGTCAGCAACTTGACAACAGTGTTGTGGGGATACGTTCCACGATTACAAAGTTGTCACAGCTTTTGAAGGAGCATGATGAAGAACTTTGGCGGCATCTAGAGGTCACAACGAAAGTAAGACATAATTTTCCCTTTAATGAATTTTGTGGCTCATCCTGAAAGCTTAGTGCTCTACACGTTGGTTGACCTTCTAGGTTTTTTTTAATAGTAGGTTTATTTTCTAGTTTAAAGGGTTATTCTATTTAGATGATGGCAGTTATTCTTTTTACAGTTCCAAACATCTTCTTGAAATGGAAGATAAACTGTAAGGCAAATAACATGTTTACTTGCTATATTTGGATTACTTCTTCACAACTACGACCCCTTGATATATTGTGTCTGCTTGTGTATGGTGTTCACATTTGAATTTGTGATGATTGCTAGAGAGAACTCAAGTGTGTGCTTTGAGGGCATGATATGTAATGTTTATTAAGTTCTAGTTATATGAGCTTCTCTTTAGTGATCACCGTCATTGGTGCTCCTATACATATTTGTTATAGTTTAATTATTTAGTTTTCAGCTGATGCCCAATATTTGACTATCAATATTGTCTTTTTGTTGATAATTTCTTCTATAAAAAAATTACTAACTGCTTTCAATTTGAAAATTGCAGGTCAATCCCCAGTTTTATGCATTTAGGTGGATTACTCTCCTTTTGACTCAAGAATTCAATTTTGCGGACAGCCTTCACATTTGGGACACACTCCTGAGCGATCCTGAAGGTCCTCAGGTAGGATTGAATTTCTTTTCCTCTTATTATTTTTCTTGAAGCTGGTTAGTTACCCGAAGTGCAGGGGCTGCAAGCAACAGGTGATACTCCATTAGAATATCGTTCACATGTAGGAGCCGTTGGATAAAAAAAATTATACCATCCAATTTATTGTCCAACTTCTTTGTTTGAAAGGTAATTTTTGTTTATAACAACGGCACCAAGAGGGTGCAACTCAAACCCAACGGCTATTTACAATAGAAGAAATCCACAAAATCTAAGATATCATCATTATTTAAAAAGAAATTCCCTTTAAACTAATAATTTAGAGTTTTTAACCAATTATCTCTAAATTTATTGTCCAATGTTAAGGAGTGTATTATGCATTTCTATGGTTGGAGTGCTCACGTGTTCTGTCAACATCTTTGTTCAGGTGATAATAATATGCTATTTGTAGGAATGTCTTATATCACATGATATAGATGTGGATGGCCATCTAATAACTCAGATAGTGTGCAAATGAAAATCAATTTCAATAACTTACAATAATGGAGAGCCTAAGGTTTCTCTCTCCATCAATCTAATAATATGACAGGTTTAATCATTTTGGATCTGTTTTCTGAAAAAATCCTTCTTTGGAGAGCGAAATGTAGATGTACTTTTCTGCTAAATATTGCCTTAGATTGTACATTTGAGTTTCAAATTATGTTGACCAATCAAATTGAGTTCCATTTCATCCTGTTACTTGAGGACGATGCGTATGACAGTACTTCTGAAGTTTTACTAATTGGTAAGAAATAGAAGCTAAGAAACTAACAAGTACTTGATATTGCAGGAAACTCTGCTTCGAATATGTTGTGCAATGTTGATTCTCATTAGGAGGCGCCTACTTGCTGGGGATTTCACTTCTAATCTGAAGCTACTTCAGAAATATCCCTCAACAAATGTCAGTCATCTGCTCTATGTTGCAAATAAGCTGCGTACTCAATCCTCTGGCTAATTTTATTAACCATAGACTTGATTTCTTTTTCCCCGTTTCCCCTTCGTTTCTTTGTCTTCGAAAATGTAATGCTTGTATATTATTGGATGTAAATGTTGGTTGAAAGTAACAGCTAACGTGCAGGGAGAGATAGCTTCTTTGTTTTCTTTAATTAATTGTTAGTTTGATGGAAGAGGCACGTATTTGTTTTATTGAGATTGATAAGGTGGTGCTTAAGCATTATGGTTTCATGGTATCTTATCATAGTCGGTTTATCATGAAATACCTTTGGAGGTTATATATAATCGTTTATACCGATACACACTATGGCCAGGGCAAAAGTTACTGAAGGAAATACAGCGGTTTGACCCCCGACAGGGGAATGCAAGTTAAAAGAGGATATAGTTTCAGTTTATTTTTCTGTCATTTGAGAAAATTAAGCAATTTGAGTTACCTTTGTGAGACATTATATATCACTATTTTATTGAATATTTTTTCTAAAAGGTCAAAGTAAGTATACCAAATCTGTCAATATTTTATGGTTGTCCACCCCAACCGTGGCTGATGGAGTAACAAAGGAAACTGCAAGAAGATTAATTTTTCCCTTCACGGACTCGACCTTTTTATAAGATCAGGGATCGGTTTTGGTTTTCACGGAAATAACATGATTGTGTGCGGATTTTTCTACATAACTTGTGTTCAATTTTTGCGTGAACATTAGCTGAATGAATATGAAAAGTATTGATCATGGAGATACTATGGAGTTTCTGCTTCTTTATGAGCTGCACCAAAGGAAGGGATTCACTAACCAATATCAAATATTGTCATTTCCTTGAAGTGGTTACAGACCAGAGTTTGGATTCATAATAAATAAGATCTAAAGCTTCGTTACCAATAGAGAAACGGGAGTGAAAAAAGAACAAAGAAAACGTGTAGTTGTTGAGGAAACCCTTTGCTCAACAGTTTCCTTGTCTCATGCCGTGTTATAATTAATGCCAATTTACTTTCCTAGGGACAGTGCCAAGCTCCAAGAGTCGATGGCTCCACCCCATTAAAACGGAGAAAGAAAAATAGATTATATAAACTATTGCTTTTGGTTCAAGTGAATTATTTGTTTATGCTAATGTGTCATAGTGGTTATGAAGATGTGCGCGTGAGATGGCATACATGTATGATCATAATTTAACAAGACTTCTTAGGCCAAGCTTGAAAATAAAAAGCATTTTTAAGTAACAGTTTTTTGTTTTCAGTTTTCGAAAACTGTTTTTAAAAATAAAAAATGAAAATAATTTTTTGATTTTTCTTAGAAAAAAACATGTTTGGATAACTATAACTCGAATACTGTTCTCAAAACAGAAAATAATGAAATGATGTTTGAATAATCTTATTTTGAAAACTGTTTTGATACACCTTACAATTATTTTTAATTTTAAGTTTAAATTTAAAATCTATATTAATTTTATTTATCATATTTACTAAATATTTAAAAATAATTACTATTATTTTATTTTTAAATTTTTAATATTTTTTATATACCATAAAGAAAGAATGAAATAGAGAAGTGAACACTGATTTTAAAGTTATTTTTTAAAAACTATGTCAGAAAACGCCAGTTTAAAGTTTTCAGAAAACAGTTTTTGAAAACTGTTTGCCAAACATAAAAAACTATTTTCAATTTCGAAAACTGTTAAAACTGAAAACAGTTTTCAAAAACTGAAAACAGTTTTCAAAAACTGTTTCCAAACATAGCCAATACTTCAATAAAAATGCACAAAATTTTTTAGTACCAAGCAAATTGCTCAACCCAGGTCTCAAGTAGATTTTTTTAAACCTTGATTAATAGTACATAGTATAGTATTTTTCATTTTTCTGTGTTGAATCAATCATATCTTATAGTGTCATAGTTCAGTCCGTAAAACGTTAATCCACAAATCGCCAGAATTTTAGTACACGCAAAAATTACAATCTGGTTTGTTTAAACCAATCTGTCCGTAGGACATCAGTGTAAACCAAACCCTAGATAACTTGAACCTCCAGCACCCAACTGATTTCCCAACCGTTTTATCCGTAAGCTGATCCCATGAGAGAATGCCAACAATTGACGAGCCATCAACTTAAATTCATCCAATCAAGAGACCTAAAAAGAAAATTGCGAAATCAACTAATAATGTGAAAAGAGCCTAATGTTCACAATTTAAATAGCACATAATGCCATATACCATCATAAGCAAAATATATAAAACATAATGCCACGGAAGCACTGATGCATCTGAGAGGATTTGAGGTAAAAAGTAAGGATTTTGAACTGCCTATGAGCAGTGGTGCTTAAATATAACTTTGATGAGGAAAGGAAGGAGGAAGAGAGGAGGGGGAGAGAACATTCTACTAAAGATGGGCATGATAAGGTTACATATCACGAAGGAGAAAGCAGAAAAAATATCATGAAGAAAGAGAACTAATGCAAGAACATTGTAGGAAATAGCCAGTTGGGAAAGAAAAACACACACTTAACACCACCAGTAGAAAAGGCACAGAGGTAAATGGACAGATTCACCATGGCTAGATTAGAAAAAGCTTTAATTTGGGGAACACTATACCTAGAGAAAATAACAGATAAATATTACCTGAATAGCAGGGACAAGGTCAGGAAACCCATTCCTTTCTCCAATTAAGTGCATAAGGTTCAAATACTGGAGAGAAAATACACCACCAACCAAAAGTGAGGCCAAATTCTTATCTTTCTGCCACAGTAATTGTTGAATTTATTCTGGTTGAAGATTCCAAGTCACTTGTTGCTTCACTCTCCAAACGACTGTTTAAAATTTCCAAAACATTATCTGGAGGGCATTTATCAGCAGGGTTCTGGGGTGATGTTTGACAGAAACATTCAGGCCAGGAATTTGTATAAAATGATTCAGGTGAAACCCGCTTGTGAGGCCCGCCAAAGTTTGTTTTTAGCATGACCCGCCTTATTGCTTCTTCAAAACCAGCCGCTCGCCCATACTCTCGATCAATGAAAATAGGAGCAAGAGCTTTCCTGTCAGGCCTGATAGTAGTCCGAAAGCCATAATAAAGACGGTGACCCAGGAGATTGTTGGCAAAGTTGCTTGGTCCATCATATGTTGGCATAAAAATGTCAGAAAGAAGACAAACCATGTAATCCACAGCAGACCCTAGCAATCCCTGTGTGTTCGTAAGCAGTTCCTCTGTGGGGTCCACAGAACTGTGATTCTCAAGGCGAGGGAACAAGGCCCGAAATGGTTTCATGAATCGCTTCCCACCAAATAGTTCACCAGCTGCTAGGTATATCCTGGTAGAATTGTCAAATCCCATCGCACGTAAGATAAGACCAACCTGCAGCCAGAAGAAGCATTATATTGTTTCACATATATAATAACAAACATTGTCTGCTCCCTGCTCCAGTTGAAAATCAATGCAAAATATCACAAGAAAATTGAATAAATAGCAAGTTGAGCAGAAGTCTCGTAGTATTCTGTAGACTTAACAAGCTCAAGCAATGTTTTTTTATAAGTAACAAGCTCAACCAATGTTACTAAATGTGTGTGCATGTGTTGAAGTAACAAATAAGAGGATAATGATAACAATTAAACAAATTTCACCTCTTCTGGAGTTAGTGGGCATTTTCCAATGGCCCTTCTTTCTTTATAAACAAGTCTTTTCTCCGCAAAATTTTCCTTTCGATACTTCCTCAGTATAGTCTGCTCTTCTGAAGTAAATATATCAAAGCACCTGCATAATCATTCAGACTAACTAGGCCCATCAACATTTTCTTGTAAACCCTTTATTCCTTAATGTACTTGATATGGGTGTGCACAGCTTGGTCCAGGTCAGGTTCCTCAAAAGTTGAACCCCAAACTAAATTCTGGATTGGACAAAATTAGAACCCAAAACTTACCAGATAAAGCAGAAAGTCATATTGCTTCTAATAGAGGAATAAAAGCAAATCAGTTCAAGATGGTTCATGTATCTAATTTTCCAGACAAATTATCTCAACTTTTCTAGTTAATATTTTTTGGTGATGGTGGCAACTATCATAGATAATTTTCTTCCATTATCGGAAAAGAATCACCCAAGAAATACTAAATCATTTCAGAGTTAAAGAAAAACTATGAGGATAGAGAGAGAAACAATTTTCTTTTATGAAAATGGACATCTATTCTCTATTTTGCCAAGAAGATGAAGCTTACTGAGCTAAAAGAGAAACCAATGTATTATTCATTTTTCTGCCTTCGTCAGCCCAATGTCAAGAAGTGTGGAGAGAGAGAGACTTTTTTCCAGCTGAAGAAGATACAAGAGAGAAGTTATAGTTGTGAGAGAGAGAGTGGTGGCTTGGTTCATTAGGATTCAGGGTTTATTATTTACTAGTATGTAAGGAAGGATTTTGTTCAAACATGTAAAAGTGCAGTACCAACAGAAAACCAACTCTTTTTAAGTATTAGTCTAATCAGTTTAGTTTTGATTTATTTAAGTTATTGTATATTAAAAATTAAAACCAAACAGAACCATACTTTTTTTTTAATTTATATACCCAAAGCCACACTGTTTCTCTTTAGAACCCAAACCGAACTGGAGACATCGGTTTCTCAGGTTTTTCGGCGGCTTGTATCACTCCTTGTACTTAAACCCTTTCAAATAAATAAATAGAATAGTCAATAAGATCCAATGAATAAATGAAAATTTCAGGTTGAACAATGGAAAGAAGCAATTATAGGTTTTCCTCTCACCCCATAGCAAGAACAGCTTATCTTCCAAGTAAATAAATAATTGCATGCATAGCATTCACACTAAATTAATTAACTTTGTGTTGATCCATTTATTTACTTTGGATATGTTAAAATTATCACTAATTATTAAAGGAAAGAGTTCCTAAATCTTTTTACTATTCTTATAAACTAATTATATTTTTCATCAACAATATTGCCCTATCCTCAAAACATAAGGAAAAATCATTTTCATATATTAGTATATCATGTAGCCTATTCAAAATTGCCATTCCATATGCGAGCAGCATATTCATAGCCAAAAAAAATAGAGAACTATCCGATGTCTGATACTAGATCTCTAGGACAGGATCACTTCTGCATTAAAGCATACAAATAATTATATAAAATAAGATAGTTGCATAAGAACATACCCTGCAAATGCCAGCATATCCATTTCAAAACGAAGATGTATTGACATGAAGTGGCCTTGTGAGCGGAGTTTCTCAACTATTGACTCACTTAACTTCATAATTTGTGGCTTAAACCTCAGAGCATGATAGTTAACTCTGCACCTCAATCGTTGATATTCAGGGTTGTCAATTTCTTCCGCCAAACGATGTGAAAATGGAGTAAGATAAATAGCACCATGTTCCTTCATTTTCTCTAGAGCAGTTGTTGCATACCAACCAATAGGAGCATCTCTAGGGGGGCGAAGCTGAACCAAGGGACAAAGAAGAAGGGAAGCAACAATTTAATATATCAAGAATTTTGAAGAAAATTATTTGTGATGTGAAAATGTGTTAACGTTCCACCTGATAAGCTTTTATCTTCTTGCTTTTTCCATTTTTGCGTATTTCTGGCATGCTTTCCACAATCCGTACGTCATACCTTAATGTCTGGATAAAATGTTCAACATCATAGATACCTTGGAAACCACTGCACATACATAATAAAGATATTATCGCTGAATTTAATCTTATGAGATCCACTACAAATAAAAATTAATAGAGAACCAACAAAAAGTTGATAAAATACATTCAAGAAAGACACATCTTTCCTAATCTGTTGTGTGATTAATACTTTCTAGTGCCAGCTTAATGTCATACTAAAAGAAGAGAAAAAAGAGAAGGTGCAAAAAACAAAGCTGTAGATTGCTTTAAATTGTAGAAGGATCCTTACCTCACTGCTAGTAAATGGTATAAATGATTTTGGAAATTATTGAAACAGACATGATGAATCATATTAAATGTATTCTACTCACCATTTATTAAGTTTTGATCTTTCCAGATTCAAATATTTGAAGATCAAAAGCGACACTTCTGATCAAATACATTTACAAAATATTATAGCCAAGCAAACTTCAGAACAAATACATTTGAAAACATGATACCTGTCATCATGCCAAAAGGAATTTGCATCCAAATCAGGCAACACAAGAGTAGCATTCATGATTCTTGCAGCAAGCACTGCATTACAAATCTACAATATCCCCAATAGCATTCATTAGTTTATTTCATGTAACTCCACCAAATGGGCAGCACCATCCCAATGTCAATTGAATCTTCATTTAACTAATGGTTCTAAATTTCTTTGAAATACAGCTTAATATTAAAAAAAGAAGAAGCAAATATGAGAGGTAAGTATTTGTCTGGCAAGCACCAAACAGGATCTTTCAATAATAATAAAAGGAAAACAAGCATGAACAGGATAATATCACAAATTACAGCAAAAACAGGGTACAGACCGCACTACGTTGCTGATTCAGACCACCGTTACAACGTACACGAAGATAACCATTGCTCTCTTTTGGAGGAGCTGCCACAATGTAACAACCCAAAAAATAAGTTTCATTGTAAAAAAATTCCAAACCCAGAAGATCATTAGCATAACATGATTCAATTTATCATTGGGACTTTTTCTGCTGGAGACATGAGAAGTACACACCGGGCCAGTCAGATCGTGGAGCAGATGATGGCCTCCAACCACCAGAGTTAGCACTTTCCCAAAGTTCTTCTGTACTGATCTGCTTAAACATTGCAACAAAAGGAATGGTCAAACACTAAAATGATCAATAATGATAAGCAACGACTAATAAAGAAAATGAGTGAAGAAAAATCCAAGATGTTTGTGGATGCATATTTCTCAGCATGTGTTAATCAAATTTAGATGTATTGTTTATCAATTTTATTTGCATGCCTAACTTTAAAATTTAGAGCATGATTGCCTGTTACAGAGAATGACTCTTTCTAGTTATCCTCGATTTATAACCTTCTTAAAAACACCCAGTATTTACACTGGATGTTCACAAGAAAGAAAATCACAGTTACCCACTAATTGTAAAAGGAAAAAAATGGGATCTCTTTTGGAATCCTTAGTACTAATTATATGACACCACTTTTTGTAAGTTGAAACAACTTCCATTTCTCGAATGGTATGATCCAAGGTTAAGGATCGGAAATGAATTTAGAAGAAAACTAACTAATTCAGATCCATAGGACACTGAACCGTGCCACAAGTTTACAATTTATCCAAAAAGCCTTGCTTACATGCTTTCTTTACTTTTTTGAAAATAAAGCATTGCTACATGTCCCAAATATTGCAATGGTACTGAATAATACTTTCAATCAATAAAGAAACCAAGAACAGCAGCATTCCTCGCTAAATTTAGATTTTGTAACCAAATAACTCATCCGAGGCTCAAAACATTGAAACAGATCACTATTTCATTTTTTGCTGACTTCATTTGCTTGTATTTGAAGCATCTATTAAGTGCACTTTCCTATGTCACTTGATGATTAAACTTCGCCTTTTGTCTTTGACATATAAATTTTTTCATAAGACCATCATCTTAAGGTGGGCTATTGCAATACTTCTACATATCAAAAAAAGAGGTATACCATTACAAGATATGAAATCATAGCTACAATAATAATCCGAAGAGGGAGGGTGTAGGTACAGGAAATCCTTAAAACCTATATGCTAATCAAAAACCACTTCTGGTAATGGCATGTAACCCGACTGTATTTTGCATCAAAAACATCACTTCTATATCTAGACAATGAAACCAATAACAATGCCATTGCTCTCAAAATCAACGCATCATTATTAAACTATAGGTTTAAAAGTCGAAAATATCGAAAATAAGCACTGATCAATGGTAATATTACTCCGAAAATTCAGGTTCACCAAGCCCACGGTAACTTAGGACAGTAATAAACAAAAACCTTGACTCGGTGACCAATAAAATCGTGTAAAATTAAGTAAATAAACTGTATTAGAAGAAAAAAAAATCCTGTTCGGAAGTGTTAAGTTCATTTTCCTGTTATTTTATTGAGTTTGAGGTTCAAAAAGTTTTCAGTTTTAAGATAATGAAAATTCTGAGCATCAGAATTTCAATTTCTTCCAAATTCCGGCATTTTCTCACCAACCAAACATGATTATAATCGAGAACAACATTCACCAGCTTACGCAAGCATGTTTCGACTAACCTCTGATGGACCGCTAGATCCGCGATTCCCACTACTAGTTGCCGAGAACAGAAGCGAAATCGTGCAGATCAAGAGAACAACAACTGCAATAGACAGCTTCGCCAACATTCCCTTGACTCCTACTTGTTTCCCATGCTGTCGATGGTGCCCTAACCTGCAACAAAATCAAATTAATCATCAAGCACATCAAAAAAATTATTAAAAAAACTGAAAATGGAAATGGAAATTTCCCGAGAAAATGTTATCCAGTAAAATGGAGAAGAGAGTGACGCTGTTTGTTTGTACCTCCTCATTGCTAAGGATTTGAGCTGTGCTTTGAAGATCCAAGTTGTGGGAGTCTCTTTATACTTCTGTGTAGTGTTCCTTTATATAATTAATAGTGTGATGATGGTAAAGTGAATCTGTTGATAGTTGATAGTTGGGTGTGGCGGTGGTTAGGACTTCAGACGTGTCACAATTCGGATCTACTTCTGTATGGGCATGGTTCGACCCAGGTCCGATCCACTTTGAACACAATCCACGTCATATAGTACCAAATCACAATTCAAAACTAATTAAAAGTATATCTCTAATAAATTTTATGTAGTTCGTGGTCAGCGTGGTCGTGAGACTCGTGACTCGTGACTAGGGACTCGTGAGAGACGATTTCGTGAAAATTCAGTTTTCTTTTTGGCGTGAATAATAATTTTTCCCTGCAGTTATCACAGATTTTTTTTAATGATATATCATTTTAATTTTCGCCCTTATTGTTTTAAAACAATTTTGTTGATATCTAAGAGGGATGAGTCACGAAACTGGTGAATCTGTAAACCTAATTCAAACCGATATAATTGATTTGATTAGATCTTTTAAAAGTTAGATCGGATATAGATTGAAATTTTTTTTAACTTCATGGGTTGGACTATATTACAGATTAAAAAAATTTCAACTCGACACAAATCAGTAAACCGGTCATTATATAATATATATATATTTAAAATATAATTACTTTAAGATTGGTAGACAATATTCATATTTTGATAAGTTATTTTTTGCGTATATTTAATGGACTACATTCATATCTTGACAAGTTAGATTTAATTACAATATATAGTTTTTTGTGTTATATATACATATTTATATATATATATATATATATTCTTATTTCATTTATTTGTTTTTCTTAAAAATCTTCTAACAAAAAATATTAGCTTCCATAAAAAAAATGTCAATTAGAATTTAAATATGTGAATAACTTGTTTTTATTTAATACTCTTTAGTTAAAACAAAACATTTTGTTCTTGTGAAAATATTTCATGTGGACTTTTAACCTGCTTTTAAAAATTTATTGAATTAATTTGCTTATCCTATTCATGCACTTTATGTTCTTAGTATGATGAAATTTGGATATAGAGATTATAACTTGTAGACTAATGTTGAAATCTTGAATTGATCAAATACATTTAAAATACAACTTTTGTATGACTTGTATTAATCTAAAGTTGTTTGAATTTTATGTGAAGTAATTTAAGGTACTTAATTTATAAATAATTGTTTCTAAAATTTAATAAATTATTGTACAGATTTGATATTGCATGAAGTGGTTTAAGATAATTAATTTGTAAATGATTGTTTGTAAGATTTAATAAATTTTTGTACGAATTTGATTTTGAATCTAATGAATGATTAATAGTTATAGTAAATTTTTTTCTTATATAATATGTTTCTATTAATTTTTAAGTGGAAAAAAATACTAAATCGATGACCCAAAACGACACACATTGATTTAAATGGGTTAAAATTTTTTCAACCCGATATAATTGGGTTTGATTGATTTTTTAAACCAACTCGACCCACACTCGCCCCTAATAACCAATGTTTAAAGAGTAGCTTGGTAACAAATTGCAAAACCGAATTTGGAGTGCAAGAATCTAAATGGTAGACACAAATACAATTTTTTAAAAAAATTTATCAATAACATATAGAAAGTGTTATTATGTAAGTATAATATATTTTTATTCATTGTAAGTATAATAATAAATACATTAAAATAAATAAATATTTGTTGAGTTTTTTAAGAATATTTCATATTCCTTTTTTCAAATATTTCATATTTGATTTTGATAAGTTTTGACTTTTTATTATGATAAGATATGATATTTATCAGTAAACAAATCTTTGAAACCTTTTTTTTTTTTTGCAACATTACCCTATTTTTCCATGGGTCAAGACTGAATTTAAAATTTCGGTTTCTGATGGAATAAGAATATTATTAGCTGTATCTTTAACTATTTATATTATTTCGAAGGACTTGCAATCAAAACCGATCTTAGCTCAGTTGGTAGAGCGGAGGACTGTAGTTGGGTGTCTGTCCATCAGTTAATCCTTAGGTCGCTGGTTCGAATCCGGCAGGTCGGATGTCTTTTTCAGTCTATATATATATTTCCTTTTCCTTTTGTGACAACCAACCAGTTTGGAAGAAGCAAATTTAGATTAGATGGATATCATAAAATAATTTATTTCGGAGAATTTGTGAAATGGTTGGACCAAAGCATCCTTAAAACAGTTTATAAAAATTATCATAAACTGAAAATAGTTTCTAGAAAAATAAATTTTTGTTCAAAAAAGTATTTTCACTATTATTTTATCAAATTAATAATAAAAAGTTTTCGCTACACTATTATTTTACCAAAAAAATGGTTTTAAAGTCTATTTGTAAATTATAAATCGAAATTATTGCTAGGTCAAACAATACTTTACTATCATTGACGCGGAAAATGAAAATATATTCCCTTGAAAAAAGGTAAAAATTACATCCAGTCAATTAAATTTTTTTAAAAAATGAGAAATCCTTTTCAAATTAATAAATATATATTTAAATTAAACCTGTTTTTCAAATTTTGGCTAAAACAAACTACATGATGCATTGATTTGATACATGATGAAACCGAGATGAAAATTACAGTGTCTATAAAATAAATATATTTTTTTTTGGAATATATATTAGAATTGATAATGTTGATAAATTTCTTTTGAATTTAAGAATTAAAATCATTGAAAAGATATTTATTTATTTGTTATTATATCACTAGTATAGACTGTCTAATTGGATTTAAATTCTCAATAGTTTTTAAAATTAATATAATGAGTAATTTTGTATGTTACACGGGTCATAGATTAGTTAATTATTATAACTGAAAACACAAGTCTGTTATAAAACACAAAACATAAATTAATTACTAAAATAAATTCATGCAACCTGATATGGTCCAAAATACTCCGACCCAAATGAGCTCCAGGCCCAGCAGAACAACCCCGGCCCAAATGAGCTCCAGCCCAAATAAGCACTAGACCCACCAGAGCAGTCTAGTCCAAATGAGCGAACCAATGTACTTTTCGGCCCAGCCAAATCTCCAGGCCCATAAGGGATTGCCCAGCAGACCTACGTCTGGACCTCCCCTACGCCCGCCCTGCAGCTCCCCCACAGCCGTTCCGCGCCACCCTACGGCCGCCTACGTCTGCAGCCTAACAGCCACCCTACAACACCCCTCCACCTGAGCTTGCAATCATGTCCTCCTCACTAGCAGACGACTATAAATGGGCCAAGGTATGGACTTCACCATACACACCTGCACTTATACTTGACATATTTAAGCCCTCGGCTTCTCATTTGAATCGTTGTTAACTTAAGTATCGAAGCGTCCTCGGAGGTCTCCTCCTCCCCTCCTTCCCAGAGCTTTTAGTTCTCTTTGTTACTTGTGCAGGGCCAGGCCACGTCGATATTTATGATCATAATATATGAAATATCTTAAAAATTAAAATCATAACCATTGAATTTCTAATTGCATGGTTCTCTATGTCACGGTTAACTAGAAACTATATTTTTTTTTCATCAAACATTGAAGTTTATTTATTTAAATATTTTTTTATCAAACATTAAAATTTATTTATTTAATTTTTTTTTTGAAAATTATCATATATAAACCTAGCTTAAGTGGTCGAGTTTTTATCCTTAAATAAGATTTTTAAAAATTTAATTTTTTTAAATAGGGTTGTTTTATCTTATTTTTTTAAAATATAATTATTTTTGTCAAATCATCAAATAAAAAAAAATTACATCAATACTCATTATAATTGGATATGAGATTCAAATTGATTTATAAGAAATAAGCAAACTGTCTCTACAATCCCCTATTTATTAATCTCATCTCATTCATCTATCTATAATCCTTTTTAAAAATAAAAAATTTAAATAAAAAAAAATTAACTTCATTTATTATTAATTAAATACATTGATTTTGTCATTTTTCATAACTTTAGTTATGTATAAATATGAAAATCTCCAATGTATTAGAATATTCTAAACTATAATCCTCCGTCTCTAAAGTTTCGTGAACTTTCGTTTTGTTTTGAACGAATAAAAATTTAAACTATAAAAAAAATATTCGGCCCAATTTACAAGATGGGCATACATTCTAATTCACTATTTAATTCACATAGCATTATCCAAACAAACCCCAAACATTGCGATTTGTTGATATCAAATATTTCATCTAAATATTAATTCAATCATGTATAATGACGCTGTTATTTCTATTTCTAATTTTTTTAGAGTTAGATAAAGTTTATTTTTCTATGTATTAAATAAGGGATTTGTGGGTTTGGGTGTATATCGCTACGGCTCTCTTAATGCATGTTGAATTCATAAATGATTACAATTTTATTTTTAATAGAAGAAAATAAAAGATTAGGATGTACTTATATTTTTTATTTTCAAAAGAAGCACGATATAAAATTATAAAAGAGATGCTATAAAGATATATTTTTAAAGATTAATTTGAATTTTACATTAAACTATAAAGACTATTATTATAATATATTTATTCTTTTAATTAATAATGCGACATAAAATATTTTATTTTAGTAAATAAAACTAAAACAACTTTATTTGAGAAAATAAGTCTATTTACATTAAAAAAAACAGTTGCTCTTTATACCCGGGGAGGCTGCCTAAATTAATTACTCTATTGTTAAAAAAAAAACAATGCATCACGCGCGTATCGGCGTGTAATTCAGACTTCCCTTAAACCCTTTTCTTCTTGCACAGAAGTGAGTAGCCTTAACCTGCTGCTTTGTTTTTAGTTCATCCAAATGCACGGTCATCACCAACGCCCACAGGGCGGAGGCAGCGGGTTCCAGGCTCAGGCTCAGGCTCAGGCTCAGGCTCAGGCTCAACCTCTAAATCCCAATTTTGTCTTTCAAACCCCCAATATTTTTCAAGTCCTCCAAAACTCAACAAATTTCCACCCCCACGGCGGAGGCAGCGGATTCCAGCCTATGGCTCAGACTCCTTCTCAACCTCAGACACAACCTCAAAATCCAAATTTAGCACTTCAAACGCCCAATATTTTTCAAATCCTCCAAAACTCAACAAATTTCCGCCCCCACGGCGAAGGTAGCGGATTACAGTCAATGGCTCAGTCTCCTACTCAACTTCTAAATCCAGATTTTATCCTTCAAACCCCCAATATTTTTCAAAACCTCCAAAACTCAACAAATATCCTTTCCCTAAGCCCCAACTTCCCAATCCAAAACCCTAATTTCCTCACTCAACAATACTCTAATTTCCCAATCCTAAACCCTAGTTTCCCTGCCAAACAGTTCGCCAATAACTCAGGCTACAGTAACAATCACCATCAAACCCATGAACGGAGCTTCTCTCAACGAAGCCCCAACGAGTTTATGGAGAGGATAGACCGTGCAGTGGCCAAGGCGCGTCGTGATATTATTGCAGCGGGAGAGAGCGTGTCCGCGTTTAAAGTGTTGCAGTCTGCGCTTTCTACGCTGCGGGTTGATTCTTGGAGCTCTTTGGGTTTTCAACGGCAGGAGGTTCCGACTCTTCGCCAGATTATCGCCACTGAGGGGAAGGTAATCTAATAGCAAAACCATTTCTTTACGTTATAGAATGTCCTTTGTTTGGTTGATGCGGAAGTATAAGAAAGGAGTTTTGATTGACAGTTTTAGTCACGTTATTTTTTTGGCGATTATAGATGACTCGATTTTTACCAGTTTATTTAGTTAAATTTGATGAGGGTCTTGGAGTTCTCTGCTTATTTATATTTTTTCTAGCGGTAAACGCTTTGGTTGGTTGGTTGCCGAGTAAGTACATGAAAAATTAGGAGTTCTCAATGGATTAGGCGTGGAAAAACTCTCAGGCTGTGTTTAGTAGGAATAAGTGCGTGGAATGAATTTTTTTCTCTTGTTTAGCCAGAGAGAAAGTTGAGAGGAAAGAAAACTAAGAGTATTGATTTTTAGCTCTTGCCTGCTCAAAATTAGGAGGATTGGAGAGAAAACATAGGAGGTTATCAATTTACCAATTAATTTTCATATAATTTCTCACATTATTATCTTTTAATATTATGAAGTATATAATGTTAAAAATACTATATACATTTTATTTTCTATCACTTTTTCCACTGTAATAAACAAATGTACTAAACAAACGCAAGAGAAATTTATTTTCTTTCGTCTTGGTTTTCCATCTTATCTACTAAACACATGAACGGAAAAGTCAATTTTCTTACTTTTCTATCATTCTAGTTTTCCATCCTCTCACTTTTTTCCTTTCTCTTACTTTTTTCTCATCCTAAATACACCATCATAACTGAAGTAAGCTTTTTAGGTTTGGAGAACTGAGATAAGGTGAATCTTATTGGTTACTATTTTATTTTATTTTTTCTTGTTTTGGAGGGGGTTTATAACTTTATATCGATGTCATCGCATTCATGACTTGTTTTCCCCTTCTTTTAGATATATGCATTTATTCATTGCTTTGTTGGGGTTCGGAAAATTACGTCATTGTATGATTTGGAAGTGGCGATATGCAAGAATGAGGGCATTGATCATTTTGAAGATTTAGAATTAGGGCCTTTGCTGCGACACCCACTTGTCTTGCATTACTTTCGGTTGAATTCCAATGCTACTGAAGTGTTTAAGATAACTAGTGAGGAGATAATTTTATTACTTAGTGAGTTCATGGATGCTCGTGGGAGAAAGGGTATTAAGGCTGATGAGTTTCTCAATTTCCTTGCTAAGAAGAAATCAGTCAGGGGCAAGGAAAAGCTTGGCGTGCGTATTCATAACTTGAGGTATGTAATACATGTATTATTGCTGTTGTTTAGCAGGAAAGGTTTAATATTAACGATGAAAAGAATTATTTGGAAAGCTGAACACGAATATTTCGTAAATGGATGACTGAATTGGTGGGGGTCATGGATGTGATGATAAATTGTGAGTTTTTAAAATTTTAGAGGCCATATTCCTTCCATAGTAAAAACTGTAAGTGGTACTTGAGGTTGATAACTTTCTATGCTGTAGCTGTTAAGAAATGGGCACATAGGTAGCTGAAAAAACGTAATACAACACCTTAATAAGTTATACTTAACCCATTGCACTTCGTTGGTTGCATATCAAAACTATATTTATTGATGTATAACATATAATCCTATTTGTATGACTTTTCAAAAAAAAAAAAAAGTTGCTCCTATTTGCATGATTATGACTCAACTTAACTTTTAGTTCTTAATCTCATTTAAATGGAAATGGGTTTTGGCAGTCTTGTATTTTGTCCCTCTTTCCCATGAAAGGTCAGTTTTCTTTTTTGCATCATCTGCATGATAATCAATGACTCTGCTTTTGTCTTTCGCCATTGATTTAATTTGATTTTTGCCTAATGCATGTGGCTATGGCTTTTCATCATTTATAATTTACAGTTGAATAACTTTGGCATCAGTTTCGAATTTTCGTAATTTCAGTAATTCTTTGAAATGTTGTCATTATGTACCTTTGACAATGAACCTGGTAGGGAATCAGAAGTTAGATCTTTTTCATTTATGGGGCACAATTTCTTCGGTGTCTATTGATTATGCAATATGGGACCTAATCCAGAGTGTTTTTGAATGAAATGATTAATTTCATGGCCATAGGTTGCACATTTCATTTATTCATGAAGCCAGGAGTCAGGAAAGTGGGCCACTAAAGAAATATCTGAAGGGATCAAAACTGAAGCCTGATAGTTTTTCATCACGTAAGCAGCAGCTAGATGAACGTTTTCCTGCTATATCTCAGCGTGTTGAATCATTTTCCTCAGCGCACAAGGCTTTTTGCGGCAAGCACATAAGGTTTGATTCCTCAAGTTCAGATGATGAAGATAGTGATGATTGTACATATGAGGATAAAAAGAATGACAATGAAGCCAGGAGACCGGAAAGTGGACCACTAAAGAAATATCTGAAGGGATCAAAACTGAAGCCTGATCGTTTTTCATCACGTAAGCAGCAGCTAGATGAACGTTTTTCTGCTATATCTCAGCATGTTGAATCATTTTCGTCGGTGCTCAAGGCTTTTTGTGGCAAGCACATAAGGTTTGATTCCTCAAGTTCAGATGATGAAGATAAAAAGAATGACAATGATACATATAAAGATAAAAAGAATGACAATGATGACTGCCACTTCAAGCTTCCATCAAAAAATATAAATAGCTCTGACTATGTGAGTAGTTGTCCTTATCCATCTGCCGATGAAGAGATGACACGACTTGGGTTGAAAGGTGAAACGAGTGATCACTCTTCACCTGCTAGTGGCAACTCAAGGCGCATTGAGAGTCTTGGGTCATGTAAGAAGAAAAGGAAATTTGAAAATCTTAGCTCTGCCATCTCTACACCCTCTAAATTGCTTAAAAAGGACAGTATGAAACAAGACAACACGGAGGTTAGCAATTTGAATGAGGCTGATATTTTACTTTCTGATGAGACTATGAGCATGTTCATCTCAACTTGGAAGGAAGCATGTAAGGAGCTGACTTTGGCTGAGGTAAGCATGCTCTTAATATGAACTTCTATGAAATTTTTTTTTTTCTTTTGATAAGTATATTTTTCTATTAAAAAAGCACCAAGAAGGTGCAACACACGACCAAAGGCTAATTACAATGAAGGAAATCCACAAAATCTAGTAAATCCTCACTATTTACAAAGAAATTCCCTCTAAACTAAAAATTGAGGGTGTTAAACCAACTATCTCTAATAACCCCAATAGGTTTTTTAATTGTCAGTATAAAAAATTTGTCAAGTTCTGTAAAACAAATCAGTAGGTTATACACATCATATTAGAATGCCTATATTGTTGGTTCTGGTGGTTATATGGTTCCTGTTTTCCTCTTTCTGATAATTTGTATTACATATTTAAGCATTTATTGTCATTTCCAATAACTACTTATTGTTTTTATATCAAGTTTAAATGTGGCATGAAGGAGCCCTTCTTTTTTTAAAAAAAAATTATTTATTCTTTTTGGTCTTTTATCAGCCATTTTAATATGAGATGTGATTGTTGTTGTACTTCTAGGTTCTTGAGAGAATGCTTCAGTTCTATAAGCCAACGGATTATATAGACCCAGCTCAAGAAAGAAAGAAAGTGAGATTGATGTTGTCATCATTTCCATTTGTTGGGTTACTAAATGTTGCTGTAAGTTAATTTTGAATTCACTTTGGATTGTAATAGTGTTTTGCGCGTCATTTAGTGTTGTTTATTGAATTCCTTTTTCTTATCTATCCTTAATGCTTAGTTCAGTTAAATTTTCAGTTTATTTCTCATCACCCTGATATATATTTCAAGCACAGGTTGGGCTAAGTAGCCTCAGTCTAGAGCTCAATTTCACTGAAGGTAGGGTGGAACTGAGGGTCTAACACAGTAGGTTAAGTCTGCATTGACCTTTAACTCCTAGTCCTGGGTGAATCTGGTCAGACATGAAACTAAATAGTGCCACTATTGAACATTGTCAGTCTCTCCCAATTTAGTCAATCCAACTTTTTCTAATAGGAGTTGTTTAAGATCCCAGTTTCTTGGGAGCTCCGTAGTTATCTGAATTGGACTTGGTTTTGTTGGTTTAGGTACACAAAAAAAATAGAATTGTATCTTCAACTACATTTTTTTTGCTATCTAATAGTGGACTTTTCCTCATTATTGACAGCCTAGATAGCTTCCTGACATCAAAACTCATCTTTAGCCATGACAGAAGCACAATTTCAACATATGAAAGATAATAACAGGTTATAGAATATTTAAAGCAGTACCACATACTAATGGAAGTCTTTTTGCAATTTGCAATAGGCAATAAGTAAATACATGCCCTGCATCTCCACTTACTGTCTCTTTACCTCGTTAAAAAAAATTAAAAAATAGCCAATGAAAACTTTTCTGAATCATGGAATGTTTGAGTTGCAAAGGCCTTACCCTATTTAAAACTGAGATGGTGTTTGCCTGACGCTAAACTTATGTTTGAATGGACATAAACCTAACTTTCCAAATTCATGGTCTGGTCCAATCTTAGTTTGATTATCTCGACCTTAAGCTTCCTAATGTGCAAATTGGGTTAGTTTAACTTGGCCCTAGTTGGAGCTCTAACTATGTCCACATCAAATTCTGGATACCTTGGGCTGACAGCTATCTTGTATTCTGTTACTGCAGCTTGAACTGATTGACCCATTACATAATAATTAATTTTGGCGATGCAAGTTAATTGTTGTCAATTCTTCCTTTTTTTCCTTCAAAAATATGTTCTTTTCTTATTTTCTGTAAATTTATATCAAAAGGAGAAAACTTGGTATGTTTATATATATATATATATATGTATGTATGTATCTATGCATTTATGTATGACTACGTGTGTGTGCGTACAGTACTTCTCAATTTACTCACAAGAGCTTTAGTTAAAAAATCTTGTTTAAAAATAATCTTTCGTTCATCGATTCACTTTGTGGTGGAATGAGTTTTCTAAGTTGCTGTTATAATTTTTTGTTTTGCATTTGCTCATTTTCTTTCATCTATTTTTTACGGGCTTTGAAAGATGCCAGTAACCTTTCTCTATATTTTAACAAAAATTCTCGTTTTGGTTTTCTTTCAAATATTTGTGATGTTTAGTGTGAATTTACTTTCACTTATTTTCTGCTAATGCTTTATGAGAATTCGCATTCTAATCATACAATTCTTTTTTTTTGATAAGTCATTCTGCTAAATAGAATGTTATTACTTTGTCTGTTTTGCCTTCGTTCTCATGGGTCAGAAATTTCAAGTTACTGAATGTTATAATGTCACTTTGTGGTGAAACTAGGAAAAATAATGTGGTGAAACTAGAAAAAATAATGTAGCATGTATTGGTTAAAGGTGCTTTGAGTGTGTTTACAAATGATAATCAAGAACTGATGTTTAGAATTGTAAGAATCTCCCCCTCCCCTTGAGTTTGTGTACGTGTTAGTCTGCAAGCATGCGTCCTGTGCGTTTTAGCAATCGTGCATGCATGCTCTTGAGTTTTCCGAATGACATCTGATCTTTAGTTCTGCTTATAAGATTGTTCCCCACTTTTGTGTCAGTGTCGATTATAAAATGCTCGTCTGATAAGCTGGCTAGTCACATTGCCTTGCTGAGTTTCAGGTTGCTCCTAGCAAGTTTCGTTTATCAACCTGCAGATTAAGCATGATGATGTTGAGTTCGTATAAATTGTGTTAAGCTAGCTAACCTACTGTGTCTAGTATATTTTTAAAACCTTGCTATCTGAATATTTTGTATTGCATCCCTATTTTCCATATTCTTTTTCAAATATAGATGGACATTATGTTTTCATAACTTCAAAAATGTGATACCCTTTCCTTCTCTTCTTCAAGGTATTTGAGGCACGCTTTAAGTGGGCCAATAGAGTTGCTCTTTTTTAAAAAATAAAAATACTGAAATGGGGATCTGGATGAAAGGTGTGCCTCATTGTCAAACATTATTCATTCTTCAGTTGTATGGTAAAAGAATCTCCTTTGTTTCTACCTTCTTCTTTATTTTTTGGTGGAGCAATAAGCAAAGTATGCATTCTTATTCGACGATTCTTTATATTTATTCCCATATGGTATAGGTGCTCTGATAACATATACAAATTATTGTTGACTTTTGGTGTTTCTGGTTGTTGCTTATGTTCATTGTTTAAATGTATGTACTGATACATCTGTTCCTTGTTCATTGTGCTGTTGCTATTCAAATCTTGGATTACGATGACCTTCTTTGATATTACAGGTGGGATCTATCAAATGTGGACTGTGGGATAGCATCTATGACAGTTTCCAAGCATTCAGTCAACATGAACTAACTAATTCAATTTCTGACTATGAATTCATAGACATTGAGCCAAGGGAGATGCAGCATACAAAGAGTGAGTATTGTTTGCTTCACTTGCAAAAAAAGTATTGTTTGTTTCACAGATAATGGTTTTATAGCCATCGTTTGTCATTTTTCTTCCTCTTTCTATTTTTTCTTTTCTTCCTTTCATTTATGTTTTTTTGGTTTGGATGTTATTATTCTCCATTACACAAATTTCATTGCAAATGTAAGGAGAAAACTTACAGAAAACTGGGATAGAAAATCTTGAATGAAAGAGCAGAAAACATTGTGTCTGCACATTGCTGGGGTAGAAGAGCTATTTTTTTACAAGTAAATAAATTGTATTAAAAAACGCATGAGGGGGTGTAACCCATTTACAAAGACTATCTATACGGGATATCTAAGTCATTTACAAAAGAATGCCCCTTGACCCAAAAATTAAGGGTGTTGAACCACATTTCTTTAATTACAAAAATAGACCTCTCAATTCCATCAAAAGCTCTATAGTTACTCTCATTCCAAACTAACCAAAAGATCGAAAGGAGAATCATAGAGTAAGCGTTCTTGAGCCTCTTGGAAGCCCTAAATCCACTCCATGCACACATTTCATCTCTCACTGAGTTGGCAAACACCCAAGAGACACCCACCATCTTATAGGCCATTTCCCACAAAGCTCTCGCCAAACAACACTTTAACAAAAGATGAAACATGGACTCGACGTAACCTTTGCAAATAAAACACCGATTCACTAAAACCCTCCCTCTTTTCTATAAGTTGTCTAAGGTGAGAATCTTCTCCCATGAAGCCTCCCAATAAAAAAAAGCTTACTTTGGTTGGAACCCTGGAGCGCCAAATAACCTTCCACGGAAAATTGGAGGATCCATCCGAAGGCGCCTTGTCTAAAAGAACTTTGTAAGAAGCTTTCACCAAATTTTTTTTGCTTTGGCTATCCTTCCAAATAACCGTATCCTTCTTAGATTAATCAAAATTGAAGTTATACAAAATTTCCAAAAAGCTTTGCATTCTCTCAAACCTCCCAATCATGAACATTACGAACAAAATGGACATCCCACATAATGCTACCATTAGACATAGAGATGCAAGAAGAAATAAGAGTTTCCTAATCCTTTGCAATTGCAAAAATTTCCGGATATCGGTCCTTAGGCGTATTCCCAAACTGTTACTCAAGCCAAAGGCGAGTTCTTCCATTGCCCACTGAAATAGAAAGACTAGGATATAAATCCTCCCATCCATTTCGAATCCATTTCAAAACTCCAACACCATAAGCCCCTCTTCCTTTTCTTGACATCCAACCACAAGGCTCCAATCTAAATTTAGCCACCACCACTTGCCTCCAAAAGTGGTCATTCTCAACAATGAATCTCCACAACCAATTCACAATGAGAGATTTTATACCAAGCCCCCTTTTTTCAAGGGTTGTTTAATTACTCCCCATCTCACCAAGAAGAGCTATTTTATATGAATAGGGGACACATTTTGCTTTTGTCCAACTTTGAGAATCGCAAGTGAGGGGGAGAGAAGGGGTAGATAAAGGGAGGGAGAGACAGATTTATACCATGAGCTGTGTGGTTTTCAATATGTCCTAAGTTGGTAGTGTAAATTCATCTTGTCTATGGAAGAAGCATGTTTCTCAACCCCCATCCCTCCCTTCCAGATTTTAATGAAAAAAGAATAAAAGATCAAACTTGAGCTTTCTTCTTCAATACTTGACATAAACTCAAGGCATTGAATATCATAATATTTAATTATGCATGAAATTAAAATAATGGATGTGTGCTCTTAATTGCACTTGTGATGAAAAAAGCAAGAAGATCCATCAATAGAACGGATCAACAAATTGTTTTGTTTCCCTCTCATTTAGATTCATAAAGGAATGGAGGTCCCATGACGATGGACCCCATCCAAAGAGAAAAAAAGAGAGGAAATTGGGGTGTTTTGAACAAGGTTACCGGGACGCAGCACCCCTTGGATCCATGTTCAGGATTGCGCGACCTGGATTGCGGTGCGTTTGCCATCCAGATCGTGATAATCACCGATCCCAAATTCCCAACCATGAACATACAATTTGATTTCCAATAATGAGAAAGGTAAAAAAAATACTGATATGGGAGAAAAAGTCGGTGGCCGACACCGCGATTGGAAAAAGAGAACGCTGTCGTCGCTGCAGTCCAAAAAACAGAACAGTTCGCTACCTCGTCAAGAAAAGATTAAGCCGCCTCAATGGAGGATGGAGTGACGCGCCGCCATAGTGGGGAAGAAGGAAGCGCCGCTAATCGAGGAGAGGAAAATTTGGGCTTTTGTATTTTGATATCGGGGAGAGAGAGAAACGAAGACTGTAGTATTATACTGGGTCTTTAACTCTTAAACAACGCTTACTTTTTCTTTTTTTATAATAAAATGTATAATATATTGTTTAAGGGTTAGGTTCCCTTCCAGTATGTAGAACCGTCCACATGGCCTTTTAAAGCCATTTTCATGGTGTTATACAACTTACACCAATACTTCTTTTTTCCTTATCTTTTCTTAAACGGGTTACGTGTTATAGGTGGATAACAACTTTTCTTTTAATCAATTCAAACTAAAATGCATTAATTAATTGAAAGATTCATCATACTATTGCTATTCAAACCATTTATCTGTGTAGTGGTGGACATGTTTTCTATTCCTAGGTGAAAAGGGTTTTAGTCGTTAATTGGCTAAGCTTTAATTCTCCTCCTATAAGAATTAGAATCATAAGGCCTATAAAGAGGGCAGCATACATTACAACATAACATACTACCCAACCAATAATTTTACAATCTACATGAAGCTCACAACAAGTTCCTCGATTTGAACTTCATTAAACCCAGATTTCTAGCTTTGCACCTGCTAAGATTTCTAGCTTTACACCAAAAAAAGGGAAAGGAAAGAGGGTGGAGTAGTGAACTTTAGCTTATTTACTTAATACTTCTTGGCAGCTATCTGGCATTGGGTGTATTGGGATCTAGAAATATTTTGTGATGAATGTACAGGAAAACCTTCTTTGGATTTGCCCAAGATCTTTGGAATTCATTTATTTCTTTCAGTAGTGGCTTATTTTGGTTTTGGTGCCTTTCATGTAATAGGATTATATGGTCTTGGAATATGGGTGTTCGACCCTTATGGACTAAACGAAAAGGTACAATCTGTAAATCTAGCATGGGGCGTGGAAGGTTTTGATCCTTTTGTTCCGAGAGGAATAGCCTCTCATCATATTGCAGCATTGGGCATATTAGCGGGTTTATTCTAGCTTAGGTTTTTTATTTTCGATTTATGGTTGTATTTATTTAAGACCAGTTGATCTTAGATATTTGAAGTTTTCAACTATTTAGCCTAAAGTATACTACTATTATATTATATTATGACATTAGATTTGTGTTTTGATTTTTTTTAAAATTTGTTATTAATATATATTTTTTATAAACTATATATACATACATATATCAACCTGAATTACCGTACCCTAACATACTGCGACCCCAAATAGCGATCCAACTTCGTCTATCCCCTCATATCGCGCACCGGGCAAAGTCTCATACCGCGTACCTGTTCCTGTACCCTTACCGCGTACCAGGTAACTTTGGTTTTGAAGAAAAGAGGAAAAAAATCATAGGCGAAGGATAATCTCTCACCCAAAGATTTTCCCAGAAACAAACAAAAGAACCATCTCCAACTTTATATCGAGTAAGTGGGAAGAAAAGATAAGAAACCTTAGAGATGAACTTCCAAACACTTGCATGTGTTGCATAAATACCCTCTCTATTATCCAAGGTGTTCTGTTGTAATCCATAATTAATCTTAATTACCTTATTCCATAGAGAATTTGGTTGCAAAGGATATCTGTAGAGCTATTTTCAACCAGGGAGAAGTTTATAGACACCAAATTATGAAGACTCAGCCCCCCTCTATATGTAGGCCTGCTAAAAGTCTCAACTAACCAAAATATTACTCCTACCATAACCAGTACTCAACCACAAGAAGTTTCTCATAATCTGTTCTAACTTCTCTCCTACCTCTGTAGGAATCATAAACAAAGACATAATTTAAAGAGGGATGCTAGGAAAAAGAAATATAAGCTCTCTTCCACCCATCAAGAAGTTTACCCTCATGCTTAGCCACAAAATCCCAGAAGGTAGTAAATCTTGAATTACCTCCCTAAGGAAAGCCTAAATAAGATAAAAAGTTCATGAAAGCATAGAACAACAAACTACCATGCCATACATCGCCCCTCATTGATGCATGCAAATCCACTCTTAGTCATTATGCATTGAAATAATTTTTTTTTATAAATATGCATAGAAATAAATTAAAAAAATCCTCAATGAAGAAAGAAATTTTCGAAATTTTTTGAAATTTGCATTTAAGAAAAAAAAAGGGTAATAAGCAAAATGCAATGAGATATGTCATCACCACACACATCACAATCCTACTCAACACATCAACCACCAAAGTGAACAAAATGGGAGAAAGCGGGTGACCATGTCAAAGTCCTCTAGAGACGAAGATGTACTCTTAACGTTTTCAATTATAGTCTTAAGACATGGAGGAAGAAGACAAAACTTTTTGTTTTGTTGATAAAGTAAGATTTTTTATTAAAAAAGGATCGAGAGGGTGCAACTCAAGACCAAAGGCTATTTACAAGATAAGAAATCCACCAAACCTGAAAAGATCATCATTATTTACAAAGATGTTCCATCTAAACCAAAAATTGAGGGTATTGAACCAACTATCTCTAATAGTTCTAATATATCTTTCTCTCCCATCAAAAGCTCTCCGATTCCTTTCTCTCCATGCTAGCCAAAAAATTCCTTTCTCTCCATGCTAGCCAAAAAATTAAGTGTGGGATCATTGAATAAGCTTTCTTGACCTCCTTAGAAGCACTCAATCTACTGCAAGCCCATATTTCATATTTCATATTTCATATTTCATCTTTCACGGAGCACGTCACCACCCAAGAAACCCCAAAAATACTATAAGCCACCTCCCACTAACGAGTAAACATTCCACCAAAAGATGATATACGAACTCGATACTCTATTAACAATCACTTTCCCCCTCCTTGTAAATTGTCAAGAGTTAGAATTTCCTCCCAAAAGGCTTTCCACACAAAAAAATACTTTCTTGGGTACACGTGACTCGGGAGCACCAAATTGCTTTCCAAGGGAAATTGGGGTCACCATCCGAAGAGATTTTATCAAAAAGAATCTTATAGAAGTCCTTCACCTTAAAACCCTTGTTCGGACATGGGCCCACCACCATTCTCCAAAAACCTCTTTACCTCTCCTAGTTCCCAATTATGAGCATTACGAATAAAAGGCACCACCCAAGATACCCCTTGGTTTGACACGGAGATACAAGACCTAAGTCATAATTCTTTATTCCTCACAATATTGAAAATGTCCGGATATTTTTCCTTCAAAGGTGTGTTCACACACCAAGTGTCATACCAAATTCGGGTCCTTTCTCCATTTCCCACCGATACCACAACATCAGGACGAAAGTCCTCCCACCCTTTACGAATCCACCTCTACATTCCCACTCTGTAGGCCTCCCTAGTCTTATTAGACATCCACCTATTTTGATCTACTCCATACTTTGCCTCCACCACACTCCTTCAGAGGTGATCATTCTCAACAAGAAATCTCCAAAGTCATTTGTCAAGTAGAGCTTTATTGAATAAAGAGAGATTTTAGACCAAGTCTCCCTTTCCTCCCCGTGTTACCCCAAAGAAATCTTTTTTTATATGCTCTCCAAGCAATGGTCCACCGAACTAGGAATAGGGAAAAGGGATATAAAATAGATGGGAAGACTAATGATTTTTCCACCTCGCCAACCGCTTCTCATACTTTTCACAATCGGGCTCCAAATACTTTTGTCTTTGCATTTAACTCCATGGGGAAGACCAAGATAAAAAATAGGTAGCGATCCCATCTTGCACCCCAATAAGCTAACAAGCAAGTGACAATTAATATATTCACTAAGAGGAATTAAGTCACTTTTGCCAAGATTGACCTTAAGCCCCAAGATCACTTCAAAATATAGAAGAATACAACGAAGATGCAAAATTTGATTGGCATTCGCCCCACAAAAAACAACAGTATCATCTTCTAATAGAAGATGAGAAACACTCACACTACCACCATGCCTCCCAACTTTGAAATTACTCAATAAACCCCTTTCAACCAATTTTGCCACCATCTTGTTGAAAGCCTCCATCACCAAAGTAAACTAAAAAGGAGACAAAGGATCGCTTTGTCTAAGGCCTCTCGAAGCTCTAAAATACCCTGTGGGACACCCATTAACAAGAATGGAAAAAGAGGTAGAAAAAATACAATATTTGAGAATCCACTTGCACCATTTATCCCCGAATCCCATTGTTTTCAATAAATACATAACAAATCCTGAATTAACATGATCATATGCCTTCTCCATATCAAGTTTCCAAATCACACTCCCCTTCCATTCTTTAGGTGAGTATCTACCACCTCATTGGCTATCAACACGACATCCAGGATTTGCCTTTCCTCTATAAAGGCATTATGATGAGGACTTACTACTTTCGCATAGCTTCCTTCAACCTAGAGGTGGTCACCTTCGATAAGAGCTTGTGAATGCATCCGACAAGACTTTTGGGCTGAAAGTCTTTAATGTTAGATGCCCCATCTTTCTTTGGGACAAGAGTAATAAAAGTGGTGTTCAGGCTTCTCACAAACTCCCTCGACACGTGGAAGTCCTCAAAGAAACGAATAATATCCCCCTTATCACCTCCTAATTATGAGCTAGAAAAGCCATTGTAAAAACTTCACGCCTCGGAGCTTTATCTCCTTCACAATCTTGAAGTGCGACCAAAATTTCTTCTTCAACAAAAGGACGCTCAAGCCAAATTGCTTCCTCCTTATCGATTCTAGAAAAGTCCAACCCATCCAAATTCAGCCTACTAACACATGCATCCTTATAAAGGTTTCATAGAAGTCTTTGATCACCCCTTTTATACCCTCCATCTCCTCAAACACAGTCCCACCTACCTCGATGGAGCTAATAAAGTTATCTCTTGTGGGCATTAGCCATACGGTGGAAAAACTTGGTGTTTTTATCACCCTCACATAGCTACAATTCTCAATTCTATAGATTTCTGCCTCCAAGAAATTTCCTCCAAAGATATGAGCTTAGCTAGTTCCTTCTTAGCCTCCACTCTCCTTCCAATGTCATCTCTCGAGAGACCCTCCATAACCTATTTCTCATCATGCCCACTGATTTCACCCATAAGAGCATTAATAGTTGAGTTGATATTGCCAAAAGACTCTTTATTCCATCTCTGTATTTCATCTTTAACATCTTTCAATTTCTTGGCTACTGTAAAACTAGCAAAACCATTTACAGCACATTCGTCCCACCAACTTTTAACTTATCCAGGACCCACCCTTCCACGCTCAACTGCATATTCTCAAACCGAAACGGAGTTTGACCCGGCATCATGCTTCCCACTTCAAGAAAAATTGGATGATGGCCTGACGTGGTGCGGGAGAGAAGCTTATGAATCAAACCACCCATTGAGCTTCCCAGCAATCAGCTACAAGGAATCGGTTAATCCTCGAAAGCGAGAGAAATTCGACCAAGCAAAGGTGCCGCCGGTCAAAGGTAGTTCAATAAGGTTTTCAAACTTTAGAAACTCCCCCACCGACCTAGTCTCTTGAGTCCGTTATGTACATAAATCCAATTAAAGTATCAAAATGAGACCAATTGATGAGATATAATCTATGCCCCTAAAACAGTACTTTTTTTTACTCTTCTGATTCCTATCCCCCAAATTTCTGCTATAACTTCTCTTCATTTGCTTGTTTGTTTGTTTGTTCAAGTGTGACTGACTAACAGATCTCTCAGGTGTCACAGTTGAAGAAATTATCAAAAGAGTTTCTACGTATTTTGAGCATGATCGTGGAATTCAGAATTCTAAAACATTTAAAGAAAAAAATATTAGCCTCTTGGGGAAGCTTTGCAATTGTGAGATCTGGCTGGCTGAGCAATTTTATGTTAAGGAATTCAAGTCCCTTGGATATGGGGAGTTTTTCATGTTCCTGGAGAAACATGAGTCCCTGTTACCTTCTGAGCTGCAGAAGTTCTTGACTGGTGAAATAAGTGAAAAGTTTCCGTTGGAGGTTTGCATGCTTGAGCGCATGTTGATTGTTTTAGTATCACAAGCTTCAAATAGCTTACTGGACAATGAAGTTATTACCAAGCAGATGATCTCAGGACTGCTTATGAGGCAATTCCCATCACTCAGTTTCAGAACTAAGGAAAATGGTCCAATGGAAAACTTTCTGGAAACTGTCAGGAATTTTAAGAACGATGTAATCTCTAAATGTGTTCTCTTTTCTGTAACATTGTTGGGAAGTGAAGATTCATTGGCCCATGATGGAAACTATTTATTTGAATCCTCTACAGAAAGAACTGATAATGGACAGGGAGCAGGGTTCTTTAAATCTGTTACATCCAAGGATGCAATTGAAGTTTTGCTTAGGGCACCACTATTGTCAGATGTAAACTCATGGTCACATTGGGATCTTGTATTTGCCCCCTCCTTCGGTCCACTTGTAGGATGGTTGTTGAATGAAGTCAGTGCAAAAGAGTTGTTGTGTTTGGTGACAAAAGACGGCAAAGTGATTCGGATTGATCATTCAGCAACTTTGGATTCGTTCTTGGAAGCTGCACTTCAGGGGTCTGCCTACTGCACAGCGGTGAAACTGTTGTCTTTGTTCTCATTAAGTGGAGGACAGAAACACGTTCCTTTGTCTCTGCTAAAATGCTATGCACGCCAGGCATTTGAAGTCATTTTGAATAACTCTCTGGAAAAAATGGAAGCAGATGACAGTAGGAATTCTTTTTTGCAGCGAAAAGCGTTATGTGGACAAATGACACTCGATAAAGTTTCCACTGATGATTTGAATGGTAAATTACAGAAAAACTTAATGAAAATGAATAAAAAAGTGCCTGTTGCTTCGAGGTTTTTCCTTGATTGTCTTGGCTATCTACCTTCAGAGTTTCATAGTTTTGCTACTGATGTCTTGCTTTCTGGGCTGCGATCTGTGGTTAAAGATGCCCCTTCAGCGATTTTGTTTGAATGCAAACAACCAGAGCAGCATGTCATGTTACATGAAGTAGGATTGTCTCTTGGCATAGTGGAGTGGGTTGATGATTACTACGCATTTTGTTCAACTACTGCTACTGATCTGTTCCTGTCTTCAGGTGCTTCAAGCTTCAAAGACGCTAGGTCTGAGTTAAGCACTTCCTCAAGTTATGTGCAAAAAGAATTGGATAAGTTTGCATGCACTGATGGAAAAATGGTTGTTTCTGATGAGATATGTGAACATAATGAAGAATGTACGGAGGTTTACCATATGATTGGTGGTGCAGAAGTTTCTGGTGATGGTATTGGCAATGCTTGCATACGGAAGTTGTCCGAAGTTGATGAGCATAGGGATCCATCATTGGTTATTGAATCAATCAGGCGAGATGAATTCGGTCTGGATTTGAGTCTTTCAGATGCAGAGAGTAGCATGTTGAAGAAACAACATGCTCGCTTGGGGAGAGCACTTCATTGCCTTTCGCAGGAATTGTATTCTCAGGATTCACATTTTCTTCTTGAGCTCGTAAGTGTATTGGCCTTATTTCTATTATTGTTCTTTGTACAATTATGGATGTTGTGGAAGGTCATTAAACTGAGTTTATCAGCCTCACAATCATTACATGATACTTGCATATGGTTACTCTGTGGTTGCTGGAATTTCTTCCTGATGCTGAAACATTTATATTATGTATGTTTTATTGAAAACATATGCCAGAGGCTTTGACCTTCGTTCACTTTAAAAATATTTAAATTCTTATAAAAAAATATTAAAATTAAGTTAGTATAAAAAATAAAAAGTGAAAAAAATTAAAGTTTAGTGTTGTTGACTTTAAATTTTAAAGACAAGTGAATGTAGAAAAAAATTGAGACATCAATCTTTTTAATTGTCTTTTTTTCCCTTTTTTCTCAAGATGATGTTGTTTTAATATTCTAAAAAGCCTAACTTATAAACACTGAAAAAGCTAAAAATGAAAAATTACCACAAAAGGTACAAGTATAACCAAGTTAACAACAGACAAGCCAAGAAAAAGTAAAACTACGGACGAAAACAAAAAATAAACCAAATAAAGTACAACCATGTTAAACAATAAAAATCCCAAATTAGACCTTCAACAAATTGATTTTTTGAGATTGTCAGTTGAATAAAAGTTTCAAATACTGCCAAGACTTTTTTTTAAATTAATTTTTCTCCAATTCTGTAAATTTTTACACGTGGCAATCATATATTTTTCCACTATATTAAAATGACATCATTTTGGTAAAATTTGAAAAACTATCATGTGGTAATTATTTTTCTATGAACTCGTGCAATGCGTGGGATATATGAATTGTATAAAACCGTTTTTATTGAATTTAAACAACTTCAATTATTACTATTAATAAAAAAAAATAAGGAAAATATTGTTGGTGGCATGTAAATTGATTGTACCCTTTTGGTGTTCTTTATAAATATTACTTTAAAAAAGAACATATTCTGGCCTTTTACGAACCCATTGTTAGTTAGGTAAAAGAAACTTTTGAAATTAGAAACTATTTGGTTATATATTTTACATTTCATTAGTTTTAAGGTAATTGTGGCTAAGTTTGGGGTGGAGTATGATGGGTGGATTGCTAAGGAGGGTCATGGTGCCTATGGTGGCGTTTTGGAGGTGGATTAGAAGGACATGGAGTGAATCTCTTTCTTATGTTTTCTTTGGTGGCAATGCTAATGGCATTTGGCATGGTGTCTTGTCTTTGAAAGAGAATATCCATATTTTTTCTCTATTGTTAGAGATAAAGAGGCCTTTGTTGGCTCTTTTGTGCGTCTTCAAAATGAGGAGATTGTCTGGGACATTGCTTTGAGTTGAATTTTTCAGGATTGGGAAGCGACGAGTGTGGGTAAATGATGAAGACAATGATTTGTTTAAAGCACCAAATAAGCTTGGAAAACAAAGCCGTTGTGAATTGATCTCATTTTTGGTATTACTTTCTTCTTGTGTGCATGTGGGTACTCTTTTTTTTGATAAATGTGTGCATGTGGGTACTTGCATTCGTGTGGCTATATTACGAAGAAATTTCTTATGGATGGATTGAACTAGCTTGACTGGTTCTCATGTTCTTGGTTGAAAGGCTTTTTATTTATTTGTTTATTTTTTCAAATTTGAATTGACGATTTAGGAGATCCCTTGAGGAGAATTTATTGCAAGGCTGCCATTGATACTCATGCTTGCAATTTCTAGCATACTGAATCTTAAACCTATCATAAAAGTAAGAAAGGAATTTTTTTGTACAAAAAGTCAATCAAACCTGATAGCAGTGGTGATTACTGCCTATTTGCATGCATGTGCGTGTGGGAGAGTGTTTGTCTCATAGCGGTTGTGAGTCCCCCTGGATTTATCTGCCCTTACATTCACTGTTGTAAGTACTATAGGAAAAATGTTGTCAACTAAACTTTAAGCTTAAGCCCATCATAAAAGTAAGAAGGGAATATTTTCTTACAAAAAGTCAATTAAACCTGATAGCAGTGATGATTATTGCCTATTTGCATGCATGTGTGTGTGTGAGAGAGTGTTTGTCTCATAGTGGTTGAGACTCCCCTGGATTTATCTGCCCTTACATTCACTGTTGTAAGTACTATAGGAAAAATGTTGTCAGCTAAACACTTGGATGAAGCCATCTATCTTTAAACACTTACACAGTGGGAGGGTGTGGTTTATGTAGCTTTAAACGCCCTGCTAGCAACAAGTGGTTTTACTTCCAATAGGGGAGTGGCTTTCAGTTTGTAATGTTTGTATGGCTTTATGTCTCTGCTTATCAAAAAAGTTATGGCTTTATGTCTCACGTGCTATCTCTTTCACAAGTGTGGTGCTTTGTAGATTTGACTGGAGTGCAGAACTAGATATTTTGTTCAATACTTCTGTTAGTTGGGCTTGGATATAGTACTTCATAATTATAGAATTTTGTTGTAGATTAAAGATAGATGGGCACTCTTAATTTTTGGTATAGTGGGCAATTCTTTTTTAATGAGGAAGAGCTTTTAGAGTTTATTGACTTTTTGTCTTGTAAATGATTTTGTTTTTTGGTTTGCACCCCCTTGGTGCACTTAGTGAATACTTTATCAAAAATAAAATTAGAATTTCGTTGTAGATTCTCCACAGATCAGGCCTTATGTCTCATTTGTCAGTTGTTACAGTGTGGTGTTTGTTAGATTGGACTGAAGTGGAGGAACACGATACTTTGTCTAATACTCCTGATAGTTGGCTTTGCAAAATGTAGTTTATTGTTATGTTTTTGTTTCACATTTTTTTATAAGTAAAGATAATATTGAAATTCCAAGGCACCAAGGGGATGCCACCCAATTACATTGTTAGTTATGTAGACTACTATCCAATGCTGTGCAATATTCGTATGCATGATTTTCTATTATTGGGAAGTTTAAGGAGAAACACTGGTGAAACACTGATGTTCCAAATGCATCTAATCATGCTTCGTATTGCTTCAGGTTCAAAATGCTGATGATAATATCTACCCAGAAAACGTGGAACCAACCCTAACGTTCATTCTTCAAAAGCCAGGCGTTATTATTCTAAATAATGAGCAAGGCTTTTCCGCTGAGAACATCAGAGCGCTTTGTGATGTTGGAAGATCGACAAAGAAAGGATCTGGTGGATACATAGGGCAGAAGGGCATTGGATTCAAATCAGTATTTCGGGTATGTTGAAAGGAATACTCTTGTTTTATTAACTTTACTTCCCGCTGCTTAGATGAGTTTTGTCTCTTTTAGTTTTGTCCAAATTTTCTTAAGTTAGAACTTCGTAGGATGAGTGTTTTCTCTACTTGGTATTGAGTTAGGATAGTTTCCCAAGCTTGTACAAATGATTTATGGAGAATCGAAGATATTTTCTGGATATTCTCTTGGTGTTGAGTTAGGATATTCTCTTGAAGCAACCTTTTAGAATAGCAACTTTTTTCATTCTCAATGAAGAATCCAGAGACCCGTAGATCCGTTGTGGTGTAAAAGAAGTGCATTGAGTTTGTTGTTGAAGGGGTTGCTGAAAATATAGTTAGAATTTCAGGATTTGTTCCAGGAAGGAACTCTTCCCTTTGGTTGAATAAGCAGGAAATTGTTTGGCTGCTGAAAGTTTTGAAAGAGTTTTTGTTTGAAAAGGGTGAAGGCATTTGGGTTCGTAGAAGGACAGAGTGGAAATGATCTCTGGTTATGGGGTTGCATTGCAACAAATTTGCCTGCTTCATCTCTTTGACTGGTATTTTCAGTGGGAGGTCCAAGTATATATTTTTCCTGGAAGGTGTGGCTGGTGGTCTGTGTTCAGCGCTTTATCTGAGTTAGGTAATTTTTTTGGAGAATCATCGGGTCATTTGGTTAGATCAGAAAAGGTGAGGGAAGAGGTTCAGGCTAGGTCTTTTGAGGTTGGAGCTTCAGGTGCTGAAAAGGGCGGAGCCTCCCTCTCATTATCTGGGTGCTGTCCGAGATGCGAGTTAGATTTGTCCAGAAAAGTTTCTCTGCCGCAAGCTTCTGGTATCTCTTGGGCAATGGTGTTAAAGGGTGTTGTTGATGTAGAAGAAGAAGGGAGACTCATGCGCGTGGGTGTAAGGCTATGGTAAAAAACCAGGGACAACTGGTTTCTGATGGTATCAATTCAAAATTTAAATTTCCTTTGATAGAATATAAGGCTGGAAATGTGGGTTTGACTCCAGTTAGTTGGTGGGCCGAGATAAGGCCCCAATGTCTAATGTGGATTCTGAGTCTGGTTTGAGCAGGGGTAAGGGTTCCTGGGCTTTGCATGCTTTTGGACCGGGTAAGAAATTGGCCAAGTCTGGTAAGAAGCCCAGAAGGTGGCTTGGCTGGGTCTGAAGATTAGGAAGCGTTGGATGCCTGCACGTTTTGGACCTCCAATTGGATCTGCATCTCGGACCCTGTCGAGCTTGCGCTGTCGACAGTAGTGGTCGCAGAACCGTCCTGTGAGTCTAGCCCAATGCTCCCCTTTCCTTTAGGTGAAAGTGGGTTGCAGAATCCTCTAGCGCCATCAGCTGATGTGGTAGTGGAATCTCTTAGCGACCCCATTCCGGCCACTTCCAATCTCTTAGATCCGTTGACGTAGACTCTTTTGTAGGTTTTTCTTTCGGAGTATTCATTCCTTGCTAAGGACAATGATTCTCCGTCGCCGTCGCCGCCGCTAAGGGTCGGCTCGGATCCTTCCGGCACCCCTTTTTCGGCATCCTCCTTCCCTCTAGTGCGGGTTCCAAAGATGCAATTCCTTCCTTCTGTTGATAATCTTTGCTTGATATTGGTGGCTGCAAATTCTCCTCAAGTGTTGTTACTAGAGGATATAGGTGAGGGGGCTGGTAGTGAGGGTTGTTTGGTGGAAGTGGGGGAGTTTCTTCCAGTGGACCGTGGAAAGATTATTGGGTGTGGGAAGATTATTGGGGGCAGTGAGGTTAATGATGTGTGTCTGGCTTTGAGTGTAGATCCAATTGATCAATGGATGGATATGGGCGATTTGACCGTAAGTATCTTGGGTTCTAAATTGGGTTAAAAACTCCATAAGATGGTAGGGGTGTCTTTAGTTGGGGTTGAAGATCAAGCAATAAGATTGTTTGAGGAAATTGAGAGGATTCGGGTTGAAGAATGTAAATCGTGGTGCAAGGGTCAAATGTCAAGAAGGAAGCAATCTAGGGCGGGTTATAGAGAACTTAAAAGGCATCTTTTTTATGTGAATTATGAGAAGACTGGTGGAGGTACTAGTAGGGGCTAATAGAGAACTTAAAAGGCTTCTTTTTTATCTGAATTATGAGAAGACTGCTGGAGGTGCTAGTAAAGGGGGACAGACTCATCAGAGGCGATTAGGGTAGAACCTGTTGACCAATGAAGTGGAAAATCATTTCTTGGAATGTGAGAGGGGTTGATGACTTGTCGAAGAGGGATTCGGTAAAACATTTCCTTAAAAATTGGAAGGGTGCAGCGGTATGTCTTCAAGAAACCAAATTGGTGATTGTGCACGATTCGATTATCCGTAGCTTGTGGGGTCTTAGATCTTGTGGTTGGAAAGCTTTACGGGCCGTAGGTGCCTTGGGGGTAATTATTATCATGTGGGATATGAGAGTCTTGGATTTGGTAGATGTTCATGTGGGCTTGTTCTGTGTTTCTTTTGTTCTTAAAGGACTCTTGATGAGGGGAATGGGTGATTACCGATGTTCAGAGGTCTTTTTTGGGAACAGTTGGGACTATTAGGAATTGGTGGAGACTACCCTGAGTGGTGGGGAAGATTTCAATGTTGTTATGTATCCGCATGAGAGGTTTAGTTATTCTGGAGACCAGATCGATGAGGGAATTTTTAGAATTCGTGAGGGGCCACAATCTTCTTGATTTGCCTCTGTCTGGTGGTAACTTTACATGGGCGGACTTTAGAGAATCTCCCTCTTTCTCAAGGATTGATTGATTTCATGTCACGGAATGTTGGGAAGCTTAATGTTCTGGTTTGATTCAGAAACTTCTTCCTCGCTCTACTTACCCAATTGTTCTTGAAAGTGGAAACTTGATGTGGGGCCCATTTCGTTTTGAGAATATGTGGTTAAAGGTGGACGGATTCCATGATCTGGTTAAAGGTGGTGGGAGGGATGTAAAGCTAGTGGTTTTACTAGCTTTGTTGTGGCCAAAATATTGAAAAGCGTTAAAGAAGAAATGCAAATATGGAATAAAAAGTCTTTTGGTGACTCCGCAATCAATGCTCGATTGGGTGAAATCAATGGAATAGATGAGATGGAGGTTAATGAGGGCCTCTCAAGGGTTGATAATGAAAGAAGGTGGAAATCAAGAAAGAACTAGCTAAGCTCATATTGTTGAAGGAGATTTCTTAGAGACAAAAATCTTGAGAATTGTGGCTTGGAGAGGGGGACAAGAACACTAAGTTTTTCCATTGTATGACCAACACTCATAGAAGACATAACTTTATTTGCTCTATAGAGGTTGACGAGACTGTGTTTGATTAGGAGGGAGGCATTAAAAGGGCGATTAGCGATTTCTATGAGAATATTTATGAGGAGACGTGTTCTAATCAGCCGAACTTGGATGGGTTAGATTTTTCTAAAATTGATGAGGCGGATGTGGTCTGGCTTGAGCGTCCTTTTGATGAAATTTTTTTTGCAGCCCTTAGGGATTGTGACGGAGATAAAACCTTAGGCCGCGATGGTTTTACCACGACTTTTCTAATTCATAGTTGGGAGGTGATCAAGTTGACATTCTTCGCTTCTTTGAGGATTTCCACTCTTCGGGGGAGTTTGTGAGTAGCCTTAGCGCCACTTTCATCGCCCTAGTCCCAAAGAAGGTTGGGTCGTTAAACATTAAAGATTTTCGGTCTATTAGTCTTGTGGGTTGTATTTATAAACTCTTATCGAAGGTGGTAACATATAGATTGAAGGAAGTTATACAAAAAGCCTCCCAATTTTGTGGAGCTCCTCTTTTATATTTAGCCTTTTGTTCTTGGGTTGCACCCTATTGGTGCTTTTTTAATACATCTTTACTTATAAAAAACTTCCATCTAACCTTTTCTTCACTAACTAAATCAATTTTCGCCTTGTAAATGTTCACCAAACATTCTCAACCCTTTGAGCTTCTTAATTATGGACATTAGGACACAAAGGAATATCTCATATGATTTCCTTATTATCATAAACATTAGGACACAAGAATATCCAATAAGATTTCCCCAATATGTGAATACACACGAGCCAATTAAGGTATCTTTTTCTCTTACCATAGAATAGACATCTGAAAATTCATGTTTTAAAGTTGTATTCCCAAACAACATTATGCCATAGCTGAATACAAGCTCCTTTACCAACCAAACCAATAAATAGGAGGAAATCCCCACCTGGTAGGCCTCCCTACTTTCTTTAGTAACCCATCCATTGTGTTTCAAACCAAACTTAGCTTCAGTAACCTTCACATTTTGATGGAGTGAGAAGTCAATCATGGCAATCAAGAATAGATGGCTATACTCTTGATTTTTTGTTCATGAGTGTTCTTTTGTTTAATGAAGAAGACCAATGAAATTTGTTGAATTTTTGTCATGTAATGAATGGTTTTTTGTACATGGGTTGCTGCCCCTTGCTTGCTTTTTATACAATACAATACTTAATAAAAGAGGTCATAGGGAGTGTTCTATTGTTTCTGCCACAAAGGGAGAACATGAAGTTTGTTACTTAAAAAAGGGACCTCCAAAGTTTATTTTTTTATAAGTAAAAGACGGTTGAAAAGTGCACTAAGGGGTTGTAACCCAATTACAAAGCTACATGTAAGATAGTAAATCAATAAAATAAGGTCTTCCTCATTTGTAAAAAAGTTACCCCTAAACCAAAAACATATAGCATTGAGCCATCTATCTCTAATCGCTTCTAAGGACCTCTCTTCGTTCTCAAAAGCCCTCTTATTTATCTCATTCCAAACAACCTAAAAGATTCAACTCCTTAGAAGCTCATATACCACTCCAAGCCCAAAGTTCATCTTTCACATAGCTGGCTCATAAACTTGTAGCCCACAAACACTCCAACAAAAGATGACACAGAATCGTCCCTTTCTTTACAAATGTAATATCTATTAACAAGCATTTTTCCTCTTCTTTGCAAATTATCAATAGTTAGAATTCTCCCAAGAAGCTTTCCACGAAAAAAAAAAACCTACTTATTTCAAAAGCTTCCTGTTTTCCAAAGTTAATATTAAGATCTCTTTCTTCCTAGTTTGCCTTTTCTTGTGACTTACAATTTTGGATGGTTAAAGAGGAGCTTTGGCTGATTAAAGTGTAGAGTTGAGGCTGCCAGTATTTGGCATATCAGGCCTATGAAATATAGGCTTGTCAAGTTTGAGTCCATGTAACAATAAAATCGATATGGGCATGATGTGTGCTGGACTCAACTCTAGATTCAGATATATTTGATTGTCTAGAGGTTTTAAATCTGTACCAAATCATTCCTTAGCTTTTGCACCTATGATTGAATGAGAAGTGAGCTCAAAGTTTTTTCCTGATAAATGTCATTTTAAATGAATCACGTGCTAGTACAATCATGGAATGGAATTTGGTGGCAAACATTTAATATCTGTGAAAGTTTTCAAGGTTTATCTATGTGGGGGTGAAGCATACATCTAATAATGGAAACGTAGTATGCTTTGCAGGACTGGAGAACAGTGATGCTGATGATTAGTATCAAATCATGATGAATGCTATGTCATTCCAGGAAATTTGTGGAAGATGATGATATCATCAGAAATCTCTGGATCCGTCGTTGCTCAACAAACTAAATATTCTTAGCTATTGTTAGAAACATCAGTTTTGGTTTATGTCCTCCACGTCCATAGTTTTTGACAAGTCTGTATGACGTTGTCTCTTTTTGCAACTAACAATGTTAGAAATTTATTATCTCGAAGTTATATAACATTTGAGAGGTTCCCTTTTTCTGGTTTTATTGTTAGTATTTCATGAGTTCATTGGAATTGTGGAAAGATGCGTACTTATATTGAACTTGGTTTAAAATGACAATTTGTTGATGTTAGTATGGGTACAGTGGGATGCTGTACCAGAATTCAGTAGCTGATACCAACTTGCTGTACTGCATGATTTCAATTTTAACTTGTTAAAAAAATGCTCACACATTTTTTTTTTAAAGTAAAAATAAATTGATTGATGCCCCCAGGGCATATGGCACAGTGGCAAAGGGTGACCTTTGAGATTGCGGTGCCCCCGTAAGGTCTCTGGTTCGATTCTTGGCTCTGCGCTGCACATCCTGCGATTTACATCCTCCACAGAGTCTTAGGGCAAAGATTGTGGGGGCGCTCGTAATGGTGCGTTATCCAAAAAAATAAAAAATAAATTGATTGACTCTAAGCTACATGATCTTACTGGTTTGTCTGGTGAATGTTGGCTGCTAGAGTTGGTACTTTGTGCATTTGCATCACTTTCGACAATTATGTTGTATAATCCAAAATCCAATTCCATGCTTGACCCTGGATTGTGTTCTTTTAGTGTTTGCAGTAAGAATTTATCGATACTGTCAGATATATCTAATCAGAATCTTCTATAAACTATCAGCTTCCATAATTTTTTGTTGGTTTTGCTGCAGGTCTCAGATTCTCCGGAGATTCATTCCAATGGTTTTCATGTCAAGTTTGATATAAGTGAAGGTCAGATAGGTTTTGTTTTGCCGACAGTGGTACCTCCTTCTAATATTGAGTTGTTTAGTAGGATGATATCCGGACATGCTAGCCACTTGGATAACGAGTGCTGGAACACTTGCATTGTGCTTCCTTTCAAATCTAGATTATCAGAAGGAATTTCCTTGAACAACATCGAAGCCATGTTTTCAGATCTTCATCCTTCTTTACTACTCTTTCTTCATCGCCTCCAGTGTATTGTGTTTCGAAACATGCTCGAAGATTCACTCATTGTCATGAGAAAAGAAATTGTAGGAGATGGTATCATAAAGGTTTCATGTGGGAAAGAGAAAATGGCTTGGTTTGTAGCATCTCAGAAGTTGCATGCAGACAAAATTCGTCGTGATGTGAAAACAACGGAAATTGCCATAGCGTTTACACTGCAAGAGTCAGATGATGGGAATTACAATCCACATCTGAGCCAACAACCTGTTTTTGCTTTCCTTCCTTTGAGAACTTATGGTCTGAAATTCATTCTCCAAGGTGATTTTGTTCTTCCTTCATCTAGAGAGGAAGTTGATGGAGATAGCCCTTGGAACCAGTGGTTATTATCGGAGTTTCCTGGTTTGTTTGTCAGTGCAGTGAAATCTTTTTGCGATCTTCCTTGTTTTAGAGAGACTCCAGGGAAAGGTGTGGGAGCTTACATGAGATTTGTTCCACTTGTGGGTGAAGTTCATGGTTTTTTTTCCTGTCTTCCTCGAATTATCATTTCTAAATTGCGACTGTCAAACTGCTTGCTTCTGGAAGGAGACAATAAGAAATGGGTTCCTCCATGCAAGGTTCTAAGAGGTTGGAATGAACGGGCAACGGCTCTTCTGCCTGATGGTTTGCTTCATGAGCACCTTGGTCTTGGATTCTTGGACAAGGATATAATTCTGACAGATTCCCTGTCTAGGGCATTAGGTATTGAAGATTATGGACCCAAAGTTCTAGTTCAAATTCTTTCCGCCTTAAGTCGCACAGAAAATGGCCTCAAATCATTGGGTCTGGGTTGGTTATCCTCTTGTCTAAATGAACTTTATTCCTTGGCATTCCATTCCTCTGGGCAGACTTCAGTTTACTTGGGAATAGAAATGGATCTCATAGATAACCTTGGTAAAATTCCTTTTGTTCCCCTTTCAGATGGTACATACAGCTCAGTGGATGAAGGTACAATTTGGTTACATTCTGATGCTCATGGATTTGATGGACTTGAAGCTTTTCCAAAATTGTATGCTAAACTTCGAACTGTAAATCCTGTCCTCCTTTCTGCATCAGCTGTTGATGTCTTTTGCCCGGATGAGACTCTAGTAAGCAACGTTATTAGGATGTTGTGTAGAATTGGTGTACAGAAGCTCTCTGCCCATGAAATTGTAAAGGTTCACATTTTGCCAGCTATGTCCGATGACAGAATCAGAAATTCGGACAGGAGGTTGATGATAGATTATCTCTGCTTTGTAATGATTCACCTACAGTCTGGCTGCCCTGACTGTCATATTGTACGGGAGTATATTATTTTGGAGTTACGAAATAAAGCTTTTATATTAACAAATCATGGTTTTAAGCGACCTACTGAGGTATCAATTCATTTTGGTGAAAAATTTGGAAATCGGGTTGATGTAAATAAGCTAATTAATGATCTTGATATGAAGTGGCATGAGGTTGACATTGCCTATTTGAAGCATCCAGCATCCAAGTCACATGCATGTGGACTGAAGAAATGGAGGGAATTTTTCCAGGAAATTGGTGTAACTGATTTTGTTCAAGTGGTGCAAGTTGATAACAGTTTTGGCGATATGCCTTGTACTAATTTAAAGAATTTTAAGGACAGAAACCTGATTTCTCCTGGATCAACTGCTAAGGATTGGGAATCTCATGAATTGGTTCATTTGTTATCCCTATTGTCCGAAAGTGGTAATCGGGAAAGCAGTAAGTATCTTTTGGAGGTTCTTGATATGCTATGGGATGATTGTTTTTGTGACAAAACTATTGTCTACTGCAATTTTATATCCACTGCTGATAGTAAACCTTTCAAGTCTTCATTTATATGCAACATCTGTGATATTCAATGGGTAGTATCAAGCATGGATGATAAGCTTCATTATCCTAAGGATTTATTTTTTGACTGTGATGAAGTGCGCTCAATCCTCGGCCCAGCTGCTCCTTATGCTGTTCCAAAGGTTAGCCTGGAACTTGTATATCATGATGTTAGTGTTGTATCATACTTCTTTAACCTCAATTAACGTTCCACTTTTATCGCATGCAAGAGTTTTTAGAGCAAGGAGTAAAAGCCTGCAGTCTACAATTGATGTTCCCCCTTTATCTGGAACACTCAAATGCACACATGATTGTAAGGAGTCTCATTAGTTTAATTCCTGGAAAAATGTTAAAAGTCCAGAACAAATATTGTTAAATCTATATCAGTTCTGTTTTTCTCTCTTGCATCTTTTGCCTTTTATGATAACTGCCCTGGATTTAACAGTTTTGTAGTGCCTGAAATGGATATGAAATACATAATATATATATTAGCTGAAAACAAAGTAAGTGCAACATGATTTCCATATACTTGTGTCTTAATAAAAATATATATGATGAAATGCATCTCTATATAATGTTGCCCGCTGGAGCTGAACTTGATTAATAATTTTCTGCAATCAAAATTTGAAGCTGCGTATGTCCCTTGCGTCTCCTTGTCGTTTCCAGTGACTTTGCTAACTTTGAATTTTACAATATACTTTCTTTTCATTTCATTTTGGAGTAGGTGAGAAGTGGAAAACTATTAAATGATATTGGCTTTAAGACTAAAGTTACTCTTGACGACATTCTGGAAATTCTAGAAGTATGGAGGTCTGGGATCCCTTTCAAAGCCAGGTATGTATAGCGATTTTTGGGTCCTAGGCATTTGATGTCTCATAGTGAACTCATTTATTTTTGGGAGATCTTATTTCCTGCTTGCCATTGCAATGGGATGCTGTATCATTGGTTAATGATCGTGTTAGTGTTGATGAGTAATATTCTGTGGTACCACTTTGGGTGTTGAGCCTTTAGTTGAGATGGTTAGGTAGTATCTCCCTTAGTTGGAACTGTGTGGTATTGGCTATTCTATCAGTTGATTAAAAGAAGAAAAAATGGTTGATTAAAAGAAAAAAAAAATAAGGTTATACTTATAAAAAAAGTGTAGTAAACGAGTTATGCTTCTAATATGGACAGTTATACAACTTTATAATAGAAGGCTTGCAATATGATTCTTCAAGTGTTGATGCACTCTAATGATGCCATCATTCGGACACTTATGACAATAACATAAAATCCGCTCTCATGCGAGTGTTTGAACTTGCGTCTGAATTTTGAAAGCATGTTATGTGTATCCGGTATGGTGCTTGTGTCCAAGTCATGGGCTTTATGTATTAGTTGTTTTTTATAAGTAAAAAAATATTGAAAAAGCACCAAGAGGGTGCAATTGAAAGTCAAAGGCTATTTACAATGAATGAGCTCCACAAAATCAAGAAGATCGTTGATATTTATAAAGATATTCCCTTTAAACAAAAAATTAAGAGTGTTAAACCAACTATCTCTAATATTTTCCAAAAGTCTTTCATTACCATCAAAAGCCTTCCAGTTCCTCCCTCCCCAAACAATCCACCAAATAAGAGTGGAATTAAGTCTAGAGCCTTTTTGACATCCTTTTGAGCTTTCAGTCCACTCCAAGCCCAAATATCCTCTATCACCAAACCCGCCCAAAAAACCCCCCACAATTCTATACGCCATTTCCCATAAACTTCTGGCAAGAGAGCAATCCACCAAAAGATGAAATACGGTTTCGGCACATCCCTTACAAATAAAACATCTATTAACAATAATCTTTCATTTCCTTTGAAGATCACCAATAGTGAGAATTTTATCCCAGAGGCTTCCCATACAAAAAAACTAACTTTTGTGGGAGTTCGGGTGCACCAAATTGCTTTCAAAGGGAATGGAGAATGATCATTTACAAGGGTTCTATCAATGAGAATCTTGTAAAAATCTTTCACTTTAAAACCTTTATCAGGATTAGGCCCCCATCTCAAAACATCTTCTCTCTCCACCTCTATTCTAGAATTGTATAAGGTATCCAAGAACAACGCAACCTCCTCAACTTCCCAATAATGAATGTTTCGGTTTTATGTATTAGTTGTTAATAAATTGTGCATAGAGAATCAGAGAATCTCATTTTTAATGGATGATATTTAGCATATCTTAGATTTTAAGAGGCTTTTCACAACCATCTGTTTTACTTTTATCATTTTCTATTCCTAAGTAAAATTTGTGTATATAAAGTGCCAAGGTGGTGCAACCCAAATACAAAAAAGAAGAAGAAGAAAACCTATCTACAAGAAAGTAGAACCACAAAATCTTTGAGGTCTTCCTCATTTACAAAATAATACCCTTGAACCAAAAACTAAGCATGTTGAACCAAACAGTATCAAAAGCCTTACTATATCTTTCATGCCAAACAATCCAAGAAATAGAGAAGGGAATCAAAGAATGGGCTCACTTTAATTCCTTAGAAGCTTGGATTCGGCTCCATGCCCAAACTTCATCACGAACAAAAATAATTCATTTCCCGTAAATGCCTAGCCAAAGAGCAACCCAAAAAGAGATGATGATTCACAGACTCGGCCATTCCTTTGCAATAACAAACACCTTCCCTTTTATCATTTTCTTTTATACACTCTCATTTATGTTTGTTATACAAATGCTCTTCATTTTTTTTCTTTTTGCATCAGACATACATCTATAATTTTCCCTATGTTTCATTGTTAGGAAGTGTCGTCTTTTCAGTGCTTTCAGAGAGAAGCAATAAAATTGATTGTAATCTTTATGATGTTTAGGCACCCAGGACAGTCTTTTGTAGATGATGTGTTACGTTATTTCTATATGTTAACCAAGAAGATGCATGAACAAAATTGTCAAATAAAATATCGTTTTCGTAATCTCTATCATGTTGGGCTTGCAGTATCTATTAGTATATGCAACATAGATACATCTATTGTGTGGGTTCATCCTGCTTTTTTGTTTGATTTTGTCATGACCCTTATCCTAAGTGATGCTTGAATTTTTTTTTCTTTTCTATTTGCCAGTATAGCACAAATGACTAGATTTTACAAATTTATTTGGAATGAAATGGCTACTTCAAAGCAGAAGATCACAGAGAAGTTTCATTCTGCACCTTTTATATTTGTTCCATATGAATCTGGTATGTGGCATGAGGATATGGTATCTGGTGTATTTTTGTCTCTTGGACAAGTGTGCTGGTATGATTCAACTGGCTCTATGGACCAAATGAAAGAGATCCATTCTCATTGCAGCTTGGTTGCTCAGCCCTTATGCAGCAAGACATTGTGCAATGTTTATCCAGGCCTTCATGACTTTTTTGTCAATGAGTGTGAAGTACTTGAGATGCCATCTTTCCGTGGCTACCTTCAGATTTTGCTGCAGCTATCACGTGATTGTTTACCTTCATGTGCTTCTAGTGCTGTAAGTAACTAAACTGAAAATAATCTGACTTGCATTTCGTTAAGTGTTTTGCTCCAATTAGTGCTTCCTTGATTTCTTAGGTGTTCCGAGTTTTTCTGAAGTGGGCTGATGAGCTGAAATCTGGACAATGTTCTGAAGATGTTCTTTACTTGAAAGAATGTCTTACAAAATTGGAGTTTACGGTGCTTCCCACTGAACTAGATAAATGGGTTTCCTTACACCATTCTTTTGGTCTGGTATGCTGGTGTGACGATAAAAAGTTAAAGAAGAGATTTAGGCATACGGATAATATTGATTTTCTAAACTTTGGGAAACTTAGTGATGAAGAGCGAGAAATGGTTCAAACTAAACTGTCTACACTGATGCATACCTTAGAGATTCCTGCTCTTTCGGAGGTAAGTGCTCTTTCTCTCTCTTAACATCACAAAGATTCATGCATATACATATACATGTATGTATACTGGTCGAGATGTGGGGATGAGAGTCAAATCAAATTGTTCTGAATTGTCAACAATTAATGTCTAGGAACTTGTTCATATGGTTTTAGGAATGTCTATTTCTTTTAGGCTATGATTGGTTGAGAGGAAAAGTTGGAGGAAGGAGAGGAGAGGAGAGGAGAGGAGAGCACTTTCATATCGTTTGGTAGAGAAGAAAAGCGAGGAAAGAAGATAGAGATGATTGGTGTTTTTTTCACATGAACAAATCACAATCCTACCAAATTGGGATGATTGGTTAGGGGAAGTTAAAATGAGCTAAATTTTTTTGTCATTTTCTTCTTTCCTCACTTTTCCATCATCTTTGCCAAACGCATGATGGAAAACATCAATCTTCTTATTTTTCCATCCTCTCCCTCTTCCTTTCTCCCACTTTTCTTCTCTACCAATCAAAGCCTTAATGTTATTGATATCAATGAGATTGGGATGTTGTTTTGACATTATTCCCAAAAAGTAATTGATGGAATTCTATTTTTTCCATGGTTGACTTCTGATACTAAGACTTTTGCACTTCAAAAGGGGAAGCAATTAATGTGATGTTGATGTACCAAAGCCTATATTGTTTGTATATTTGCATTGATAGATTTTTGTATTGTTTCTCATGTTCTACATGGTCATGTGGAGTACTTTTCATCTCTCTCTCTCATGTTTTTGCCTTTATTCAGGTTGTAACTCGTGAAGCAATATATAAAGGTCTAGCAGATAGTAGCAGCAAAGTGTCAATGTTGAATTGGGCTCTTCCTTATGCCCAACGTTACATTTATAGTGTACAGCGTGACAAGTATTTTCAACTCAAGCAGTCTGGATTTGATAATCTAAATCATCTACAAATTGTTGTTGTTGAAAAGTTGTACTACAGGAATGTCATTAAGAGATGTTACGCTGCATCTAAGAAGAAATTTAAATGTAACTGTTTTCTGCAGGTATGTGAGGTATTCAATATGTTTGTTATTTTTTTGGCTTATATTTTCAGTGCATATAGCTGATAGCAAATAAAACTCCTGGAAGATTGATATTAATGTGGTATTGAATATGTTCTCTATAATTAAAACCTGAAATGTCATAAGGATCATGTAAAATCTCAGCACCACTTTAATGGCTACATTCTGTAGAATCTGCTAATTGATTAGTGTTAATTGTCCATATCATATTGATATGGGGTCTTTCATTAAATGTTTCTTGTCCATATCATATTGATATGGGGTCTTTCATTAAATGTTTCTTGTCCATATCATATTGATATGGGATCTTTCATTAAATGTTACTTGTCCATATCATAATGATATGGGATCTTTTATACTTTCTTTTTACCTTTTTAAAAAATGATATGGGATCTTTCCTTAAATATCCTCCCTTTTTTCTTTCACAGGGCAACATTTTGTACACCAGTCTAGAATCAGATTCTCACTCCCTATTTATGGAGCTTTCTTGCCTATTTTTTGACGGAACTCCTTATCTACACTTGGCAAATTTCCTTCACATGATTACAACTATGGCAGAATCAGGTTCCAATAAGGAGCAGATAGAGTCATTCATCTTGAATAGCCAAAATGTTCAAAAGCTTCCTGATGAAGAATCTGTTTGGTCTCTTTCGTCTGCATATTCTTTGACAGAGAACAATGCCGCAAAAGTAATGAATGAACAAAATATTTCAAAGTCCAAAATGAAATTGGTAACCAACTCAAATTGGCCACCTGTGGATTGGAAAACTGCACCGGGTTTTGATTATGTTCGTGCCAATGGTTTTATGACACAACCAGCTGTCTCACAACCTAGCAGTTGCTCAGAGAGGGGAAAAGGGGATTATTCCAAAAGCCTGGGCGCACAAACATATACTGTGGTTCCAATCGAGATTGATGCCAATTTGGTTACTGGAGATTATCGAAGTACAGCATTAACATCATTCAATCTGCCAGAAATAGGGAACAAGTTTGGTCATGCTTGCGGTCAGACTGATATCAGTGTGAATATTGCTATGAATCCTGTTAATGTGGATCTTGTGTCTGATTGCTCTGAGTTTGGTTCATCAGAGTTTAGGTGGAGAGATCAGCTTAGTACTGGCACACCCAATGCATTACAAGCACACCAAACTGGGAGACTGGGCGAGGAAGTTGCTTTCAAGTATTTTACTGATCAATTTGCTCAGAGAGTTGTAAAGTGGGTTAATGAATATTATGAATCTGGGTTACCCTATGACATTGTAATAGGGGACAAGGAAGATAGTAAACAATACATTGAAGTTAAAGCAACTGTATCTGCGAGGAAGGACTGGTTCCATATATCAGCAAGAGAATGGCAATTTGCTGCTGAAAAAGGTGAATCTTTCAGCATTGCACATGTTTTATTAGGTAATAATGAGGCTAGGCTCACGCTGCACACAAATCCAGTAAAACGTTGCCAGGAAGGAAAATTGCGATTGGTTATCATGATGCCGGGGCAGCAGAAGGAAGTCTCCATTACCTTCTAAGAGGTGCTACGCATTTGTGTTTGCTTTGGAAATTATGTGATAAAGCCTGAAACTGCAACTTGGGATGTGTTTGTTCTTATATTGACTTTTTATCTTGATGCCCAAGAGGATTATGGCAACGGCCTTTGGGCCCAGTGGCACTTCCTCAACACATAAGAATAAGTTGGAGACTGAGGTTGCTGGTTCAATCCTGCTCGGTTGCGTGTGATGTTAACGAGGTAGAAAGGAGAACAGGCTTGATGTTTTTTGTTTGAGGTTGTGGAACTACAGTGATAGGATTAACACTCTTTCTGTTATCTTCTTTAGATCAAGGAACAGTAGAACAGTCGTGCAATACAAAATTATACTCTGTTGATAGTTTAGTGAAGTGCAGAAATAAAGTTTAACCTGCAGCTGAAGTTGTTGCTGCTGGAATAATAGGATTTGGAATTGAGAAAGGTATAATCTGGATAACTGACATTCGTTTAGAGGAGCCCTTAATGAATATACAGTGACACCCAACGTGGATTTCTGGTACTTCAGTGGAGGCCCTAGTCAAGCAAAATGTTGTACTATATGAAGAAAACCGTATTTCTCTATGACGGCATTGTAGTAATATGGTCTATAATAGTTATTTGTGCAAATTGCTTATTTAGTCAGTGATATTGTCCGTGAAGCTTTGTGTAAGTTGTACACAGAAAGTTCTAACTTAAGCAATATAAATGAGATTTAACTATTTAGATATTTATCAGCTATTCATTTTAACTTAATATGGTTATCATTTGGGTTTCTCTTACTGTATCATTTATGCTTTTGAATGAGTGTTTATGAGCTGAGTGTTGAAGTGATACAGGGAAATCAGCTCATCGACCAGCAATTAGGCTAGCATTAGCTACTCATGTTTTAGCCAAAGAGTCGAGTGTAATTAATGCTTCTAGTAATTGGTAAACGGTCATTTGAGTTGTTTAATATTATCATCAGAATTTGCTGGTACTTGAGATATTCAAGTTACAACTTATGACAGGAGAGTCAAGTAGTAACTTATGGCAGTCCATTAGTGATTTCTAGTTGACAATTCTATTTGTGTGAATTTTTGTACCCAAATCAATCATTATAACACTAAGAAATGATCATGAATTCTTGAAGATTTTCTCATGGTGCAAGTGTATTACTTTTTTTTTACCCTACCATACTATCATAATGAAAGACCTTATGCACATGAACTTGGGAGAAACTCAAGCGTTGTATTTTTTATATGGAGTTTTTAAGCTTAAAACTTTTTGTTGACAAACAATTCATTAGAGATACGTGTTTTTTGCTTAGATAAAATATTACTTAATTTTATTTTTTGATAATTTTTTTTTAAGAAACTATAACCAAAAAAGATACTAAAAATTGAAAAAAAAATAATTATTACTATGGGTTTTTTTTCAGCAGACTCCCCAATCTTAAAACCCATCAGAAACCCAGATCACGCCTCTTCTAAGTTCCAACATTCTATTTCATCTTTCTCTCAAAAGTAAAATCCACCTCCCTACTGTAGTTTTTTCCCAGCAGGCTCGAGTCAATCTTAAAACTCATCAAAAACCCAAATCACGCCTCTCTCTACGTTAAAATATTTCATCGTTCTCTGAAAAGTGAAATCGACCTTCCTCTCTGTAACTCGTTAACTAAATCCTGCCATCTCCACCAGCAAAATGGCCACTGCCAGCAATAGCGCTCGCTTCTCTCTGCGCAGGCTGACCAAATGTATACGATCCTTCTCCACCCACCACAACAACCACCAACAGACCCACAAGTTCATGGAGGCCAATTCCTTCTTAGGCAGCTGGGAGGCACCGAAAGACCCCAAAGAGGCGGAGAAGAGGCTGGCCCAGTTGAGGAGAGAATACGCGAAGCAAGTTAAAGAGGTGCGCAAGGAGTACATGCACGAGATGGAGTTGCTTCGCCTCGAGAAGCAGCGCAAGGACGAAGCCAGGATGCAGGCCATCAGAGCCGCCAATGAGGAGCGCAGGCGTTTGAAGGCTGAGGCCGCCAAGCTCAGAGCGCAGGAGCGTATGATTGCTGAAGAGGAGTTCAGAAAAACCCTCGTATGTGCTCATCTCTCTCTCTTGGGTTCCTCTTCTTCTAATTTGTTAATTGCGTTTTGTATTTTTATTGATGAGAATCGAATTTTTGAATCTTAATCTTCTCTTTTCTATCTTTGGTGTTTGGTTCTCAATTAAATGTTAGAAGAGAAAAATCAAAAATTGCAAGTAATGAGACTAGGGTTTTTAAGTTTTCAATTGCCAAAGAAAACGAGGATAAAACCCTTGAACATTATTGGTAAAAGATATTCATATTTTTGTTAGTGTATATTATGTTCTCTATTGAAGGCCCTTTGACCTTTCATGGTAAACTCACGAGGATTCATTGGCTGAGTCGAGACCTTCAGTCTGAATTCAAGTTTTGGTTTGATTTATCGATTCAGAAGAAAGCCTAACAATTTACTCTTTTCAATTCTTGATGTCAACCTATCACAAAAAAATCTGTAATATCTTTTGTTTAACCTCCTTGAATCTTGTACCCGTTTAATTGGAAGTTGACAAATTTCCTAAAAGTAGTCATCTTTTTTGGTCAGATGACTCAGGTCAATCGTTTATACATCATAATGTTAGTTAGAATTCTAATGACACCTGGAAAAATGAGAGAATTTGTGCAATGCTGGATTAAAAATGTATTTTCCAACCATTTCTCTAAATTGTCTCTATGTTGTAACCCTGAAGTCCCTATCAAGTTTTTAACTAATTCAATTTTTTCAGTGGAATAGTAATGTTCTTTTTCAAGTTCTTAAGTTATAATTCTATACATGTCTTTAGCAAGACCCTAATATAAGTTAGTAAAATTTTTCCCCGTCTGAAAGTTAACGAACACAGTGTTGCCACTGTGATAGTGGAGGTGTGAGCTATAGTTTCGGCTGAAGTGTGTACTTTCCCAAGTATGGTTTTTCAGCTCTTTATACATGCCAAAGTTTATTGTTACTCATGGCCAAGTACAAAACATCCTTTTCTATAATCTGTAATCTGTTTATATGTTAATATGTATAATTTGCCAATGTGGGATTTGAATCTGTTGGCAGTTACCTTGTTTATCCAGTGTGTGCTTTCACTCGATATATCTACCATATGCATTCAAGTCTGTGGCATAATGGAGAAAAAACTTAGTCTTTCCACTTTGATTTTTATGAATGCAGTTGAAAGAAAGAGCAGAAAAACTTGAAAACTGGAGGATGAAAGAAGAACGGAGGAAAGAGAAGAAGAACGAGAATAATGAGCTCATGCGTCGACATAGTTCCTTATGGGTTGAGGTACATGAGTTGGAGAACAAGATCGGGGATGCCCTGGTTGATACGGAACTTCTCTGAGTCATTTAGGTTTCAGAATTTGCAACTGGTTTGGTGCCGTATCTTTATGCGATGGAAGTTTGGAAGTGGCACTAAAATAACCAGGATATGGTCCATCTTTGAGAATCTTTTGAGACATAGAAGGTGGTTTGCGCTTGAATATATCTTGATCATGGTTGTGTTATCACTTATCAGTGTTAAATTGTCAAACCTTGCTTAATGCAGTTTTTGCTTGGAAAGGTGGAGATCTTAATGTAGGATTTTGGAAACCCTTGGCATGACATATTCATCCTCCCCACCCCTCTCCTGTTTATGTTTTGCTGCAAAAGGCATATAATAATGAATTTTAATTTGACGTTTTCCCATACAAAGTTATAAATATGATGTTTTAGGACTTCTTCAGACGTAGAAGCAATCGCATTTAGATGTAAAAGAAGGTTGTGTGCTTGAGTTTGAACCAGCCTCATCTTATACAAACTTCCTCAGAGTGGTTAAAATGTCCATGTTGGGCCAACATCTTCTATTGGATTGTGATCTAGTTTCTTTGTTCACTGGATTGCATAGTTAAAACAGTATGTAATACCTTAATAAATTCAGTGTTGGGTGGTTTGAGCCTCCAAGTTAGATGAGATTGGGATTGGGATTGCTGTAATTTTTTTCAAAAGTTACAGTTAGTAATTAAGTTTTACCAAATACAAAATTTAAACTTTTATGATTGAATAAAGGGATTTTATTATCCCATCACAATATCAAACGAACTCTTAATAATCTGTGTTACACCTTTAAGATGACAAAGTGCGCCTGCCTGATTGTGAAATTTCGTAGTCTTGTCATCGATGATTCCAGAAACTTCCTCCTCCTTCCACTAAAGTAGCAGAAGATGAGGAATACTCCATATAGCCAGCAGACTTGTTTTATTTTCTTTCGTTGGCTAAGCTTATTGCTCATTTGCTTCATAAAAAAAAAGGTTATTGCTCGTTTGCGATGCTGTAAAACACCTAAATAGACATGACTTTTGGAAGTCCTAAGCCAATATTGCCAAAGTACAATTCCATTTTTTAGCAATGACTCGGGGAAAATTCTATATGGTTTACCAAAGGAAAGCAACATGAAAAATAATTCATGACCACTAGAAAGTAGAATACTTTCGACCACAATTGAGTACATTGATGCCTGGTGTAGGTGTTTATGATTACCAGAGATTATCTTTTTACATGCAAAATGCAATGGTTTTTTTCTTCAATAAAATCTCTTTTCTATTACAAAAACACACACACGAAAAAGAAAGAATATGATTACATACGCTAATGACTTTAAAAGAGTTTTCCAAATAAAATCCACCTTAACCATTACACTCTGGCTTTTGTAAATTTTTACATTACGCTAAAACATTTGTAAAAAAAACTTCTAGAAAGTAAAAATCATGCTCATATTAGTCCTTCGGAAATCTTATTTGACATGACAAGAATTGGATAACAGCCCTATTCTACATAATTTTCTTTGCTAGGTGGATGAGTCAATCGCACTGTTGTATTAGCAATATCTTCGTGCCATGGTTACGTGAGGATGTATTATCCCAAATCAATGAAGTAAAGAAAGAAAATTAACCGTTTATTGCAGATTGTCAATTCCAACTATTAAGTTAGTCTTTTGAGTTGAAGTCTAGCTTATAACAACCGGTATCAAAGCCATCCCTCTCTTTGTGAAAGTAGTCTCAAGTTCGATTCAGGTCATAATGCTAAAAAAAATATAGGAATAATGCAGTTAGTATTTTACAATAGTTCCTCACTCCAAATGGTGAAATTTTTCTTTCTTTTTTGAACAAAAGTACCCTTGGAAGCATTTTAAAGATATCAGTGTATTTTAATTTCTTCATGTTGCATTTGGTTGGTTGAGTAAGGAGATTTTGTGGCTTTCTTAAACAAATATCACCATACATAGCATTTCCTGTGGCCCTCATGGCAAAGGATAAGAAACAATAATAAAGGAAAATAAGCATGTAATGCAGTATGCCGTTGAGAAAGTGAAAGTGATATGATACTGGATTTTGCATGACCTTGGGATTTCTTGGCTAAGGATAAGATCATAAAGGAAAATAAACATCTTATGCTGAATGCATTGGATTTTTCATGACCTCAGGAATTGATTTTACCCCAAACAATCAAACCCCACTTAATCTAACAACTTTTACTGCCTGGAAGGTTTCAACTTTCAACTATCAATTGTGGGATTTAAATGCTCCTAACATATTCATCACTCTTAACCTTCTAAAATCCCTGTACCAAGAACTCCATGGAAATGTTAGATTCTAGCGTCTTATGGTTTGCTTTGATTGGTAGGAGAAAAATATGAGAATAAAAAAAAGGAGAAGAATAAAAAAATACTGATCTTTTCATTTGGTGTTTGATAGTGAAGATAAAGATTATAATGAAAAAAGAAAACAAAAATAACTTATTTTAGCTTATGTTAGTCAATCTTTTCAATTTGGGAAGATTGAATTATACATGAGAAAAAAATATCAACCTGTCACTTTCCTCAACCTCTTTTTTCCTCTCAACCAAAGACCAATCATATCCTCTAAGTGTCATGCTCCAAAGATATGCAGAATTACTTGAGGTTTTATTTATTGAAAGAGAGTGAGAATAGTGGCCACAGTAGACCAATTTTATACATAATATCAAACAACAAAAGGCGTTTTGCAACAGTAGGAATCATTATCTAACTACATTTGTTAGTAAGGAAACCCAAATAAGAGAAAGCATGAGGAATAGGAAGATCCTATTCTATCATAGCATTAAAAGAGAAATAATTTAAGCTTAGGAAAACAGGAACAATGATTACCATCTCACATTCTGGTAGCAGATTTAGGGACTTGCTTTGGAGACTTGCTTTAATGTATTGGAAATCTCATCTGCCGATGCTTCACCTTTGATTGAAACAGCCATGGGGCTCTCAGCAGGAACAATATCATCTCTTAGGTCTGTTGTTCTGAGAAGCTCTTCAGAACCCTTCGCCACCAGCCCTTTCATGATCAAAGTCTTATGAGTACCAGATATCAGTTCCTCATAATCAGTGTCTCCGCTTTCACCAAGAATCACATACATGTTTGCAACATTCAATCTCCATCGGACAAAAAGGTATCTGAAAACGAAAAAAAGAAATCATCACCGAGGTTAGATTTCTGACAGGTCCATGTAAGAAGTGAATTGCTTAAACAAAATGTAGTCAGATCCATCATTTCATGAAACTAGAAAATGAGTGACTAATTAGTCAAAAAAAATTATGAAAATAGCTGACGGATTGTATTTTCATAAAGACATCCAAAGTCCCTGTTTACCACATAATCTTTTAAGTGAAGATTATATCCAGTGAAAGCCATCGGGCATTAGACCTCTATGATAAGAAAACTGAGATTGCTTGCCATGTACAAATCGTGTACAAACACAAAACAATCATTCATCACATTTTGTGATGGGGCATAAAGAAAGCCATGGAACTTTTTATAAAATCAAAATTCCAAAAGTTTCCCCCACCCCCAACCCTGTTGGATCGTAGAGATGGGTCCTAGAGGAGTATGTCAGGAAGCATGTTTCACTTGAAGTTGGCAGGTGAGTTGCTAGTAAAAAGAACCCTTAACCTAACCAAGGTTCTGCTAGTTCAATCTCACCAAGGTTAAACAGAACAAAAAGGCCATTTAAATCTTAGTAATTGATATGGTTGACTCATTTCAAACCAAATAAAAGATAAAGGTTAATTATTCTAGAATGTAAGAATGCTCCAGATAAGTATGTGATAATACCTGAGTGCTTGTGCTCGAGATGCAAGGAGAGGAACAATTTGCATTCTTGTCGAGTTCCTGCAATACATTGGATGGCAACAGAGGCCCCGCATCCTAAGCTTCTGCCTCAAATTGTCCACTCTCCTTACCTGCAAAAGCAATTCACCATAAGGGGCCAACCGATAAAACCACATAACTTCATACAGCCCACATTTGCATTAAGTGATTTAATCTACCTTACTACTATCCTTTATCAAATATGCAATGCAATGGGCATTGCTTGATTTCACATCTTCCTGAATGGGACTTGAAGAATATTTTGCTCTTTCTTCACCTTCAGGTGTACTCATCAGCTTCCAAATGGTTTTCTTCAGACCTTCACAACCCCAGCGGTAGTCAATATGTGACGCATAATCTGGATCAGGAAACATCTTTCCATCTTCTTCAGTGTAAGTACCTGGGTAATACACTTCACCCCCACTGCTACAGATTAAAGCATCAAACTCATTCACTTGAATCTTTGCTGATGTCAAGAACTCTACTGTTTCTGACACTGGCATAGCTGTAGATACAGCAAACCCTGAGGCTCTAGCAATTTGAGATTCCAAACGAGCAGCCTTAATTATATTTTGCACTATTGGAATCATCTTCTTGTCGGGAGTGCCATTGCTGTCGTAGCAGTCAAGTGCTATAACTATCAATCTACGCCGCCGACTCAACATTGGATACTTGCTCACCACGTTTTCGAGCATCTTCTTCCCATTTTCAGTACTTGAGTCAGATTCTGGCTGCTTTATCTTGCTTAGAACTCGTTTTACTTGGTCTTGCAGCTCAGGGTAGTCAGTTCATGCAGCTGTATAGTTAACCGATCCATTTAGTGAAGGCTTGTCTCCATCAACTGAGAGCCTAAGGGACATATCTTGCACATCCTTAAGTGAGTCGTTGAGGGACAACTCTTCAGCAGCCATCTCATCCTCTGGAGTATCAGTTTGCCATTGTGGGTGCCTCATCCGACAGGCTGCTACCCTAGTCAAGTAAGTGCGGCAGTGCTCAGGCCATGAGAAGAGGTGTATGTTCTTCCAACCGTTCTTTCTGCAGTCATGCCATAAGTTCTTCTCTGATACCAACTTAAGCAGTGCATCAGCTATTGCTTGCTGATCATGAGGGTCCACAAGCAGGCCATTGTTCAGTGCCTGAAAATCATAACAAGAAATAACAGGAGGTTAAGAAGGAATTAAACAACTATACTTCTACTCATTTCAGATCCAATTGATAGTTGAAAAAACAGAGTGAAGGAAAGAAGAAATATTTGGAATCTAAAATAACATTTCCAACCAAATGTTAGTAAAATCCTGTGCTTTGTTCCCTTTTCCTCACAGTGAACAATTCACTTTAAAACATCTAGCGAGTAACCGAGACATCTATCATGACAGGAAATAGAAAGGGAACATCCTTTACCCTATGGATATCCACTGGTCCACTATTTTTAGTAGCCACCATAGGAAGCCCATGTGCTGCTGCCTACATTATCTCAAATATGAATAGATCAGATTTTCATTATCTTGAGAATAGAAAGATGAGATCATTATAAATGGTAATCAATCAAAACCAACCTCGATCAACGTAAGCCCAAAAGGCTCAACCAATGCCGGATTTATGAAAACTCCCTGCCATATTTTGATCACTTAGCTAATCATCAATGTAAAACGATATATATCTAGAATTAAGAACTTCAGTGAACCTTTGTTTTTGCTGCAAGCCGGTATATATCGGGAACATCACTAGCATTTCCACCAGACACCTCCTCTATATCATCCCTGTTCCCCATTATCAGCGTCTGTGTAAAAGTATATAGTTCCCTTGAGAATGTTATCATGTAGTCTAATGGATGAATCTAGTTGTCAGTTGTCACAATAAATCTACTTACAAGATTAGCAAGCTCTCTTAAAGGACGGCACTCTCCAAAGGCTTTCAGAAGTGTGGTTATGTTCTTCTTTGGATCAGGCCTTGATAAGACCAATATCATTGGCTTGTGAGGATTAGTAAGAGACCGCATCACCTAGAAGAAGAAAAAAAACAGAAAATCAAGCAACAAAATTTTGTGCAGCAACAAATACGATGTAAGTCAGAGACACTCACTTCAGACCATATTGCTGGAACTGCTTTTGGGGAAGACCCGTCAGTAAGTGCTACAAGTTCCCCATCAACCTCGGGGGTATCTTCTTGAACCACAACATTGCTGAAGTCCATGCCAGGAGGAAAAACCTGGAAAGAAATTCAACTTTGCTTCAATATGTGGATCAAAAGAAGAGTGAAATCATGTGATAGTTCACCGAAAATTATAAACAAACTTGTACTACTAGTACTCCGAGTTCATCCCATCCTTAAGTTCCTTGGTATAGGAAATTAAGGTGTATGAAAGGGAGTTTTACAATATGAAGCCTGTGCACAAGATGCAGGATTAAGGGAAGCACATTTTTGACATGAAATCCCAAATTCTCAAACCTTCTTCTCAGATTTCCAATTTCCTCAGCTCTAACATGCTAGATAAATGCTGCAGTGGTTGATCAAATGTCCAAACAAAAAGGAGCCACATACTTACCACCATCCTTGGCATGTACCGACCATGGCAATTAACCCCATGTCTAGCACGAGCACGTAAGACTTTCTCAAGCTTGACATCAAACCCATCATAGAGTCCCCATTGCTCTTCTATCTCCTGTTTGGTACTTGTGATAACGAGTTCTGCAGCATCAAGGGAAAGCTCTTCTCCTTCAATCCTCCTCATAATCTTATATGTTGAATTGATATCCTCCTTGGACTGTCGTCCCTGCTTAAGAAGCTGTTCAAGCTTGTTTCTCCGAAGTGAGTGCCCTGTTAGAACCATGGGGACATTCAAAGCACCTGATAGAAGAGTCACACTGTCCCCTGCGTCTGCGTAGTGGCCATGAATAACGTATGGCCAGACAGGCTGGCCCTTACCAATTTGTTCACCCAAAGCTATTGACATGTTAAGGATATGAGCTAGAGCTCCATCTACAAATTCTTGAATATAGGGCCAAAGTAGTTCTTTCCGGAGGTACTTATCACGTGGACCAAAAGGAATCCTAATAATATATGCCCCACTACTCTCCCCAACTTCATTGCCATCTGCGTCTTCAGAACCTGCAGTTGGCATCTCCGTGGGCTCACCATAGCTCCAATCAATTTCAGGCGAGCAGATTTGACGAGTAAAAAGATCTACCCTGTAAACCTCTGGCATCCTTGCAAGTGCTCGAGCAAGCTCTACCACATATTTGACCTGAGAATCATTTTACATGAGCTTAAAAGAAAGAAGAAGGAAAAACCCAATGAAATAAGAAAAAAGATTATACTTCTATTACTGCTGATATTATTCATCTGTGTTAGAATACAGTATAACTGTCCCCCAGTGTCAGAATCTCGACCGAGCTCCATGTTTTCTCCCCGAACCAGACCATGCAAACTGGTCATGAAGAAGAAAATGAAATTGTGAATTATATACTACAATTTGGACGGTCCTTTGACATAATTGTTTGAGAATTAGTAGTGGCATACAGGGTGCAATATTGCAAGCAACTCTCCAAGTGCAATATAATTACAGGTAAACTTTGAATTTCCAGTTTCCTTTACGAAGTTAAATAACTTGAACCATGTCACAGTATGATTGATTATCACAAGAAATGAGGTTAGTATTTATCATACAAGCCTTGAACTATAAAATGTAAATCCATTTTCACTTTTTTGTTCCCTTTCCCCTACCGTGGTGTACAATCCCAAGAACACTCAGAAAGGGAAGGGGTAAAGAAGGAAAAAGAATTCTGCAACAACTCAAAATTACAGTTATTGCTGTAGGACTTCAAAATTTGTCACTTCAGTAGTAATCTGACATAAAACACAAGGTACACTTTTTAAAAAAAATTCTTTTTTTGGCTTAAATACATAAACAAAGAGTCTCCAACATGGCTAGTTTGTAATAGAAAGAAAGATACCTGACGAGGACAATGTAGAGTTTCTTTTCCTTCTAATCATCATACCATACTTCCACGTTGGAAAAGTATCTCTGCAACCTTCTCCTCGGTGTCTCACATTGTATCATCTCACCAATGCCATCCCCCTTCTCTCCTTCGGACATGTCTCCTGTTGCATCTCAGCGTCCTTGTTCCCATTCCCATCTCCGATTTGCCAGCCGATGCGATTCTTTACTTCTAATGCAAATAGTTGGAATGGGAAGAATGAAAAACAATTAACCTCGTCTTTACTTTTTCGCATGGAAACAAAGGTGAAATGACCATAGGTAAGAGAACCATGTATCCAATTGGAATGTTTCAGTGAATTCTTCTAGCAGGAAAAAAGAAGATTTTCAATATCTATTTTTTAATTTTCTTTTCTTTTGAAATTTTAGAATATTAGTTACCCATTGCTAACGAGAATTATTTCTAATACATGGTGAGATACAGAGCATCATGCGTGATTTGGACGGAGCAAATAAACAGAGCACAAATGCAGGGCACAGTGTACTAGAGCAACACCCAAGTTCTTTTTTCTGACATTGACGAGGAGGGAGATGGAACCGGAGTCTCAGTCTCCTAAGAGGAACCTGAAGGTTCGAGACTCAGTCTCTGGGTAATGCTAGGCTTCACAAAGGCCAAATGATCTGAGCCTGAGCCCTGAACATTTTGCTTTTATTAGAATTAAACTTTAATTTTTTTTTATATTATTGTGGCAATCAAGAGCCATTTGATCTTACTCAAAACCATAGAAAATCTAATTCACCAAATAACTCGTTATCAACATATACACGACAAGAAAAAAAATATAAGATATAATCCATGCAAACAGATACATCTATAGATATTTAGATGTGTGCCTGCTTCTTCTTGCGGGTGAGATGCCAGATGCGCCAACACATATTCTCGAGGCGAGAGCTGCGCTCGCGGGAACTGCTGGTGGCGACGACCTTGATCCATGTCCTGTGGAGATCAGTCTCATCGACCCCTGAGACCACCTCCTCAACAAAGTAATTTGTGGGGTTAAAATGGCCGTCTCTTTCTCTCGGCTCCACCGGGGTCGGCTTCTGCTCCTCTATGGCCGTTGCCCCACTGTCCAGTATGGCCTCCAAGTACCCATTTATCCACTCGTTCCCTGCCATTTTCCCTCACTTTCTCTCGCTGATTTTCCTTTGTTCTCTTCTTTTCCCCAAAAAAATTAGAACATTTACAATCAAATTTCTCCTCTTCTTTTTATTTTGGTGGGTTTTGTGTTTGGAGAGAATTAATTATCAGCGTTTGATGAAAAATATGTGATTCTGTAGAGAAGAAAGGGAAAAACAAAGGGGTCTTTTTTTCTTTAACTTTTTTTCTTATATCAAATGCATGTTGATATTAGCATTTGACAATCAATGAACAAAGACATGCAAAATTTCTTGGGTTTTCTGGGTACTCCTATGCCATATGCTTTCTTGGCTTTAATAGGGTATTTTCCTGCTTTTGTGTAGTAATTGAGCTCAAGAAGAATATGACATGCAAATATTTTCTTTATAGGTTTGCATTTGCAATACTGCCTAATTACTGTACTATAAAACTTCTCAGTAATTCTGAGTGCTTTTTCAAGGGAAAGAAAATATAAAAAGTGGGGCTTTGTATAACGACGCGCAAGGAATTATTTGGTTTACTTTTTTGCTTGGGTTTTGTGCAGAAAGAACGAGAAGAGTTTTGGTTATGGTAGGATTTTGTTGGGAGTCCTAAGAGGAGAAACGGTGGGATAATGGGAGGGTAAATATGGAGGGAGAACTAGCAAAGAAAGAAGAAGTGGGCCCAGGAGAAGAGAGGGACACATGTAGAAAGGATCTTGAAGTAGACCTTCACACCTTTGATAGAAGATTAGCGGGTGAGAAGAGAGTGACTTGTTTTCCACCTTTTCCAAGATTGCCCGCTTCGCAATGCGAGCTTCCCGCATTTTCTCTTTAGCCTCCGAGAGGATTGGCCCTTTGGAACTCCCCTCTCAGGTCTCTCATTAGCTCATGGTTCTACCCGTTGAAAGCTTTGTGCTTGTTGACAGGGTCTCGTGTGTCAGTACCCAGCGAACTGGAATTTGATTCCTTTTAATTTTGTGTGAAGAAAAGTTTGAAATATTATTAGATTTAATAGTTATTATTATATGAAATTAATAAAATTATTTAAAATAAATAAAATTATCTATTATATTACTTAAGTCTTTTTAATTTTACGTTGTTTTTAATAAAAAATATTTCACTTTCCTTTCTTTTGTAAGGTTTCTTTTTCAAATTCTATTGTTTGTTAGATTTAAAAAAAATTAAAACGAAATATTTTTTATTGAAAATATTTAAGCAATATAATAGACAGTATCATTTATCTTGAATGATGTTTTTGATTTGACATAATAATGATCATTAGATTTAATAGGATTGTTGATATATATGTAAATTTTTCATACGTTTCTCGTACAAATCGAGAGAACCAAGATCCTACGCGTGCTATTATGTGATGGCCATCCGTCCGCGAAATTTATTTAATACGTTGCACGTAAGTTAATCTGCATATATCGATTGTTTTGCTGTTGAAATATTTATTGTAAAAAACATATTATTATTAAAAAAAATTATTTTAGAAAATAATTATATTTACTACTTGGTATATTATAAAAAATTCGATGGAAATTTCAAAGATAAATAATAATTTGATTGAACTTTTTACAATCTTATCAACTTATTGTATTATGTCTTCTAAATCAATTATATTTTCCATTGATAAAATTGAATTTAAAGAAAATATTGCAATTAATTGATAATCTAGAGATTAATTGTTATTAAAAATGGTCATGTATTTAAATGTAAACCGTTTAAAATTATTAGACGATGCATGTATGTATTTCACTAAAAGTAAAATCTGTTTTTATAAGTGAAAAATTGAAAACTTTAACATCTAATATGTTAATCGTGTAATCAATGCAATGCAATGCACAGATGTAAAAAATATATGAAATATGATTATTATTGTAAAAAATTATTTAAATAAGTACATAACTCTTATACTTAAAAATAATAATAGAAAAAATAAATAAAATATATACATAAATTATTTAAAATTCACATATGATTGTGACGAACGCTCATATGTTTTTTTTTTCTTTCTATGTATTTATAATACAATCTCAGTAATTAAGAACCAGTTTGAAATAGTTGAAAAACCAATTTATCGTTTATTCATAATAAATTATAATTTAATATTTAAATTATTTTTTAAAAATTAAATTGAATGTATTAGTGTTTGAATAATTCTACTTAATATTTTAAATAAGTGTTATTTAAAATTTTCAAATTTTAAATAATACTAATCTTCGATATATTTGCTTTGTTTACACGTTTCAATCATGCAACTTCTACATAGATTTAATTATAACCTAAACTTTGAAATGTTTGTCAAAATCCAAATTCACAAACACATATATTTGTTTTGAAAAAATCATTAACTGGGACGATCAAATTTTGAAATATAATTAAAAAATTATAAATTAAGTTTATTGTGGTAACGAAATATGTAGTTTTTCGAATTAAGTTTTGGATATGTACATGCAAACCACTCTACATATGTCTATCATACTTATTTGAAAATCAAACCCAATACTTAATTAGCAAAATGTTTATCTTGACTGTCCAATTAATATTTTCTGAATGTAATATTTCAAATTCACAGGTTTAAATTAATTCATTAATTACAAAATTGATTTGTAAACTTTGATTTGATTTAAAGTTTAAACTACAAACGAGGCTTATTGATTTAAAGTTTAAACTACAAACGAGGCTTATACGCCCTAATCCCCCGCGTAAATTAATCCCCACTTAAAACCCTAGTAAATAAGCCCAACCAAACTAGACGATCCGGAGACGGAGGAAACCAGAGGAATGGGGAAGAAAAAGGGGAACAAATCATCACCATCAACATCAGAGGATCTCCTGGAGACCCTAGGAGACTTCACCAGCAAGGAGAACTGGGACAAGTTCTTCACAATCCGAGGCAGCGACGACTCATTCGAGTGGTACGCCGAGTGGACTCAGCTCCACGACCCGCTCCTTTCCTTCCTCGTCGGCGATTTCCCGAAGGATGCGGGATCGTATACTTCTTCTTCCTCGCTGCAGATTCTGGTACCTGGATGCGGCAACTCCCGCCTCTCCGAGCACCTGTATGACGCCGGATTTCGTGGCATCACCAACATCGACTTTTCCAAGGTTGTCATCTCCGACATGTTGCGCCGTAACATACGGGACCGTCCCGAAATGCGCTGGCGCGTCATGGACATGACTAACATGCAGGTCTCTCTTTTTTGAGATATTTTAATTTAATTTTGTGTACAAGTATGTGTGTTTGTTTATGTTCATGTTGATCTTGTTGAAATGAACTTTGAAGTTTGAGGTAATTTTGGTGGTTAGTTAAATTTTTGAGCTTATGGAATGACAATGCCATTGCCCTGTTTGTTGTTTTTGAGTTATTCTCATTTGTTTTAGGATTAGATACGTCATATTACTAGCTGGTCACAGAAACATTTATAGGTATATATACATGCATATGGGTGGATGTATGCACATATTGATGTTGGTTCAGTGGTTGGTTAATTTATTTGGGATCTAATGGAATGAAAACACAATTTCTCTTTTCTATAAAAAAAAAATACAATTGATCTTTTGCCAACAGATTTTGGGGCTTATAGTGGAGGTCGAGCTTACGCTTTAAGGTTGGGTTTTGATCTCTTACGTGTGTGTAACGAAGTTTCCCAAAGCAGGGGAAAAATGCAAATGCTCTTGAGTTGTTGGAAATTTATTGTTCTCATGGTTTGTGGGGGCCAGATGGCTTGACTTTTCTGGATATCAGGTGTAGGAGGATGTTCTGGTTATTTTGTAGCTGCATTTTAATCTACGGTGGATTTTTTATATTAAATTTTACTTCATGGCATCGATTCCTTTTATAAGCTGTGAAGAGCTGTGTTGCTCGGACTCTCCATTTTTTTGCGACACACCTGTATCGGACATAACACCATGTGATTCTTTTCCTACACTCCCCTGAAACCCTGTGGCTTTAGTGGCAGTTGGGCAAGAATTTGGGGTTTTTATAGGGTTTGGTTGCTGGGAAGTAGGAATTCTCTTGACTAATCCTGGGTGCTGGTTTAGTGATTCAGAAGATCTTAAAATTGCTTGAGTGGTGAAAGAGGTAGCATTTGCTACATTGGAACTTTAGTTCTTATGCCTGGTATCTTGGCTAATTGAGTGAAGAAGATCAAAGATAAATGGAGAATGAGTATAATATAAGAAAACAAATCATATCAAATAGATAATTATGCTTCAAGTTGGGTACATAGTATGGGGTTTGGTGGGTAGTGGAACTTCATTGTTAAAATGGCCTTGCCTTCTTCCAGACTGATCTGCCAGCGGCCATCCAGGCCTCAGGCCGATCTGCCCAACATGCATTGTGGCCAATCTGCTCAGCAGCCGTTGCGGCCACATCATTTCTTTTCTTAATCATTTTTCAGTTGTTTTTGTATGCCTTTTTTATTGTTGTTTTTCCTTACCTGTGTTGTTGAATTTTGGTTATTCTTGTATGTTGTCTTTGATAAGTATTATCCATGTGTTGTTGATTTGGAGTTGTGATGATTTCGGGTTTATATGGACTGTTTTTTTTTTCTTGTTTTTATTTGAATAGTTGTTTTTCGATTAGTTAAATTATCATTTTAATTTTTAAATTAAATGGTTTAATTCATTAATCCAAATAATATTATTGTTACATACAAGTGGGAGAAAAATAAAAGCTATAATTATTATTAGACCTAAAACTTATTATTTTCAAACTAGATATTTAAATCCAAGTAATCTAAATTATTATTATTTTGCATACAAATTCGCCCTTCTTGGTCATCTTAACAGCACAAAACTGCTTTCAGCACCATTTTTACCAAACATGTTCATAACTTATTCCACTATTTTTTTATAAAAAAAATATTCACAACTTACTACAATCAACACTTTTATCCAAATGCTAAACTGCTTAAAATTTAACACAGTTTTCAGTACCTTTTAAAACTGATTCTGCTTTAGGCGACAAGCTGTTTTCTTTCAGCAATGCCAAACAAGCTCTTAATATTCTCCCATGTGGATTTAATACTGTCCTTAAAGAATCTGTCATTCCTCTTGTCCATATGAACCAATAGACTGCTATTGGCATTGGCACATCTTCAAAGATCTTGACTATTCTACACACTGAAGCCTGGGTTTCTTATAAAATGGACTTTATGAGACGAAGATCTAGTGATCAACTACTATCCACTAAGAAGAGAAGATGTAGCTAAACAACATACGCAAAGAGGCCACTAAGATTTTTTTCTATAGTCTCGCTTGTTTTCTTTGCACATGGTGCATTAGGGAAGGTGCTTTATTATGTCTACTTATTTGAAGTGTTTTATTTATTTATTGATAGGTTACTTGCAAGAAAAGGAAATTTTTTGATAGGTTTAATTGATGTGTTTTATTAAGTCCAACTTGTCAAAAACTAACCAAATCAAATGTTTGACTCCATAAAGACTTTGGATTTTACATTGTAGTAGAAATCAAGTAGGATTTGTAAGATGAACAACTTCAGTGATGCAGCTGATGTTTGATAATACTGTACTTTGTTGCGTAAGATGTTTCTGAATATTACTTTGTGAACAATCCAGAGCTTCAAGAAGATTGAATGGGTTTTAGTCATCTTGATGAGTTTATTCAACCAGTGCTTCTATTTTTGATGGTATACTTGTGTTTCTCCTTTTTTTCCTCTAACATTAGTATTTTTACCAGTTCACAGATGAAACATTTGATGCTATTCTTGATAAAGGTGGATTGGATGCTTTGATGGAGCCAGATATTGGTCTCAAGCTAGGGAATCAATATTTATCAGAGGTGTTTTGGACTTCGATATAATTCTTTATTTGCATATATTCTTGTATCCACTCAATTTCTTATTTGACTATAAAATAAAATTCTTTATTGGATTCACATAAAGGGGATTATACTGCCAGGTGAAAAGAGTTCTGAAGTCTGGGGGAAAGTTTATTTGTCTGACGTTGGCAGAATCTCATGTTCTAGGTACTTCATATCTCAATTTTATTCGACAAGATTAAGTGAATAAATTTTAGTTCTATATGTTATTGCTTTTTCTCTCATATTAATTATTTTCTTTTAGAAAATTCTAACTGCTAATTATCTGCATATGTTACAATTGTTTAATTGTTCTTGTCACCGGATGTTGGGAGGTTCTGTTTCCTAGCTTGATTTAGAAACTATTGCCTCATCCTATTTGGATCATCATCCTGTTATTCTTGAAGTGGGGGGTTTGATTTGGGGTCCTATTTTTTTCGGTTTGAGAATACGTGTCTCAATGTGAATGGGTTCAAGTATCTTGTCAAAGGGTGGTGGGATGGTTGTGAGGTGGAGGGTTTTGCAAGCTTTATTGTGGCTTCAAAGTTAAAGAAACTAAAAAATGAATCGAAAAGGTGGAACCAGGAGACTTTTGGAAATGTTGACTCTTCCCTCAACGCCTTATTGGGAGAGATCAGCGGGTTGGATGTTAAAGAAGTGATGGTGGGTCTTTCTAGTGTTGACAAGGAGAGAAGGATTTGGGTCAAGAATGAGCTGTCTATGTTTATCTCTTTGAAAGAAATTTTCTGGTGGAAAAAATCTAGAGAAATTTGGCTTACTTAAGGTGATAGGAATACTAAGTTTTTCCACAAGGTGGCTAACACTCATAGAAGACATAACCTTTTGAACTCTATTGAGGTCGATGATTTAGTGTTTGTGGATGAGGGGGGATTAAGAATGCCGTTTGTGAATTCTATAAAAGGCTTTAAGAGGAGTCGTGTAATGATAGGTCGAATTTGGATGGTTTGGATTTTGATCGCATTGATGGGGTGGAGGCGAGTTGGGTTGAGCATCCCTTTTAAGGAGGAGGAGGAGAAGAAGATTCTTGTTGCTCTCCGGGATTGTAATAGCGATAAAGCTCTAGGTCCCGATAGTTTCTCCATGTCCTTTCTCCATCATAATTGGGAAATGGTGAAGGGGGACATCGTCCGTCTTTTTGCGAATTTTCATGCTTATGGTGAGTTTGTGGGAAGCCTCAATTCCACTTTCATTGTCCTTATCCCGAAAAAGGTTGGAGCTACCAATATCAAGGATTTTCGACCAATTAGTCTTGTGGGTTGTGTTTACAAGATTTTATTGAAGGTTCTTACTATTAGATTGAGTTATTGGGAAAGTGGTGAGTCCACACCAAAATGCTTTCATTGAGGGAAGGCAAATCATGGATGTCGTTTTGATTGCTAATGAGATCGTGGATGCTCATTTAAAAGGTCTGGGTGGTGTGATTTGCAGGCTTGATATGGAGAAAGCGTATTACCATGTGTGTTGGGAATTTTTTATTTATTTGTTGAAGCGAATGGATTTTTGGGATAATGGTGTAAGTGGATTTATAAGTGCATCTATTCAACGTCGTTCTCCATTTTGATGAATGGGAATCCTTCCTGTTTCTTCAAGGCTTCTCGGGGTATTATTAGGCAACAAAACCCTTTGTCCCCATTTTTATTCACTTTGGTGGAGGCTTTTGGTAGAATGTTGGTGAGAGCAGTTGATGAGGGCCTATTTGAGTGGCTTTAGGGTGGGAAGCATTGGTCGTAGTTTGAGTGTCTTACCTTTTGGTTGCTAATGATAGGATTGTGTTTTGTGGGGCTGAGGCGGTCCAAATTCTTCATCTTCGTTGTATCCTGTTGTGCTTTAAGACGGTCTCAGGGCTAAAAATTAACCTTATTGAGAGTGATTTATTCCCTCTTGGTGAAAATTCTAATGGTCGTTTTCAGCTGCCCTGTTGGTTGCAATGATGGCTCTCTTCCCATTATCTATCTTGGGCTTCCTCTTGGAGTGAAGTTCAAAGACAAGGGTGTGTGGAATCCTATTGTTGAAAGGTTTGAGAAAAGGCTTGCCGGGTGGAAACTTTAATATCTTTCCAAAGGTGGTAGGATCGATCTCATTAAAAGCACTCTTGCGAGCTTACCTGTTTACTTTTCTCTTTTCCCTATTCTTGCTTCGGTGGCTAGGCGATTGAAGGGCATTCAACGAAGATTTCTTTGGGGTAGTTCGGGGGAAGAATATAAATATCATTTGGTTAAATGGATGTGGTTAAACAACTGTTGGGTAGAGGCGGATTAAGCCTTTAATCCCTCACTTTGTTTAACAAAGCTTTTCATGGAAAATGGTTACGGAGATTCATGGTGGAGGGAGAACATCTTTGGAGAAAAGTGGTGGAGGCTAAGTTTGGAATGAAGCTTATTGGGTGGATGTCTAAGGAAGGGAAGGGGGCTTACGGTGTGAGGGTTTGGAAATGGATCAGGTCGGGGTGGGATGATTTCATGCCTGGTATTTCCTTTCTAGTGGGGAATGGTGAGAGTATCTGGCTTTGTCATGATACATGGTGTGGGGATGAAATTTGGGCTTGGAGTGGATTTCGAACTTCAAAGAACCTTAAGAAAGCTTACTCTATGATTCCCTTTTCTATTTTTTTTGGTTAGTTTAGAATGAGAGGAATCGTAGAGTTTTTGATGGCATTAAGAGACTATTAGTTGTAATTAGGGAAAGGTGGTTCAATGCCCTTATTTTTTAGGTAACATGGAATTCTTTTGAACATGAAGTAGATATAGTAGATTTTGTGGAGTTTCTCTCCTATAGATAGCCTTGTACATGGGTTGCAGGTGCGCTTTTTCTTTTAATAGAATTTTCTTATAAAATAAGATACATGGTGTGGGGATAGTTCTTTAAAAGTCCAATTTCCGACTGTTTTTGCTCTAGCAAGAGATAAGAATTCCCTCATTAGTACATGCCTTCCCTTTTCCAATGGTATGATTGATTGGGATGTTTCTCTCGCACGCAATGTTAATGATTGGGAGCTTTAGAGTGTCGCAAGTTTTTTGGAGACTTTGTATAGCACCAATATCAATGTGAATAAAGATGATTTGGTGAGGTGGAAAGCTAATCCGGATAAAGGGTTCAAGGTGAAGTCCTATGAGATTCCGTTGAATAAGCTTCCTTTGGAAGGATCTCAAAACTTCCCGTGGAAAGTTATTTGGAATTCTCTTTCTCCTAAAAAGGTTTCTTTTTTTGCGTGGGAAGCTACGTGGGAGAAAATTCTTACTATTGATAACTTCGAAAGAGAGGGAAAGAACTCGTTAATATTTGTTACATTTGTAAAGAATGTGCCGAGTCCGTGTTTCATCATTTATTGGAGTGCCTATTGGCCAGAAGTTTATGAGAGATGGCTCTTTGTGTTGTGGGTGTTTCTTGGTTGTTGCCGGTTCTGTGAAAGATGAATTATGGGTTTGGAGTGGTTTTCGTGCTCCTAAGGATCTAAAGAAAGCTTACTTATTGATTTCTATCTTTTGGTTTGTTTGGAATGAAAGGAATACAAGGGCTTTTGATGGTGATGTGAGGCCTTTTGATGTGTTAAAAGATAGATGGTTCAACTCTTTCATTTTTGGTTTAAGGGTAAAATTTTGGTAAAAGATGATGATTTATTAGAGAGGGGAATCAACATTCTTTGGTTCTTTTTTCTAATACCATTTTTACTTATCAAAAAAAGAATTTTTCTTGTTATTTGTAATTCTGCTGTTTTATGTTTCATCACTTGTGCCTGTGCTTATATATATTTTGATTTTTTTCCTCCTTTTCAGGCCTGCTTTTTTCTAAGTTTCGGTTTGGTTGGGATACGACTGTTCATGCTATTCCTCAGAAACCATCTAGTAGGCCTGGTCTTCAAACATTTGTGGTGGTTGCGGAGAAAGAGAATTCTGCTGTGTTGCATCAGATAACCTCATCATTCAATCATTCTTCCGTTAATTGTAGTGGAAACCAGGTAGACCAATCAGCTTCATGTTTCTTTTGAAGGATATAGTATTCTATTGGCTAGTGTCTTGCACTTTTTGTTTATTTATTTATACTCTTCCTAGGAGCAATAATATGTTAGCATAAAAGCAAAACAGACCAGTGCAGCCCCTGAACTTTGCTTCTTGTTTCAATGCCTCCCTATGTTGTAAATCAATAAGTTATGACCCTATACTTTAGGTTAGTATCCAATAGCCCCTTTAGTCCATTATCACTGTTAAATTTAACAGTAAATTTACACGTGCACACGTGCGCCTTGCATGTATATTTGATCTTAATATAAATAAAATGATGAAATTTCCCTCTTATGTAATTTCAAAGAAATGAAAATTATGAAAAAGAAATAATAAAAAGATCAGACTAACGAGAATCAGTAGTATATAAAAAAAAAAGACTAAGATGACAATATTACAAAGCCCTTGTCTTCTTCTTCTTGTTGTAAAACCCAAGTCTACTACATGCAGAAGATAGAGAGAGAGACTGACCTTCTATGCTTTTTGGGAGCTTCCCGACTGGAGATTTCCTAGCAAAATACGATAAACTCACATTTTAGTCCCCAAAGAACCTCTAGTACTCCCAGGACTGAGACTTAGACATCACATTAGTCCCTCCTGCTCATAGCTCTTGCAATCTCCCCATACATTTATCCACCTTCATATACCCAAGATAAAACAATACAAACCCTTACATTTAGGGAGAGGAAGGCTGATTTACAACCCCATTGAAGAAAATTTTTTGGTAGAGAGGGAAAGAGAGGGTAAGAGTAGTGGTGTTTGAGATTCTGGTTTTGGTTGCATTTACACACACAGACTAAGAGAGAGGGAGAGGGAGGGTAATTTTGTCCTTTTGTCCGTCCCAAGTCACGTGCCCTCGTGTTCATTAAGCGGGTGTACAATGTGGATTCTCTGTTAGATTTAAATGCCACTGTTGGAGGGAAGGTGTTATTGGATAGGGGCTAAAATTCAGTGTGTTAATCAACAATAAAAATAAATAAATTCAGTGTGTTAATTGATCGATTTGAAAACTGAGGCAGATTACTGATATTATCCCTTACAAAATGATCTGTAACACTGACAGGGTATCCCCTTCATGTCGGGGCTCTGTTAAGCTTTCTAAACAGAATGGTATTAGTTCCACTTGATTGTAATATCTGTTATGCAGATCTTGGAATATTTATCTCTTGGAAGCTTGATGTGGACTGTTAGTTGTGTGTTTTAGGCTTTTGGTCTTCATGAAGCCCTTGAGAATGAGAACCGAATTCGTAGGGAATACTGCACTGGTTCTGATATATTGTACTCTCTTGAAGATCTGCAACTTGGAGCTAAAGGGGATCTGACAAAGCTCATTGAAGGCCGTCGGGTTAAACTTACTTTGGGTAGTGAAGGAAGCTGTTTCAATTACAGAGCTGTACTTCTTGATGCCCAGCAACAGTCTACCTCATTCACATATCATTGTGGGGTTTTTATTGTCCCTAAGGTGTGTTTAAGCATATTTGTTTGGTATTTATGCACTTCATGTGACAAGAACTTCTAATAATTTACATGAATCAGGTTGAATTTGTACTCTTGTTGCAAGCTGATCTGAAAAAAAAAAGATTTTTTTGGCAAATTTATTGGAATCAAGTTGAGCTTGTAATCAGATTGCAAGCTGATCAGAATCTGCCACTACTTTGTTTTTCTTTTTAGTTAAATAATATATGTAGGCATTTTCTTAACCTGTAAAATTGGATCCAATCCATTTATCTATGTGAAAAATAATTCTCATTTGTTCTGTAAGAACAAACTATGCATAGCTTTCAAAAATAACAAGAGGAAAAACATATAAAAAAGAAAAAAATTATATATAAAGATATATGTGCCTTACCTAGATAGTTTCACTATGCCTTAGAATTTGGCTCAAGTGGTCAAGGGTGTGGGAATTGCTATAGGTGTTAAGGTTCTAGTCTCCCATGAAAAAGATAGATCTAATCATGCATCAGGCCTTTGAGATGGCTCATGGCATTTATGACGAACCACAGTGAAGTTGAAACTATTTTGCAATTGTCATTTGCCAACATTGGTGCCCTTGGGATTTAGCTCAAAGTAATAGGCGCAGTGATGGAGGTAGCTGGATCTTAGGTTCAAATCTTACCAATTGAAATAAAAAGATCCTAACAATCAAATTTGAGAAATAATTGTTCCTGATTTGTTACTGAAGCTGTGCTTCCTCCTCCCACCTCCCCCTTTTCATGATCATAGGGAAAATGAAAGGAGTTCCTTCTAAGTTGTTTATCCTTTTTTAACATTAGAGTTAGTTGGGTCAATACTCTTAATTTTTGGGTTAAAAGGAATTCTTTGTAATTAGTGATGATCTTTTAGACTTGTATTTTTTTAGTGGTGTAAAGCCTTTGGCTTTGGTGCACTTTCTTGGTGCTTTTTAATAAAAAAATTATTTATCCAAAAAAGTTCTTTATCATTTTCCTCGCAATTCCTTTTTCCTTTTGGATTTTGCACTATACGCGTGTGCAGAACAAACAATAGCATTTTTCTCCTTTCAGCTTGTTGATGTATAAATTCCTAGAAGTTTAATTTGTCTGGCCAGTTTAGGCAACTGTTGTTCTTCTATTTGAAATACATAACTGAATGTTAGATTTCAGACTCGGGCTCATGAATGGCTCTTCTCTTCAGAAGAAGGACAGTGGTTGGTAGTTGAAAGCTCAAAGGCTGCTCGTCTCATAATGGTAGCTTTTCTGCAGAACAACTTCATCTCATTCAGAGTTCGTTTCTCATGATTTTCCTTTCTAACTGTAATACCTAAACAAAATTCTATGTGCTGAATGAAGGTGTTACTAGACAGTAGCCATACTGGTGCCAACATGGAGGATATTCAGGTAAATTTGCTTCACTTCGTACATAAATGATGCATTTGTTTGTCTGACATGCCTTCTATTGTTTATTATTATTATTATTAGGGAAAATTACATTGCATTATTTCCAAGTTTGCTGAAATGGTACTAACATACGGAATTTTGATTCTTTGGTTGTCATGAAAAGTAGTATACAATTAAAATTTTGATTCTTCAAAAAAAATCATTTTTGGGCTGTTTGATGGTGGAAATTGGTGTTTTCGGGTGAATCGTGGGTTTTAAAAAAGTTTGGTATTTTAGCAAATTTTGAGGTAGGGCAGTGTAGTTTGCCATTATTATTATTATTATTTTATCAGTGTTAATATAATGATGGTTGTCTCTTTCAGAAAGACTTGTCTCCTCTGGTAAAACAATTGGCACCTGGGAAAGATGATAATAGAGCTCAAATTCCGTATGTTACTCCTACCATTTGACATGATGCCATTTTCATCATGTTTTTTTATCGTAGTAATTAGTATTTCCTGTATGTCTCAAATGTTTGATTTAATATCGGATGTTTCTGTTAATATAATAGCCTACAGATTAGCAAGTCATGTTATTTTGTTACTTTGATGTGCTACTGTGGTGCCTAACTTTTTCCAGTATTTTGTGATACAAATTATAGATAATATTTTGGAAAATGAGAAAGGGACTGATCCCTTACATTTTATTGATTAGATATGGGGCTCGTCATTACTATGTGTGATACAAATTATAGCTGCATGACTATCTCTGTTTTTATCTTGTTAAGTGCGAGTTTTAGAAAATTTGCAACTATTTAAAGCCCATGACTTGTGACTCTTTCACACATAGTAGCATGTGCTCACCTTAAGTATAAACCTGATCTTTCTTAATTTTAAGTTTTGGCTCTTGGATATGGTTTCACATGAAGCAAAAAAAAGAAAAAAAAAGAAAAAGAAAAAATGAACTGTAAACCTGTATGGACTTGGTTACAACATAGTATAACACTTGGACTCAGCTGCCAAGATCAGGTGTGGATATGTGTCTTGAGTTTCAGATTTGTCAATTTTCATTTATTTTCGACAAATCTGGAGTGCCAATTTCGGTGTTCAGTAGCAACACCCTTGCCACTATCATATCTTGTCAACATGTGTACTTGGTAGAATGAAGAGTCCGAATAACATAGCAACCATATGTTTTTCTTCTTTGTTTTTATAAGTAAAAATTATACTCCACAGGCACCAAGGGGGTGCCACCGTGTACAAAAGAACTATCTACAAGATAGTATATCAATAAAGTCTTTGAAATCATCTTCATTTACTAAAAAAAAATCTCATTAAACCAAAACCCAAAATTATTAATCCATCCTTCCAGTATGTTACTGATATATAGGCTGACCTACTGCAGAATGGTTAACTTATCGTATAAATATTTAATATTTCAACCACACTGTTATGATGCTATGTATCGCTATAGCAAAGTTTGAGCAATGATCTGTTGTTTCCTATGAGAAAAAAAGATTTACTCATGTATGGTTTAATCTGCATGTAATTGCCTGTAGGTTCATGATGGCCGGTGATGGGATCAAGCAGCGGAATATCGTTCACCAGGTTTGTATTGTAAGATGAGAGCATTCAATGGGTTTTCTTGATATGACACTGTAGATTTTCCGTCACTTGTTAGCGGGCTTGTTTACCATTGTGGATTATATGTTTTGACTTCATAGTTATTTGCAATGGAGCTGTATTTTTCTAAAAATGTGCTTGATGTGTTCTCATCATCCTCAATCCTCTGTTGTGTTCTGTAGGTCACATCTTCCTTAACAGGACCTGTACTTGTTGAAGATGTGATATATGAAAATGTTGATGGTGATGTTAGTCGCCTTTTTCCATCTAAAGATTTGATATTCCGTCGCCTTATCTTTCAAAGAACTGAGGGTCTGGTACAATCTGAAGCTTTGCTGACAAGGGATGGATCTCCTCATAAATTTGTTGGTGAAACGGAAAGAAAGAGAGCTAACACATCTTCAAAATCCAAACGAAGGGGAGCTCAAAAACAAAATAGTGGTCAGATTTGCTGGTCTCATGGAATCTATTCATATTTAGTTATTTCTACTTTGCATGAAGTTTAATATGTCATGGAAGTAATTTATTTGGCCAAAATCCTTTTTTAATTTCCGCTTTAGCATGCCCTTAGTACACTGACATCGATCAGTTAATGTATTCAGAGTTTGATCAAGACAAATGAACGTTATTTTAATTTCATTTGCTGTCACCTGTAGCAGTCATTGAACATGTTATGTTCTGATTAACTCATTAAATTCATATAAGAACAAAAGCTGAACTTCTGACAAGAAAACTGAGTCTAAATTGTGTCTTCTAGTTGTCTGAAATCTTACTTATTGCTTATAGTGCATATATTTTATACTCAACATGATTTTTATTTTCAGTTGGTGTATTCACAAATCTATCAGTGCCACACATTGCTTTCCAGTTTTTTCTAACGGATAATCTCTCTTGTTTTCTTTTTTCAGTTACAGAATCCAGTTGTCAGCTGACAGCCTATCATGGTTATTTGGCTAGTTCTTATCACACAGGGATCATTTCTGGGTTTACATTGATCTCTTCCTCTTTAGAGAATGTGACATCAGCAGGAAAAATGGTAAGGACTGTATTGCTGGTACAATATATTCTTAATAGTTTTTTTTCTCCTTATGCTCAGATTGTTGGAGTATTTATAGTTGTTTGGGTTCAGGTTTTAAGTCAATAGGGGAAGGCTTTCTTTTTCTTTTTCTTTTTTCTGTTGCTGCTTGAAAAATTTAAATTTGGTGCTCAAGTTCATAATTTGATCATTGCATAAAGCAGTGTGATATAATTTTTCTGCCACATCATATGTGCTTATTCACAAGATTTTTTTTCTCTTGCTTTGTCTTATGCTGCTTCGTGTTGTTTTTTTTTCCTTTCCTTCCAGGTCAGAGCAGTTGTAATAGGTCTTGGAGCAGGCTTACTTCCTATGTTTCTCCATGGATGTATGCCCTTCTTGCAGATCGAGGTACTTTTAGGCTTTTCACACCCTTGCTCAAAAAAATAAACTTAGTGATGAAGCTTATTATTTGTTCATGGTACTGGAAATAATTTAATGGTACCATATCAACAGGTGGTGGAGTTAGATCACGTGATGCTTAATCTTGCGAGGGACTACTTTGCTTTCACTCAAGATGAATGCTTGAAGGTACACTCTTAATTTCTTATTTATATCTTTTCTTATCAATTCTATAAGTTTGATCATTACACAGTGTGGTAAAGATAAAATACAATCTGATATAGGAAGTCATTTTGGATTAAAATTCTTGATTGTCACATGAGATCCACAAGTGTTTGCATTTTGTGCTCCTATTTTTTGTCAGTCACAATCAATGCCTTCATTGACAGTATATGTTTCCTTCGAACTTTCTGGTAGCATACTTCTGCACAAAGAGGAATCTTAGGCATTTTTTATTACTGCAGAATAAGCCACTTGCAACTTTGTTTTGAACAGCAGTACTTTGGTTAGGAGTTCACATAATTTACTACCCACATAAGTTGATCAGAACTCAGGATCATTGATTTCTTTGAGGTCCTGCCCATGTTTGTATTTTGGTATGTCAATCTTATGCACCCAGCCTGTCACTTTCTTTACTAACTCCCTCGCCTACAAACGAGTTACCAGCCTGTCGCGTTCTTTAATAACTTCCCCCTCCGCCCCCCCTTTATCGTGGACGAGTTCCATATACTATTACATGTAGGATTTACATTTACAACTTGAATCTTTTTTTGATAATTAAAGGTTGTATATATAGCACCAAGGGGGTCAACACATTTTTGAAAAAAAAAACTATCTACACAACGTAAATCCACAAAATCTGAATTCTTATTATGATTTAGATATGACTAGGGAGGACTTGGTTAGGTGGAAGCCTAGCCCGGACAAAGGTTTTGAGTTGAAATCTTATTATAGGACTCTTCTTGAGGGGGTTATTTCGGAATGATCTCCCAACTTCCCTTGGAAGGCAATTTGGTGTTCTCATGCCCTTAAGAATGTGAGGGTTTTTTTTTTTTTTTGTGGGGGAGGCCTCTTGAGAAAAGATTCTTACTATTGATAATTTACAGAAAAAAAAGGGGAAAGCGCTTGTCAATAGGTGTTACATTGCAAACGGTGCGTCAAGTCCGTCTCATCTTTTGAGGGTTTCTTGGGTGGTAGTTGGTTCCATCATTGATAAAGTGAGGGCTTGGAGCGGGTTAAGGGCATCCAAGGAGATTAAGAAGGTTTATTCGTTGATCCCTATTTCTCTTTTTTGGACGGTGTGAAATGAGGAGCTGTAGAGCATTTGATAACGTAGAAAGGCCTACAGATGTTATTAGAGATAGATGGTTTAATACCCTTAAATTTTGGTTTAAAGAGAATTTTTTTCTAAATGAGGTAGATTTTATTGATTTGGTGGAGCTTTTTTCTTGTCTTTAGCCTTTTGCGTTGAGTTGCACCCTCTTTGTGCCTTTTAATACAATTTTACTTATATAAAAAAAAACATGATTTAGCTATTTCTGGATATTTTCTTATAACAAGGGGTAAAGAAGTAGAAACTGTAAAAGATTCTCGCAGCTTCACTCTGCTTGGATGTGGTGCAAAGCTACTTAATCTGAATTATGTTACTTATGAAGATCTACTGTTTTTGTTGAAGGTTCTAGTCATTTTCTTGTCAACATAAATATGTTATTTTATTATAGTATAGTGTATGGATATGAACTTAGATGGCAGAAATTGCTATTAGTGGTCCTTCATTGTAAACAACTCAAAGTTCAAGCATACATCATTGTTCGAAGAACAGTGTCCATAGTCTTTAAAAGTTTTTCCCATCCTGTATCATTTTGTTGTACCATATTATTCCCTTAAGAATTCTCCTATTGCATTTCAGGTACATATTGCTGACGGAATCCAATTTGTCAGAGAGGTCATGAACTTTGCAGCAGGTGATGAAACATCTGTTGCCTCCCAAAATGGGGATGGTCTGTGTGATACAAAGGCCTCTCACTCCAGTGGAAGTTGCACTACATGTCATGCAGAAAGTGGAGGTAGTACTGGGGTCGACATACTTATTATTGATGTGGACTCTTCAGATTCAAGGTGAATGCGAATATTAAGTTTTATTGTGATTGAATTTATCACTGTTAAGCAATTAAACTTCATAGTTGAGGTTTTTGTACAGTTATATGCTATATAATTCTTTATTTAACTATTCTCTTGTCTCTATAGCTCTGGAATGACCTGCCCTGCAGCAGCTTTTGTGGAGTCATCTTTTCTTCTTTCTGTAAAGCACGCCCTTCCAGACCAAGGTCTCTTTGTTGTTAATTTGGTCTCAAGGTCCCCAGCCATTAAAGACATGGTTGTTTCAAGGATGAAAGCGGTGAGAATGGATAATATATGTATATTATTATTATCGGAGTATATTGGCTTGTTTCTTGATCAAAGGTAGTCATGTAATGGTTCCTTTTCTTCAAGCTGTTTGACTTTGTAACCCTTTATCTGGCCCTGGGTGGACCAAAATGGTGAAGGATTGTTGTTGCCAACCTTTTTGGTTGGGATTTCGTTTCGGTGAGCATAATTGTGTGCAGTCTAACTTGCCAAGAGATTAAAAGAATGGAGTTTGTCTACTGGATGGGTTTGGAGGAAACATACATATAAAGGGACTAATTGCCAATGTTACTGTCAGTAGGCACATAATAGGCGTGTGGTTCTCTGTCCCACTCCCCTTGTTAGATTCTTTGCATTATATATGATGTTTAACTATTTCTTCAGTAGAACTTTTATCTAATTGGAGGTTTGTGATATTCGTCTTTAGGTTTTTAGCCATCTCTTTTGCCTTCAACTCGAGGAAGATGTCAACTTAGTGCTTTTTGGCCTTTGTTCTGAGTCTGGTATCGAGGAGGGTTGCATCCCTGAATCTGCCCTTCAGCTTGAGAAATTGTTAACGTTGAAGCACCCAGAGATAAGCCAAAGCATTGTAGATGCCGCGAAGAAGATCAAATGTTGGAAGTAAAAGACAGCTTATTATTTCCCAAGTCGACAATCATCAACTCTGGCGAAGAAGAGTCATCTGTTTGAGAAAAAGCTTTAGATTTGCTGAAGGTTGTATAGTCAAGACAGGTTCTTGGCTTCAGCAGCACTACTGCAAGAACGTGTAAAGTGTTACATTAACAGTTCGGCAGAACACTTGATCTCAATTTAGATTCTTCTCCGACTGCTCTTTAAATGATCCTTGGATCTTTAATCATCTTTGGTTTTGTGTAAGATCGAAAATTATAGTCAGCCTTTTCAATGTCAACTTGCACCAAGTTTTTGGCTTAAACATGCCAGAATTAATTTAATATTAAGTTTTTGTCAGGGTTTCACCATCATGTTAACCAGTAACATAATTTTTGTGGTCGCTTTCATTGTCAACTTGTGATTACGAGGTGCTTCTTCCTAATGATAAGTTACTTGTTGCTTCAGGAGCAGTTTGTTTTCCATATTAAAACATTGATATACGGAGTAGGATTTTACTGAAACATTTGTACTTCAATGAAATACATGAAATTGCCTTTAGTGGGGATGATGCCCATCCTCCACCCCTCTCTTCTCGACCTGCTTCCCCTTTAATGCCAACTGAGAAAGAAGAAAACTCACTTTTCTTTGTTCTATTTCTCCCTTGTTTGATGATGCTTAGTGGGATATGATGATGACTTTGCTTTAAATGAAGAAAGAGGTATGTTAGGATGTCGGCCTTTGTGTTTTAATGGAGACTTGTGCTAAGTGACCTTATGCATAGGAAAAAGATTACAACAAACAATCCTATGCAGACTTGTCGTATGGTCGGAGAAGTGGATTTTCATGATTTTATTTTAGCAAAATAACAGCCAGCAAAAATTTCTCAGTGCACACTTCTCGGAGTCAATTGGCTTACTCTTCGACTTGGAATACTTTCTACTACTTTTTTCACCCACTGTTCTTCACTGGATATGCAATTCATGAAGTTAAGCAACCCACAAAATTCAAAAAAATTCTGTGCATTCCCTGATTGCAGGCAGACACAATACACTAAGGCCACTTTGTTGATCAAAAATCTATTACAACTAGGTTTTCACAGAACATTGGTTTAGTCATTCTATCTAGCATCGAGTATATTTCTTTCATTTCTGGGTGAGATGGATCTCCAACAAAAAACTCATGGACGACACCACTAAGCTCAATTGAACTACAACCAGGCACCTTTTTGACCCCCAGATCTTTCATTTTCCTTCTCACTTTTGTTACATCTTGCCATCTGCCGGCAGAGGCATAGATATTTGCAAGTAAGTGTATGAATGCTTGAACCTCTTGATTCAATATTCTCTAGCTCTTTAGCCAACCGTTCACCCATCTCTACGTTCCCATAGATTCGACAGGCACTAAGCAAAGCACCATAAAGTGGAACTATAATCTAATTATTTTTATTTGGTATCTTTTGTATCAACTCCTCTGCTTCATCTAACAGTCCAGCTCGACCAAGTAGGTCAACGAGGCACCCATAATGCTCCAACTTTGGCTGAATCTGATACATCTTAGTCATGGAATCAAAGTACTTACGGCCTTCCTCAGCCAACCCTCCATGACTACATGCACTTAAAACCCCAATAAAGGTGGTATCATTGGGTCTAGCCGAAACTAGTTTCATCTCAGAGAACAACTCAAGTGCCTTGCTCGTCATCCCATTCATGGCAAGCCCGCATATAATTGAAGTCCATGAAGCTGTATCTTTTTCCCTTAACCCATAAAAAATCTCCAAAGCTTTCTCTATGCAGCCACATTTGGCATACATTTCTATAAGAGGGTACCAACAACAGCATCCATTGTAATTCTGTTTTCACCTATGTATCCATGAATCCATTTCCCTTGCTTTAGAGCTCCCAATTGAGCACAACCCGTCAAGAGCACAACAACAATGAACTTATCTGGTTTAATTTTCTGGATTTGCATTTCTTGAAACAATGCCACGGCCTCATCGAAGCGGTTAAACTGCACATACCCATTAATTATGGTTGTCCAAAGAACAATATCCCTAACAGGACTTCTCTCAAACAACTCTCTAGCTCCATCAAGCTGACCAGAGTTGACATACTTCGACACCAAACTAGTCCAACAAATCACATTTTTAGCTGGCATCTCATCAAAAATTTGTCAGGCCATGCTCAGACACCCACACTTACAGAACATATCCAACAATGCATTGCACATTATAGCAGTGAGTTCAAGTTCCTCACTGATGTAATAGTGAATTTCTTTCCCAAGTTCCAAATTCTTCAATGTTGTACAAGCCGAAAAAGTGCTTACAACTGTGGCCTCATCAGGCCTCAGATCACTATCTCGTTGCATCCGTCCAAAAATATCCACAGCATCCTCAAACTTCCTACACCTAACATATCCAGAAATGAAGATATTCCAAGAAAACACATCTCTTTCAGGCATTTCATCGAACAACTTTTTGGTAATGTCGATCTTACCCAATTCAGCATACATATCCATGATTGAGTTGCATACATAAACATCAAACTCAAGCCCAGTTTTCATCACATATCCATGAACCTTTTGACCCTCGAAAACCTTCCCTAAGCACCCAATCACCTTGAAAACAAATGGGTACGTAAAATTATCCGGTGACAAACCATCTTCCCTAATTGACCAAAGAGCAAGAGAGCTTTCCTAAAACTGCCCTTCTTTGCAAACACTTTGATCATCACATTGTGCATGAACAAACATGGGTTTTGTATACAACTGAACATTTTCTCTGCATAGTACATGTTTCCATGAGATGGGTCCGTTCAAAAGACCATGAGCTTGTTCAGGGTGTCACTGCTTTGGTAGAGCCCGACCCGGAATATCTGGGCATGGATCTGCTTGAGTTGGGTCATTGATTTGCAATTTTTCAGAAGAGAGATGCATGATGTCTTGGTTAGTCTTGTGGTGTTTGAGGACGTTGAAAATAAGTGTGGCCAAGAAATAAAATGGTGGGAAATGGACTGAAGCTTATGTTGAGTGAGCATGTGAGCTTTTGTGTGAATATTTTTGCCAATGAGTCTCCTGATACCAGTAGCTAGGACTGTACTTACAAATTAGTGCAAGTAAACTCAATTTTTTAGAGTCTAGGGCCTGGGTGGTCAAAACCCAAACAAGTGAATCGAGTCACTCAAAAGCTTTTCTATTTCTTTCATCCCATACAACCCAGAAAATAGAGAGAGGGATTAAACAAGATGCCGTCCTTAACCCCCAGGAACCTCTATACCCCTTCGACGTCCAAGCTTTACCCTTGGTGGAGCTTGCCACAACCTAACTCAAACCAAGAACTACATAGGCCATTTTCCAAACATTGTAAACTAATTCCAATTCGAGCTGCACAAGGATGAGCATAGATACACCCACCTTCTAGACAATGTTATCTTAACAACATCACTCTCAGAGTAATTTGTGACGTAATGGAAGAGAGAATTTCATCTGGCAGTTTATTGATGCGATCCTCCTCAAAACCATTGACCTACATAGTTACAAGCATAGTGTCAAAGGTATGTTAGGAATGAAATAAACAGCGCAAAAGCTAGATGATCTATACAACTTAATGAAAAGCTTTGGCTTTAAAGAAGGTTCATTAAGTACCCACATATACGTGGACGTATGTCATATGGCAATGGATCACAAATTTCATAATCCCTTCATAGAAGATCTGAACATCAAATTCTAGACAAACCATTGGTTATATAAACCACTTCTTTCTTTTTTAATCACTCATCATACATAACTTACTGGCTATATATCTGTGGCAATTCAACAAGATTATTCCAGGTTGTGGATGATGTCCTGCAATCAGGATGTTCCTCATGAAGAATAGTGATTCTCAAAGTGTTGCATATTCACAACATATCAAAGGTTGTAGGTAATGTCCAAGTCCAATCAGGATGTACTCTTATATAATGAATGCATTTTTCCCATAATATAAAAGGAGCTCCTATGATAGATGCCACAGGCTGCAAAGCCATATTTATGAGAATGATCGGGTGCTCCTTAATGGAACCTTTTTTTTTAATAGTTAACAGAATAACAAAAAGTAACACCAACAAGAGCAAAAGAAAATAAGGCAACTAAGGGTCCAAAACGTTTTACATGCCTTTGTGTCAAAGTAATTTGGAAGCATGTCTTTAGAACCAGAGGATCATATACATAAATCAATAAAGCTAAAAACACACACGAAACTTCATAGAAAATCATTACTTCCTAAGGAAAAAGGTAATAACTAATAATCAGAAATGCAAATATCTCTGTTCAAGCAACAACCACATTTAAACTTTCTGAATTACTTATCAAAAAATAAAACTTCCTGAACTGTCATGATTTAGTATCATTGAACTCAAACTAAAGTGCATTAGGTATTATTTAGCATTGCTAAACTCAAACCTTGATACCAAAAGCCACCAAGCAACCAAGAAACATGAAATTGCAACACCCAGAACAAAAAAGAAAACATATTGATAACCTGACAACCATCAACAAAAAGATTAGAAAGCTGTAGTATCATCCTAGTTAAAAAACACTCCACATGCTGATTGAACCACCGGCACTGCCTTGTGATGTGAGCATTTCAAAGCCAGATATGAAGTCCAGCCAGCTGGAACGAAAGAAGAGAAAACGATTGCATAGGAACAAGACAACAAAAACGAAAACCACAAAAAAAAAAAAAAAAAAAAACTAAGGATAGCAAAGACCAAATAGGCAAAACCCAAGAGAGAGAGAGGCTTCCATAGGAGAAAGAGTAGAGGAATAGCCAAAGAGGTGAGAAGCCCAATATTACTGCGTCTGCACTGGCTGAGCCACTGAGAGGCATGGAAATTGACAGCCAGGGAGAACGAGAAGAGAGGCTGACTTGCGACTGCACTGGCAGAGGCCAGAGGGCAAGAAATTGAGAAGGGCGAAGGATCGCAGAGAAGAGAGTGCTGAGGGCTAAGACTGGGCCAAAAATGCAAGATTCTGGGCTTCTTTCTTTTCAAAAACGTGGAGTCTCCCATGGCCTTGGACAGCCCATATGCCCTCGGGTGGAGTAATCGAAGAGAGGCTATATGCAAGTGATGCAGTTTCGTGGGTAAATCCTATTTTTGTTGTTATAACTATTTTGAAAAATTAATTTAGTCCATCATCTATCAATTGTTTTAGTTAAAGTCACTTTACATTTAATTTTGTTCGATCTAATCCTTCCATAAGCCTATCGCTTGTTCTGAAACATTAAATGCAACGTGGATGATGATGTGGTTAAATCAGTCCCAACACATTTCATTATTTTTAACAAAACCTCTGATAGATTATAGTTAGGGTTCATCAAACTAAAATCGGGGATTCTTAATACTTGAGAGATTAGCCAACAATTCATGTATTTTTCTTTTGATCGAACAATTCATGCAATTAAACATAAGATTATGTCAAATTACAACTCTTCAAATCATTCAACACCCATTTTTTTTTAACTTATCTGGGCATTCACACGTTTATACTACTATATAATCATTCTTTTCAACAACAAAAAATCATTCACTCCTCAATTCAAACGGAAATTAACAAAAGAAATCCTTGCATAAGTTCTACGTAAATATGATAGACCCTACATAATTATTAATGTAACACGTTCTAATTGATCTGACATGCATGTGTTAAAACTCTGCAAGAATTTCTCAAGAGGAAAAAAAATATTTTATAATCATTTTGCAAAATCTGATGTATTTTTTTTGTTAGGAAACACTTTTCATTTATTTCATTTTCATTTTTGTGCCAAATACCGGAACATGTGAAAAACACTTTCGAAAAGTAAAATGGATGCTTCCACCTTTGAAATAAGGTTTTTGAAATTGGGTCCACCTATGATGACTTGCCTTAAAACGAGTCATCATAAAATTTGTGACAGTTGACAGTGATTTAGATTAAATTTGGTAGCAAGTTTTTTTAGAATCTTACCACCAAATCTAATCCAAATTTCCGTAGGACATTGTTGGTGGTGTGTTCTATGCACATGAAAGGTAGGCCAAAAGGTTTGCCAAAGGAATCTAAATTCCATGGGACTGTTGTATTAGGCACCATTGCCACCATCCCACATTTTCTTTCTGGAAGCACGAGTTTTACTGAACTTCAGATTTATCATTGAAAGTTCGAATTGTCTCACATTTATCAAACAAGTCTTTATTCACAGCTATTCAGAAAACAGGACAATCCAGTAGTATAGCTCCATACAACACAAGATTCATGTACATATTTTGAGTGGAGTTCCTCTCAGCCAGATAACTCAAAGATACAGCAATTTCGGAAGAAGATATAAGATGCCAGTTTGCCTATAGTCCAGGGCTGTTTACTATTCTCATTGCCCCAGTCGGTTGTCACTTCAAATCTGAGACAATCCTGTATTCGATGATGAGACACATCTTGCTTCAACAGCTAATGTCTTAATAGTGCCCCGGCATGGGTCATCTCCAAATACAGCATTTGAAATTTCAAGATTACAGCTGGTTCTTCCTTGGCAAGCCTGCAAAAGGGAAAAAGATTAACTCAGGTCTTTCTATTTCAAAAGTCGAATTTTATCTTCATATACAAAACTGCTGCAGAAAAAAGCTCATCCCATTCGGTATGGCAGGTTAAATTAAGTCAACAATTTCAGTTTTCATTTTATTTATCCCAGCCTTTTTTACCAAATCAATATCTTAAACTCATGAAGCTTCCAGTTAATGGGCATCCCGATTGAGGTCCTATTTCAGCTGTTTGAAAGGCTGTGTGGTTCTTGTGACTTTCAAATCGTAAATCATTCAATGACAACACACCAGCTTGAGAACATTTATGATCTGATGATCACACAAGAACCTTCCAATCCAAGCTCACCAGAGAGCCAATTTCTTTAAGATTAAGCAGCTTTTACTTGATTATGTATGTTGATGCATTATTATCATTATATCAACATCTCAAATGAAAATTTTATCAAAGCCTTATTACTAGTTTTACCTTGGACACCACAGACATTGAATTGGTTGCATGGCAGTTGCCTCTAGAAAACTTCTGGCAGCTACCTTGAGGAGTTCCATAGCTAGCAAATTCAATAGAGGAGATTACATGCCCGTCTTCACACTGCAAATGCATCTCTGGCACCATATCATTTATTGAATATTTTCCATCAACAAAATCTGGTTCAGACCACTTCCGCAGAGGTGGATAGTGGGACTCCGACACTTGAGCACAAACAGTCCGGGCGAAGCGTAACTTGATTGAAATTTCAAATGGATTCCCACCTGTTTCCTCAAAGATGACAAGTAGATTATTTGATGCCTTTAACCATGAGCGTGGTATGTGGTACCTGTAGATTGATCAACAGTGACCATGTTAGGCTACTACTATCAAAATATCATTTCCTTAGAGAATAGAATATCAATTATAAATGTGCAGGATGGTCCTATCATTTATATAATGGCAGCAAACAGCCAAACACCAAGCTAATATTTCTTCTTTACGTAGAGTAGTTTTTATTATTTACAAAAGCAAAACAAATAATCCTCACAATTTGATAAAATAACAATTTTGGCTGCTTTTTGTTAATTAATATATATTGAGGTGGAAGCATACCAGGTCTGAGTAGGCTTCCCGCAATTAGTTGTACACTTATCTGAATTGTAGGCGCCACGATAATCACAGGTTCTTTGACATCCATCTTTTGGGGCAACCCAAGTCCAGTATCTTCCAATGTGGTGACCATTCACCCAAGCCTGACCCTTTCCCATGCTTCCCAAATCAAGAACAACTGGATCTGTGCCATCAGGGGCATCAAAGTATGTCTGGTTCAATTGGGAAAAATTAAGGCAATTGTGAAAGAACTTTCTAAATTGATATAATATCAGATGATATGTTGAGATATTGACATCAGGAGAAGAAAAAAAATATCAAAGAAAAAAAAATATCAATACTATGACATTAAATAATAAAATTCTAGTGGATGAAATAATTACATTTGCAAACAATGTATTAATAGGCTATCAAAACCTCGTCTCTACCAAAAAATCAACAACACAAACAAAGACAAAATGCTGCATACTCTTGAGAGAAAACACCGCAAAACTAGGGTGCTGGTGGTCAATGGATATGCCCCAAGATTTATAAAATGCATGATTATGCTTCAAGAAAGAAGCAACTAATTTGAATCCTATTTTCATCCCAATAATTAAGAACAACTCATACTGACGAAAGCCATGATTTTGCTTTTTAACTGTACCCTAGGGCACATTTTGACGAGGAAACATAGGCTTATCAGGATGAAACAATTTTAAAGATAAATGTCTGAATGAAGAGTGGTACTTGAGGTGATATGGTGAGTGGTTGCGTTAACAGCCGACAGTGACGGTGATAGTGAAGGTGGCAATGACACTGGTGGCAGCAGGTGATTGTAGTGGCAATGCCAATGGCGGTGCATAATGACAGGCTTGAATACAGCAGCACATCACTATAATATGTGGACCGCTTACCCTGAATATGGTAAAGTTCAAAGACCTTACACAAGGCTTAGATTACTGCATTGCTATACACTGCAATTTTAGAAGGTATCTTTTTTCAAGTAAATTTTTTCTCTTATTCAATGAAACATGAAACATTTTTTTATAATTAAAAAATGTATTGAAAAGGCACCAAGATCGTGCAACTCTAGACCAAAGGCTAACTACAAGGAAATTCACAAAATCCAAAAGTACAAAAAAATTCCCTTTAACCCAAAAATTAAAGGTATTGAACCAACTATCTCTAATAGGATAAATAGATCTTTCAACACCCTCAAACGCTCTATGATTTCTCTCATTTCACACTAGCCATGTGGAATCAAAAGAAACATGAAATATTATCCTTGAAATGAAACAAATCTTAACAGGTTTGGGTGAATATTACCTGAAACGCACATCATTCTAGCACGTGGACCAAATACAGCTGAGGAGCTTACCCCAAATATGGTAAAGTTACAACAGACTTATACAATGCTTAGATTGCTTTGTTATAAGACGTAATGTTGAATGCTATTTTTTAAGTCAATTTCTTCCTTTTAACTGAAGATAAAATATGAAACATTATCCCTGAAATGAAGTAAATATTATCTCTATTTACATTTTATTTGACTATTGCCCATAAGTGGAGAAACTACTGACTGCTAAGGTAAATGATATTCTCAATAAGCCAAACAAAATGATTTTCGATTTCAAATTGCCAAACTCCTTGCTGGCCCAAGTTACTCCAATTTCATTTAGTTTTTAATGTTTTGCTTCTTATGTCTTCCTGTTCATGCCTAGAAAGAAATTCACTAATACAGAAATGTTAATACTATTCACATCCCTTGATATATTCAATATAATTCTTTGGTAAATCAAATGCTTAATTTTGGTTTTAATTGAACCAAATAGTAGCATCAAAATATTGCAAGCAAATAGGCAATTTGTTGACGACAACACAAAGTCAGATACAAAGAAATAAATATGAAGATAACTTGTTCTCCAAAAATTTTGCTCTTAACAAATCCAATAAATGTTTTTATGGACTAAAAACAGTAAGCCATGGCAACTAGGTAAGGCATGTCAATCTAAAAACTATCATTAGACCAAGTCAAGTGATGAGGATGTTTTTTTTCTGATAAGTCAAGTGATGCGGATGTTATAAGAGTAATAGTAAACAAATAAAATGAAATCAATAATCAGCATCTCTAATCTTTCCAAGAAAAGACAAAACTTCACAAAGTTTCCACATAATGTTTTCACAATTTTAACCTCTGAAAATTATATTACCTTGTACCAGGTAAATGCTGATGGGATAGAATCAATCGTCAAATCGGTCCATCCTGCCTTTTCATTTTCTTCTATAGTATATATTTTCAGAAACTCACCCTTTAGCCCAACCTACAACCAAAATGAAAACAACTCAGCATTTACCTTACCTTTTCTCCATCTTCACGAGGAAGAAAATAATGTCAAAAAGTATTTTATTCTCACAGGTACGGTGTAGAACAGAACCAGATCGTGGACTAAATAAGAAAAAAGGACATAAACCCAGAGGAAGGTTTCACAACCATGCATGCATGTACATACATTAAAGTCTTGTATATTTTTCTACATGAAACAGTGACAAACATAAGAATTGAAGTTTGAAATTTACTTATCAGATGTATTCTATAAAGCCAATTAGCATTTAAGACATTTCAGTCCCATCATCAACAGTAATGAAACTTCTATTGCAGACTGCATAATTCATCACATTTGTTTTATGCCATATTTCAACAGAATATATGTAAAAAATACTAGCATAAACCAGGCAGGTATTAAATCAACAGTTATCTTGATATTCTCTGATCCAAGAAGCTGATAAAGCTTTTGGAGCCAAAACGAATGTGAGACAAGTAAAGATTAGGTTTCTAACTTGAAAAGCCGACAAACTACGAGTAGCAGTAAGGCATGATCAAAATAATATTGGACTTCGGCTTCAAATTTGATAAAACCAGAGCAAAGGTTCAACAGACAAGAGACATGATTTACAATTGTTTGATCACCTCTGATACTGATATGAACCTAAGTTTGACAGTTTCCTAATTAAACAAAATATAGTATATCATATTTCACTTAGAAACCAACTATTCATAAATTAACCAACAACCCTCGCTTTTATTGTTTTGTTGAGAGTCTTAATTAGGTTTATGTTGAGAGTCCTAATTAAGTTTCCTATTATGTATCCTAGTAGATTTTTTAGTTTGTCTTAGTTTATATCTGTCTTATCTAGTTGTTGTCTCCAAATCCTATTAGGTTTGATATTCATAAGTCTATATATAGGACTGTTGAATTGTATTCGTATAATCAATCAACAATACATAATTTTTTTTAATTCTTAATTTCAACATGGCATCAAAGCTCAAAGTTTGGGAATTTTGAGGTGATTTGAGATAAACACCATTAATATATATATATATATATATATATATATATATATATATATATATATATAATTTAGAATCTCTTTAGCTAATGTTTTTTTTCCGACAATTTTTCTTGTGCGACCGCGGTGTTGTACGTAAAAAAAACTGTTCACAGTATTGTTTTCGAGTACTGTTGGCAGGTAGGAGAAAGTTTGATAAACAGATTCTTACGAAAAAAAAGAGTGAAAAAAAACAGTTAAAAAAGAAAAAGAAAAGAGAAAGTTGTCAAAAAAAAAGGGAGTAAAAAAAGTTCAAGAAAAATAAGAAGAAGAGTTCAAGAAGGAGAGTTCACGAAGAAGAAGAGGAGATCAAGAAGAAGAAGAGTTCAAGAAGAAAGAGAAGAAGAAGAAAAGTTCACCCTGATGTTGATGTTGTTGACCCGATCCAACTTGTGTTGATGTTGTATATGACTGACTCATTGATTGCAGCCAATTCAGGAAAAATCAACGTTAGTAAAAAAAAACAAGAAGAAAAAAAATGTCAAAGTCTTGTATCACAGAGCTAATTGTTTGACGTGGGTGTGGAGCTCCGGTTTGTTCTCATGGGTTATTGTAATTTATGGGTTTGGGTTTATTTGTTTCATATTGAATGAGGTTTGTTTTTGGCATCGATTTCTTTGAACAAGTTGGTGCATGTGTATGCTCCAACTTGAGGGGAATGTTGAGAGTCCTAATTAGGTTTCCTATTATGTGTCCTAGTAGGTTTTTTAGTTTGTCTTAGTTTATATTTGTCTTATCTAGTTGATGACTCCTAGTCCTATTAGGTTTGATATTCGTAAATCTATATATAGGATTGTTGAATTGTATTCATATAATCAATCAATAATGCATAATTCTTCTCAATTCTTAATTTCAACAAGTTTCAACCATTGATAATTGAGGAAAGGATTACTTTCCATATTCAAATTCCTTCATGCCTTAGATCTAGTGGTATGGAACACATTCTGAGGAAAAAATAAAATCAAAGTGTTAGTAGATCTATGTCTCATGAAATTCTACTTGATCACCAAATAAGGGCCTAAATTAAAAAATGTTGGCATCTACTAAAATAGTAGCACAATCAACCAAGTGACTATTTCAAAAGGAGGGGAAAAAGGTGATAACTGGCTCCATGCTTTTGCATTAAAGTCATGGAAATGAGGATGCCCAGCCGGCATTACTAAATACACACCTGGTAGGTCCATAATACTTTTGAGAGGTCTATATCCCCATTTTTGAATCCAGTAAGCTTTGTTTGGCCTCTAAAACCTGCTCCATCTTTCTCTAAGAAGGCACCATAGTTCTGCATCATCAATTTAAATCAGATGGGCAATACATGTTGAATCAGTAGTCATCATCACAAACCATAACACAAAATAAGATAAATACCTACCAAGAAAAACATATCAAACGAGAGGCTATAAAATACAAACACAACCGGCTTACCAAGAAGCACAACAACCAAAAAGATCCAATAGTATTGTATATAACACATTTTACAAGGAACTAAATGCAATAAGTTGCTCAAGCCCAATGGAAAAAAGAAAAACAGAATCTGTAGTTATTAGTAGCCAACTAGATAAATTGTCATTAAATACCAACCAGAGATTATGTGATTCACTTTAGATTTCCATTCCAAATGATTCTTGTTCATAAGGCAAGAATGAACAAAGAGAAACTGCAAGTCCAAATAGCTTTTGAGTGAACAAGAATAGACTCGAATGAAAAATGTCCGTAGTTGTCATAACAAAAATGTTTGAAGACACTTCTAAGCAATGACAGTTTCTCATTGACTCCATCCATAAACCCAAAAAGAGATCAAAGAAAACATGAAAAAAGTGTCAGAGGAAGGCCTATAAATGTTTGGAGTCGTTTAAAAAAATTGAATAAACTGGATGTTTATAGATAATAGTCAATAAGCCAAGGAAAAAAGGAAAAGTATGGAAAGAGAATGGAAGAAAGTACTGAGGAGAAGAGAGAGCCAAAAAGATGCCAAATCTGGCACAGAAAGAGTAAACCTAAAAGATAGAAACCTTATATACATAACCCGTGTTGAAGTTCGATGTTCCTTAGAAAAGTTCATTCAATTTGGGCCATAGTATTGTCACTGCATTGAGTGTACTTTTTTTATAAATAAAAAATTTATTAAAAGGCACCAAAAGGGTGCAACTCAAAGCTCAAGGCTTTTTACAACGAAAGAAGTCCACCAAATAAAAAAAAAATCATCATTATTTACAAAGAAATTCCCTATAAACAAAAAATTGAGTATTGAACCAACTATCTCTAATAATTCCAATACGTCTCCACTCCATCAAAAACCCTTTGATTCCTTTCTCTCCATATTATTCAATAAATAGAGTATGGAATCAAAGACAAAGCCTTCTTGACCTCCTTAGAAGTTCTTAAACTACTCCAAGCCCAAATTTCATTTTTCACGGAGCCTGCAACCACCCAAGACACTCCCACAATTTTATAAGCCATCTCCCATAAACTTCTAGCTAAAGAGCACACCATCAAGAGAAGAAACACAGACTCGGCACACTCCTTCGAAATATAGCACCTATTAACAATCACTTTTCCCCTCTTTGTAGATTGTCAAGAGTAAGAATTTTCTCCCATGAGGCCTCCCACACATTGAGTTAGTAGACTTAAGTAAATATAAGTTTTCCTCCTCTTCTAAAAGGTCTAATCGCTTAATTGGTAATGCAGATTACTCCCTAAAAAGACCTAGAAGGTTACTCCCTCCTCAACACTATTTCCCATAAAGAGACTCCCTCACTTACACCAAGTACTTCATCCTAAACCTCCTCGGCAGGCCTCAAACAGGTCTGTAACTTCTCTTTTGGCTAGCCTCTAGAGCTTCCATGTGTTGAGTGTCACACAACCTTCAGAGACCAGTGGTGAAATGGGAGACTTCTCTTTGGGTAAAGTGCATCTGTGTTTCTAGTCTCTTAGCATTACTACCCAATTCCGCTCGCAAATCCTACAGATAGCACAACTTAAAAACTTAATGATAGTTCAATCAAGTTTGCCTTTGGGTGCTTTTGGGAGTATTGTGCTGTAGCTGTACTGATGTCAAAAGTGTTGTGAGAGTACTGACATCAAAAGAATTGTGGAAAGTGTTGTTGTTAAAAGTCTAGTGTAGCGTTTGGTAAACTGTCTTGTAAAAGCACTGAGAAAGTGTGTTGTGATCAATAATAATGTTTAGTAATTGTAACTTTAATGGTGCTATAAAACTGTAAATTACCAAAATAAACATGGTTCAAAGGTATACTATTTTAATAAATCATTTTATTAACTAAAGAGGTGTTTTTTTATTAACAACAAAAATAAAATTATTCATCAGTTAATAATAATCAATAACTTTATACTAATAAAATCACTTATTAGTTAATAATAAAATAAAAAGCATCTAAAATTGTGATTAAATGATTTAACAATATCAAGTTTATGTAATTTGAAATTCTCATTTAATTTAACTCAATGCCCTCATTAAACTAGCATCAATACTATTTCCTAGCACTACCATTTTAGTATCTTTTCCATCATGAGCACTTTCCCTCGGATTCTTATCATTGCCAAGCTCCAAAATTTTCAAATTTGGGTCATCACCAAATTTGATATTTTCAATTAAAAGAAATTCTTATAGTAAGATTAGTTACTATCGTTGATGAGGAGAGAAGATGCAATAAATTCTCTCTTTTCTTTAACATCAAAAATATCTATAAATTTCTCCTTAATCGGATTCGTAATCTCTCTTAAATCAAAACAGATAATTAATAAGATATCCATTTTGATAACTAATTATCTTTAAATTTTACAAAACACAACAAATATTAGAAGAGGAATATAAAAATTAACTAAATAACATGAAAATGATGCTTTCCGCTTAGCAGTTATGGGATTTTACATTTACTACAATTTGCATTAAAAGTAAGTTAAGAAAGAAAAAAAAAAGATAATCAAAAGATATTTTTAAATTGGTAAAATATTGTTATTATTTTAGAAAAAACTATTGTTATTTACAACCTAATAATAATAATAATATTGTTACTGGGTTGCCAAAAAATTACAACCATGTGGAGTCTTGGCAGAGGCAAACCTACCAAAACAACCACAAAAAAAAAAAATATTCCTTGAAAATATTTCTCCTCAAAACAAGTAGTACATTATTTTTCAAAATCTCAAACATCTAATCTACTATTACCATGAAAGAGAAACCCGATTGCCCGCTTTAGGAAATTAAAGAGAGAAAAACTATTTGCAACCACTCGGAGAGATGATGATTTAGGGTTTAGGCAATTTGAATATATAAGGAGTTAGATGGAAATTTGTGAAAAGTGACAAGGGCAGTTTTGGTTTTATAAAAAATTCATTAAAATTTTAAGAGCTACCTGGTTAAGCACATTCTAAAAGCTCCTCCACCCTTATTTCTCCAAAAAGGGATTTTTAGCTTTCCCTAACAGTTCTTTTGGAAAAGTTGTAGTAGTAAATTTTACCAAACAACAATTTTAGGAAAAGCTACCAAATTTATTGCCACCAGCTGTTTTTTTGTGGACAAAAGCTTTCCCAAACACACCCTTTGTTTCCTACCCCACAAAGCTTCCTCAATCAAGCGAGATAAAGAGAAGGCATAAGTAATCTAGTTCACTATGCTACTTCGATCCAGTTTACTTCTATTTGGGGGACCATCTTTTACCAATCAATCCCTTCCTCTTCCATAACCTTATTTTTGGAAAGAAGAAACATGCAACTCCTTTTTCTTTTTTAATCCCAATAGCCCTGTTTTGGACAATGGTCAAGTGTTAGCATGAAGACCATATTGCATGCAAGCCTCTAATACCAAGCCAATGATGCTGTGCGGCCAGGCTAAGTCTATCTCTAAGACAATATCACTCTACTTCACCATTAAAAGGCTTCAGAAAAAGATATTTAGAAACTATCAAGAAATAAATTGAATTATTACCTGCAAACCCACTGTCTGAGATAACAACACTAAATCATTGTACCCTTGCAGAAACTGAACAGGCTGCACGACCTTGACCCAGTGACCAATCACACTGCCTTTACTTCCAGAAGCCATAACAGTATAAATGTTAGAAAAATAATAGAGACTGAGAAGCATTATATTAACTTCTCGCACTTAGAAGGCAAGACACTCTTTATACTATATTTGGGAAAAAGAATGCAAGAATCTAAATGTTGCAGCAGCCAATACTTATGAAAGAGTATCCATTTACATCAGGTTATAGCTTTCCTAGCTCCAACAAGAATAATAAATTCAGCTGCCCTGCAACCTGATGTGTTCTAAGGTATCTAATTACTACTAATTACTGAGTGTTTTTTTGTTTAATTTTCTATGAGTTGGAAAATAAGGTCAAATATGCTTTATTGTACTAAATCTTAGACATACTGAATTGAAGAAACAACATGTTTAGAAACTGAGTACAATCTAAGTAAGGATGTTAAGATGGACCAGGAAAGGCACTATTGGATATGTATGCCCAAAATAATGATTTGAGGCACTCCAATTTCAGTCAGGATGTAGAGTAATTCTCTCATTCTGTGCTCCAGAGCAGGTCAGCTCCGGTTTGAATGAGATTTTGCTTTTGTTTTTTTTATCTTTCTTATGAAGGATCATTTAGACATCTGGAAGATAGATATGTGATCCTACAAAGGCTGAAGTAAAAGTCTAATTTTTTGCTAGCATCTCCAAGAAGCCTTAGGCGTAAAAAAAGGGGACATGCCGCGTGCATCATTTTGTCTCTAATTTTTAAGGCTCACCAAAACAGCAAAGAAGTCATGTACAAGATAAGCAGTGTCCAGAGTCCAGTACTTTGATATTTCCCTTGCAGAGAATTGGCAAAATCTAGAACTATTGTAACATCTATTTAGTAACAGTAAATTCTGGTAAATAAGATCTTCTTATGCATTCCAAGACATAACAAAGAGCATAATATGCTATTCACTTTTCAGTCATACAGTTGAGCATTACTATGAAAAGACTATAAATCTAATACATATGTTTAATGTCTCTATAGTATTCAATTATTATTATTCTCCTATATTTCTTCCCTCTTGTCTGTATTAATCAATGCCAGTCATTCAAATCCTGAGTGAGAAATAATTTTATGCTATATACGGCGAATAATTAAGATTGGGTAATAGTATATAGCATCATTCAAGAAAGTGCAATAAGTTTACTATTGAACAATGACTAAATCCATGCATATACAAGGTTCATCATATTTATACATCCATCAAGAAAATCCTTCACAAAACACACGGAGTCAATCTATTAGTATAAATTTCTATTCAGTTTTTTTACTCTCTTGAAATTACCCTTTTTATTGCATTAAATTTTCGCCTAGAGATGGCCTTAAAAAAAGGGATCGGTTGGGGACTAGGTTGTGTTAGGTAATAAACTGTTGCTCTCTCAGATGCGCATCTAACTTTTGCTAGTACTGCATATCAAGTGACCCAATTAATTAAGAAATGTACAAGTAATCACAAAAATAAATCAAGTGCGTTCTAGGAAGCAATTTCAACTTGAATATGCAGCACCCTATGCAAACACATATATCTTTTCTGGATGAAGTATATACATATATACTTTATAAACACAAATACACACACACACACACACAGAGGAAAATACATGCAGAAGCAGAGGCACATGCTAAATACCGAAAAAGAGAAAGATATAAATCACCTGTAAGCTGGCCATTAACAAACACCCGCAACACATCACGCATGCTATCTATTGAAACTGCTGGACTAACTTCATTTTCCTCCCAAAATGAGATGTCATCCTCGGATACATATATTCTACATTCGACAGAAGCATAAAACAAGTATTAACACCTGTATGGAACTAGAAAAATGAATAACTAAATTATTTGATATTCTCAATCAAGAGTATGAGTGCATTAATTTAGCTATTTAAAGAAAAAAATAAATTGACATAACCCCAAGAATCTGTGAATTATGAATGCTCTATTGTGAAAACAGAGGTGAGAAAGGGAGAAGAGAAAAGAAGAATAGGGAAGGAGCAGAACACACCTTCAGCCCTAGTCCCTCAAGTTCTATTATAAATAGATATAACAAGACATAATAGAATGTGAAAGGACTAATACATCAGAAATCAACAGCACTACTTAATGACCTAAATACCACAAATACTTCCCGTCAAGCTGGAGCATATATGTTATATAAGCCTAGCTTGTGACATAAAAATTCCACTCTACTCAAAGAGCCTTGGTAAACAAATCTGGCAATTAATAATTGGTGGACACGTGTGGAGTGGAGATATCTCCACTTAACAGGTTCTCAGGAACATAATGACAAACTACTTCTATATTTTTTGTTCTCTCATGAAAACTGGGTTACAAGCTATGTGGATTGCTGCCCGGTTGTTACATAACAGCTTCATAGGAAGTGAAACTTGGAGTCCAAGCTCTTGCAATTGGTGCTTTAGCCGCATAAACTCATGTGTCGTATGAGACATTGCTCGCTACTCAGCTTCTGCACTAGATTTTGCATAAACTGTCTGTTTCTTGCTCTTCCAAGAGACTAGATTACCACCAAAGAACACACAATATCCAATAGTCGACTTCCTATCAATCTATCATCAATAGAACCTGCTGGCTATTGAGAACGAATCAAATCAGAAAGTTCAAATGACCATTCTTCTTGAACAATAACCCATGCCCAGGAGACTCAGGCAGCACTTGAGAATTCTGATCACTGCATCCCAATGAGGTATTTGAAGATTACTCATAAACTTACTTATTGTACTTACAACAAAAGAGATGTTAGGTCTAGTTACAGTTAAATAATTGAGTTTCCCAACAAATCTCCTATACCTGGAGGGATCTGAAAATAATTCACCTTCTCCCACAGAGTTTCACATCAGGGTCCATCCATGTAGCTACCAGTTAACAATCTAACAAACCTGTTTCACATTAGGATCCATCTGTGTACCTACATGTTTACAACCTAACAACCTGTCTCTTCAAGAAGATCCATAACATACTTTCTTTGAGACAAATTTATACCATCCTGTGATCTGGCAACTTCAATTCCCAAGAAATACCTTAACTTTCCTGGATCCTTAGTATGAAAGGTCCCCTGAAGAAAGCTCTTTAGATCAGCAATGCCCTAACTGTCATCACCAGTAATACTGTACACAACTAGAACAATTCTTCCTCCATCAGAGTTTCTATAAAACACTGTATGATCAGTTTGACATCTCCTCATACCAAGACACAGCCTGACTAACTTTTGCGAACCTGGCACGTGGCGACTATTTAAGCCAGTAAATTGCTTTCTTCATCTTAAATACATGCTTACTAACCTTCCCTGCTCAAACCCAGGTGGTTGCTTTTTTATATAAACCTCCTCGACCAAATCACCTTGTAGGAATGCATGTTTTATGTCCAACTGATAAAGTGGAGAGTCACAATTAACAGCCATAGAAATAATCAGATGACAACTTAGCCACGGGAGAAAATTTCTGCATAATCAACACCATATGAGTGTTTATCTCTTAGCTACTAGCCTAGCTTCTTCTATACTGTGACATCAGGATGAAACTTAACTGAGTAAATCCATCTACAGCCAATAATTTTCTTTCCAAAGGGAAAAGCAACAAGGTCCAAGATGACAAACGGCCCCGTGAAAGTGTGAGGAATAGACACAGAGCAAATAGTAAGTATGAAAAGAAGAACTAAAAGATGAGTTCACTAATACTTCACTAATTATCCTCATATGTATTAATGAAGTATTAGTGAACTCAGAGATGTTAAGGGCATTTGGGTCATTATGCAGTGATGTGAAAGGACAATTCTATCCTTCACTAATACAGCATCAATCAACAGCACTACATAATGACCCAAATAATACAAATACCCTAAACATCTATGTTAGAGGCCTTTTCGTCAGAGAGACACATGAAAACCTATGGTCATGCATGTAGACCCTCCTAACTCCCTTCGCAGCCTTAAAAAGACCAAAATCATAGTCATGGAATTTCGACTATGACAATTAAAACGCAGTCCTGCTACCAGTACCTATGCCTCCATTGTTCTACCCTTCCACCACAAATCTTTACTGATAAAAAGCTATTCAATTTTTTTTATTTCTAAATGGGCAGCACATCCAAGCCAAAGTGTGGGAATACAAAAAGAAAAGTTGGAAGTACCTCAAGAGTTTTATTTTTTACTCTTTTGGTTTGACATACCTATTAACCAGTTAACAAGTATGAAATAAATATATAAAGTCAGTAAATATATAATTTTAGTAAAACAAGTAAGTCCTGCGTTAATGATACTCTTGCTCAAAAGGAATCAACTTTGAATTTAGAACACAAAATTCTGGTGGGCAATGCAAGTTGCATAAAACCATGAATTGGTAAGTCGGTATTTCTTTTCTACATATGAGGGATTTGATGAAAACAATGATTAAGTGAAGAAAGAAACAATGGTTAAAATCCCTTCAAGATTGAAGAAAGGGCTCAGAAGTCAAAGGTAGTGTTAGTAAGCATATAGAGAAGCCTCATGTTTCAAAAGAAAATTCATTGACTTCACTGAAATTGCTTGGTGATATTTCTTTGAAAATGATCATAAACAGACAAGAAATGAAACACAATTATTCACAAAATGTTCTCTTTAATTTTTTCCACAAAATATATCCAAGACTATACGAAAAGTTACCTGGTCATACGCCATAGGTAATCAGAGAAATCCTTTGTCACATTCAAATGCTCCAGAATTCCTTGGACAGTGAAATTGTTCTCACTCCAAATACCGATAGGATCTTTTACGGTCATCCAGGATTTTGATATGTAAGAAACCTCACTCTCTGTCATGAACTGTTGTGGTACAGAAATATTTTGGAAAAGAGGCAAAGCAAACTCTACCATACTCATGGAAGTTTGTGCCCCTACCTGCTCAAAATTAAGAAAGCGAAATAGATCTCAGATATCCACTGAGAAACAAAAACTTCTCATTTTACTAAGAATCAGAAGAAAGCTACTTGAAAGCATATCAACGCTGAATATATCTGAGATCTACATTTCAATATGTAACAGTGGACATTGATCATAATAACTAATGATATCCAAAGAAAAAAAGGATGTGTACAATCAAACATTCTCAAAAGCATCTGATAGAGAGAATATGGATGCAACAAACATGTTATAAAATCTCAGACATAGTTTTGGACTTTTTTTAATGAATAAAAGCAAGTATATTAAAACTTAGGCCCCAAGGGGGTGCCATCCAATTACAAACAAAAACCATCTACATGATAGTAACTCAATGAAATCTTCATCATTTACACAAAAAAATCCCTTATACCAAAACCCAAAAATATGTATCCACCTATCCTTGATGGAAGCCAAAGGACTTTCCGTCCCATCAAAAGCTCTCCTATTCCTTTCATGCCAAATAACCCAAAAAATAGAGAGGGAGATCAAGCTATAAGCCTTTTTCACTTGCTTAGAACCTCTCAATCCACTCCAAGCCCACACTTCATCTTGAATAGAACCGGCGGTAACCCAGTGGATTCCAGCCACACTAAAAAACATCTCCCATAAATACCTACTGAAAGAACAATCCAAGATAAGGTGATACACAAACCCGGCTTCCTCTTTGCAAAGGTAACATCTATAAATTTTCCCCCTTCTGATTGAAATTTGCATGGTAGCAAGATCTTCCTCATGAAGTCATAAAGTTTTATGCTCCACTTAAGAAAAGATTTCATGATATTTTTTTAAAAAAATAAAATTGTTCTTGCAAATATTAAAGTAAACTTTTACGTCAAATGAATTTCACGGGCTCTATAGAAGTTTTGTATTAACAAGTACTTTCAGATCATCATTCAGTAATTCCATTCTAGGTCCTTAATTATTCCCCAATCAACAAGCATATCATCTTTTCACATTTTCAGTAAAATCCATGCATATACAACCAATATTAAATAGAAAAGGAAGACCATCACTACTGAAAATTAGGAAAAGGAAAAAGGAAAAAGAAGGGAGGCGAAGACAGCAGGGAAACAAAGAAGAATTTTGTGCATCATTTATAAATAAAAATATGTCAAGGGAAGCAAGCTCTAATATGTGGAGACCACTAACAATAAAGTGTGAGACAAAAAATGAGAATTGGGAACGGCAACTCCCAAGAATATGATCCAGTTATTGCCAGTGTCTTTGTTTACCTACTTGACACATTACATATCAAAATAAATTACATATGGTTCTACGTGTGCAGGTACATAAAAGAACCACAACAAGTCATCAATAAAAAATTCAAGATATTATGACTCATTTGTTTACACAACTGACTATTATAGATAGGTCATAAACTATCAGAGAAAAAGGTCTAACTTTATAGCGGATCTAAGATTTAAAAATTAGCATGCACATGTTACAAAAGAGAATGCATATACATTTTCAATTGTGTATAAGAATTGTCCATTTCATTTGATTGTCCAAAATATCAAAATCGAACCTTGGCAGTGTTGAACACCACATTTCTGCAGTCTGGTAATATACTAACTGACCATGGCGGTAAAGTATATGCCCGGCCAAAAAATGTTACAGAAGCATCTCTGTGTTCATCAATATTTGCAAGAAATGCAGAGCACCTGCTTTGACTTCCATACTGAGTTAAGTTCAGGCCTTCACTCTGACCATCTCTTCTATAGACATGTGCCTGAAAGTATGCGAATAATGTTAACCTTAAAATGGAAATCTAGAACCAAAAGAAATATAAATTCCATGAGAAAAAACAGTAGCATAAAGATGTTTCTTCAATCAGAAGTTATAACAGTTGTGTATTGCAGTATTATTTTTTCACAATACTCTGAGCATCACTTACTTGATGTAAGCTTATTAACAGAGCATGAGATGTCTAATAAAAATGGAACCAGTCAATCAAACATATTTTGTAGTGTATTTGGAATCAATTTTTCATTTTAATGGAAACTTTTTAAATTGATTATCTATGCTAACGTGTTTGAAGTCAACGGATTTTATAATTTCAATGAAAGACCTCATATCTGTCTTTTGAGGTAATGGTATGTCTCCAAAATACATTGTGGAATCCTTAGCAAAATACTAACATGAAGTAGGTAAAAGGTTAAGGGTACGTATGTACACTAATATTCCCATGTTAAAGTAGGTAATACAAATTCGTTATAAAGATGGGTCTTTTAGAACTGGAAAAAAGTTAGGAATGATGATGTTAACGTAGTTGATCCAATTCAGGTGGTAATTTCGGTGAGGTTGATCCGTTTGATGAATTTTCAAATATTTAATGATGTAGATAAGGAGTAGAGTAATAATAGTGAAGATGATTATGATGGTAACCATCTACTTGCAGTTTTGAACATGGTGCAATTTCAAAAAGACGAGCAAGAGCCCATTATTGTTGCTTAATCCAGGGAGGTGTATGAAAATATACCAATTTTAAATTTTAATGCATTATGTTTTCCTTCATATTCAACTATGTATTCCAAAGTATACTCTTGTCCCAAAAATATAATAGTGATATCATCATCATCATCATCATCATCATTTTTTTATAATGCATCATCAGCATCATTGTCATTAATTAATGATGATGATGATTGTTAGAGTGTTGAGAGTATTAGGGTTTAAGGGTATTGATGTAATTTCATAATATTAAGTTCTCTATATATATGACTATTAACCTTAGGGTTAGTAACCAGTTTACTGCTTACTATCTCTCTATTTCCTTTCTTTCTCGAAACCCTAATCACTATCTAAACCCTAAACACAAACGTTAACATGGTATCAGAGCCCATGGTTTGGGACCTTGGTGGTATTCTTAGGCAAACCAAAGAAAAAAAAATATATAGCTAGGTTTAGATTCTACTTTTAGTTTCTATTATGTTTTTCCAACGAATTTCTCGACGCTCTTCAAGTGTTTTCCCTCTTCTCCAGCAACTTTTGTTTCGTCTCCAACAGGTTCAGTTTTCTTTCTTTCCGGCGAGATTGTGACATCCTGTTGCCGGTCATGAGTCCCCTGTTATGTGTGGTGATGCTGCATGAAGAAAATAGAGTTTTTGATTTTTGTTTATGTGTTGACCTGACCCGGATCCAAGTCAGATTTGCCCCTCGACACAATCCAACCCGTTTTGTGGATTCAGCCCATATGAAGTAGCTCGTTCCAGTCTGTTTTGTTGTCTTGTTAACCCTTAAGTGGAGAGTCTTGTTTGTCCGATGTCCCTGGACCTTGTTCATGGATTGCGTTGATCCATTATCGTTAGGTCGTACAGACATGGTGACTTAACTATTGTCTTAGGCCTAGTCGCCCCGAATTGTTATAAGTTTCGTTGTTATTTGGGTTTGAATTTATTTGTAACATATTGGATGGGTATCGTTGTAACAAGTTAGAGTATGCTCCAACTTGACGGGGAGTGTTAGAGTGTTGAGAATATTAGGGTTTAAGGGTATTGATGAATTTCATAATATTAAGTTCTCTATATATATGACTACTAACTTTAGGGTTAGTAACCAGTTTATTGCTTACTATCTCTCTATTTCTTTTCTTTCTTGAAACCCTAATCACTGTCTAAACCCTAAACACAAACGTTAACAACAAAGAATTTCATCCTTTTAGGTGAGAACAGGAAGTACTTTAACATGGTGAAAAAAGTTTCATATTATATGCCAATTTAGGGAGAGCTGCATTTTTAAATTTTAGTAGTTCAGTAATATTTTATTAGTCCTGAATTATTTCAACTCCTAGACTTTCTTTGTCGATCATGTTAGAAAATGAACCCAGCCTTCTATTGAGAATGTCAAACATTTCAAACTGAAGTAGTTCCCACCAAGAGGGAAAAAATAAACATCTTTTGAACATTTCAACTCCAGAAAAAACTAAAAAATGAAATATAAATAAATAACTATGCAATCAATAGTTAACTTAATCAAACGCCACGGAGATGTAAGGCTTAGCACAAACCTCCTGCTTTGGTCCCAGTTTTATATACTGAGGTGAATCCGCAGCAACAAGGGCAGGTTCACAAAGCTTTATAGCAGCGTGCAGATCTTTCAAATGCCCCCATTTTGGCTCACTCCGCAGACCTAATTGGAGAAGATACATTCACTAATTGGACCTTATGAGAATATTATAGTTTTTTTTATCGGAAATGAGAATATTATCATCGTATTTGACCACAGGAACATATTATAAACAAGTAACTTATGCTTTGATAAAGGTTTCCAATCTGTTTTTTTCTGATTAGTATCACCTACCATATTCATCAATTGGAGCATCGTAATCGTAACTAGTAATATAGAATGGGCCCCCAGAAGTTCGACCAAAATTTGTTCCGCCAAAATACTGCAACCATGTGGCAGGCTTGTCAAGATGCAACACATGCATGTATTAAATATTGATCTAAATTTTGATTGTATCTGACACAACCAATAATATGTTTGGCCTTCAACATAAATATAGTTATTTGAGAAAAGCTTCTACGACCAATAGTAAGAAATTGTGATCTAAAACCAAGCCTCCCTTGTAGAACCTTTATTGTCAGGCTGAGCCACTAGCCACTCCCTTTTCAGTAGTTTACTTGAACTTTTGATTTTGACCTCTTGGAACAAACCTCTAGAAATAAGTACTTCTCTTTTTATAAGTAAACAATAAATGATGAATGCAAAGGAAGCTTTTCGGCCATAAAGCTACTCCATTCAGGCAATTGCTGACTTTCATAATGTTGAACAACCAACTACACACCCAGTTTAAACCCAGGACCTGGAAGTCCTCTTGCTTTTTTGTCACAAGGGAAGGTGCCATTGGATCTATGGGTCATTGGTGAAACATTTCAATTAAAACAACAGAAACCAAGAAGAATTTTGAACCATGCCACAGAAACCGCAAATGAACTTGACATGAAAATTGAAAAAGAACAAAAAATGTTTCAATTTTTCTACCATTTTTTATGGAATGATATTTTTCCATTAATGTTTGGTCAATCTAAATCAGCATTCATATTCGTTAATCTGTTGTACCATGTAATAATTCTGAAAGCTCCCTCCACGTTGAAAAAATCGTGCAACTGCAAATGCAAGGTCTTCAACAGGTCTGTGAGGCAATCTTCCACCCCACGATGCGTACCTTTAAAAATCAACCTAAAAAGATAAATCCTTCATGGATAAACTTATGATAATACGCATCAATATAGTTAAGAGGAGAGAAAGAAAGCTTTGGAAATAAACACAAAATGGGAAGCATTTATATTACAAATGCATGGAATTGATATATATATATATATATATATATATATATATATATAGAGAGAGAGAGAGAGAGAGAGAGAGATTTAGCTGGAAATCAGAGTACTCGACCAATGAAATAAAATAGTATTTATTAAATTTTTACCAACAATAAAATTTATTGGAAGAGAAAAAAAAGGCCAAAGTGACCACCATTCAAGTACACGCAGAGTATATAGGATAAGCATGTAAAAGAAAGAAAGAAGAAATTAAAAGGATAACTCCCAAACTCTATTCAAAATGCATCGCCAATGAGCCAAGAGCCTTTTATTATTTTTTTTTTTTTAAAAAGAGTTGAAACTTAAAGAAAATGCATTAATAGCTCAAATATGGAGAAATTACCACTATGCTATGAAGACCTTGAAAAGACCAAATTTTGGAATATTTTTAAGCATATTCTTTATTCATAGAGGTAAGTTGTTGGATATTAGTATGAAAGTGTCCACAACCGCAAGGTGGCTCAAACCCCAAGCCTAAGTTATCACTGCTAATAGACCTGACTATGATCATGTTTGCACGCACCAAGCACTAGCACGTGAAAGATAACTGAAAACATGAGCAAACCATGTTCCTAAGAAATATCAGATGATTTTAACAGAAAGACTATTCAAGCGATATGCTTTTGGGATTCTAAACATTCAACACATCAATGGCTAAGACTACAATTTGATGTCAACAAGAGAAAAAGGAAAAACAAAACAGTTTGATGACAATGCAGGAAACTCTGACTTCAAAATAAATAGGATACATTAGGCAAGACTGCCCTCAAAAGCATGAGTTTTCTATTTCACTGCTGCTAAAATTGGGTAATCTGATCTTCAGATAAGTAATGCTTAGGCTTGCCACCACTCTTAGCAGCACTTCTTCCAACTCTTTTTACAAAAGGCATGACCCATCTTCATGTCAGGGCCATATGGTCCCATCAAATAGTTAGTAGACAGTGACTCATGCTATAAGGATGGGCAATAAATTCACAGATGCTGGTGAAATTTTCCTCTAAGATCTATGGCTGTGCAGTATAAAAAAATCTAACAGTTTCCAATGAATAGAGATGGATTTTCCAATAAATTTATGACTTTCACACTGATTCCTTTAATAAATACCTATAACACAGTTTCAGCATGAAAAAAGTCATCAGCATCTCTCACTTATATACTACTTTTCCTAATATATGATGATTTTTCAGATTTCACCAAAAAAATTATCTGATATTTCTGTAGAGATCCAGCATCTTCTTGGCTCAAATTCATCCCAGTGAACAAAAAGTTACTGAGACATGCTAAAATAAACTCAGCAGAATCAAAATGAATTGACATACCATCCATCCCAATCCTCTGTCCAAAGTATTGGTTTGTTATAGGAATTTGGTTTAAACCCGTCACAGTAGTATCCATTGCAGGCATTTATCTGTCAAAAAAGATAAACAAAATGAAACGACTGAAATTTCAATAATCCCGAATCTCAAGACCTTAAAGCATAAAAAATATTGTGAATCCATTTAAAAAGAAAAGAAAAGAATCCCATAAACAAACTTAAGCTGCTTTTCACTCAAAGCTTGTGTGCAGGCATTAGTGCAATAAATATGCATAAATATCAGAACCTAAATGCATACTAAATTAATGTAAAGACATTACGATATTATCTGGAGCATCAGTTTGCTTGCACATCACCCATGGAACACCAGCACCAAGCCCAAGAGCCATGCTTGCAGCCCATTTAACATAATCTTTTCCACTCTGGCCATATGACCTCTCAACGTCTCCATATTCATTCTCAATCTGATAAAAATATATTCCGGTCATGTCATGTTTAGTTAAAAAAGATATATGCTCATTAAATTGGTTGGATGTGCATGGAACCGGAAAGGAACTGAAATCTGTATTAGTTTACCAGACCACAATATATTTGTCAAAATATGTGGCAGGGTCTAAATCAGCTATCGGGGGATCTCCTATTGCCAGAATATGGCCCTAGGATCTCTGCACTTAATTGTGTGATCCCACCAGGCAGCAGACAAAGAATATCACTAATTGGAAGGAATAAGACAACCAAAGTATAGGAAACTGTCTTATTAAAATGGGAGTAGCCTTCTTGACAAGACAACCCACATGTGGGAATCACGCAAGATGAGAACATTATTTCAATTCCACTTCCCAATCATAGCAATCCAATCCAGGCCCTAGATATTGTCTAACTAATTTAAACCAACTAATCTATACTTCGCTATAAATTGAAATTGAAAGTTCTCCTACAACCTGCAACATGATTATTGGACCACCTTGCCAACAGAATAGCATTTCCTCTCGCATCAGATCCACCATCTTTTTGACAAAACGCTGCATCTCCTCCTGGAAAAAATGCAGTACCATCAAGATGTTAAATCATTAATACAAAGTTTAATTTCCGCACTTCAGACTGACGATGACTCAATTTTAGAAGTTTGTGCGTAAATTACTGTACAACATAAACCCTTCCCAACATATAAACAAGATTCTTGCAGTAGGTACTCACATGTCAACACAGTTTGTATTTACCCATCAAGTACTCAAAGAGACGCAGTAAGTCGTAAAACATGGAAAAAGAAGGGGGAAGGCCAATGGCTACGATTCAGAAATACATCAAAAAAATTCCTGTATCTCAGTAAACAAACACAAAATCTGATAATGAATCCAAAAGATCATGGTCTTTTCCAAATTCCAGTCAATACATTTTCATTGAATAAGAGTTCCACTTGAGTGTCCTGTGCAAGTTCGTGAAAATCCACTTTCTCAATTAAAAAGAGAAAGAAAGAATCTTCCAAGTACTACAACGTATAAGCAATATAAGTCCTGGGTCCGATTCAAATTCTGGAATCAAATTGCAAGGATTTTTTTTATAAGAAAATTGCAAGGATTATAGATTTAAATTATTATATCTTCAAACATATTACGAAAATAAGAACTTATGGTAGTTCTCTCATGCAACATTAAAGCTGCACGGTTTTTTCAATTGCATTAGGGGAGTTCCTGTCTTTAGGCTGACCAAATCAACACGACACCACATGCAAGCTCGCATGTAGCAAGAGAGAGAGATTCACTGCACTTAGGAAGTTTCCATCATTGAGTTCACCAAATCAGTAGAAAAGTATCAGACATGTATTTAGTTTCACTAAGCAAGATTGCATCAAGAGAAAAGTATGAGACAAGTATTCACTTTCACTGAGCAAGGTTATACCAAACAAGTGCCATTAACGCACATGGATGCACAAAAAATATGTCTCAAGGAATTACTAGGTGTTACAGGGTTAAAACATGACTAATTTTGTTCACGTTAACAAAAATATATAGGCCAAGATACAGCAGTTGACATAAAAAGGCATAATAACAAGAGTAAAAAATAAAAACAGAAAACATGAGAACTCATTGCATTGGGGAATGGAATTCAAAAAATGCACTTGTAACATAAGTAATTTCACTATATATGCCAACAACCACTGTAGCAACCTGACACATATATAGCAAAAGGTAAAGTAGATAACATAAAGTGTAAAAGAACGTAAGAAAGGGAAGGTGATATTATCGGCTCCCTTTGCAGCACTTCAAAATGACAATGAAAAAATATCCAGCGCTGAAATATGATAATGTTATCAAGTGACCTAATAGTCAAATGTTTGTTCCATTTGATAAGCAAAACCATTATTTCTCATAGGTTGATCTTTGGTCCAAGTATTTTTATTTTTTCATGAGCAAAAGTATATTAAAAAGTATTCTCATTTTGTAAGTTCATTGAGTATCTTTCTTGCAAACAGGTTCTTTGGTCCAAGTATTTAAACACTAGTGAAGAACTCAATTTAAAGATACACCAATATTAAGAATTTATTGAATTCTAGAAACGGCTAAATCACACCATTAGTCCCCTTAGTTTGGCCCTTAGATCAAATTGGTCCCTGAGTTTCAATTTGGTCAAATAAGTCCTTAGAGTTTGGTGCTTTGGTCAAATTAATCCCCAGAGTTTCTATTTGGTCCGATTAAGTCCAAGTTAACTCCATCTTAACTCCATAGATGGTCACCTGGACTGAATTATTTAGTCATTTGACTAAGATATAGCGGAAATTCTCCCACTTACACTTCACATGAAGAACAATATGAACAAATAGATTTAATGTGAGGGACTTAATTGGACTAAATAAAAACTATGGATATTTATTTGACCAAATTGAAACTCTAAGGACTAATTTTTTTTATAAGTAGAAACTCCGGGGACTAATTTTTTTGATAAGTAGAAACTCTAGGGGCTAATTTGACCAAGGAACCAAACTCTGGGGACTTACTTGACCAAATTGAAACTTCAATGACCAATTTGACCAAAAGACCAAACTATGGGAACCAATGGTGACATTTAACCTCTAGAAACACTATGGAATGGCCAAGAAAAAGAAAAAAAGAAAATTGGCAAGTATAATGCTTATTGATGTACCTTGAAAGGTGCATTGTCTGTTCGAAATTTTATACCAGGGATATCACGCAGCCACACTGGAAAGCCCCTGCGAAATTATTAGTTAAAATAAGATGAAGATGAAAAGTGAGGAAAGGAAATATATTTTGCGTGTTACCCACTATTGGTCTTTTCTTTTCTTTTTTTTCTTTGATAAGTCACTATTGGCCTAATCTTATAAAATACACTGCAACAACTAACAAATACTTCTTTCCAATATTCCACTTAACATATTTTCTTTTCGTTGACTTCCCTTAATTTTTGGGTTAGAGAAAAAAATTTTGTAGATAATTTTAATCTTTTGGATTTTGTGGAGTTCCTTTCTTGTAAATAGCATTTGACTTAGAGTTGCACCCTCTTGGTGCTCTATTAATACGTATTTTACTTATAAAAAAAACATATTTCTTTTCCTTATCTTTACAGCTTTTCAAAAAGATTTCTTTTGGGGGCTCTTTTAACCCACATTAACACAAGGTTTTAGGTTTCATACGTCCACTACAACTTTTACTCGGATCCCAAGATTTTCAAATAGCTTTCCAAGGGAAGTTGGCACTCCCTTCCACCGGGTCACTCCCAACAATAGCCTTAAATAGGACTTATACATCAAGGTGGTGAAACAAATACTCTTGCCTCTCCATGCCCAGCGGCCCAGCCACACAATTACACATTTTTATACATATATCAACCTTTCATGTGTGAAAGAATGGTAAAACAAATACTATTGCTTCTCCATGCCACCAGCCCAACCACATAATTAAACATTTTAATACATGAAATGATAGCAATCTTGCACTATATTATGTGCAAAGCACCTAGCAGATAGTGCAAATAATAATTGAGGCATTAAATCTTTTACAATCTTGCAACATGATGATAAACAGTTAGAGAATGAACATATGTCATCATTCACGGATCGAACTGGAAGTAGAAAAATAAATTTACAAAACTAAATTGCAAATGAAGAGTATACCCAAAATTCCACTCAGCGCATACATAAGGACCTATGCGAAGATGGAGATAGAGTCCACTGGATCCCACTATCTTCACAAACTTGACAATGTCGTATCTTCCTGTAAAGATATACTGAACAAGCAGTGCAGAGGTAAGATTAATATATTACTGAAAGTAAATAAGCCTCATCCAGGAGAAGCTACTGATAACTAGCTGGGCAAAAGAATTTATTGCACCTGTCCTCTAACTGGCTCATGCCCATTCCAAAACGCATAAGTTTGAATCACATCTGCACCACCTTCCTTGCTCTTTGCAATGAGGCCAGGCCACATCTAACATCATGTCAAAGATGTAAGTCACTGGCAATCTATTGACTCAAAAGCAATCATAGGCATCAAGCACTGTCAAACTCAACTAATCCTTAATGTTGCATAACACTTCAAATTAAGGAGGCACTGTCTCTAGCTTCTTTTTTTATAAAAAAAAAAAAGGTAATAAAAGTATTTCCAATATGCTAAAAAGTTAACACCTAATATTCAATTTCTTACTAAGTGTGTTCCATCAATCTAATATTTAAATTTTCAATTTCTCCTCTTTTTTCTAATATTTCTCAGTAATTCGTGCATAAATATGTTGGTTTATCCTGATAAAAAATATATATTTTAAAATTATTAATTTCACACATATGGGCTAATGCTAGAATGTGGGCAGAATGTTTGTATAAAGAACACAACATTTGAGCCGAGTATAATAGGAGATAAAATGAAGCCCCCATTAAAAGGTGGGAAAACTAACTATTAAACATTTATTCCACTATAAATCCAGTAGCCATTATGGACTTTAATTCATGTAAATTATTAAAGGCCCATCAACTCCATAAATAGACCTCTTACATGGCCATACCATACTGATATTCACATTCTCTCTTATAATTTCATTCTCTTTCTTTTTCGCTATGTATAGACTACATTATATTTATTATAAACCAGATAAAGATGCATTTTCCATTAAAACTCATTTTTACTAGTGTAGACATTTTTTTTTGTTGGTAAAACACACGCACACACCACTCAAACCTGGGACCTTTAGAACTCAGGCCTCAACCTTAACCATTGAGCTAAGGCGGCCTCATTGGCACTAGTGCAGACATTTTGAGTATACAACAATTAATGTTGGTTTGTTGACTTGTTGTATAGTGGGACAACACATTAAGAGTGAGGTATAAATCATCTTAAAGAGCGAGATACCCGCGCGTCAGCTTAAACCTTCTTGGTGATTCCCATCTTGCTTTCTATTGTACATTTATCAATTATATGTTAAAACTATAAAATTATACATTTGATATGTGTGTCTTCTAATTAGTGACTATATACGTAAAATATAAAAATTACTAAAAAATATTTTTTGGAGTTAAATCCCAAAAAATTAAGCAAATGTTTCATGCTAATCATAAATCATAGGAGAGAGAATTTTCCTTCTTTCTATATATATGTTGCACAAATTAAAGCATCAGTTAACAGAATAGCTTGATTTCTTAAAAGTTCATAGTTTTTCCATCTTGGATCATGGAAATCTTTTAGAGCTAGTCTCCAATTTCCTCAACAACCCAGGAAAGCATAGAGTGCATGACTCTCAGGCTAAGGCCATTCTTCTGGGATATAAAGTGAGAGTGCCACTTTAAACATTAGCTCCAGCGAAAGGATGAGCCCCACTTCTAACATTTGGACGTCCAAGATTTTGTCCTTCTCACAATCAGTGAGGGGAAAAGAGAACCTGAGCCAAATGCCTAAATCCTAAAACAATGAATACGTTGTGGATTCAAGAACTTCAATCTTCATGAAATTTCTCAGCAAACAAACGGACCAACAACCAAAGTAGGCAACTATAGTAGTGTTCTCAGAAGCAAAATCGAAGTTAAAATCCTAAAACAACGACACAAAAAAAATAAAGAAATCCAGAACATCAATCCATTCGCAGTCCCTGAACATTCTCACAAACCAAACCGAAGTCAAGAATCAACAATAACAAAAAAGTCAAAATGTGAGCTATTAAAAGACATGGCTAAAACGACGGCTGCAAAAAGGGTACCTCTGGAGTGGCCCGAGGGTAGTGAATTCCGGCGGAGATGAGCATGCGACGTTTGCCGTCGATGATCAGTGCCCTGTGGTCGTAGCTCACGTTGAATGGCCTGAAGAAATTGGCTGATACCTCTGAGCCAAACTGAATGATGATTAGATACAATGAAAGCCATTGAAACAAAGCTCTCCTTGACATCATCTTACAGTCTTCAATCTTCTGTTCACTCAGAATTCATAGAGAGATTAGCGGATGTGTAGAAAGAAAGAGAAAATTGAATGCATAGGCGAAATCGAAAGAGGAAGAGTATAGCATGGCCTTAGGAGCCACATAGCAGAGCAGGTAAGATGAAAGCCTAGGTATTGGGCCCCATCGCATGGCAGGGTCACTCTTCACTCCGCACTCTATGCCATTTAACACCAATTGACGTTTAACCCAAATATTTTTAATTTAGTTTATCTTATGTATTAATCTTTTTATTAATTTATTATTTTTTTAATTTCTGTATTTCGTTTTTTAAATCATAATAAATATTTATTTTTTATTTTAATGTGCAAATTCAAATTTTCTTTATTTTTGTTTTTAGTTTTTTTGTGTTCACTCGGATCTTTTCCGTTTCATCGATTTTGTTTGAATTCTACCCTTTTTCTTTCCCCAAAATAAAAATGAAAACGATGGATACCAAATGCTTGCCAATGACCCAAACTTGTTGACATTTGACTTGTTTCAATTTTAAAAATTTGATCATCCAAACTAGTGGACCCCATATCAACACTCATTGACAAAACACATTTGTCTTTACCGTAAAATGTATATATGACATCTGTGACTGGTTAAAAATATTAATAATTATTATTATAAAATAAAAATAATACATAATACAAAAATTTAAATTAAAACAAAATCCAACCCAAGGGTTGATCACTCTTAAACTCATCAGCCCCTAGAAAGGTCAACCAATCCTAAGACATAAATGCATAGCCCAACGGCCCACACACGCGTGCATGTGTGGATTCTTAGTGCACATCACCAATGATGTATTTATACACAAATACGTACATTTTTGTTAAGCGAGTATCTATACATTCTTTTTTTATCTATACTTTTCAATTCGAGATGAGCTTACTATAAAAGTTCATTCATATTCTTAGAAACAATAAAAAAAATATCATATCAAAATCATTATATTCTTTTGTTTGGGTGTTTTGTGAAGTGAAAAATGATAAATAAACTCATTTTCTCTGTAAACCCGGTAAATCTCTAATTTGAGATATATAATTTTGATAAGTTTGAGGATTTCCGAAAACATTACGTTTTTAATTGGCCATTTCTTTCGTTTTTTTTATTTTTCAAAAACTCATTTATAGACACCATAACAGGGGCACCTTAAGGGTTCCTAAGCCTCTTAAATTGTTTTTTTATTTTAATTTTTAATTATAATAATAATTTTATTTATCGAATTTAATATTTTAACAACAAACATGACTTTTTTTTAATCGTGTGACACTTACATGGCACTATGTCTATATTTAATTATAGAAACTTTATCCTTTTTTTTCGAAAAAAATATTGTGCGACTTAATTTTTTTTAAATCAATAAACTTGAATGAAATAATTATATGACAATAAAAACCCGATTGAAACAAAATCTACAAGTTTGGAATGATAAATTCATCAATGGCTAAAGTTACTCAATGTTTACTGATTTAGATTCAAAGCATGGTGCATTTTTTTAATGGTTAAGTGATATCACGGGTCAGTTTACATGTACTATTTATGTTTTCGGATAAATCATCTATGTTTCACCTAAGGAATTCACAAAAAATTTCTCCCTCCTCACTGAGTTAAATTCCCTATAATTTAGCTTTTTTTTTTGTTTTTATCCAGTTAAAAAAATATGAAGCACTAAATTTAGAATATTTTTTGTGTATTTAAATATTACATATAAATGATTATTTAGTTAAATTAATTGGGCTTTATTTTTACTCTACACCAACAAATCATTTATAAAAATTCATTATTCTATAGGAATACATTTTACAACGCACATTCTTTTTATTTTTATTATTCCTCAGACAATTAATTACAATATAATCAAATCCATAAAATTACGTCCTTCGCAAAGAGTTCAGTAAATAAATTATTATGTAATAATTTAATTAAATTAATTTTTTAGACATATTATTAAGTTTTTGTTTTACTCGACATAACCAAATCATTTATAAAAGATCCATTACCCTATATTAACAAAAAATTAAAAAACAATTAGTTATGCAAAAAATCAATTAACTTGAATGTTGATTTTTTTATCAAGTGTTAAATTTATATTATTTTATATTTTATTTAAATATTTGATATAAATTATTATGTAATTAATATTAATAAATAATTTTTTTATTATATAATAAAGTTTTAGTTTTAATATATTTTAACCAGTCATTTACAAAAAAATCAAATTTGTATACGAATAATTTTTTCCACAAAAAATTAATCACTATTTAACTAAAATTAATAAATTGACCATAATAAATAAAGCTATATATATTTATCTTTGACAAAAAATTGTTACTCTATATAAATAAGTCTTTCAAAAACAATAAGTTGTTATGTAATAATTCAATTAATTTAAATTTTTATTTCATTAATATAATTACTTAATAAAACATTAAATTTATAATTTTTTATTTATATAAATATTTAATTATTTACTCTTTATAAACAAACAGTTAACAAACAATAAATTATTGTGTGGTAAGACAAATTAAAATAAGTTTTTATTTTTCTCATATAATTAGATTTGAGTTTCACTCTATATAAGCAAGTATTTAAAAGATTGATTAATCTATTTGGATATTTTTTTCATAAACAATTAACTATTATGTAATTAAGTTTCATTGGATTTTAAAAAAATTTATCATTGCAATTTTTTTTTCCGTACTAATATTTCTTGATTTATAAATAATGTATTTATTTTATCAAATAAAATCATAATATTCTTAACTATTGATTAGATTAAGTATTTTTTTTCCTTCAAAGAATTAGGATTTAGTTTTACTTATATAAACAAATCATTTACAAATAATTTATGACTATATATAAACAATTCCTTACTCTATAAAAATAATACATTTTTTTTGTATATAAATTCATTAAATTGGTCATAAAATAAAAAGGTTGATAAAGATTAAATAAAAATATCTATTATCTATATAAATATTTCTCCTTAGTAGTATAAGTTTTGAATTTTTATATATATTTATTATAAAAATAAATCGTGATAATTTTGCTTTTATTTTTTTCATTTTATATATATATATATATATTTAAAAAATATCACTTATAAAGCACGTTAGAGAAAAACCTATTGATGTGGCCCAAAATACTCCGGCCCGATGAAGAACGGCCCAACAAACCTACACCTAGGCCTCATCTACACACACAGCCCTGCAGCCACTGTACACCACCCTATAACACGCAGCCCTACAGCTACCCTACGACACGCAGCCCTACAGCCACCCTACGGCACGCCGCCCTGCGACACGTCGTCCCCTTAGCATATAATCAATGTCTTCCTACAGATAGATGGCTATAAATAAGCCGAGGTATGGAATTCATATTCATTCAGACTTATCTGCTCACACACAATTCACCTAAGCCTTTGGTATCTCCTTTAAGCCCTCGTGCTAACTTAATCATCGGAGCTCCCTTGGAGGTATCCCCATCCCCTCATTCCGAGGGCCTTTAGTTCATCTCTGTTACTTGTGCAGAGCCCAAGCCACGCCAGTACCAAGGCCACGTCAGCTCCAAAGCCATTTTAGCATCCGAGGCCATGTCGGCTCCAAAGCCTTTTCAGCATCCAAGCCATGTCCACACCGACTTTTTTTGGCATCAACAGATTGGTGCTGTCCGTGGGAAATCACCATCTCTCGCTAAATAGTTGAAGTGAAGAAGTCTAAATAACTCATATGTTGCAATGCCAAGCAGTCCGACACCACGTAGCACACTTTAGAGTTTTAAGTGTACATGGCCGAGCGCCGTAGTGCACATGCCCCTGTCCGAGCCATTGCTCAGTGCACACTAGTGCACACGCCCTTGTCCGAGCCATTGCTCAATTCACACTAGTGCACACGCCCCTGTCCGAGTTGTTGCTAAGTGCACACGGCCGAGCGTCGTAGTGCACATGCCCCTGTCCGAGCCATTACTCAGTGCACACACCCCTGTCCGAGCTATTGCTAAGTGCACACGGCCGAGCACCGTAGTGCACATGCCCCTGTCCGAGCCATTGCTCAGTGCACACGCCTCTGTCTGAGCTGTTGCTAAGTGCACACGGCCGAGCGTCGTAGTGCACATGCCCCTGTCCGAGCCATTACTCAGTGCACACACCCCTGTCTGAGCTGTTGCTAAGTGCACACGGCCGAGCACCGTAGTGCACATGCCCCTGTCCGAGCCATTGCTCAGTGCACACGCCTCTGTCTGAGCTGTTGCTAAGTGCACACGGCCGAGCGCCGTAGTGCACATGCCCCAGGCTGAACTTCAGTGCGCACGGCCAAACTAAGCCGCGCACACCCAAGGCCGAGCATTGGCATATGTGTTCATACCCTCGAACAAGATCGAGCTTCAGTGCACACTGGCCAAGCTTCAGTGCGCAACAGTGCGCACAGCCAAACTAAGCCGCACACACCCAAGGCCAAAAGAAGGCATATGTGTTCATACTCTAGCATATGTGTTCATACTCTAGGACAAGACCGAGCTTCAGTGCACACTAGTGCACACAGGCCGAGCATCAGTGCGCAATAATGTGCGCGGCCAAGCAATCGCGCGCACACCCAAGTCCAAACGTTTGAGCTGATTGTCAAACGCTCGGCAAAGTTTATCCAAGTCCGAGCGTTTGAGCTGCTTGTCAAATGCTCGGTCAAGTTTCTCCAAGTCTGAGTGTTTGAGTTGATTGTCAAACGTTTGGCCAAGTTTCTCCAAGTCCGAGCGTTTGAGCTGATTGTCAAATGCTCGGCCAAGTTTCTCTAGGGCCGAGCGTATGAGCTACTTGTCATACCCTCGGCCAAGCATCTCCAGGGCTGAGCGTCGGTCAGGCATCTCTAGGGCTGAGCGTATGAGCTGCTTGCCATACCCTCGGCCAAGCATCTCCAGAGCCGAGCGTCGGCCAGGCATTTCCATGGCCGAGCGTATGAGCTGCTTGTCATACCCTCGGCCAAGCATCTCCAGGGCCGAGCGTCGGCCAGTCATCTCCAGGGCCGAGCGTATGAGCTGCTTGTCATACCCTCAGCCAAGCATCTCTAGGGCCGAGCGTATGAGCTGCTTGTCATACCCTCGGCCAAGCATCTCCAGGGCTGAGGGTATGAGTTGTTTGTCATACCCTCGGCCAAGCATCTCCAGGGCCGAGGGTATGAGCTGCTTGTCATACCCTCGACCAAGCATCTCCAAGTCTGAGGTCGCTCATATGAGCTGCTTGTCATACCCTCGGCCAAGCATCTCCAAGTTCGAGGCCTAGTGTATGAGCTGTTTATGCTCGACCAAGAATCTCCAAGTCGCTAGCCTCCCAAATCTCTTAAGTATAAACGCTCGCCCACGGCACCAACATTACGTTTTACTTCTTCAAGGCACAAGTACCTGAGGAAGGGAGGGGCCTACGATGTGGCCCAAAATGCTTCGGCCCAATAAACACTCCGGCCCGATGAAGAACGGCCCAACAAACCTACACCTAGGCCCCTTCTACCCATACAGCCCTGCAGCCACTCTACGCCACCCTACAACATGCCGCCCTACAGCCGCCTACACAGACAGCCCTACAGCCACCCTTCGACACGCCGTCCCCTGAGTATATTATCAATGCCTTCCCACAGATAGATGGCTATAAATAAGCTGAGGTATGGAATTCATATTCATTTAGACTTATCTGCTCACACACAATTCACCTAAGCCCTCAACATCTCCTTTAAGCCCTCGTGCTAACTTAATCATCGGAGCGCCATCGGGGTCTTCCCCTCCCCCTCCTTTTGAGGGCCTTTAGTTCATCTCTGTTACTTGTAGGGGTGGCAATTCGAGTTAACGGGTCATGTTCGTGTCGACATGAACACGACACGATTATTAATGGGTCGACACGAACACGACACGATTATTAATGGGTCGACACGAACATGACACGATTATTAATCGTGTCAAGAAAACCCAACACGAACACAACACGATTATTAAACGGGTAACACGACACAACACGTTTAACCCGTTTAATAAACGGGTCGTGTTAGACCCTACACGACACGACACACGTAACCCGTTTAATAAACGAGTCGTGTTAGACCCGACACGACAACATGACACGCCTAATTTTTCATAATCCGACACGACACGACACAACACGATTAACCTGCCATTATCTGTTTATTACATAAGCAAGTATAAGTTATCTAATCATTCATAATCCAAATTTCAACATATTCATTATCCAAATATACATAAAAAAGTTCAATTAATAATGTAAACATTATCTTATAAACTATCATCCATATTGGTTCAACCATAAGCAAAAAAAAAAACAAAAAAACAATAACACCATAAGTCATAACTCATAAGCCATCCGATTACAAGTACACAATATTACATCATTATCCAACCAAATTAGCAGCAGAACCCTCAGATGGAGGTGCAAATGATTCATTCTCATTCATATTCATATTCATATCCATTACATCTGAAGTAAACTCCTCCATTTTGCGGCTATTTCTACAAAGAAAAAAATAAAACAAATGTTAAAACAAGCAAGCTTGAAGAAGGAACTTAGCAACACCACCATGAAATTAAATTACAATACTGAAATGATGCAAAAAGATTTGATTTACAGAACCAGTTTCTTTTCTAATGCAACAAAATAGGAAGAAAAAATTACAACAGAATAGCAAGTTGTAATTAAAATTTAATATATAAAATTTAAAAATAATTTAAATTAATCATTTTTCATTCAAGATTGACATTGGCAGTTGACAGAGTTCATAGATAAGTGCTCATGTGGACATCATTTATTGACGAGGTAACATTTTCAAAGGAGAAACTGTCTTGCAGACCCCAAAGAAATCATACTGCTTTGATTTACTTTTGAATAATCCCTATAGTTCTTACAACAAAATTTACAATCATGATGCTGAGTTTTTTTTTTTTACAAAAAGGTGAAAGGATAAGCACAGTCTCATCCTGCAAATATAGCAAATATCAATTATGTGTTCTAAGTTTTCTGTTACGCTCTGTTTGTTTAATAGCAGATAACGGATCTTTACAATGCAATTAAACAAAAAAATTGTTCATTTCCCTAATTCATCTGTTAGAATACTGTGAATACGCTCGATTAAATCTTTAGCACATTTGCAATTCCTTCATCAAATGGGGTCTACAATCCAGACAAAAGAAACAGAACCAAACTGGTATGACCAAAATGGATTGGCTAATGTCCACCACAGGATCTGTTAGCAGTGTGTATAAAATGAACTGATAAATCTACAGGTCAGACACTAGAAAGGAGAAAAAAAAATTTAAGGGTGGGGGAAGAAAACCCTTATACACCCTTCATCCTTCCGCATCAAATGGATTGGTAATGAATTCTACTTAACCATAGCCAAATTTCTCTTTCACCTGATTAAAACCTATTCTGACTTCAGCTTCTCTAATGCTCTCCTGCTAAAGCCTCTAATATATTCAACTATTCAAGTAACACCTATAGTTAAATTTAAAAATTACAACTTCATTTTCCTGGCCCTATTCATGATCGACCACCAGCAACAGAGAAAACTTACCATTAGATAAGAGTTGAAACACATAGAAAAAATGATTACTTCGTACTAGAAAGCATCAGCAGCAAATAACCTTCTATTTTTTTGTTTTTGATTTTTTTGTTCTTGTTTTCCCTCTTCTTATGCTAAAAAATTTTCACTTTTCCTTCAGAAGAATCATGCCATATATATAACAAATTAATAAGGAAACAAGGACCAGATCTGAGATTATATCAATAGATTTTCATATACTACCTATTACAGGAATATAGAGTTAAATAATCAGACATAGGCTCACCAGGAAGAAGTTTTTGAGATTTGCTTGGCCACACGAAGAACCCTTTCCTTTTTAGCGTTGTTAGCAAAAATATCAAAAGAGAAGGGGAAAGGGATCGGTGACTACCGGTGCGGAGGCATAGTCGGCGACTGCCGGTGTGGCGCCGTGGTCGGCAACTGGAGATCGAGAGAGAAATGGAGAGGCGAGAGAAGCGACAGTCGGCAGTCGGCAGTGCAGTGTGTTTTGGCTTTTTGGTTTGTAAATTTAGTATTTAGGGTTTATATATATATACACACTAAGTTTTTTTTAATTTAATAAATAAAACTTTTAAGTGGGTCATAAACAGGTCATGGGTCATAATCGTGTCAACACGATCCATCAACCCGTAACCCATTAATCATGTCATAATCGTGTCATTTCGGGTTGGCGGGTCAACCCGCGACACGACACGATTAATTCGTGTCATAATCGTGTCGACACGATTGCGACACGAACCCGATTATACTCAACACTAACACGCTTTATTTCGTATTATGTCGTGTCGCGTTCACGTGTCGTGTCCAAAATTGCCACCCCTAGTTACTTGTGCATAGCCCAGGCCACGTCAGTACCAAAGCCGCGTCAGCTCCAAAGTCATTTCAGCATCCGAGGCCACGTCGGCTCCAAAGCCTTTTCAGCATCCGAGGCCACGTCGGCTCCAAAGCCTTTTCAGCATCCAAGCCACGTTCACACCGACCATTTTTTGGCATCAACACCCATATTCATGTCAAAATTAAGGAGTGGTGATATCACATATCTTGGTTCGTGGTAATTATGTAAGTCAACTAGTAATTATAAAAAAATTGAATAGTAATTATTTTAAAAAATAAAAATTAAATGCTACAATTATTATTTAATTTTCTCATGATTATTAATAAACTTTTTCGATTTTGTGATAACTCCCATAAAACTGAATCCGTAAAATAATTGCTCAAAACCATATATTATCCGACCCAGTTATAACTGGGTCGGATTGAATCGAATACTAAAAAAAGCCGACCCGTTGCCTTCCCTGACAATTGCTGTTTGTGGAACAGAAGAAAAAAGCCTCATTTGCAGCCTAGCCGAGATTGCCACCTACACAAAGCCGTAAGGAAGGAAAAACAAAATATAATAAAACAAACTGAAAGAGAGAAGCGGATAAAGTGAAGAGAGAAAATAGGAAGCATTAGGGAAGTTTTCAAAATTCAGTGAATATGGCAATAAAATTTCCACGAAATAAAAAAAGCAAGCGCAGATTGCACCGCAATCCCGTCGACAAAATCATCAATGAAATCAGAATTAAAAAGATAGAGAGAGAGTCGTCTTTCCTCTTCTTGTGTTCCGCCCTTTTCTTCCTTCCTCCCCTCTTTTCCTCTATTTATTACGATTATTATCAATCAAAAAACAAAACCCTTCTTTATGTGACAAACGAGGTCATACCTTTCCTCTCCTTCTCTCGCGAGCGTCACCACAGGTTTGTTTTCCATCGATAACTTCTTCGATAGATGTCTGTGTATATTTATATACGTATGGATTTGTGTTTCTGTGTATCTGGTCTCGTTGATTTGGAATATTTTTATTTTCAATTTTGTTTGTGTGAGCGCACGATCACATACACGACAATTGAATCGATATTCAGCGAAGGAATAATACACAGACATACATACAATACGTTCATATAAATTTAATACATGCATATGTATATATTTTAGGGCGGAATATGGGGTGTGAATTTATTTTCTGTTCCATCTTATTCGATCTTATTTTTATGATAGATGTGTGAAATAGTACGGGTATGGGCTGATTTGATAGGACTACTTGGATTATATAGAGCTATTATAGTTTTGGTATAGACATGGACACAGATCATGTAGATACGGGTTTAATCGGTTTGGTGCCCACAAGTTGCTGAATAAGTATAATCATTATATTAATGTTGATGCGTTGGTATGATTTTTATTTATTGAGAAAGCGTGTAATTTGCATTTTGCAAGGTGATTGTTTATGGAATAATTCAACCATGTTGTATTTCCAATTACTGAAGCTCACCTTCTAACTGTTAGTTCTAGTGACCCTCTTTTTTCAATTTACTTGCGCTTGGGATTTTTAGACCTATTTAGTATTCGATTTTCTGCTCTCTTTTTTTGGAGTTTTTTTTTTAATTATATGGAATAGTTTATAGGATTTTTGATAATTATTAAATTTGTTTGAATTTATTTTAATTTGAGGATATTTATTGAGAAATATCTTGGCTTTTCAGATGCCTCTGGTTATTAAAATTACGGAATGTCAAACTGCAATTGATAAGATAATGCTCTGGTTGGTTTCATCTCTGAGTCCCAATTGATTATGAAATTTTAATAATGTAAAAAATTGAGAATAAGAATGGAATATGATATGTTAGGTTCAATTGCCAGGAAGCTTATAAGAAAAGTGTATGCAGGAAAGCTTATCATTAAGGGGACAGAAGCAGTGAAAGCTTACTAAAAGCACATTCATTGTTTGAAGTCTGCATGTTTTAAGGATAGTTTTTGTGATTTTTGCCTGACTCAGGCCTGGGCAGTTCAAGGAACAAAATAAATAAAAAAATAACTATCTATGTGGCAAAGGAAACTACATGTATTCTGCTGAAATTGCACTACTTTTTTTTATGCTATGGTTCTTGGATTCTAAGTTTCTTGGTTTGTGCTTTTATGAAAGTTCTCATTTTTTTGTTTGTTATTTGCACTATGGTTGATTCAATTAACATATTGGTTCTATGATGCTTTTAGAAAGAAATAACATCTAGGTGCAAGGCTTTAACAACGGTATGAGTGCACAGGGATTACAGCAATGTCTTGAAGGGGATATGAGAAATGCTCAGAGGACAATGATTCTGGACTTTGACCTCAACAGTCCACCTCCCGATGAGAGTCCAGATGGAATATCTGTTCATGTCAATTCTGGAGATGGTCAAGCTGAAGTGCATGGATTGCTTCAACATCAGACTAGGAATGATGTTGAGGTCATTGATGATGATGTTGCTATAATTGCCCCAAGGGTATATGCTGAGGTATGTCTTATCAAAAAAAGGATATGTGCTGAGGTAAGGTGTTTTAGTCTCCATATAATTTTTCATTTTATATAAACTTTCATACTTTTCGGTTGATTTTTTCAGCTGATTTTTTTTGTTGTGCGTTTTAATCTTGTTAGGCCAGAAGAAATTCTCAAAAAAGCCATGCTCATGCTCTGTTTATCAACGGGTTGAAAATAGCCCTTGATGAGGCTGAAGGTGTTTTGACCAGCCTTTTAGGTAAGGGAATTATGATTAGCAGTGAAATAAACCATTGTTCTTAATTGCGTTGCAGCTTGTGTTACAATTTTGTGTTATATGATACATTGATACTCGTAAATATTCTACTTGCCACCCTTAGTATCTATCTGTGCTCTCATTACTTTCTTGCAGGCGATAATTGGTCATAATTTTGTAGGGAAATATGATTAGCAGTGATATAGACCATTAGGTTTCGTGTTACATGCTACTCGCACTCACAGCTCATCTCCTCATTTTTTATATGAACTATTATACCTTTTTACTTGTAGGAAAATGAAAAGAATAAAGGTTCTTAATAATTCAGTACATTAGTTATTCGTACTAAAGAGGTGGTGTCAAATGTGATTCATTCGGCTACTTTTAAGATGGTTAAAAATGACTACACTTTAAGAGTTACTGATAGTTCTTGCTGACTGCATTAGATGTGGATTCTTGCTTTGTGCTTGATTTGATATTCCATTATCGTTAATTTGAAGAATTTGAAGCCAATATCTCAGAGATTTTGTTTCATAGTACGTTTGAGAAAACTTATGGTTGCTTCAAAACTATAATTGACAGAACATACAACTTGGAACAACAAGCGCAAAAGAACGGTACCAGATGAAAAAATTCTGAATGCGGAGCTTTACATGATACCAGAAGCAAGTAACAAAAACAAGGTCATTATAACATGTTTATCTTAGTGTTTATATTGCTCCTTGCTTGATTGGACCATTTTCCCTTTCCATCTCGTTGGAACATATCTCTTCCATAAGTTTTTATTTCCTCACATGTTGAGAACTTAAGATTTAAGATTAGGTGAAAGCGTCCGAGTGTTAGCATGCTACATCTGGACTTGATTGACTTGTTTCCAGTTTAACTTCATCGATCTTTTTACCATGTATAATTGTTTGGGTCGATATATATATATATATATATATATATTTAATGTTCTTGTTTAACTAAAATTATATGACATAATAACCATTTATACCAATAAAACTCATTCCTGCCTCCCTCTATTCCCTCTTAGGAGAAGAAGACTAATTAAGGAAAAAGGGATTAAGCCCTTTCATTTTCTGTTGATATTAGAACTATACTTACAATCAGATGTTAAAAGTTTATTTAAATGTAGTCATTACTGGGAAACATTATATCATATTTTTATAGACAAAATCTTTCTACAAAAGCCAAAAAATAATAATGTATGCATGTTTAAGAGTATGTGTAAATTTATCTAAGAGGTGTCACCATACTCTTGGTTAAAATAATTTGTTATTTTTGTGCTTTAGTTGATAAGGTCTTCTGATACATCTAGAGAACATGTTTTGTCAGTCACAAAATTGCTGTCCTCTTTTCCACCCACAAAATCTTTGTATGGTTATGCTTGTTTTCTTCTTAACATATGACATTGATCAAACCCCGTCCCCCTTTTTCTCTGGTAGGTTTGAGATCTACTCCTGCAAAAGAGGGGTTGATAAAACTAGAACATATTGATATTTGAAACTGATTATTTTAATTTTCTTATCAACCTGTTCTTAATTTTCCACTTCCTTTACAATTTTCATTTTTAATTCTATTCTTTATTTATTTGTTTCACTCCAATTATATTTGTTTATACCAGTTAACCTACCTGTGAGCTGTGACTGTGAGGACATGAATTACTTTATTTGAAGCTTGAAAAGTTCTTATACTTGGTGCTTCAGTTCCCTTTGTAAACTGCTTTGCATCACATTGTCTTTCTTCATAATTTCTTATGTACATTTTATTTACATAAAAGTATCGGTTTTCTGTTTAAACCTTTTTATATTCCAACTTATATTTATGATTGTGATTATGTCGGCTTTCCGTGTTCATATTTTTTTGAAAGTGCATGGGGCTTTGAGTTCTATGTGAAGGTTCTTTTTGAATCTTGTGAATTGATTTTTAAGTATCACTTGCTGCTTCATTGGCCCCTGAGCAGTTCTAACTTAATTTCTGAGTTTTAAGTACATGTGCTTAACCTACAGGTAATTGATATGTGCCTATTGTTCCCCCTAAATTTGATGCAGGAAAAGAATACTAGCATGCCTCTAGATTTGGCCCGGAATGTACCCTTGCCTGAGGCAGCCACCTTCAGTTGCCCAATCTGCATGGGCCAGTTGAGTGAATCAACATCAACGAAGTGCGGTCACATCTTCTGTAAGGAGTGCATCAGTACAGCAATAGCTACACAAGGCAAATGCCCTACCTGCAGGCAGAAACTCACAAAGCGGAGCACCTTCAGGGTCTACCTTCCAGCTATCAATTGAATACATTTATGTTCCGAGATGGCAAAAAATAAATAGGAATGCTCTCTGAATGCTCATTGTTTTCTGGATTTTAAAATTTGATAGACAAATAAATAGATTGTAATTTATGGACATGGGTTGTAGATGCCAGGGCTGCATGAATATTTTGTCTGTTTCAGGTGCTACAGAGCCATGGCAGTCTGCTGTTTGGGCTGTTCTACTTGAATAGCCTTGTTAGCCTCTATAAGGCTTAGTTTCAAAAGTGATGCGATAAAAGCATTGTGGGATAATTGCAGTGTAGTGTTTATTAAATTGCATTTTCAGAGTTAATTTTAATAATCAAACTGTTTGGTAAAATTAGTTGAGGAAGTATTGTGGTTATGTAAAATGTATTTTTGATTCTATTGAAAATACTTTTACAAATGAAATTTTTGGTTAAAAAAGTTGTGAATGTTTTATAATTTGCATATTAAAAATTATTTGTATGTTTTATTTTTCATTATTAGTAAGTAAATGTTATTCGAGAACATATAACAATTTGTACAAATCATTGTGGCATAATATAAAAAAACAGCATAAAAAGTAACTGTACCATTTGAGGGTGTTTGAAATTGTTGTTTGTTTTTTAATAAACAAATGATAAGTTCAACATTTTTAAAAAATTGGTTTGTGAAAAGGAATCAAAAGTTGAGAAGGAATTATAAGAAACTTAATTTGTGTAGAAAAAACTGTTTATCATTATTCTTGTATCTAACATTAAAATTTTTAAACTAAAATATTATTTTATCAAAAACTGTTTTGTATGTTATTACTGAGCCAAACGATACTTTAAAAGGTGTGTTTAGTAGAAGATGAAAGTGAAAAAAAAAAACTAACAGGAAATAAAAATGTGGAATAATTATTTTTTTTTATTTATTAGGAGATAGAAAAGTGAAGAGAAAATTAAGAGAATTGATTTTTTTTACGTAATTATACAAATCATAATATTTCAAAATTGAGAATATTGGAGAGTCGAGAAAGAGGAAAAAAATGAAATTATTAATTTATTAATAAATTCTCACATAATCTTTCACTTTAATATCCATCAATATTATGAAAGGTGTAATAATAAAAATAATATTATTTACATTTCCTCCAGCTTTACCACTTTACTAAATAAGCATAAAAGAAAACTATTGTTTTCTTCTTAGTTTATACCCTTATCTTATAAAGGCATTAAAAAAATGTCAATTTTTTTTACTTTTCTATCATTATAGTTTTTATTATTCTCACTTTTTTTTTCTCTTACTTTTCCTCCTGTTACTTAACACCCTAAAAGATCATTATTAGACATATTGACAAGAAATTGTGGCACTAGTGGCGCGGTTATGGCTAAAGGTGGGAAATGGATTAGCCGAGTTAGGTACATGCCAAGTTTTACAAATAGCAGGTAAACCCATGTTTGATCCATTAATAACGAGTAAACCCGTGGGTAACCCATTGATATTTTAATAAAAAACTATTTAATTTTCCTACTAAATAATAAACCAAAAGGAGAAAAAAATTTATTTTATTGTATTATACATATAACTTACTAAAATATTATATATATATAAGCCAAAGCCTTGCTGGGTGTACACAATTCAAAATGTTTAAAAAGTCTTACTTAAATACATAATTCAGATATTATATTTACTCAAACTCCCCGTATTTTTTTTCCATGTTTTTTTCTCCCAATATATTACTCAAGTTTAACTTTCTCATCCTCATTATCTCTCTCATCTTTAACCAGTCTTTTCAATTCTCCTTATCTTTCACATCTTTAACTTACATTGATTCTCGCTTCCTTTTTATCTCTCTCTTTATTTCATATTAATTGATCAACAATATATTGTTTCATTACATAAAAGAGCAAATTTCAACCGTTACGCGCATGTTGAAATGTTTGTCTAAACTCATATCATTATTGCATCTTAAACCCAACATTTTAGGTTTCAAAACAATTAACCAATTAAGAGAAACCAATTTAAATTATTAGAGGTACAAATTTGCAAAACGAAAGAGTCTAGTCTTACATATAACGGGTTAATAAATACAAATTAAATGGGGTCTAATTTTTTTATGTTCATATTGTATTTTAATAGACGATACGACACAAGACGGATATGAGTAAAAATTTTCACCTCTGGTTATGGCCAAAGCCCGGCATTTAACATTGGACCATATGGATTAGGTTGCTTCCGGGCAGGGGCTTGGACCGATGTTCTTGGCGTTACTGACCCGAGCCCACTATCACAACCCCTCCTTTTCATTTTAAATTTTCCTTCACGCCTTTAATAATTTCCGAAGTCACTCTAGTGAGCTGAGGCTGGAGAAAACCCAGTGCATCTAGAGAGAGAAAAAGAGAACATGGGAGACCCAATGGAAACATTTCAATCTTCAGAACCTCTCGATCTCGTTACTATTCGCAGGTCTCTCTATATACATATATCTATATATCTATATATTATATACACACATTTTTATTTGCTTTTTTGGTATTTTTATTTTTCAGTCGAGTAAGTGAGCTCACAGACATTCATAGAAGTTGTAAGGATGATGCGATACATTCTGATTCAGACAGTTCACTCAAAGATTGCGCTCTCAATCTCGAGGTAATTTTGAGATCGTGTGTAAATTTTGGTACAATTTAGACTATTTCCTACATTTTATCAAATTAATTAGAACGTTATTATTTTCGGTTTTTTGAGGTTTCAAACTATGAAATTTGTACAGAGTAAAATGAAGCAGATTGTTGCAGAGTACTCTGATGTTGATTTCTTAGGCATCGAGGATTTGGGTAAGTCCACTTTTAAGATTATACACTTGTTGTTAAATTTCCTAAAATCATTTTCTACTTATTTTGTTTTAATAATACCATTTCAAGGGAGAAAACACTTTCTGAAGTTGTCAGTAGATATTAGGGAATTTCTTTCCTGTATAATCAGATGGTATTGATATTAAGTTCACCAGGGCTTTTATAACAAGATGTGATTACTGAGGACCTACTAGGAATTTTGGTTGCATTTTTCAAAACATTTTTAATGTTTCATTAGCGTAAAGGGACCATAAATACTGGTATCTAAGTTTCAGAAAAATTAAAATGAAAAACAGGGCCATGAGAAAAAAAAAATCGAAAATGCAACACAAAACGAGAATAAGCTTTCATAAAAAAAAGTGATAAAATCTTTACAGATGCATACTTGGAGCACTTGAAAGAGGAGCTTCACAAAGTGGAGGCTGAAAGTGCTAAGATTTCAGATGAAATTGAGCTTATTTCAGGGACCCATGCTGAAGGTGAGAATTCAAAATTCTACTGTTGATTTAGCGTATAAGTGGGCATACACAATTGTCTGTTGTTTGAGATAGATTCATTGTATTTTTCAGATTCTATTAGCCTAGAGAGTGATCTTGAAGGCTTGCTATGCCAGTTGGATTTTGTTACATCTCAGGTCCGTTTTCTTATATCATTATCAAAAAAGGTCCATTTTCCTATATCCTTTCACGAAAAAAGTTATTAAATTGTTAAATCATATTCTTTGGTGAATTAGTCATAACTAGCCCATGATTAATTGATATTGTGGCTCTAGTTAGACACCTTTTGTTGAACCTAGGATATTGGGATAATGGCTTTGCTGTATATGATGGGGTCTAGTTGTTCGCATTCTAAATGGTACTTTATATTCAAATGAGTAGTTTTGTGATTGTACTAAAGTTCATTTAGAAATCATGAGTTTAATACTAAGCATCCTACTAATGTGTCTCATCTAGTAGGGCCTGGAGAAAGCAAAAGAGGATCCACATGTTAGTTGCTCAACATATGGAGAAGATCAATCAGATTTGATCAGTGCACATGTAGACCAAAAGTTTGAGGTGTTACTCATTTGGTCCTTTCTGTTTGATTCAATATTCTACTTGGCACTGTATTATGCATTTCACAGCGTAGAAGTTCAGTATTTTTACAATTTTCTCTATAGTGTGTAATCATATTAACAGAATCCCAAATTTCAATGGTTTCTGTTTGTCTGATTGTGTTGTATCTTCTCAGTTCTCATCATGTTATGTGTTTGTATTATTTATTCAATTAATACATGAATAAGGTGTTAATGCTAATTTAAAATGAATTTGAATTTGTGGAGTAACAGATCAGTTTTATGTCTTGTTATTCTCTACATATCTGATTTTTGTGTACCTTTCAGACTTTGGAACTTGATAGTCAGATTGAGAAGAACAAAATGATTTTGACGTCCTTACAGGATATGGATACTATATTCAAAAGGTAATTCAGTAATAAAATCATATTCTATGTCCTGTACCTTTGCCTTTTACATGCTTCTTTTGTTATTAATTTCAGGTTTGATGCTGTAGAACAGATTGAGGATGCACTGACAAGTTTAAAGGTCACTGAGTTTGATGGAACAAGCATTAGACTATCATTGCAGACATATATTCCAAAATTAGAAGGCATGCTGTGCCAGCAAAAATTTGAAGATACTGCTGAGTCATCAGAACTGAATCATGAATTGCTAATAGAAATTATGGATGGAAATATTGACCTAAAGAATGTTGAGGTATGGTTTCCTTTATTTATTTACTTTTACAAGGTATAAAATTATTCAGTATCCATGTGTATCTTTGTTAAGTAGAAAGAAGAGTTGAAGTTAGTGGTCCATTGTCAAAGACTTTGTGTCAATTTAAAAGTAAAATAAACCGTATTGGATGAATTAACAATCTAGCTGGCAATATGTAAGAGGCATGCCAATCATTTTTCATGGGAAGCCCCCTAATACGTGCGTTGTTACTGGAGTTGATCTGTTGCTTAAGGGGTCAGTTAGAATATATAGACACACACACACACACATCTTAAATTGTGCTCTTACATTGCATACTTATTTTGTTATTTTCCTTTCTATGTCGCCATGTGAAAGTTAATTCTGTGTATTATAATACATATGGCGCACAAACATATTTGTGGGTGATAATGGAAAAGCAGTGTAATATACATATGCACACACATACATTTTACACCTCCATTTATCATCTGAACGGTTTGCAAGTGCTATTTCCACTGTTGTCCAGATGTTTCCAAATGATGTATACATAGGCGATATTGTTGATGCTGCCAAGTCTTTCAGGTTTGTGTTACAACACTTCATGTTTTCAAGGTTTGCTCATATTGTTGCATGCATGTAGGTCTTTAACAGGAGAAGTACAATAATCTTAGATTCAAATCTTTGATAGAGGGTGTAATTGCCTTTAGATCTTGACTTTTCTCTTTATTCTTCATATTTTCTAATCTTTTGCACTTAACACATCCACAATAGATTCTAAATCGTCATAATTTTACCCTAGTCAATTTTATATATCTTTTAAACCCTAAATAATCCATCATTCTTCAACAAATGTTACTTACATCCTGAAGCACAAGCTGATAGGATGTTAGTTACCAATTATCCCAAAAGCTTAGATAGGGTTATGAGAATCCCAATTCTGAGTTTTTATAGGATGTTAGTTACCAATTTTCAAAAGCTTAAGTTGATAGGAAATGAGCCAACATTTATATCAATCTCATCTACATTTTAACATGGAATATAGCCTATGTGGCACTAAATGGGACAAAGAAGGGATCTTATTAGGAGGAAGAAAGAGGGTAGGTCCAGAGAGAGGGAGTTGCAGGTTATCTTTCTGGGCCAGATTAGCCCAACAGAAAGTTCCAGAGTCTCTTCTCTTGGGAACCTTTCTTTGACTATTTAGGCCGTTCTATGCTCTAACCTCTCAACCTCTCAGAGGTTTTATGGACTTAACTTTTAATAAGTAAAAATTGTATATATAAGGCACCAAGGAGGTGCAATTCATGAACAATAGTAAATTCACAAAATCTATGCGATCTTCATCATTAACAAAAGAAATTACTCTTAAACCAAAAATTAAGGGTTTTGAACCATCTATATTTTAGCACTTCTAAAGACCTCTCTTCACCATCAAAAGTCTTTCTATTCCTCTCATTCCAAACAAGCCAAAAAATAGGGAGGGGAATAAAAGAGTAAGCCCTCTTTAACTCCTTAGAAGCACGTGTACCACTCTAAACACAGTTTATCTTTCATGGAACCATTAACCACAACATAATAAGTCATTTCTCACAAGCTTCTAGCCAACGAGTACTCCAACAAAAGATGAAACATGGAGTCGCTGTGATAGTTACAAATGAACATCTATTAACAAGCAGTTTCCCTCTCCTTTGAAGACTATCGATAGTAAGAATCTTCTCCCAAGATACTTCCCACACAAAAACCTTTTTTAGGGGCAAAAGAATTCTAAATAATTTCCCACAAGAAGTTTGGTGCATAATCAGATGGATCCTTGTACCCCACTTGGAACCACGATTCAAATTTTATGTTCCGATTCATGGTACATTCGTGTACCATATCCCTAAGGTTGACGGTCTTAAAATTGATGATCCTAAACTGTAATTTTGTTCCACCTTCAACTACATCAGAATTTTAGCATTTTATCTCCTCTAAAACTACTGTTTTCACTTCCTAGTGTACACCAAAACCCCTACACCATAAGTGCTCCTCCCTTCCTTAGACATCCATTCATTAAGCTTCCCTCCAAACTTTGCCTCCATCACTTTCCTCCTTAGATGATCTCTCTCCACCATGAATCTCTGCAACCATCTTCCAATAAGAGCTACGTTGAACAAAGTGAGAGATTTAAGGCCTAATCCTCCTCTTTCAAATAGTTGTTTAACCTCATCCCATTTAACCAAGGGATACATATTATCCTCCCCCATTTTGAGAGATAATGATTCTTCTACCCGACTAACATTTTCTCAAACCTCTCAAGAATAGGGTCTCACACACTTGTCTTTGAACTTTGCTCCCAAAAGGAGCTTTTATGGACTTATATTACCGTTGGGTTACTGTGATTATTTGTGAATCTTGTGTATTTTGCCCCCCTTTCCTTTGAGGGTGTTAGAAGGTTTCCATGTGCAATTGGCCCCCCTTTCTATTTGGGTATACCCCTTTTTTCTGCCTTGAGACGTTATAATAAATATTTTTAATTTAATTTAGATATTTTTTATTAGTTAATTATTACTTTCAAAAATAAAAATAAATATGTGAAAGGCATACACCTCAAAGTCTCGGGACTTATACCTCACATCCTTGGAAAATGCCTCACTCAATGCCTTTTTAAAACATTGGTGTATACAAAAATATATTTTATTTTCTCAAAGGCATATTGCCATTGCAAGATGCTTAACATATTAACCAAACAATGTAATGAGATTCCAATCTCTATTACATTCCAGCCCCGTATCTTGATTCTATTCCCGCCTCAATCACTTTTAAGCAACCAAATGTAGTATAAGTAATACACAATCTCTGTATCCTTTTGCCAACAAATCACCTTAGTTATTAAACCTAAAAGTCTTTTTTGACCACCATTCAGAAAATTCCGGACCTAACATTTGATTTTCGCTACCAAAATCGAGTCTCTTGCATCCCAAGTCGAACTATAAATCCAATTTTCATTGTTCCACCCATTAAAACTCTAAACAAACAGCCTTATTGAGCCTTACTCTATCATGTATAAATTACAGGCAACTACATGAAACCTGCCAGTGCTGCTCTACGTAATTATTATTTAATTTGCATCATGGAATCTGCTATAATCTATTGCAAAGTTGCAGGCAGTTATCTTCACAATTGGCAGTGCTGGGTACTCGGTCTTCATTGGAGGTATTTGTTGGAAAAGTGCAAGATAGAATAATCTTAAGCACTCTGAGACGATATATGGTGAAGACTGCAAATAAATCAAGGTGAGACCATTCTATTTATAGGTGAATTTGCATACTTGTGATGTTCTGATGTTTTGTCACAAATATTTGGAGAGAATTAATTGATTTTGTACTTCGTTATCTTTATTATTTTGAGTTTTTATACTGAATAGTGCCTAAATCCTGATGCAGGCACTCATTTGAGTACTTGGATAGAGATGAGACAATTGTAGCTCATTTGGTTGGGGGAGTTGATGCATTCATAAAGGTCTCTCAAGGTTGGCCGCTGTCAAATTCTCCATTGAAACTTGTATCTGTCAAGAGCTCAGATCATTATTCAAAGGGAATTTCCTTGAGCTTACTTTGCAAGGTTGAGGTGAGCAGTACTTTTTTTTATTTGGACAACTTTCATTACGGTTTTCCTACTGTGAAACTTAAGTCCATCTAGCAGTAATTCTTATATCATTGGAACTTTTTTTTACCTATTTATGTACATGTTTTTGGTCTTGTGAAAGAGTGGATTTGGTTTGTGAAATTGAAAATGACTACACTTGCAAAACAGAATATCGATGTTCTCATAGTAAAATATGAACTCATTTTATTTTATTAAAAATCCATAACATGTAGGAAAATATCATCTCAGCCTGAGCTCGAGTTAGTTCATAAGCTTAATGAACATAAAGAAGCAAGAAGATAGTTGTATAGTGGTTGGCACAATAGGCTGCCTTAAGTCCCAAAATTAAATAAATAGCTTGAAATCAACTCATAAGCCATGTCAACATTGAGCAAGTATCTCACATGTCAGGTAGTAAATAAAGGCACTTTTGACTTTGGAATTGTTGACCTTCAAAAAGTAAGTCTTTTTTACAAGTATTGTACTACATGTATGCTTCATAGCTTAGTTGGCAGATTGGCACGTGGAAGTGCTTTTTTTGAAACATTTTACTGTTTTTCTTTCTTTTCTTTTAAATTATGGTTATGTTTTTTTGATAGAAACTGAAAGTATATAACTGAGTATTAAAAAGGGCATCAAGGGGATGCCACCCCAAGTACAAAAGCAACCCTTACAATTTAAATTCTCAAAGCAATCAAGAACATGAAGTTCATTTACATCAATGTCTTTATTTTCACTTTAATGAGGATTTTTACATAATTCATTTGTGAAAACTTAAGGATCCCTGTAATCATATCCAACTTATGGATCCTTTTGGTCCAAATTTTTGTGTCCTGAAAAATGGAGCTTAGAAAAATCAGATGCTGAGCTAAATAAAGTATCGTCAAAATTCATAATATCATAATCTAGGACAAAAGATTTCAGTTTGTGCTTCATAAGGCGCATAAAAATTGTAGTTGCATTGAATTGTCCAGCATGTCATTTAAACATGAAGTAGGAAATCTGCAACTCACTGTCATCTTCTTTGCAGCCTGATTGTTGACAACACATACTTGCGAGTTTCATCCTCCTTTGGCGTTTGAATACTGCAGATAGGATCATAACCTTGCAAGAAACCCCGTCTGCAGTAATTCTCACATTCTCTCTTAAATCTCTCCCTCCTTTTGATTCATATAGTTATCTGCAGGTTAGGAAAGCTTTCCTTTGTAACCATGTTTTTGTGGTGCTGAATACCTCTCATAGGGAGTGAGCCCTTTGTTAAACCATAGGAAGTGAGCTGCTCTTTTTTTTCCCCCAGTAAGTAGGAACTAAGCTATTTAAACTCATCTAGCAATGGTTGGGGTTTACAAGGAATCCCCACTGTCTCTTTCCTACATATTATCAGGGCCTTAACAACTAAGCATAACTTGTGTACACTTTGCAACTGTTAGACTTCAAAAATCGGACTTAGAATCAGCAGTGGTTAAAAAGACCATCTCTTCACTTTGCAATCCTTGGGTGGTTTTGTAATCCTTTTAGTGGGACCATGCTAATTCTGTATAGATTTAAAGGTGATACATAAATATTGACCCAACCTTCTTAGCAATGTCTCTATCATAATGCTAAATTCCTTTAGTGTTGCATGAGTAGCATCAATATTGTTAAAGTGTATATGAGCTTGATATGCATTGTTGGCCCATTTCCTATCAGCTTAAGCTTTTAGGATCATTGGTAACTAACACGATATCAGGCCCAAAGGTCTTGTATTTGAATCTTGATAACCCACATATATTTCTCTTTATGATAAATATTTGGTCTTGTTTCTATTTCGGTCATGTGCTTGGCACATATCGTCTTTGAGGCTATGCACGTGAGTGAGAGTGTTAAAGTGTATATGAGCTTGATAGACATTGTTGACCCATTTTCCATCAGCTTAAGCTTTTGGGATTATTGGTAACTAACAAATATCAATAACAACATTAACTATCTTAGCCCTACAAGGCCTCCTGATGAAAATACAAACAAGAAAGAACATGCTTGTTACCTTCACTTGGATTTTCTTAATCCAATGAATCACATAGGTAGAGGGATGATTTTCTGCAGGCAATTTCAATGGTTTCAGTCTTTCAGTAGCTTCTTTACCATGAAGTTCTGGCAAATGCCACTGCTCATAAGCAGGTTGACAACCTTTTGGCTGAAAATACATTGTTATAGGAAGATATTATAATGCCCGTTTTGGCGTGTATGCTTATCACCCCGCTTTCTTTATTTTTGCAAAATTGACCCCATCATACAAGTTGTCATTCCTTTCTTCGTCTTCTCCTACTACCATTTCTTCCTCGTATTTCGACTAAATTTGCGAGTATTTTCTTTTAAAAAACATTTCATGGATAGAGCACCACATTTAGACATGGATCTGATGCAGATCAAGCACACAGATTGATTCTTATATGGCTCTGATCGCTGTTGCCTGATTTGTAGTGTCTACGTTCAAATTAGTATTGTGGCATCACTGCTCTCAATACAAGTGCTTTTCACAACATTGTAGCTTAGGTTATTTAAAGGGTATTTGGGTCATTTTATGTTGTTTTTGATAATATGCCTGAGAGATTAGATTTGTTTAATGGTCACGCTCGATAATCATTGGGGTTTAGGGATTATTGGTTCCCCTTTCTATAGGTAATAGCCGTGGGTGAATTTTACCACTCCAACTTTATCGGATGTTCATTCATTCCTCTGGATTATTAGTTAATATTTGGCCCAAAGTTCTTTAGGGAACTTTATGATTTGAATTATTTAGTGTTCCAGAAGAAGTTTCTTTCATTTCCCTATAAAACACTTGGGCTTTGATGGTAGATCGAATTATGGTCTCTCCTTTCCTCGATATTAACTGCATCACATTTAAAATAATGACATATGCATTTGAGCATGCCATTCTCTATGATCTTAAAAGTATTGCTGCCAAAGTTTTAAGACATTTGACCTGAGGTCTTTCGTTATTCTGATTCAAGCTAAATGATTTGCATCATTATGAAATCAACATGACATTCTTCAGCTAAATCTTTATTTTAGTTTGCTGATATAATTTTGGTGTTTTACTTGTGTGGTATATTAAAACTAGCCTCGTGCATGGTTGCTGCTGCTTTGCCTGAATTTGATAGATATTCTTGCAATTTCTTGGTTCTATTAGTTCCATGCCTTTGTATGCGTTAAGAATTAGCTTGTCCAATTGAAGTTATGCCTGCTTTGCTTGCTTTTATTCATGTCTTATGAAGGTTGTAAAAACTTCGACTGTTTGGTATTGACAATCAAAGTAGAAAATAAATCGAGTAATAAAAATAGAAACACTATGATCCTCCATGGTTTTAAGAAATACTGCACAAATGGAAAGAAAGTTCCCTTTTTCCTTCCCTTTCTCTTGCATCCTATTTGGTCTTATGCATTTGATTATTCATGCAATGAATTTGTTATTTACTGATTCTTTCTTCTCCTGTTGCTTAATTCTAATTTATTAGGAAGTGGCAAATTCTTTGGATGTTCATACCCGTCAAAATTTATCAAGCTTTGGTGATGCTGTTGAAAAAGAACTTGTCAAACAAATGCGCTTAGAACTCTATTCTGACGATACCATTGAAAAGTGACCTTACATCTAGGAGTTCTAGCGATACCATTGAAAAGTGACCATACATCTTGTATACCGTTTGGCAAGGTCAACTATCAGTAAGTGTTGTATATGTATATATGTTTTCTAGATTTGATCTGTCTCTGGCGTGAATTCTCAGGAAATCATCAGTAAGGATACTACCAAAATCAGATCATTTGAAGGTTACGCAAGGGGATACAGTTCCACACCATTTTTCATATGCTAATTCAGTCTTGGTTTCATTTTGGCGTTCTTCATGATCAGTAATCGCTTTCCATTTATCATATAGATCTCACATTAACATCATGGATACTTGATTTTGTTATTATTTTGAATGTCTTGTTTATAGTGGTTATTTTCAAAGACAATTACAAAACCATCCATGTGTTCATATGGAAGGAAAATACACTTGCATCTTCTTCTTGATTTTGTTATTATTTTGAATGTCTTGTTTGTAGTGGTTCTTTTATAGGACAATTACAAAACCATCCATGTGTTCATATGGAAGAAAAATACACTTACATCCTTTGATTTTGAAAGCATATATTTGCATATCTGCATCCTAGTCAATCGTCACCATGTATTACTTAGAATGTCTTGTTGGCACAGAGAATTTTTTGGATTTGTTTGGTTGGACTTAAAATCAACCTTAAGTTGGATTTTATTTTTTAAAATTTTTAAAATGCTTAATAAAAATAAAGCAAACCATTGATATAAATGGCTTGATTTGATTTGATTAAGTATTTTTTTAAACAAATTTCTCTCATTTGGCGTCTTTAGGTAGAACTTGTAAATTGCACGGCGTGAAATCTAAGCTCAACGCATTACAACATTCATCTTGAGAAAAAAAAAAACACCTAAATAATTCAACTTGGATATGAGACCGATTAAATTTATAAAACTCAAATTTTATGACTCGGTTTATTAATCACCTAATTTTAGGTCACACGTTAACTAAGCCCATGGTTTACTTCTTGTGTTTGTTGATGTATCTCAAATTCCTTGATTAGTGAAGTCATGTTTGGGTACTTCTTGTGCAGTTTATCCCAATATGAGTGTGAGAATTAGATATCAATAGGCATAACAGTGTTTGACTCCCAAAATAGTTTTTGAAATGATTTTGGATAAATTAATTGTGGAGAAAATCTTGTGTTTAATAAAAACAGTTTTGAAATCAGTTTTTTTAACATAAATGTCAGGTTATCTTATGTTCATTTGTTTAGCAATACTTAAGGAGAGGATTAATAGTAATCTCAAGATTGAAATTGATTAATTCCACTCAACCCATGAGTTTTATTTATTTATTTATGCTTTGTGTGTCACGAGTGCTTTATTCAATTCAAGAAATGCCTATAGAATAAGCCACAGCCCACAAGGATTTCAGCTTATCAAATACACAAGTCAAAATGTTGGAAACTACCTACCAATAAGCTCTTTATTTAAACTCACAAAGCAACAGCAATTACAGCAAGCAAATTAATCAAAAGCTGAAGAACCATGCCAAAGCTCCCCTATGACATCATTGTCGATATGCTTTCAAGGCTGCCAGTCAAGTCTCTTATGCGCTTCAAATGCGTATGCAAGCCATGGTGTTCGTTAATCTCCGATTCACAGTTTGCCAAATTACACCTTAAACGAGCAAAGCAAGACAGCAACATTAACTGCTCTAAAATCCTTCTCACAACTTTTCCTCATCCATTCATCATTGACTATGAAGCATCATCTATCCATGGCAATTGCGACAATGAAACTATATCGGTCCTTCCCTATCCAGTGAGGAATCCAGATGATGATGTTGAAGTTGTGGGATCTTGTGATGGTTTGGTGTGTTTAGTACTTGATGATGAAAACTTCATAGTATGGAATCCATCTACCAGAGTCTCCAGGGAATTGCCAAAGCCCTGTTCGTTCCCTGAAGGTACGACGTTTTCTTATGGATTTGGTTATGATTCCTCCATTGATGATTATAGAGTTGTCAGAAGAATTAACTTAAAATCTGCTGACGGTACTAAAGAAAGTAAAGTTGAGGTCATCACATTAAAATCAAATGTCTGGAGAACGATTCAAAATGATCACCAGCCTGCTCTTGGTACCATCTTGGATGGACCTGGAACTATTCTGAACGGAGAAGTTGTTTTGGAGGAGAAACTCATGGAGGCGGTGCCACTGCCAGATTTCATTGAGGACGAAAATATCTTTTCCGCGGGTTTGGGGATTTCAGGAAACTCTGTCTTTATGTATCGTGATATTAGGAGAACCTATTTTGAGGTGTGGGTGATGAAAGAATTTGGAGGAAACGCATCTTGGAGTAGATTGTTCAGGGTGCCAAGTGAGACATTACCCACAGGTAAATATTGGCAGACGCCAGTATGTTTAACAAAGAATGGTAAAATGGTGTTGGATATAGATGGAGAGGATCTGTTTATGTATGACCCAGAAGAAGAGACCTTCAAAAGTTTCATGATAAATACTGATTGGGATCATGTGGCTGTGTATCTGGAAACTTTAGTTTCACCCAATTCCTGATGATGCTGGCGATTAATGGGCAAAACTAAAACAAGGCAGATTATCTCACTCCATTTTTCTCCTGCAAATGCATTGTGTTGATTACTTGAAAGAATTGTTCAGTGTATTTTAATTTATGGTTTTATTTTGTCTTCCTCTATGTTAGTTTTCAATGTAGCAAGAAATAATATGAACACTTTATTCTGTTTTCGATCTTTATGTTACTCTTGTTATGTTGTAATTATACTTTAGCTATCTAATGGAGATTCCCTGTTTTATTACACTTCACCTGTTAGCGTTCGTATAGGGAAACTAGGACGATAGCCTTAATTTTGTTACAGCGTAATGACATTTGTAAAGCAGATCAAGCATCAGATCCTTCTTATAAAGAATCCTCCCTAGCTAAGTTTCCCTCATTAGATGTGTTTCTTGAATCTTCTCCTTGTTTTTTTCCAACAAAAAATAATATGAAAAATGTGAGAGGTTTCTTCTTCTTTCATTTGAGCGTTTTTCCTTGAGCATATCAGTAATATTTGGACAAGTTGACGTGAGAATATGATTCTCTGTCACTCTCGGGATGATAAATCATTGACATCTTCTTTGTGTACTGGAGTATATTATATTATTCTTCCATGTTGATACTTGATATATTATTATACTTCACTTCATGGAATCTGTGGCTGTATTAGGGAAACTATTCATTTGATCATATCAAATATCACATAGGATTATCATTGTGCGACAATACAGCTCTTTTGAGTTTCTGGGTTAAAAGAACTTTAAATATTTCAACATGAAATTAAATTAGACTTGATTTCATAATTGGAGTTTAAATTTCATATATTTGTAACTTTTGGCCTGTCTTGTTCAAACAAATGGATAAAAAGTATTTCAAATGTTCATCTATTTTGGGTTCCAAGGCCAATGACCATTTCAACTAAAAACAACTCAAATCAACTTCTAGTATAGCTAAAGCCAATGGTTGTTTATGAAGTGTGTTTCAAAGTAGTCAAATCTGGCCCCATTCTCAGAAGTCTTTACCACATATGTCATTATTCGAAGAGGACCTAATCCATCGGAATTTCCCATTTCTCTATCTTGAAAATTTAATTGTGCTTGAATAGATAATAAATCTATGTATTGACCTTTAATGGCTAATATTACCAATAAATTTTGATTAGTCTAACTTGAGTGTCAAGGTACCCAAATGAAACAATCGGAGTATACAAAGTATATCATCATTGGGAAATAAGAGAAAATCCAATCACAACGAGTTACACTAATGCCAATCACAGTACTAAGGCCGACTCAATTTCATGAATGATGTGAGGTTTATCTTAGGTTGTTGTTGGTCTATGTTTAAAATTGTCTCTTATAACCAAGGAGAATAAATACAAAGTTATTCATGAAGATATACACAAATAGTGCCTCAGTATTATATAACTTATACTCAACAAATAGTTACAACAAAAAATGAGACGGAAATTTAAACCCCTTTTTGACTAAGACTAAACTAAATATATCAGTACACAAACACATGAAGGTACACAATTAAATGCAATGAATAATTCTGACCTTTACACTTCTCACCATCACAAGCATTCTTGCACATACCAAGTTGTTTAAGCTGGTCAAGAAGATGATGCTGTTAGAGATGGACATCATCCATCAACGATGAATTGGTCGTCTTGATTGTCTCCCGCAACCCTACTATCTTCATGAACCATACCATTCACATGGTGCAAATTCTGCATCATTTGAGAAAAATAATGGTTGCTTGCACTAGTATGGTCAGAAAGTCCAGATGGATGACCAGTCCACTGGGAAACAATCCCAAGTAACTGGCTGGTAAGGTTTTGTTGCTCATGAAGAATACGAGTCTGCATCTGCCCCATTTCTGAATCGTGTTGACTCAACATCTCATCGATCCTCTTCTTCCACTCTGACCTCCTCCTATTCATCCTCTCTTCCCATTCCCTCTCTTGAATCAACTCTTCCTCTCTTCTTCTTCGTTCCCTCTCTTCGCTCTCCTTCTCCATAGCTTCCCACTCTTCCATCCTCTGCCTCCTCAACTTCTCCCAAGCTTTCTCCCTCTCTTCCTTCTTCTTTTCGCTCGCTTCCAATTTCCGCTCCCACTCTCGCTCACGTTCCATCAAAAGGTTCTCCCTCCGCTGCCTCTCCCGCTCCCTCTCTGCCTCACGTTGCTCAAATCGAGCTTCCAGTTCCCTCAAGTGCCGCAACTGGTTATCAAGAAACCCAAACGTCCTCTTCTCTAGTCCCTTCAAACCTTTCCTCTTCCTCTTCAAATTAGATCCATTTGGGTCCACTTCTTCATACACAAAACCGTCATCCCCATCATCCTTTATCCGATCATTACCATTATAATTCTCCTCTCCTTCTTCACCACCATAATCAAAACCCAACCCCAACTCCTCATTCTCAGCTGCATCAATCCCTGTGAAATCCCCATCCCCTGAATGACCCATTTGCCCAAAATCCATAACCTCCATCCCTCTACCTCCCCCAACAAAACCCCCACCATTCTCCCTATCCTCGGTCGCAACCACCATCAAATCATTTGCATTACTAACATTATTATTACAAGAAGCTGGCACATCCCCAAAAACCTCCTTATACCGCAAAAAATTAGACCAATGTGTAAGCCCCTCTACCCAATCAAACTCATCCCCACTACACTCGACACCTGAATTCTCAATGGACAACTCAGGTTTCTTAATCTTTTGCTTAACGAGTAAGTATTGGTGCCTCATGTTCTGCACCTTGGTGGACACATCTTTCCATGTCCATTGCCAAGGGTACCCAATATGATCGCGAAGATGGTGAACAGAATTCACATAGATAGCGATGGGTCTGTACTTTTTCTCGCGGGTTTTCATTTTTGCCAGAGTCCCATCAGAGACCATCTCGCCATATTTGTCAATTAGGGTTTTCTCTTCAGCCTCAGTCCATTTCTTTCTTCTCGGTGGCATCATTTGATAACAATATCAACAGCAATACCGATACCACTACAAATACAAACGCTAACTTCTTCTATAAAGCTAGTTCCAAGATAATTGCATATACAGTAGTATGGCATCGAAGAAAAACCCTAAATCAAACCAACACAGATCAAGAAAACACCCAAAATTGTGTACCGAAACAGAATCACAGTGCTTACCTTGACCTGGAGATTGTAGAATTGTGGTGGCTGCTACCCTTTTTGTTTGAATTATGGAGGGTAGTAGCTCAGTGGAGGGGAGATTTTCTCGAGAAAATTGGGCGAGAAACTGAGAGAATCTGCGAGAAAATGATATCGTTGGTTTAGAACTTTTCACGAAGAGAGTTAAAAAAAAGTGAATCTACAAAGTACAGGAAACAGTTCTTTTGTGTTTACAAGGAGCACGGTGAATACGGCGTTTTTACTCTGGGCGGGAATGGGAAGTAGGAAGATGGCATGATCCGATTGGGTGACGGCAAATTTGGTCGCAGTCTTGTGATCTAGACATTTTGTCTTATTTCAAGTTCTCTCTAGTGGGCTGTCTGAATCTAAAGTTTATATTTTAGGTCTGATAATTTTAAGCAGTTATAGTAATTTTGAGGAATTATATAGGTAATTTTATATTTTTTTAGTTTTACATTTATATTAATGTTATCAATGAAACTCTTTAATATTATCAGTGAAGTTTTCAACGGATAATTGTCGAAATTCAATTCAAATCGAGAACAAAATAAAAAAAATATTATTTTCTAATAATACAATAAGTTTTTATAATTAAAAAGACAAAAGAAATGCTCAATTAATATGTTTTTTGAATAAATTATCAAAAGAAAAAAAAAACCTTTTTCTATGTTTACAATTGTCGAAACTCAATTCAAGTCGAAAATAAAAAAAAAAAACTACTTTTTCTAATAATGCAATAAGTTTTTATAATTAAAAAGACAAAAGAAATGTTCAATGAATCTATTTCTTGAATAAATTATCACAAGAAAAAAAAATTATATGTTTACAGTCGTTGAAACTCAATTCAAGTTGAAAATAAAAAAGAAAAATTATTCTTTTCTAATAATAAATTTAATTTTTTATAATTTAAAAGACAAAAGAAATGCTCAATTAATCTGTTTCTAAAACAAATTATCAAAAGTAAAAACTTTTTCTCTGTTTACAATTGTCGAAACTCAATTCAAGTTGAAAATAAAAAAGAAAAACTATTCTTTTCTAATAATACAATAAGTTTTTATAATTAAAAAAAAAGAAATGCTCAATTAATCTGTAAATCATACTATTTTTAAAAAAAATCATTGAAATGATTATATATATCATGAATATTTCCTGGATCACTTCACGAAATATTTTAATTTGTTGTGGCGGAGACATAATTAGTGCAACCACACCTTTTTTAAAAAAGGAAATCTCAAGTGAAAATTTATTTTAGTTGATATAAAAAAAAACATTAGAACATTAATGATATGTATTATTTACATAATATTAATAAATAATTCTTAGTTTTTTAATAGAATAATTCTGAGTTTTAAGCAGTAATAAAAAATGTTTAACTTCCAATTTTAAAAACTTGTTTTTAATTTAAATTTCTAATTAAAGATACTTTTAGGGATAAGATATGCAAAAGGAAAAAAAAAAATATTCCTGAAATAGTCAATATATTTTCTTTAACATACTCATAAACTAAAAGAATCTGTTTAAAAAACGAAAGAAAGAAAAGAGATAAAATGTCAGTTGAGTATCGTAGGATCCCTAAATATAAATAACACATTTCCTGAATCTTTGCATTAACAAGATGGAAACTTATCCACATTTTCCACTGTCATGTGTTTCACCATGTCAACAGACAAAAACGTAGCAGTATTCTTTCAGCTGAAAATTTTTTGCTCCACAAATCTCTCTCTCCTTGTGTGCCTATGAGCATCTTCAGATTTTTCTTTGAAAGTAGTGAATGCCGTGAGGATATAACTGAAATATCTAAGAACTCTGCTTATATATAATTTGACATCTCTAGTGATCCATACTTGAGCTTCGAGTTCGATTGCAATCCGGGTTTGTAAACACGGGGGATGGCATGGGTGTTTTGTTTCCCATATCTTTTGTTTTATGGAGGAGAAAGGTCCCAGATAGAATTGTGACAAAACCACACAATTCTGTTACAATCTGTGTTGCATTTTGGTTGTTCCAATCCTGTATTTGTAAGCAGAAGAGAAACATTATGACTCCTGAGAACCACTAATTGCGGAGAAAATAATGTTCATGTTTGTTATAAATTTATAATAAAAAAAATACAATTACTTATAAAAATTACCTTAAACATGATCATGCTGGCAAGGATGGTCAGTGTTGTAAACATAACATAGTAGACCGGAGAAACAACAGCCGTATTAAAAGTATCCAGAGCCTGCAAAGAAGTAAATAGTTTATAGATTAAGCATTTACAAAAAATAGAGGTGGAAAATTGTTTTAATGCAAGAATAAATATCGAAAATTTGAATTGAGTCAATAGCTCAGAAGTTTTCTGCAATACTAGTTAATGAAGTGTGAATCTCACTTTAAAAGAGGAAGAGAACAAACATAAGGGTTGATAAACTTCAAATCAGATAAGGATCTTCTCGCAAATTTTCACATAAAGAAATAATACTTTACTGATCATCCAATGGAAATATGTTACGGAGTATAAAAGATCAGTTATCCCAAACTTTGGAGCTAACTTCTAGTTCTCAGAAACAGCGGAAAAAGTAAGGGAGACCTAGCTTACTTGTGCGTTTTTGCCCAAGAACAATGCCATCATGGAAACATGACACCGTTTGCCTTAAATAAAGATAGAGGTCCGGTAATAAAAATTGATAAAAAAAAAAGTAAAAGAGAAAGAAAGCAAGAAAGTAAACATGGGCTCAATAAAGCCACTTCATGATTAAAAAAAAAGAATAATTAATGGCCGAAATATTGCTACATCATAGGAATTTTGATGGGACGGTTTCAAGAAATCTAGCTCAAAAACATGGCATGAATGTCATAAGGTTATATACACACAAACACATGAAACTAAATCAAATGTTATGTTACTAAACCAGTTCTCTCCTCACTTGGAACAGTAGAACAAACGGGAAATATTATCTTTTAACAAACTTCCAATTCACAAATTCATTACCGCATAATAACTGGATCCCTATGTAATTTACAAAATTCATCTTCTAAAATGTGAAAGTCCTAACACAAACAGATGATTAAAATAAACTCTCAGCTATCACTTACATAAAGGTCATTATATAATTGATGGTTTAGTCGGAAAAAGATGGAGGAACATGTAGACAATTGTGGATATCATGGTATGTCAACCAGATAATATTTGATAAAGTCATTTGGGTTTTATGTTGAAGAGAATGCATTAAATGATGATTTAAAAACTGAATCTCTAAATTTCACCTTGTTCAAGTAGTTGATTTGCAAAAGGCAACAGATGATCACAACAAAAGTGAAAATCCATGTCTGAAAGTACATGAATTGGTTCACTCCTGAAAATGTCAGCTTCAAAGCAATTGCCACTGCTTTCACACACATAACCTACAGTTATGAAAGAAAGGGTGTCAGATTTACAAGGAGCACATTCAAAGTCACATTGAAAACAAGCTTCTAAAATATGAACAGACCGTAAGAGAGCCCATGAGAGAGCAAATCCCAACATATACTATCAGATGAGTTTGCCCGTAGCGTGGTACATATCGGAAAATAAGGACAGCAACCAGAACCACAACTATGCCGGTATAGACAAGGAAAGCTGTGACAACATAAATTTTCATGTTAGTTTGACAACACAAAGGATTCATGGTATTAGATGTTAATATTAATTGATTCAAAAAATTATGCATACTACCACGGAAAGCAGGCTTTTGACTGGCTTATTTTAAAATCTAAGAATGCTTCACAAACTATTAATTATACTTATTAGAGAGGATGCAATAATGATTAAGGGAAGCTGATTCTATAAGTGAGCACCATGTTATTTGGTAGAAAATCAGCATTTGCAACAGTTAGAAAAAAAACTAAACCTACTAAAACCTTGTTCACAGCTTAATGCACATTGACCCTTCTGATATACCAATAACAGCTTATGAGGCCTCATTCCAATATTAGTCAACTATCAGAGGATGAACAAAGTTTCAAAGTAGAAACCAACATACATATATAACTAAAAGGTGCTGATTTATGCTCACTAATCATTACAAGAACCAAGTAACATATGATCTTATTATAGGCAACAAATCAGGATTCTTTTTGGTGGGCCTTAAATCTGAAGGTATCAAAAATAGGAAACTATAGTTGAAACTTCTCAAGTACCTGGCTCTAAAGCAAGGTGCCATACTTCCTTAACAGATTCATTATTTTTCTCCTGTGGAGCATGTAAAACAATAGTTGTAGAACCCACCACGCAGAGAACACAGCCAAGCACACCAAATATATGCAACTTTTCCTCCAAAATAAAATGTGCAAGCCCTGCACTGCATAACAATGTTTTCTTCAGAATTAGATGCGCACACACATAACTAAAGAGATCAAATATGTACTTCTTCTTATCTATTACCATAATGGTAAAGAGAATACCTGAAAATAATACTTAGAGCTCCCAAGGGAGTTACTAGGATCGCAGGGGCATATGCATAAGCAGCAAAATTAGCTATCTCTCCACCAATCACTGTAAAAGCAAGTTAACTTGGCATTAAAATTAATCAATAAGTAAAATTTTAAAAATTTTATATTTTTATAATCATCCTAAAACTAAAAGGAATGGAGGAAACCAATAGTGAAGCACAAAGTTGTAGATCATAATACAGAGATAATTACCCTGAGTGATGGATCTCTTTTAGTGAATAAAAATACAAGAAGGTTTACCAATTATCAATGCAAAAGAGGTCACTAGCAGCTTATTATATTTCCTTAGAGCTTCACAATTAAATTCCTCTCCATTTTCATCCTTTCTTATTCATTTTTCATTTCATTCTAGTATATTGCAGTACTATAATAAATTTGACCTCTCCTAATGTTAGTCTCATGATATATCTAAATTATCTTCTTGACACGTATTTCATGATTTAAATTTTATGGTCTCATTCACTAAGGATGTAATTGAAGTATACCATTTGGATTTTATCGTCGTTAAGTCACAATTAAATTCCTCTCCATTTTCATCCTTTCTTTTTCATTTTTCATTTCATTCTAGTATATTGCAGTACTATAATAAATTTGACCTCTCCTAATGTTAGTCTCATGATATATCTAAATTATTTTCTTGACAAGTATTTCATGATTTAAATTTTATGGTCTCATTCACTAAGGATGTAATTGAAGTATACCATTTGGATTTTATCGTCGTTAAGGCACAAGTACTACTTTAAACTCCAGTAGACTATCATCTAGGATCAAGATTCAACTTTATGCTCACAAAATCACTCTGAACCAGAACAAAATATTCACTAGGAAGAGTAGAAGTATCTTTCATCAAAATAGTATTGCCATGATTTCTTAACATAAATCCACATTTTATTTCTCTCAAATCTCATGGAGTTTTGAAAAACATATCAACATAAGACCCATGTCATTCATACCACATTTTATTTTAAATGTCTTCACTTATCGAGAAGTTTAAAATTTTCTCATCATTCACTTAAATATAACTATAACCTTGTTATTCTTAATTTGTAACCATAAAAGTAGATGCATACTTTTAGTTTGATGCCCCAAAAAATATTTTTCAAGTTCTATTACTGACTATGACTTATATAAACATAACTTGCAAAGGACAAGCTAACAGAATATGTGTCACATTGTGAGATTTAAAAATACTATTTAAAGTCTGATTCAACAAGTTCAAGTAAAACTGAAATTACAATTTATTGTTTTGAGCTGGTACTTCTCATTTCTTACAATTTGCAAATCCTGACAATCCACAAAACACATAAAAACATCTTATCTTATGGCATGCCTTAGAATTTGGCTGCCAGGTTAATTTAATATAAACAGTTTAAGTGAAATATTTATATATTATCAAATGTAAATTAAGTGGCAAAAAAACTGCTACATTGTTAGTTGACTTGTTCATCTTGAAATAATTATTTTAAGTATAGTTAGTAAAGATGGGACAATTTGTTATGATTGTACTACAAATGTTCATTGTTCATGAGTCCTTTTGGTGATTTGTCCAATTATGTAACCTTTTCAAGAAAATATCACTTCTTATAATGAAAATGTAGATACCTGAAAGAAAATTATAAAGACAAAGTGCCATTTTGTCCCAAAAACTTTTAAAAAAAAAATCTATTGCACCAAAATTTTAAAAATTCAAGTATCATACCACACATAGGAAATTCTAGCAAACGAGAATTTGAATCAGTAAGCAATTAATATTTTTAGCGTTAAACGCTAATTCTATCCTTGGCCAACTCCATCAACAGAATGCCTAAGTCCTAAGTGGAAACAACTCTAAACCCAACTGCTTGGGATCGACAAACAATACTATTTTTACCATTCAGCTCTATCTATGGCCTTTTTTCGGTTGAAATCATTGGAAACATCCCTTATGATCACAGAATATCAAGATTCAAGAGCTGTGTTCATAATAATTACATGATTACATTGGGTATCTACTAAAAAAAGGCATCTTTCTTCAGGCTTGAGATCGGTAGCATATGGTGATATAATGAACAGAACACAGACAGAGTTGAATACCACCACATCATGTGTGTGAGTGTATTATACTCCATATAAATTTATAAAGCACAAAAAGAAAAAGAATATAGAAAAAACACTATTTCTACAAGGTTCATTAGGAAAAGAATTATTAAACTTACTAGTTAGCATCCCAGCCCACCACCAAGGTTCATACAAGTATGCATGCCCTCCCTGACCTGATCACATTAGAGGCACATATTCAATGATTGAAGAGAAAAATTATCGAAAATAAATATTATCCTAAGGCAACAATGGTATCAATTGAATGGTCAAAAGTAATCACATTACCTCAAGAACATAAAAAGAAAAATAAAAAATTCTATCTAAAATTAAATTTCATAAGTGAACAAAGAAAAGTATAAATATAAAGAAATCTATAGAAAAGGAAAGAAAAAAACCTGCTCTTGTTCCAGTGGCACCAGCTTTCATAAGACCCTTTTTCTTGACAATAAAGCTAGACCCAATAAAAATACTTGAAGAGACTGCCAAAATAAGCCCATGTATGTTGTCTGATGACATCCCCATTGTTTAAAGCAGCAGAGACGAGAAAATATCCAACTTTTGCAGGGCCAAGACTTCCAATCTCAATTCCTACTTCCACCCAATGCAAAGAACAAAGTCACAATAAACGTAGAAATTGAATCATTATTCTTCATATTCTATAAAATTAATAACTCCTTACATTTAATGTCTTTCCAAGGGAGCTTTTGTTTTTCTTATATTATTGATTTTGCTCGTTTCTATGTCTAATCCATATACACATTCACGTATACAAGTTTGTATATAGGCATGAATCATATAAATTTGAGTACATAGATAATAAATTCAATATAGAGAATACAAGAAATCACGTGTGAATAATAATATTGGAATCAGAGGCTGAAGAATTGTACCTTTTGTTGCTATCTTGGCACACTGCAAAAGGAAATGGGGCTAAGAAGCCATAACCGTGATCATGTCAAGAAAAAGGGGTTGTTTGATGATCGATGGTGATGTTTTCGATTTCAATAAAAACTCAAAATGATGATTGATTGATTGATTTTTTTTTATGACTTTTTGTTCACGAAACCGTAAACAATAGGTAAAGAGAGAGATAAAATGTTGGCTGGGAACAGAGAAAGGGAAGAGGCAAACGGCAAATCCGTTACATGTGCGTCCGATCGAGAAACGAACGGAAAATACAGCCAGAATTTAAGATGCGCTCCGGATCACGCGTTTATGGCTGGTGCATGCTTGCTCACTTTAATATAATCACACCACTCCATTATACAAATTTTTGCCTAAAAGATTTAATACACGACAGAAAATCGACGACATGAAGAGAAAAAAAAGAAAATATGTTGTTTTTATTTAACGGTCTGACAAATTTTTATATAATATATCTTTCATCGATCTAAATTAGATAAAAAAGTTTCTTATTTTCATGTGTTTTTCAAAATGCCTCACGGGCAAAATCTAGATAGAGTTGCTAACAAAAAATTTATAAAATCCTTTGAAAGATGATATTTTTAAAATTAAAATCAGAGGTCAAACATTAAAATTCAATAAAACTCATATAATAATTTAATTACACGAGATTTTAACAAAAAAATTATTATTTTAATATATAATTTAATCCATATTTATATTGTTTTATTAAATTAATGCATATTTATCATGCTTTTAAATAAAAACTATTTTTTCTAATATTTCTTAACAAATTTATAATTTAATTGAAAGTAAAAATGAAAAAAAAAAACAAAATTTAAACTTAAGTGTGTAACGGAAAAAACACATGTTACTCAATTGTATCTTTTAAAATCATATGAACTTGATTTAATTTAACTGAAACTATAAAAAAAATATATTTGTAATTTTTCCTAAAAAATATCCCCTAAATAAAAAAAAAGAAAATATGTTGATATTTACTACCAATTAAGGAGGGAGTAGTGTTGCGAGATGATGCCGAAACACATTAAAGCTTTGGCAGCTTTGGAAGGATTCCTACTTGGGGGTTCCGCAAGGTACCGTACTATTCACCCTCTCGATGAGCCATGTAGGGCTTCGTTCGGTATTTCGTTGAAGATACAAAGCCTCTTAATAATAACTTTTTGTTGTGTATTTTAATAAAAAAATAATAAAATATAAAGCAAAATACATTTTAAAGAAATTACAGAAGACATTCTTTATTTTTTTTAACACAACCTCACAGACCATTTCGTCTCGAAAATTACTTTAAATTTCTGTTATGTCCTTTCACATATTTATGAATTGCATGACGATAAAATTTTGTTCATATTTGATTTATTTAATTATAAAATTTGTTTTTAACTTAAAATATTTATATTATTTTGGTCTATAAAAATGATTAAATGGGTTTTTTAAAATAATTTTAAAAAATGATAAATTACACTGTACTATCTCAAAATTTTTTGAAATAATACTAGCATATCAAATCTTTTTAAAATAATTTTAAAAATGATTAAATGGGTTTTTTAAAATAATTTTAAAAAATGATAAATTACACTGTACTATCTCAAATTTTTTTGAAATAACACTAGCATACCAAATCTTTTTAAAACTCACTATTCACTCAAAAACATAAACTTTTACAATCAAATAGCTTCAAAATGAATTTTTTTAAAGATTAGATATTACTTTTCATGATAATCAAAGTATCCTTAGGTTGTTGGCAAAAATAGTTATCGATCGATTAACACTTATGATATGAGTTTATGTACCTCAAATAAAAGATAATTACCATGTGATTATGATAAGTTTAATAATTCTATTTATCAATTATTTATAACAAAATTTTTGATTTATTGAATTCATATTTTTTCTAAAAAATAAAAATATGTTGTATCATTTTAATTTTTAAAATAAAAAAAATATTTATCTTTGATTTTTCTTTTGTGATGGTATTTGATATTCATTTATTTGAGATGTTAGGCAATTTAATTTTATAAAAAAAACATATCAACAAACTTTCCATTTAAAATATTTAATTTTCTTTTAATATGATATTTTATTTTTATTTATTTGAGGATGTGATAAGCAATGATATCATAATATTTTTAATGTATAAAATATATGAAGTAAAATTTATTTTATACCATATAATAGAATGTAAATCCATTTAAAATATACTTTTAACAATTTTCGAACAAAACAGTGATATTTTTTTAAAAACTCTAAAAATTTCTTTGTTAATTATTTTTCATTCCTAATACATATATATTTTTTAAAAAGTAGCATTTACGGTACCTAAAGATATTTGGTAATCATGAAATGCATAATAGGAATTTCAAAATATGAAATTATCTTATCTGAGAGTTGTTTAAATATTTAATTTTCTTTTAATATGGTATTTTATTTTTATTTATTTGAAGATGTGATAAGCAATGATATCATAATATTTTTAATATATAAAATATATGAAGTAAAGTTTATTTTATACCATATAATAGAATATAAATCCATTTAAAATATACTTTTAACAATTTTCGAACAAAACAATGATATTTTTTTAAAAACCCTAAAAATTTCTTTGTAAATTATTTTTCATTCCTAATACATATATATTTTTTAAAAAGTAGCATTTACGGTACCTAAAGATATTTGGTAATCATGAAGTGCATAATAGGAATTTCAAAATATGAAATTGATCTTATCTGAGAGTTGTTTAAATGCAATTTAACTCAGTAAAACTTAAAGTTTTTATAATTAAATTGACTCCAATGTTGCACTACCAGAAAATGGACTTTTAGTGGCAGCCGCAATTGCCCCTAAAACGTACTAAATGCTTTTAGTGGTGATCGAAACGGTCACCACAAATAACTCAAGTATTAATACAATTAGTGGCCAAATATTGATCGTCGCTGAATATTTCCTTTCAGTGGTGTTCATTGGCCGCCATTGACCCCACTTAAAACCATCACAAAGGGGCGTCATTTTTCTAGCTACCAAACAAATAGGAGCCGCCACTAGAAGTTTAGTGTCAGTCAGAATTGTTTCAATTATTAGTGGTCGTATCTTCAGGCTGCCACTAAAGCTCATTTATCAATGTCCATAGGCACTACTGAATACCATGCATTTTTTGTAGCAGCTCAAACCGCCACTGAATCTTTATTTTGTGACATGTTGAATTGGCTGCCAATAAATAACTCCACTTTTGTGGGGGCCTGCTCATTTCCAAGGTCATAAGAAGTGGCCAAGTCTCCTGGCCGCCACTAAAAAACTATGCAATGGTTGCCTTGGCCTTCGCTAAAGATTTTTCTTTTCCTGGATAATCTGTCTTGTTTTATATAGCTCATGTTTTCCATATCTACAATTCATAGAAACTTACTTTAATACTCCCATGAGATCATATACAAATCAATCATTAATATACATCAACAAATGACAAAATCTATAACATATTTTAGCATAGACTCCAAAAGTGATGTCACAAGATTCAAACTATCCAAAATATGTACACAATCACATTAAACTTGATCAATTTCGAATTATTTAAGAGAAATATAACCACGTTAAACTTGATCAGTTTCAAACTATTAGTCTTACTTCTCATCTCCCGTCTAGATGAGATGAACATTCTCTTCTCTTCATCATTTTTGGACCCGTTGTGTTATAATACTTCACCAGAATTAATTGTTTTGCCCATGATTATTAAACCCAGACCAAACATCGACCCAACTGACGTACTGAGTCAATGGTCCAACCAGTAAGTCAAACGATCGAACCACATGAATAGACAAGTTTTGAGAAAGAGATTACCAGATATTGAGAAAGCACCCATCCCAAACATTGAAAATGGATTAAACAGCCAAACATCAACAATACTTTTAAGTTTATGAAAAACATGGTGATGAATATATTGCTAATCTTCATGGAATACATGTTCACTCCAAAAAATCAAATATTATTTCAAATTAATAAACATAAATTTCAAGAGATTGACCTACGAGACTATGACTTTCACAATTAGCTTCATGAGCTAACAGGTTACCATTACTAGCAAAGAATAACAGCTCCATGGGGTTGTGCTTGAGAAATTCTCCAATATCTTCATGTGTTATCAAACTTAAGTTTAGAGTCTATAAGGTTACTACGAGGCTATTAATTGCAAAGAATGAGTTGAAGAATAAAATCAAAGAGAAAAAAGTAAGAAAGTTGACACATACTGCAAAGACGAGTACATCTCTGACTTGCCAAAACTTGTTCTGATGTATACTAATCTCGACGAGAGGAGTTCTGTCTGTTAGTGCTGCTATGGAGGTGTCATTTATACTTATGCACAGAAAATTATTCTATCACACACGAACAAGGATTTAAGTATCACATTTTAACAAACTGAAACAAAAGCATTATATTAAGAAACCGCTAGAACGTAAGGACTGATTTAAGCCTTATCAACCATAGATTTTGGTAATGTTCAGGAAAAAGGAAAAAGAAAAACCTGTTTTTTTTGGGGCTGTACATGACTGATACGTGGCTACTGCTACTCTATAAACAAGTAGGTCAGGAACTCCTGTAGATTAAATTTGACAAAATAGCTGAAGCTTTCATCAAGGAGATCTGCTTCTGAAACAGGACAATATAAACTCACTTAATTTACACAAAAATGATGGTTAGTTATATCTCACACTGTTCAGTCCATGAACTATTATTGTACCCACTTGCCCACTTCATCAGTTGTAGAAGGCCAAGTTGTAGGTTAAATGCAATTGAAAGCCTCTGAAATACATGCTTCTCATTCTAGTCACTGCTTCATAAATTGACAATGGACAGAATAAAAATTTATCCAAGCAACCTTCTGATGATTTTACCATTTTCAATCGGTTGCCCAAAGCCTTGAAGGTCTCTAACAGAAATTATAGTACCTAGATCACCTTATAGTGCCACAGAGCAATACCTGCTATTGATAAGTAACCACTTAGGGTTGTGTCAAGAACGACTTCCAATTCTCTGAAAGTTCATTTGATCATTCGCATTGTCTTATATTCAGATAACATTTCCAGGTCATGCAAACTTAGCCATGTTGGACTACTTTATTTGTCACCACCTTAATACAATCATTTGCCTATCGAAACAGTATCTATGCAACTGAAATAACTGATTCTTCATCTCTCCAATTTATAGAGTCTAAAGAAAGGCAAACTTGAGCAATTAACAAGTATAAACCAGTATAACAGGTGATTTGCAATGGAGCCCAAAACTGAATAGTCTATCTTCTTTTAGAAAGTTGTCCAACATTTGACTTCAATACAAATGACTACTGAAATAAAGGAGTGATGTGGCCTGAGGATTGAAGTGCGCAAATTAGTGCATCTTCTCAAACTCCTATACACATTTCACCTGTGCAGTACAATACATGATTTTAACTCTATCCTGATTGCTGGTCAAGGTGCAAGTACTTTTTGCCACAAATTCCACCAGAATGCATCTTAAAGTAACCTTCTCTAACTCTGGCCCAAATTTCAGCAATCCTATACATGCATTTAACTTCATCCCAATTGCTAGTCCAGCTGTATGCACTCACCACTAATTTCGTTGGATTGCAACTAGGAATTTCCGCAAGTATTCTTTCTGGGATATATGACTTGTTATGGATCAGTTCTTTCACCAATTGAACTCACATATGCAGAACAAAGGCCCCTCCAAGTTATTCATCCAATTACGAATCACAAAAATATTCTCCTCAAGACCATCTTTATCAATATTCCATGTAATATCACATCAATTGTGAAAACATCCCAATTTAGTTGGAAGGGTTATACCACAGCCAAGTTGCGGTAACTGGGCCTAGTTAGAAAGACAGAAGCATATCTCTGACATATAAGCATAAATTAAACAGGTAGAGACTGAAATTCACCTCAACTTTAGCAATATCAATCTAGGCTCCTGAAAAGAGCATGGCATAGAGAAGTATCAGGTCTCATAAGGGTTATTATTCATTTACACGCCATAAACAAGAATTCAATGAACGGAAAACATGTTCCTTACCTATCAAATACAATGCCTCTGTTCAAGAACCATCAAGGCAGATTGTAACAGTTGTCTAGCTTTTCTATCTGGAGTGCACCCAGAGGACTCCATTTCTTTATATATTTCAGGGACCTGCTGAGCAAACCGTTATAATACATCGCCTTAAGAAACCTAACAGAACCGTCAAAAAAAATTCTGGATTCCCTAGTTGCGACAATGATACCCTTATCAAAAGTATATAATATGTATCAGACCTGGTAAAGGATGTAAACTAGTAAAGGTTTTTTCATTTCCCCCCTTCATGAGATGTAATCACCAAGATTTTGCATTAACATGTGGGATGAAATCAAAAGCAGCTGAAGGGGATTGAGTACCTTATCAAACTTTTTTGCTCTAATAAATGCTTTCATAAGCGTACTGTAGGTAACAACGTCAGGACTAATACCCTTCAGAAGAAGTAAGAATTTCATCATTAAAAACTTAGTTTCAGAATAGAATAAAGAAGTAATTCAAGGGTCCAACAAAGTTGTGCATGTGTATCTATGTATATAATACAGAATAAAAGGACTTACACATTCGTTTATATAGTGATAAATTGATAGTGCCTCCACGTGCCTACCAGCAGTACCAAATGCATTGATCAACACATTCAGCATTATAAGATTTGGTTCAATCCCTTCAGCTTCCATGAGCTGAAGCACCTTAACTGTCTGTTCACACAGTCCCTGCATGAAAGACACGATCATTAACCATGCTGGACCAAAAGTTCACATGCATATAAAAACAAAAAATATATCTATTGCTTGTAATTGAAAATGAAGCAAAAGTTACTAGCATATCATCACCTCAATTTCAAGAGAAGTTCTCGTCTATTTATTCGCAAGCAGTAAGCTATCAGTTATTGAAAGAGGCTGAGAAATTAGACCAAAGTACTCTTTCCTCTTTGTTGATAATCCTTCTAACAAGGTAGAAGCTGCAAACCGATAAACCCTCTAAAGGGAGTTGCACCACATCATAAGACTCTCAGAAGGTGCCTGCTAGCCTACATACGAGTACTGAAAAGATAGCATAGACCTCACATTAAATTCTACCTTCATGACGGTTGACTGGTTGGTTATATATATGGGTAGGAGGAGGAGTATCTCCTCTTGGTTCAAACAAACAACGATAGAAGGAAAAAAAATGGTCTCACTAACAGAGTTTGCCCAAGAAACTTAGTGACACAATTCTTAAAATGACAAGTTGAAACCAACACAACAAGAGGGGAAAAGAAAACGGGGATACTCAATGTAGAAGAGCATCTGTGATTGTGGGTGGAGGTTCACCCTAGGGGAAGGAACGTTGATCCTAGGAGAAGGTACGTTGATCCTAGGAGGCTCCAAAGCTGGTATCAGATTTAAGCAAGTATCAAGTCAATTTTTGCCTTGTAAGTAAGCTTGCTTAAATCTTCCCCAAACATCGCCTATATTACGAGAGCAAGGTCTGAAAACTTCTAAAAGCAACAATGGCTAAAATTTGAGAAAATACAAGAGCATAATTTGCTGTGCGTGACGCAAAATTATTAGTTCCATGATTATATCTCATTGTGAATTTCAGTCTGCTAAAGTGCCAAAAAAAAAATTTGACATATTGTCATTCAGTTCATAACTAAATAAGATGAATAAAAGAAAAGAGTGATGCATGAGGAAATTTTATGTCAGAAAAGATAATTAATAAAACTGAGAAGCAGAAACTATGCAAAACAGAAATTGCACCTGCTGAGCATAAGCATTTGCTAACGAACAAAAGACATTTGCGGAAGGCACCAGGCCTTCCGACTTGAGAGCAGCTATGCACTCTTCAGCATCCTGAAATCTTCCATACTGCCCGTAGAGATCAACTAAAATGGCATAAATGGCACTGGTTTCTCTATGCCCTCTACCTTTTATAATATCAAAATTCCTCTTTATCATGTCCCATTTCCCTTGCTCTCCCAAACGAGTGATAAGATTGACGAAGATCTTTGGATCAGGATATAACCCTTGTTCTTGCATCCGGGTTAGCAATTCAAGAGCTTTTTTGAGATCACCAGCCTTACAATGCCACAGGATCAAAGAATTCCAGGTAGATATATCAGGGCTTATACCACCTTGAAGCTGCATTTTCTCAAACACTTGTAAGGCTTCACCTAACTCTCCATATTTCCCAAAGGTATCGATAATGCTGTTGTAAATCTGCTGATCCAGTGGCACACCCATCTCCCGAATCTCTTCCATAATGCCTATGGCTTTCTTCCACATCCCATTGTCCCTATAAAGACCAATGATCTTGCCATACACAAACGAGTTCAATCGAAATCCCCTTCCCTGCATCTCATTAACAATGGACCAAGTATCTTCCAAGCGCCCGGCACTAACATAGTAATCCAAAAGAATCTCATATGTTTCTTGATTTTTACCGATCCTCAGTTCATCCATGACCACCAAAACCTTAACGGCAAGGGATAAGAGGCCTTTCTTCAAAAACCCTTTAAGCAAAACATTGTACAACCTCAATTTCAATCTCAGTCTCTGCTTATCGAACCCAAAACAAGCCATTTCTTGAAACAAGGCATCGGCTTCCAGTGTCCTGCCGAGGCTTGCTAAAGATTCAATCAAGCAAGCGTAAGAAATGGAATCGGGGCGAGAGCCAAGAGCCTCCATTTGACCAACAACAGCCATGGCCTTGTTGATATCCCCTGCTTTGCAACAATCACGAATCCAGCGATTGTATAACGCCATTGATGGTTCCTCTCCATTTGAATTCGTGCACGTACTGTCACTGCCGCCAATTTTGCAAACAACTAGTTTGACACCATTACTGTTGTTCTGCTTTGAACAACATAACAGAGGATTCAAAAAGCACTTGCGTTTTTTCTGACAATCAGGGCAGAACAAGAAGAAAGGATATATCCCAGTCCCACAAGTGGATACTAGTGAAATTGTTGTAGCACCCAGAATGGCTTCTATTTTCATGCCCATACTTTTTCTCTTTTATTTAATAACGTTGGAAAAAAAGAACGAGGATTGCAAGTAAGGAATGACTGAACAAGAAACCGGAATTTTCAAAGGAAGTTGAAGCCTGAATGGCTATCGCTATTACAGATGCCAGGCTTAAATCTCTCCGATGCAAGATAGTTGACAACACCGATGGCTGATTTTATATCCACCCTCTGCTATTTATTTGGTTTGGACCATCTGTTCTTTTAACACGGCTCTGTCATTTTCCTTTTAAAACTTCAAGTTCTACGAGTACGTGAATCCTCTTTGAGAGATGTGAAGTTTGAAAACCCTAATTTGGCGATTAGTTAGTAGGATCTTTTTTATTCTCTATTTGGTATGCCTAATGGCTCTCTTTTTAGTGAACTATTTTTGTGCTTTATTTATAGTAGTGTTTGGCTTTCCTTTAGTTTTCTTTTGTTCGGCAGTCTCTTGTTTCATTCTGTCTCAGTCTCAGTACCTTTTCCTGTCATGGCTTCTTCTTCTTCATTCCCTCAAACTACTCTCGAAAGCAAAAGTATCAAAATCGAAGGAGATGTGGTGCAACGTTCTATTTCTCAAGGGCAATCTTGCTTGATTGGTTAAGGTTTTTTGCCAAAACTCTTTTAGCAAAGGAAACATGTAACGTATAATGTCGTCACTTTGTTTTAGTGGAATAAGGACTCTTTTGGTCACGTTTATAAACAGTTGAGTGGTTTGAGAAATAATTTAAAGAGATCGAAGGTCCTCACAAATCATTAGAGGTCATCAGGTGGTTGGAAGGAGAAATCAATGAATTTTTGGAGCAACAAAAAGTATTGTGACGCCAACGATCACAAGTCTTTTGGCTCAAAAAAGATATAAACAGTTGAGTGGTTTGAGAAATAATCTAAAGAGATCGAAGGTCCTCACAAATCATTAGAGGTCATCAGGCGGTTGAAATGAGAAATCAATGAATTTTTGGAGCAACAAGAAGTATTGTGACACCAACGATCACAAGTCTATTGGCTCAAAAAAGATGATTGGAACACCATTTATTTCCATGCGAAAGCCACTTTCAATAGGAAAAGTAACTTGATTTCAGAATTGAAGGATGATCAGGATCGTTGGTGCTCGGAGATGAAGGATATTGAGTGGTTTGTAGTGAATTATTTCACTGAAATTTTCTCATCGCAAGTGCCTCCGTATTTTGATCCGGTTATTGAGTCTTTACATTCATGTGTCGCTCTAGATATGAATGTTGGTTTGGTGGCAAGCTTCTGTGAGATGGGGGTGCATGATGCGCTATTTCAGATGCATCCTTGGTCCAGATGGTATACCTGCCTTATTCTATCAAAAGTATTAGTATTTAGTGGGTGTTGATGTTGTGCATATTGTTTTTGATTTTCTTAATTATGATGTTATGCATCCATTTTTTAATAGTACCCATACTGTGTTGATTCCTAAAACAAAGTCACCTAAAAGAATAATTGAGTATAAGTGGGGTTATCCTTGTTGGTGACTCCCTATAAAATAAACCTATCTCCCTCAATGTATCAAGTATACCCCCCATGGATAGAACTTTACTCAAGCTATCAACATATTCTTTTCAGATATCACAAAATCTAGAGATACAACACTTCTACTCAATAGTCTTCTAACTAATTTATATCTTATTTGGATATGTTTGTTCATCTTCTTATTAGAATGAGATTGTCGTATAAGATTTATCGCAACTTTACAATCACAATGTATATGCATGGACGGTACAAGTTTGTTCACAATAGGAATATCCATCAATATATTTTTTAACCACTCAGCCTCTGTACAAGTTGTATCTAGAGATGTTAACTCAGCCTTCATAGTTATTCTAGATATTATTGTTTGTTTTTTAGATCCACAATATATTGTTGTACCTCCCCTTACAAATACATATCCAATAGTAGACTTTATATCTAAACTATCAATAATCCAATTTGCATCACTCTACCCTTCTACCACATTAGGAAAAGCTCTATAATGTAAAGAATATCCCAAAGTTCCTCTTATATATTTCAAAATTCTTTCCAAGGCAATCCGATGCTCTTTACTAGGATTGTGAGTATATCTGCTAAGTTTCTCAACTGCATAGGCAATATCAGACCTTTTTCTATTCGTATCATACGGAGTAGCTACAGACTTAATATCATAAGATCAAATTTTTTACGCATTTTTCCTAGAGCTTTGGACTGAATAAAATTATCTCTTCTGAAGTTCTCTTTAACTCAATTCCTAAGATTACATGAGCCTCTTCCTAATATTTTATATCAAAATTCTTAGATAAATAGGATTTCATATTATTCATCACCACTAAATTTGTCCCAAAAATCAAGATATCGTCAACATATAGGCATAAAATCATATGTTCTTTGCCAAAATCTTTACAATACAAACATTTGTCATATTCATTCATCCTGAAACCATAACTCAATATAACATTATCAATTTTTTCATGTCATTGCTTAGAAACTTGTTTCAAACCATACAACGATTTTACTAGTTTAAATACTTTATTTCTTGGCCTTTAACTTTGAACCCTTCAGGTTGTTCCATATAGATCTCCTCATCTAAGTCTCCATTTAAAAATTTTGTCTTGATATCCATTTGATGTATTATCAAATAATTTATAAATGCTAGTGCTAAAAGAGTTCTAATAGTAGTGATCCTAGCAACTGGTGAATAAGTATCAAAATAATATATACATTCCTTTTGTGTAAAACACTTAGCTACTAACATAGCTTTATATTTATCTATACTTCTATCAGGTTTCAACCTTTTCTTGAAAACCCACTTAGAACCTATAGGCTTACTCCCAAAATGTAAGTGAGATAAAACCCAAGTATTATTCTATATTATTGATTTAAATTCATCATCAATAGCTTACTTCAAAAAATGTTCATCTCCACAAGACATAGCCTCACTATAGGTAGAAGGTTCTCTTTCTACTAGAAATGTGAAGAATCCATCTCCAAAATTATTTTCAATTCTAGCTCTCTTACTTCTTCTAGGTTCAAAAAAGGTTTCAGATTTATCTCCTAGGGATGAGCTAGAAGGTATATCCTTATTTAATTGGACATAAGACGATTGAATCGACACCTTAGTTATAAAATGAAAAATATCCTCAAAATATGTTGCATCTCTAGCTTTTATTATTGTGTTATTGAATATTTCACTTATTTCTGAATTTATCACTAAGAAACTGTTTGCACTACTATTTTGGGAATAACCTATAAAAACAATATCTATAGTTTTGGGTCTTATTTTCTTTCTCTTTGGTTCAGGTATAGATACCTTAGCTAGACATCCCCATACTTCTAGAATTTCAAATCTTGGAACTCTATTTTTTCATATTTCAAAATGAGTTTTCTCACTATTTTTAGAGGTTACTCAATTTAATATATAACAAGAAGTTAGGATAGCTTCACCCTACAAATTCTCGGGTACACCAGAACTTAGTAACATAGAATTGATCATATCCATTAATGTTCTATTTTTGCTTTAGCTACACCATTTGATTGAGGATAATAAGGAGGAGTAACCTCGTGTATTACTCCATTATCTTCACAAAAGCCCTTAAGCTCATTCAAACTATATTCCCCACTTCTATCGGACCTAAGAATTTTAATCTTCTTCTCTAATTGATTTTCAACTTCATTTTTATATGTTTTAAATTTATTAAATACTTCATCTTTTGTTTTGATGATATAGACATAACAATATTTTGAGTGTTTATCTATAGATATTCCGAAGTATTTATTTCCACCCCTAGTTGGAGGTCGGTTTGAATCACAAATGTTAATATATATGAGTTCTAGAAGACTAGTATTAAGGCTTTCTAGATTGTTTAGCTTGTACACAAATCTCACATTTATGCTTGATATCTAAAGAAGCTTTAGGAAATAAACCCAAATCTATCAATTTCTTTATCTTCCCAAGGCTTATATGGCCTAATCTTCCATACCATACATTACTAGGTTCAATATTGAAAACTAAATGAGAGACATTGTTCAAAGTACTTGGAATATTTAATTTAATAAACCATCATAAACAAATCATTTTCTAACAAAAACATTATTTCTACATATTACAACTTTATTGGATTACTTAACCAACTTATAACCATGTTGAACTAGATAATATTCACTAACTAGATTTCTCCTAACATCGGGAACATGCTGCACTTCTTCAAGAATTAATGTCTTCCCAGATGTCAACTTCAGATCAATTCTTCTAATTCCTAGCACTCGTTCGGTGGTACCGTTTTCTAGAGTCACACTTCCTACCCTTGAGTTCTAATACGTTTTAAACAATGAACGATTCAAACAAACATGAATATTAGCCCCAGAATTTAACCACCACTCACTATTTTCATAAGTAAAGTTTACTAAAGAATGTTAGATTTATACCTAATAGAGGGTTCTCCACTCTCTAGCATGTTGACTTGATAGCCTTTATTCCTAAGTTAGGCTTGAATTCACCAGTCTTTTTGTAGTAACAAACCCGAGAAATATGATTAGTCCTTCCACATACGTAGCACGGTCCTTGAGTCTTGCCTTTGCCCTTAAAGTTCATAGAATTTGGGTTACGGGAACAATTGGGTTAGTTTTGATGATTTTGGTTAAGTTGAAAGTTATTGGGCCTAAAGTTATTAGGTCGGTTGTTATTATTATTCTTCCAATTTTTATTTTTGAAGTTGTTTTCTCTAGGCTTAAATCGGTTGGAGATTTTATTTTGTTTTACCATATTCACCTTAGCCTTTATCTCATTTTTTGACTTGAAACTTAACCTATGTTACTCTTCTATTCTAAGATAATTGAAAACTTGGATTAATGTCAAAGTACCTTGTTAATTTCTGAAGCTTTTGGAAAATTCACTCCAAGAAGGTGGAAGTTTATTTATAAGTCACGATATCTTAAAATCTTCACTAAAATTAGTACCATTCTCATCTACATCTCTAAGATGGTTTTAGTAGAACAGTAATTATCGTAAAGACGCGGAGAAAGGGCACTAAGAATTCTATTGTGACAATGGTATTCCATTTATTGAGGGGTATACATAGAGGTTTTGGATTCACTAATTGATGTATCTCTAGGTTGAATTGAATCTTCTAGGACGGATATAAAACCTAACACCGTTAACCAATACATCATTTGCTTTTACCATCTCCTAAAAAAGGGTCCATCAAATTTTTCGGGTTTTATACTATTGGCTTCCACGTATGATGTCATTCTAAGAACTACTTATAGCAACTCAAGTTTTTTTAAGTAATAAAATTTAGGTTAAATATTTTAATTACTAAAAGAAATATATATGAATAAGATTTAACACAAATACGTTACATTAATAACTACAACGTACATTATTTGCACAAAATAAAATATATATCAAATTTAAGTACGATACAAGCTACCACCTAAGAAAAATTCAATAAGATATTAAATATTCTAAAACTTTGTAATAATGATATTTTGTTTTGGTTACTTTATTGGTTCCCTTTTTAAATGTTTTATTAAAAACAAATAACCAACAAATCCGTTTATAAAATAAAATTGTATTGGTTTGATTATTATAACATATTTGAAATTGATATGTAACAGTTTTTTTATAAATAAAATAGAAACTAATTGAAGTACTATTAATTGTTATTAAAGACAGATTGTATATAACAATTTTATTTTGATTTAATACAGTTATGAAACTGATTTCATTAAATTTTATATTTAAAGAGAATTTTAAAGCACATGGTTTAAAATTGAAATGTAATAGATTTACAACATAAAATGTTTTTAAAATTTGGACAAGTTTTTGAAGCTGGTTTTAACAAATATCAAAACAATTTTATTTTTAAAAAAAAAAAAAACTACAAATGAATTAAAATAGAGTTATTTGAAACCAACAAGTTATTTTTTTAATAACTTATATCTTGTATAAAGAATGCAATTTTTAACCAAATTTTAGAATAAGTTATACCAAATAAAATATAAATAGAGATACAAATTTGAACTTATAACGACTTTAGCTATTGGAAAATATATAATTATTTATAGAAAAATATAAACAAATTTGAATATATATTTGTGGAATTTAAAACAATTTAACACAACATGCATAATAAGGTATAAAATAAAATAATATAATTAATTAAAATTAAAGAATAGAAAATAGAAGGAGCTGGCCTGTGATTAGTGGAAAAACATTGTTCTAAAGTCGTTATAGCTTATTTACGTGTGAATACGAATGGCTAAGACCGACTCCAAGATAAAACCTAAGTGTTCGTAGCTTTGTCTCATGCAATATGCACGTCCAGTGGAAGCGGGGATGAAATGACCCGATTAAGGTTGTCCAAAAACACAAATATATAGAAACTAATAGAATAACTCTCTCAAAGCATAGAAGACAATAAAAAGATTATAAAAACTGTATGTCTTTAGTTCTTAAAAAGCTTGGTATTTATAGGCACAAGTGAGTAAGAATTTAATTTAAAATTTAAAATAGAAATAAATTAAAAATTTGTAACTCTCAATTTATTGAGATTAATTATAAATTTTTAATTTTTAATTTATTAACTATATTAAAATAATCAATAATAACTTTTGAAAAATTATTATAAATTCAAATGAGAAATTTAAAAACTTTCATAGACTGCGTCAGCTCGATGCTTTGCAAACATGGAGCAATACAAAATTTGTTTGTGTTGGGACTTAAGGGTTAACTATGAATATAAGTTGTTCTACAAAGTGTTTAGCAGAAACATGTGGTAGTTACGACAATTATTTGCTGGAATCGGTCTTTGTTGTCCGTTTCCTTTAACCATAAAAAGGAAAAAAAAAATGAAAGCGAGCATTAACTTTTATCGTGTGAAAACAAACAAATCAACATATGTATAAGGACGCGTTACAACCCAACCCAACCCAACATAATTCATTACCGACCCGACTCAATATATCCAATCAATTATAATTGATCCGAGAACCCGACTCGATTGGAAAAATCTTCCTAGTAGGCAGTATCCCTAACCGCAATATCAATGCTCTAGCAGCCCTACGAAGAAGAATAGGAGAGTTTTTGGTAAGCAGACTCTCTGCCGAATCCATTTCTCCTTTCGTCTATTTAATTGAAATTCAAGTTCAAAGCCTCAACTGAGCTCAAAAAGGAAAGGAAAACGTATCCCCAATGGCGACACCTTCACATGCTCAGGCGGTGAAGTCCCTGAACAAATCCCCCGGTCGCAGGAGATTTGTTGTATGCTCTCTCTCTCTCTCTCACACACACACACACACACACACTCACTCTATATCTATATGTGTAACTATATACATGTATGTGCATATATGTTATTCCTAAAACCCTAAACCCTACGCTTATTTTCTTGGGAAAACAGAGGAAGTGAAGAAAGCAAATTTATGTTTGCGTACATATTTTACGAAATTTAACAAAAAAAACTGAGGAGCGTTTTTCAAAGTCTTCAAGAGCATAAAACCATTTAACAGCTGCGTCCAAGGTTTCTGTATTTTCTATATTAAGTACTCTTGTGAATTGAATCATTTAAAAGGACTTTAAAAATATTCAAGTGCATCATTTTTACTTGTGAAAACAGTTTGCTATATTTTTACTGTTCATATTTATATATGATTCTTGATAAAAATTTGTATTTTCTCAGCAATTATTTATGTTTGGAATGCTCATATTTTTGTGCTGTTTCTGTTGTTAATTGGTTGGGATCGATATTTTGTCTGCCAGTTCAAGACTTTCTCCCAGAGATTAGAAGAGATTGACATCAATGTCTTCCGAAGCCTCAATAAAGTTAAGGTTGAGCCTTCAGAGGGGTCCTCCTTTTTTCGGGATTGTCTCATAGAATGGAGGGTATGCCTTATTTTAGGAATTTTTTCATCAAGCCATTTACTGTTTGTTATTTATTAGATTTATGTTGTAATAATATTATAGTTTTGTGACATAATTGAATATATAAAAAATGCATGATAAATATAAGCTTCAAAGAGTGGCTCTTGTTATATGAGAAATAAGTTACAAGCTAAAGGAGTGCACAAAAATGTGTAAAATTTTCATGTATCAATGGTGTTAGGTTTATCCATGCTTCACTTAAGTTGAAAGGACAATAATTTGAAGCCCAAGTCAAATAAAGTTATCTAATTTTAATATTTGTTAGTCACGAAAATGCCCTAATCTTCCTAGAAAGGAAGTGTGCATTCATGGGAATTGAATTTCTCTATGTCTTCAAGCAAGGAATTTCATGACCCACCAACCTAGAAGTACTAAAGTCTCCATTTTTGAAGTTCCAATCATTCTCAAACTTCAAATAAAAGTTTCTTGATAAATGGATTTTTAAATTTCCAAAATAACCCACAAAAATCGTCATTCTTCCTCCCCTACTTTCTAAATCCCAAACAACCACCAAAATCGCTATCACCTCTCAAAAATGTCGACAATGGAGTCTCTAAGCTTGCAATTCCACAAGATTAGAGCTAATTGAAGTCGGGCTTGGGCTAGGCTTACACTAAATTCTAGGCTTGATAAATATGGGCCATGTTGTCCTGAGCTAGAAATTTGTGCCTTAATTTTTGTTCAAACCCGACCCTAATAAGTTGGTCCAGTAAAGAATCTCTTTGACCTCTTTATTGCGTTTTCCCTTATTTTTTTATAGCATGAAATGTTACAGTAAAGAATCTTAACACTAGCGTTACACATTAAATTAAATATATATAACACTCGTTAAGCGGGTTGGGCTGGGCCACCTTATGTTTTAATTTCTCAAGCTCGACATGTTTTTTAAATCGGGAATACATTTTTGGCCAAACCCAGTCCATTGATTAATTTTCCTTGTCCAAGCCCACAAAAACTACAGGTTGGGCCGGGCGAGCTAGCTGACCGATGATCAGCTCTACACCAGTTCTACATTGTGAAGTTCATGAACTTCAAGCTGAAATCTGGCATCTCCTCATCGCCTTCCACTCGTCCCTCCTCCGCAAGATCTCCAAACCCTAACACCCTCCCTCCCTCCCACCACCTCTTTCGACCTCGAATGTGGCGTACCTTACACCACCCACAATATCACGACTTTCATATCCATCTCCAACATCTCCAATGCTCATGCAGCCCAAGGAGATCAAAGACTTGACACCTCATCGTGAGCAGTGCCTCCTTGCTCAAGATGGCAGCGCCCTTGCAAGCTATCAGGCTCAAGGTGAGCTACGTCGTAGTACACATCAACGGGGAGCAAGGAGAAAGGGAGAATCTGGAGGGGAGCAAGGAGAATAGGAACGGGATCAAGCTTTGAGCCTCAGCACCAAATTTCTCTTTTTAACATTTTTTTTTGTTTTATCGTTTAAATTCAAAATTTGTTTACCCAACAGGACAAAGATGCCTTTACTGATGCGCTTGCACATGCCACACATGTGAACGCCATGAACAATTAATGGCTCAAACTTAAAGGTCTTAGGGGTACATACTGCAATTAGAAGTGCATGGTGCAGATTTATACACCAGTGGAAGTAAATGGGTGTTTTTTTGTGATCATCCCATCTGTTTACCAAACCTTTATCTATCAATCTCTGAACCAGTCCCAATTCACAATCCAAGCTGGACGTTCGCATGCGAATAATATCGATTATGACATGACATATTTTTCGAAAGTATCATGCCAAGTTACAAGCGATATAACCAATTCACGCATGATTAAAATCAAGCTGGTCATATCACAAACACCCATTGTTTAAACTGACCATAGCACAAATATATATCAAATCAAGAAAATCACGCTACATATATGCATTAATTTCTCAAAAATCAAGAAACTGAATGATAATAATAAATACCAAAACATGAAAAGCATGCAAACCAAAACACACTAAATGGCTCAAAAAATAGATGATATTAGTTAAGGATTTTCTTTTGTGGTCTAGCCTTAATTTTTTTTAGGAGGCCAAATATATTTAGTTAAATTTCTATTTGAAACTTTGGGGGATGGCCCCAAAAAGTACAATCTGGTTCTGCCCTTGATGATGCATATGAGAAATTTCGCTAAAAAAAAAAAATTTTTTTTTTTGTAGGCATAGGAGGATGGAAATGCTATTGATCAAACAACTTTTATCCTTGAAGAGTTGAAGTTAATTTTTTATTTTTATTTTGTGGGTGATTTTATTTTTATTTTTTTTTGGGGGGGGGGGGGGGGAGGGACTTTGATGGCACTTTTGTGAAGGAGACATAATGAGAAAGAACCTGTTAGAAAGAAGAGAAATACGAGGGTTGGCTACTACTCACAAAGGAAACATATTGAAAGTGGCTGATTAGAGATTCTCTCTTTGACTTATTGTTGTGGCCTTGCAATTTTAAAATGTCCGGACACCTTAGCTTAAATGGGATATATAGAAGACTTTTTTAACTTGGCCTCTACTAATTTTGTATTTTCTTGATCAATGTTCATTTAAAAAAATGGATTCCCTTTTGTTTCTTTGTACCTTTTGGCACTTTTAATGTATTTCTTACTTGTTAAAAAAAGTAGGGAAGAAAAAGAGAAAATTAAACATTTAATGGATAGGTGGGAGGTGGCCCTCTCGATGGTTGGGCTCTCTTGGGTTGTAGCAGGTTCCGTTGAGGAGGAATTTTGGGCTTGGAAAAGTATTCATTTGTCAAAGGAGAAGAGGTAAAGTGACATCTTTTGATACCGTTGAATAATTTTGGTTAGTTTGGTGGGAGAGGAATAAGAGAGTTTTTCAGGGGGTTAAGACCCCTATAAATAATGTAAAGGATAGGCGGCTTTTTATTTTGAGCTTTTGGTATCGAGAAAATTTGAATGTAAATGAAATTGAAATACTTGATTGTACTGAGTTTCTTTCTTGTATGCAGTAGTTTTGTAAATTCCTTGGCACCCCTTGGTGCCATTTAAGATATATATATATATATACACATTGTATTAAAAAAAGAAATATAATTGAACATGTTTGGCGCTTGATGATTCTTGTTGATGCTTTCTTCTTCTTTGTCATTATTAATGTTCATTTGTTTGGTTACTTATAAAAAATGTTCATTTGTTTGGTTGCAATGCAGGAATTGAATACTGCCGAGGACTTTATTTCGTTCTATGACGAAATGATGCCCTTTGTACAGACATTACCCTTGGTTCTTCTGCACAAAGAATTAATATTCTCGAAACTTCATTCTAGATTACAGATGAAAGCAAGACTATCTCTTGAGCCAATTCTAAGGTATGCCAGCCTATGTCTGATTAAAGTCTTTTTGCTTTGTATTGTTAAAGTTATGTCAGAATCTGACAGTATTCACCAGCATCCTAACTTATAAAAAAAAATATGAGCATCTTTTGTCATATATGTTGGGTTAGCATCAGAATATTACCGGCTTCTGTTCTCCACCTTTCTAAAATAATAAAATATCAATGTTGAATCTCCTTGTGTATGACAGTTATGCTTGATTTAGATATGAGATTCCCTATCTTCTTTTGTTTTAATGGTTTATATAGCGAACAAATAACTTCACTATGTAAAAGAACAGTTGCAACCCAAATGCTTGAAGATTTCGTTTTATTAACAAATAAATAAAGGGAAACCACGCCAGGAGGAAAACTTTAATAGACCATAACTCTACACGAAACAGCAATTTAATTTGGAAGTATTTTTGATGAGGTTTTTGGAATCCGATACAGGCCCTTTGCTTGGTGAAAAGGCGAGCAACTTCATCAGTTGATCTAGAAAATCCAATTAAGGCTTGCTTGATTAGCAGAATATAGTGGTTAGACACTCCATTTTGATTGTGACATATTTTTAAGGGCCTTAGAATCCAATAAAAAAAATGGATGAGATCAACTGATTGTCCCACCAGAAGGAGGTTACCACAGGGCTTTATATGGAGTATATTCAATTTCTAGGTGTATTATGTAACAATGCGATATAATATAATTGATCTAAACTTTACTTGAAATACTAGATTCGAGCCCCGCACCGGGTGCAATATTGTTTCTCCCCTCATTCTTCCATTTTATTCCTCTTTTATCATCTTTCTTTCTTCCCTCCTTCCTTCCTTTTTAAAAAAAAAAATAATTGGATGCAGATATAATAAACATAAGGAATTCATTGTTTTATCTTTACTTATCTAAAAAAAAGCATAAGGAATTTTCGTATCTAAAAATAAAGATAAGGAGTTAAAATTTTAATATTTAAGTTGTCTTAAATAACCAATGATGTTGAAATCAAATCTGATTAAATAAGAAATTTGGTATTATACAAAAGAAACTATATTGATCAAATTGCAATTATATAATTAATAAAGAATAAAATCTCCATAAAACTGCCTTAGAATAAAGTTTTTTGATAAAAGCAAAGATTATTGACATTTTCTTTTTTTTTATTACTCATTATTTTAGAATACCTTTTTTTTATAAATCGTTATTTTATGATACCATTAAAAACTATTAGTTTAATTTCTTTTTAGTAAATGAATATTAAAGTAGCTATAAGTTATTATTGTGGGCGCAATATATTTAGCAAATGTTTTATATCATATTAGATTGACTTTAATGAAAGAATGTATGTATCTTTGGAAATTGAATATATATGTAGTAAATCTAAAAGGTTTAAATTTTAAATTTTAAAATTTCGAAGTTTCTTAAATGGAAAAATTCATAAAGTTTTTAATTCATTTTAAAAATTGTAAAAAAACATAAAATTCCATGTCACACCTGCATGCCACAGCCACATGTCCTCATGGAAGACTTAACCATTATATAGCACATTTGAAGAAATTGTTATCCATGCCCTTAAGATTGATGTCATTCTCTGGTGCATGTATGATTTCATATATTTACGGGGATGCCCATCTTCAGAATGGGTGTCATTCAACCTGAATTCCATAGAGTAGTAACTCAAATTAATAGGCTGAGGGAAAAGAGAGATGCTATTAATGAAAAAAAAAAAAAATTAATCATGTGCAACTATTGCCATTTCAACAGTAGTGTTATCCATATTTAATTAGATAAACAAATGTTAGATTTTGGTTTGTGCACTTTTTCAAATTTACAATTTTGTACCTTTTTTATTTGTTTTAATAATTATTGTCCTTTGAAATTTAAGAAACTCGTCTGTGCAGGTTGATGGCTGCTTTATCTAGAGATCTCCTGGAGGACTTCATCCCGTGGGTTTCTTCTTCATTGAATTTTATTTGTTTCTAGAGCTAGCTAGCATTCTATTAATCTGCTCTTGTTATTCTCTGCTTTAACTCCTATATGATGCTAAATGTTAACATGCTTTGTATAAATTATAAATGTTTGATTTGTTGGTTGCTGCTCATAAATTGCTACTATAGGCCTTTTTCTTTTGGGTACAGGAGTTAGCATATGAAGTTCACAACCATTGAGGCCACAGGGAAAAAATCTAAAATATTCTAGACTATCTCAGTTATCTGTGGCTGGGAATGAACAAAACTTTTGTTTATATTCAACAAGTTGTTGTATTTCCCTCTAGATAGGTTGGTGATAACCTAGAATATTTGTGTAGTTTATATATTGTGTGTGTATGTTCATGCATGCATACATACATTCATAGACATTTGTGTGTGTGGGTGTATACACACACATACATGTATGTATATATATGTATTCTGCTTTTTGTCGAGGCTAGAGGGCATAGACTGTTGTGTGTATATGTTCATGCATACATATATACATGTGTACATACGTTAATACATGTGTGTGTATACAAACACATACATGTCTGTATGTATGTGTATATGTAGAGGCCTTTTAACTTTCACGGCACCGTCGTTTCAGATGTCCCTGTTCAGAATAAACTGGTTCATGAAGGACCTCATTTTAATTTCTTAGAAGTTAATTTTACCATTATTCCTTTTGGTTGTCTTATTTTTAAGTTTGTTTATGATTTTCTATATGCTTGACTCATTTCTCATGTATTTTGGTCTTGACCAGCTTTTTACCTGGGATTGTCGATTCTTTACTTTGTCTCCTCAAAAGTGGAGGTGATAAGGAGCCAGAGATAATTGAGCAGGTCAAAGCTACGATCTTTTTTTTTATAAGTTTTAAGAATTTCTTAAGCAGTTAATATATATATATATATATATATATATATTAATTTATCTGAAAACATTGATATGAATTCTAAATTTGTGGCCTTGTGCAGATTTTCATATCATGGTCTTATATTATGATGTATCTGCAGAAGTATCTCATGCAGGACATTGTGTGCGTGCTCAAGTAAGTATTGTAAAGGTGATTTAAATTCTAGGAGATGTAAGTACTAGGTGTTCTGTGTTATTGACGAATCTTGTAGGTTTTCATGAGAGACAACTGTTAATTGTGTAATGGAGAGAGAAGAATCTTATAGTGAGGAGTGTTTTAATATGAAAAAGTTCTAAAAATGACCTTGAGCTGTATGTGGAGAAAAAGGATAAATTTTACTTATACTAACTCCTAACTTTTTTCTTTTGTGATGTCTACTCTCATCATAAATGGGAATTCCATTAGCAAAAATCATTTTTAGGCTTAAACTTTCAAGCAAAATAGAACATTATCTTTGGGATATCTTTTCACATTTTGGTGTCGATCATGTCCTAATAAGGTGTCTTTAATTTACAAAGTGGTCATGGTCCACCAAGGCTTCACATAGAGTCTATGGTCACCTTATTTCTATCAACCTGTAAATTGCACAACTGTGACAAAAACTCTGTAATAGCGGGTTCTATTATTGTTCTTTTTTTATTAGTGAGCAGAATGCTTACAGTAATGCTATCCATTGAATAACTAGAAATTGGACCTAATACGGATCTAACAAAAGACAACAAGATAGTTTGTCTCTAAAATAGAGCAGGGAAGGGAAGTGTTTTATGTCGATTGAACAGGGAAGGCAAATGTTTTAAGTCCCTGAAATATATACTTTCTTCTATGATTATATATTTTTTTGATTAGTAAAAGTTTTATTAAAAAAAAAGAAAGCACCAAAGGGGTGTCACCATGTACAAAGGCTATCTACAGGATAGTAAATCCACTATGTACAAAGGCTTTCTCTTATGATTATAGATGATTTTACGCTGTAAGGTCTCTGAATAATATACTTTCTCCTATCATCCTACATAGAGTTTTAATATATACTTTCTCCTATTAGGTCTCTGAAATATGCTTTCTCCAACGAATAATCATCATATGTAGGCCTATGTTTTTACATCTTTCTTTGCCTAAACTATAAACATGGTGAGAAGTTTTTAATTGTTTGGAATGCCTGTCAAAGCTTCTTTTAGAAGTCAAGGCAATCTTGTTATATATATTTCCACACACGAAGGGTTCATCAATCATCATAGAGCCACCATCAGAAGTGTGTTCTATCTAATTTGTAGAATAGTGTTGCATCTAATTATATTTCTGAGAATATCTGGAAAAGAACTTGGAGTAAGGTTAAGTTGTTTAAGATATTTATAATGTTTCTCTTTCCCTATTTCTCTTTTTAATTTTTACTGTTACCTATCAGCCAAACAAAATCTCAAATCTCTAGAAGGTTAACTAAGAAGAAGAAGATGTTGGTGCATGGTTACTGAAATGTCTTCCACTAAAATGATTGGCTACACAAACACATTTGCTTATATTCTTACTACATACTTTCCTTTTGAAGGGTGACTCTAAAATTGAGATATTACCTAAAAGATTATGTCCAAGAGTTTATGGCAGAGGCTACATCATTCTTGCTGAGGAATGCGTCTGATGAGCAGCTTATAAAAGGTATTGACATGCTCTAGTTATTTGAATTTAGTCCCTCGAAAAGTGATGAGCTGAATTTGATTTTCTGTTTATGTGAATGGCATTCATTTTTCATAACTGGAATATTATAGGTATCAGGAAGATCATGCAAGAAGTTGTGAAGAGACCGCTTCTGAGAATATCCGGCGTCAGTGCTTTGCTTTATTATGTTATGAGGGGAACCTCTACTAGTTTCCATTCAAGAGCTGAGAGAGTTTTAAAGTTATTGGTGAACAAGTCAATATTTGCTATTGGTGACAAATCCAAAGACTCCAAACAAGGTAAGCTCTTTAGAGATGACGCTTTGAATGAACTACAATGCTTGTATAATTACAGTTTTTTATGTAGTTTATTGGTAATTAGTGATTAGTAAATCATGTGATCTTTGCAAAGAGGAGGCCGGAACCACCCATCATCTTTCATTTGGGTGTTCCTTCACCAGATAATTATGAAAGATGGCTTTTGTGTGGTAGGGCTTCCTTGGGTAGTTGACAGTTCATTCAAGACGAAGTGTGGACATGGAGTGGTTTGAGAACCTCTAAAGATATTAGAAAGGCCTGTTCCTTGACTCCACTCTCTATTTTTTGGTTGTTTGGGTGTGAAAGGGATAGGAGGGCCTTTGATGTAGTGCATAAACCTATAGCCTCCGTCAATGAGGGCTGGTTCAATACTCCTAGGTTCTGGTGTTAGGGAATTTTTTAGTAAATGATGATGATATGATAGACTATAGAATTACCATAATGTAAATAGTTGCTTTTGTACATGGGCGGTACCTCCTTGATGCATTGTTAATACAACACGTACTTAAAAAAAGTATTGTCAATAATGCCCCATCAGGTTTCCATAATAAATAAATAGGGAATTGGTTCCCCTTCCGATTCATCAATGTTCTGATAATAATTATTGTGCAATTTGTGCATATTTTTCTTGAGTTCTTATTTTTGCATTTAGAGAAGAGTAGCTTAGCATGTATATGCAATAATGAACTTACCTGCGGGTACAAAGTCTAGTGGTTAAATTTCTTTTTTGGTTGCAGCTAGGATTTGTGGAAGGGTCTTAAGTTTTACATTTTTCTGAGTTCCAGTAAATATTTAATTTAAACCGGGATAAATTTCTAAGAAAAAGAAAAAACTTTTTGGGTTGTTAACATTCGTCGTGCTACTTTACGCTTCTGAAAATTGCATCCACAGAGAATCCGTTTGTGCATTTCTGTGAGTCCTTTGTAGGAAAAGATCAGGTTTAAATATCCGTTCCTTCTGTGCGTGCAAATCATGTTGCCTACATATTAATATTTAGTCATTATGTGTGTATAACTGCATGAAGAAGATTTCTTATAGGTGAGGGGAATGGAGAGAACCTCAATGGGAACAGATTAATTGTCAGTTTATGGAAATGGCAAAATGGGAATCACATTGCCTAGAACTGTGAATTTTTTTATAAGACCTATGACTATTATTAACTATAAGCTATTGCTAATGGATGACTGCATAGTAAGTATTTGACTTGAAATGAGCAATTTTGATATCGAATGTTGAAACTGCTTAAGTTACAAAGCTATGTCTTAGGATTGATGTTTAAATCAAAGTTAGTGGACACCTGCATCTTTTTCCCTCAAAGTAATAGAAATAAATATATTTTTGTATCGAATGACTTCTTCATCTAGGTGTATATTTTTCTTTTCTTATGTGTGTGGATATCACCTGCTCTAAAGTTTGCAGTTGTTCACTTGAATCTGTAATGAGTAACTTATCAAAAAAAGAATCTGTAATGAGTTGCAGTAAGCTTTAATACGTTTATTTGTTTCTGGTGGATTTTGTTTCTCTCGTAATTTTATTTGGCCTGTGTTCGTTTGTCTCTCTTGCCCTATTGCAGGTTCAGACGCTATTGTTGAAGTTGTGAATACTGCCTTACAAAGATTATGTGAGGAGCTAGAATCAAAGGAGTTAAATTTAATGTGGAAGTGCTTGTATCAGGAAATAAATGACTGTGCAACTAAGAAATGCTTGTTGCATCTTAGTCATTTGTTGTCACTGCTTATTTGTACCGTTAAGATTGAAAAGGAACGCAGGGTTTCTGGTGAGCTACAAGATAGTTTTGATAATATTATTTGATTTTTTTATTATGTTGCGTAAATATTTTCATATCTCTTGCATTACTAACTCGAAACAATCCAATTTTGATCAGATTACCAACCAGTGCTTGAACACTTGGGGTTGCTTGTGCAGAGGTTCATTGTGCCCTCTGGCACTCTGGAAGGAGAGAACCATTTGTCTGAAGTTGTTGATAAGGTTCTACAACTAATGCTAGGCATTCTTGATGGCCTCCACGGTTCTGATGATATGTTAACTATCTCTTCCTGTTCATTGCAATGGGCTCCTGTATTTGAGTTGAGGAACTCAAGGTATTGCTTTCTATAGATTGGTTTGGTTCTTGGTTTCTTACCCCATTTTCCTTTTAACATGTCTGATGCTTGGGTTTCAGTTTGTTGACTTTTATTCAAGAATTACTACGGAAGGACCATCACATACTAGAGGCATTTAGAGTTAGTATTTTAAGGTAATATTGACATCTTAGTTCTTTTACTGGAGTGTTTCCATAGTTGTGCATCTCCATTTTTTTAACCTTTTCTACTTGGTTTTTCAGTGCGTTGAATGATTTGATAGAATCTTTAGAGGAAGAAGTTATATATATGTTATTATCCCTGTGTGAGGGACTGCAAATGGATCCTCAAAGCTTCAACATCTTAGATGGAACATCTGACAGAAGACCTTCAAGAATTTATGGGTTTTTGGAAGCCGGTGTCCGCCACTGGACCAGTGCAGTAAAAAATATCTTGTCCAGTCAAATTGACGAGGCCAATAATATTTTGTCCTGTCAAATTGACAAGGCTAAGTTGGCTGTACTTTGGGGAATCATAAGCTGTTATCCTCTTATTTCGGATGTCCAAACGACTTCATCTCTGCTATTAGAGTTTATGGATGCACTTGATGAGCTTCTGAAGGTTGATGCAGGTAAGAATATGCATGAAATTCAGCTTGTTGCTTGGTATGCAAATCTGAAACCTGTTGTGTTCAAGCACAATACACAACAATACATTCACAATTGATGGGCCCGTCTTTTGCTTAAAACCATGGAGTATCTAGTTTGGGTCATTGATCATGATGTCTTATGTCGTCATTTAAGTTGACAATTTTTCTTACATCTTTACCATCTAAATTGCTGCGCCTATGTTTTGTTTAAAAGAGTGTTGAAGTGATACTTCTTGAATTTGTTGTTTCACCTCTTCATTCATAACAGGTAATTTCGTGATTTCTCTTTTCAGAAAACGTTACTGGTGTTCCTAGGCGCACTTGGGAAAGCCTATTTGGTGCTGCTTTGAGTTCCTATTACAAATGGCATTATGCTAAAAAGACCGGGCTTGGAGAAACGACCAAAATTTTGAATTTCGCCAAAGTATACAAATCATCTTCACAAGTGTTGTTTGCTGTTGCCGATTATTTGGAATATGTGCACGGGTAAGTTGATCTTTATATCAAGAATCGATAAATTCCTGAACCTGTTTGTTGTTGTTTACACATTAATTGCTTTTTTCTATCACTTGTTAAAGAGCTACCGTACAAATTATAGGCCTGCATTGCAAGGAGACAACAGCAATAAAGTTTATCACCCGGAGCTTATAGCAGAAAAGGCTGTGGATGCAGTAAACGTATTTTCTGAGAATTTGTGCCACTCAGACAAGGGGATTCGTGTTACAACTCTAAGAATTTTGTGCCAATTTGAACCTCTGAGTTGTGATACTTCTATTGAGGATCACCCACCTAAGAAGAAAATGAAAACTGAAGTTTCTCAGGCTTGTCTTGGTGCCAACAATGTACTTATATCTGTGATCTTCTGCTCCTGTTGTTTGATACCATCCTATAATTAAATTATGTTATGCTAACTTTTACTCCAAATATCAGGTTCTTGAGCTCTTTCTCTCAATAGAGGCAACTCCTCTTTCAATTTCAACCAGTAGGAAGGTTATCCTGTTGATCTCTAAAATACAGATGGACCTCTCTGCTGAAAGGATATCCGAGATATATATACCTCTTGTATTGAATGGGATAATTGGCATATTCCATAATAGGTTTAGCTATCTATGGAATCCAGCATCTGAGTGCCTCGCAGTTCTTATTAGCAAGCACACTGGACTTGTGTGGGATAAATTTGTTCATTATTTTGAACGATGCCAAGCCATTTTTCAGAAATCTTATGATCAATTTGACAGCGTTAATGCTAATGTGTCAGACAAGTCTACTGGTATGTGACAACTTGATTTGTCTATTATCTCGGTATTCGTTCAAGGTTATTGAACTGTGTTGACCGATGCTTATCTTGACACGTTTGGTTCTTCATCATGCATGCACTAGGGATATTAAGCGCTTGAGGAATCTAGTTTATCATACTATTTAGTTGCGTGGCTATGTTGTTATAGATCTTGATGTTTAATTTCTAGCTGGGTTTGATCTGCAGATCTGGCTGAGCGTTTTAATTTGTTTGTTAATCCTCCTTCTCCATCTGATAGCACGCCGAGCACTACAGTATTATCGTTGTTGCTGAAATCTTTACAAAAAGTTCCCTTTGTTGCTGAGTCTCGGTGTCGACAAATTATCCCTCTCTTTTTGAAGTTTTTGGGTTACAACAGTAATGATCTTGTGAGGTAGTCATCTCTTGGATCTTGTGCTGCTGATAGCATGCTTGTTTCTTGATTATGCAAACTTATTAAACTTTTACATGAATCAACTTATTCAAAGTGTTGGTTTGTGTTTTCTATTTGAGATTGCAGTGTGGGATTATTCAATTCTTGTGCTTGTAAAGGGAAAGAGTGGAAGGGTATCCTTAAAGAATGGTTAAATTTGTTGAAGCTGATGCGGAACCCTAAGTGCTTTTATCGAAGTCAATTTGTGAAAGATGTTATGCAAAATAGGTGTGCGCAACGTTCAATGGTTTATTATGTTTATTGATTCCTTGTTTATTTATCTTGGGACTGTTAGTTGTTTCAGCTCCTGATCTCAACTTTGAAATTCTTTGAATTCTTTTAAATCTATTCTAAGGAATTATTTTGGGTGCTTTTACCAGGCTTCTAGATGACAATGATGCTGAAATACAGATGAATGTCCTTGAATGCCTTCTAATGTGGAAAGATGATTTCTTGCTCCCATATGATCAGCATCTGAAAAATTTAATCAGTTCAAAAGATTTGAGAGAAGAACTAACCACATGGAGTTTATCCAGAGATTCTGGCCAGGTTGAAGATGGTCACAGAGCCCATCTTGTGCCGCTCGTTGTTCGTCTACTAATGCCAAAGGTCAGAAAATTGAAGACACTCGCTTCTCGAAAGGTATGAACAGATTTTTCGGAATATCTTTATTTTACCTTTTTCCTTTTCATATTATGATGTGGGAATTTGCACACTTATCTATGATGTATTTCCTTTCACTATCATATTTCATTAATTAACACATCCTATATAACTGAATATGGTGTACTTTATCTTGTCAGAATTCGAGCGTGCATCACCGTAAGGCAGTTCTTTGTTTCATAGCTCAGTTTGATGTTGAGGAGCTCCCTCTTTTCTTTGCATTGCTAATAAAGCCCTTGAACATTACATCAGAGGGTATTGTTGATTTTTTTTGGACCACACCTTGCAGTTCTGTGGATGAATTTCCAGCATTGAACTTTCTAAAGTATTTCACTGTGGAAAATATAACAGCTTTGTCCTGGAAGAAGAGATATGGTTTTCTGCACGTAATTCAACACATTCTTGATGTTTTTGATCAATTTCATGTTGGACCTTTTCTAGATTTATTAATGGGATGTGTTGTTCGCATACTGGTAAGCTGCACTTCGAATCTTGATGCTGCAAAGGGTGCTGAATCTTCTGTACTAGAAAATAATTGTACTGTCAATGTGACTTCACATGAAAAAGACAGTGCAGCAGTGAATCATGTCCTGGTAATGTTCTCATTTCGCTGAATCTCCACCAATGTTTTTTTATAAGAATATATTGAATCTCCACTGATGTCAAAAATATTTTCTTTATACAGTTGATTGGTAACTGGCCCCATTTTTGTGTAATGTAGATTAGCTAGTTCCCGTATTAATTATAATTTTTGTTTTATAGTTGAGTGAGGCTTGCAGTCAGAGAACTCATTTTTTTATTTCATTCCTACCCCTCCTTTACTGCAGATTCAGTGTTTCACCCTCTTGGTGCTCTTTAATACAATTTTATTTATGAAAAGCAATCATTAGAAATTGGCTTTTACTATGTTTAAATTTTAATGGAAAAATATGGGTTTGTGTAGACTAGCATGGCTGTGAAGCAGTTCAAGGAATTGAGGTCTTTATGTCTGAAAATTGTTTCCCTTGTTCTCGATAAGTACGAGGATCATGATTTTGGCTGCGATTTCTGGGACCTGTTCTTTACATCAGTGAAACCTTTAATTGAAGGTTTTAAGCAGGAGGGCTCTAGTAGCGAGAAACCAAGTTCATTGTTCTCATGCTTCTTGGCTATGAGTAGAAGCCACGAACTTGTTACACTGTTGTGTAGGGAAAAGGATCTTGTTCCTGATATATTCTCGATTCTAACGGTCAATACAGCTACTGAAGCAATTAAATGTTGTGTTCTGAAGTTCATTGAGAACTTGCTGAATCTTGATAGTGAGTTGGACGGTGAAGACACTGCTGTGAAAAAAGTTATACTTTCGAACCTTGAGGCACTAATCTGCAGCTTGCATTCTCTTTTTCAGAGTGATAGTGCATCTAAGAGGTATCGATAGTTCCTTTTCTTGCATGTTTCCTTTTCTTGTGAGAAATATCAGTAAATTAAAATATTAATGTATTGATTGTTTACTTTGCCTGTATTGTACCCAATGGATGTTTAGTCTGGGATGCTTTCGTGCAGCTTAATGGCATAAATTTTATAGAAGTGCCCCAGCTCTTGCATTTATAACTAACGCATTCTGGTTTCAAAGCAGCTAAATGTAACTTGCACATGTCTTGTAAGATTTCCTTTTAGACTTCACTTTGATTACATAGGCTCCACCAATTTTGGGTGCATTTATCTCCAGGCATACAATTCATTTTATTCGTAAAAATTAGGCAGCAGTTATAAGAGCCTAATTGTTGAAGTCTTGGACTTTTCTTCTTTTATTTATTAGTTTGGAATTCTATGTCTATGTGTAATAATTTTGGGTACTTTAACTAGTTTTGAAATATCTGTGACAAAAGGGACAAATTGAGATAGTATTCTAGAGAATTTCTTGGACATCAGATTATTAAGCTCTTTGCGTCCCCCATCTCTTTTATTGCTTAAAAGGAAAAGCAGTCAAATTCATTGTGCTAATAGAATGCCCTTTTTCTATATTTATGAAATGTGATCTTGTGGAAATAAGTGAAAATTTTCGTTCTCCTGTTTTTAGACCGAATGTTGTTTCTTTATTTTCTTTCTTTATGAATTTTGTTTTTCTCTTGATGTCTTTTCTAATGTAAGTGTACTCTTTTGTTGTACTTCTTTGCTATATATTATCTGCATTACATACATACACTTACACATGCACACAAAATGCAAGCGCACAAACACATATTTTTAGTGTAACTTGATATTTTCTATTCCTTAATATATATTTTTTAATAAAAAGATGATAGATGTGTAGTAAAAAAAGATTCCCATTTTCAGGGTACCATGGAGTCTTTGGTATTTAGAAGTGATGATGCTATTCTCTGGTCCTTGTGATCAAATTGTGGTGTGCTTTAACAGTAACATGATGTTAGTTTGAAATGATCTTTCTAGTCACCATGAATGAGAAAGTGACTCTTTGCATTACATCCATCTTATGCATACTTTGTTTGATTTTGTCTAAAAAAGCTTTTTCAGGGGAAGAAAGCTGATAATTAATTCTTTTTTTTAATCTTTTTCATTAGGAAATCAGTCAAATATCCTGGGGAGAAAGAGATCAGAATTTTCAAATTGTTATCTAAGTACATAGAGGATCCATTGCAGGCTAGGGAATTCGTGGATATCTTGCTACCCTTCTTAGCTAAAAGAGTTAAAGATACTGGTAAGCATATCCTGAAAAATTTAGTTTTGATACATGATATATATTTTCTCCTCACTGTGTATCTATTATTGGTCTTGCAGATATCTGTCTCGAAGCTCTGCAAATCATTCGGGATATCGTAACATTGTTAGAGATTGAGAATACTACAAAAATTCTAAATGCGGTTTCTCCACTTCTCATTACCGTTGAACTGCACATGCGGTTGTGTATTTGTGATCTTTTTGATGCTCTTGCTAAAACCGACTCTTCTGTACGCTTGGTGGTAATATGTCCTTTTTGTTTGTTGTTCATCTGAGTATTACTTTTGGATGAACTTCTTTTATTTATGAATTTTTGTCTCAGTTTTTATTATTGATGACTGGCATGCAGGCAAAAATTATCCGTCAATTGAATGCGACCTCTGCTGTGGAAATGGGCGGCCTTGATTATGACACGATAATTAATGCATATGAAAAGATTGATGTTGATTTCTTTTATACAATCAAGGAGGAACATGCCTTGGCCATTTTGTCACACTGTGTGTATGATATGTCATCAGAAGAGTTGATCTTAAGGCATAGTGCATATAGATTGTTGCTCTCATTTGTTGAATTTTCTGCCCTAATTCTTGGCCGAGAGGTTAGAAATCACCCTGAATTACCTGAAGAGATGATAATAGTTGATGGAAGTTGTTGGACCGGATCATGCATTCAGCGTATCATAAGCAAGTTTTTTTTGAAGCATCTAGGGGATGCCATGAGCAGAGGAAGTTCTGTTAAAAAGGTAATTTTTACAAGAAGTTTATACTTCATACATTCTAGCACATGGACATGCATGTTGTGCATCTACTTATTTTGTAATACTAGGACATTATTTATATGCAGTTTCTGTTTGCCTCATTTGGGGCATGCAAATTACTAGTGCAGATGAAGAAATGTCAAAAATCTTTTCCCCCCTTATTTCTATTACAAAATTAATGGTTTAACTGTTGATACCTTAAGTATTGCAATGGTTCTCATAATTGATGGGTAAGATTTCAGGAGTGGATTGATTTACTTCGAGAAATGGTGTTGAAGTTTCCAGATGTGGCAAATCTTAGTTCATTCAAAGCTCTATGCTCTGAAGATGTTGAAGTAGATTTTTTCAACAACATTATACACTTACAGGTGATTTTTTTCCTTTTGATATGGTGGCGTGTGCGCACACGCACACGGATGTCATTCCCTTTTTAAGAAGTCACTTCACTTTCTTATCAAAGATTGAATTCACTTCGCTTTGTGTGAATGAAATAGCTCTGCTTTTTTTAAAAATAGAATTCTTTTTAGGATAACCAAATTCAAAGGAGATAAAAGCTTTTTCCTTTGCCTTGTAACATTTGAAGCATAGTAATTACCTGAATTAGTTCACTTCTAGAAATTGGTTGATGCTTTTAACCCAATAAAGTTTAAATAGAATAACTTTGACTGACAATCTCTCAAACTCTTACAGAAACATCGAAGAGCAAGGGCACTGTTGCGCTTTAGGACTGTGATCAGTAAAAACAACCCACCAGAGGTGATTATCTATTTCTCTTATACATTCATTTACCAGAGTTTATTTTATGGTCCCTGAAACTTGCTGTGCTTCATTAACTTGCAGGGCATTCTAAAAAGTGTGTTTGTCCCACTCTTTTTCAATATGTTGCTTGATGTACAAGATGGAAAGAACGAGCATGTTAGAATTGCGTGCATGGAAGCCCTTGCTTCAATTTCTGCTCATATGGGATGGAATTCATACTATGCACTATTGACCCGATGCTTTCGCGAGATGAGCATGAACGCTAACAAGCAAAAGGTTTTATTGCGGTTAATTTGCTCTGTTTTGGACCAATTTCATTTTTCAGAAATTAGTTCCAATGAAGAAGCCTTGGATGATGTTTTAGGTGCTGGCACCATTTCTGATATAAGAACTTGCCTTCATAAAGTTGTGCTCCCAAAGATAAAGAAGTTAATGAACTCTGATTCTGATAATGTCAATGTTAACATCAGTCTGGCTGCACTGAAACTACTAAAGTTGCTTCCAGGAGACATAATGGACTCACAGCTTCCTACTATCATACATAGAATTTCAAACTTTTTAAAGAATAGGATGGAAAGCATTCGTGATGAAGCTAGGTTGGCTTTGGCTGCATGTTTGAAAGAGCTTGGGCTGGAATACTTGCAGTTTATAGTTAGGGTTTTGCGCTCTACCTTGAAACGTGGATATGAGATGCATGTGTTGGGATACACACTTAATTTCATTTTATTGAAGTCTCTTTCAAATCCAATTAGTGGGAAGTTGGATTATTGTTTGGAAGATCTTCTTTCTGTGGTGGAGAATGATATTCTTGGTGATGTTGCTGAGGAGAAAGAGGTGGAAAAGATTGCATCTAAAATGAAAGAAACTAGAAAGTGCAAGTCTTATGAATCTCTGAAACTGATTGCTCAAAGCATAACATTCAAAAGCCATGCCTTGAAGTTAGTTTCTCCTGTTACGGCTCATTTGCGTAAGCATCTGACTCCAAAAGTGAAAACAAAAGTGGAGAGTATGTTAGATCACATTGCATCTGGTATTGAATGCAATCCATCCGTGGATCAAACTGACTTATTCATCTTTATATACAGCCTGATTGAAGATGGGATTGATGAAGAAACTGGTATGGGTGAGAATTTATTTACTTCCAACACGAATAAAGATTGTAGAAATGATGTGTGCGGGAAAACTATCTCTACAGGTCGAGTTATTGGTGCTAAATTGGTAGGTTCACATCTTATAACGGTATTTGCTCTTGGGGTATTGCACAACCAAATAAAGAATGTGAAGTTGGACAAAAATGATGAACAGCTGTTATCGATGTTGGATCCTTTTGTCAAACTGCTTGGCACTTGCTTGAGTTCTAAGTATGAAGATATTTTGTCGTCATCCCTTAGATGCCTCACTCCATTGGTAAGGTTGCCTCTGCCATCCCTGGAATCACATGCTGGTAAAATAAAGGCAACACTACTGGATGTTGCTCAGAGTTCAGTAAATTCCGGCAGTCCTCTAATGCAGTCATGTCTAAGATTGTTAACTGTGCTTCTCCAGAGCACTAAAATCACCCTATCGTCGGATCAGCTACACCTGTTGATTCAGTTTCCAATGTTTGCCGATCTTGAAAGGAATCCTTCTTTTGTTGCTCTTTCGCTTTTAAAGGCAATTGTTAACCGCAAGCTAGTTGTTCCTGAGATATATGATGTTGTAGAACGTGTTCGAGAATTGATGGTAACAAGTCAAGTGGAATCAATTCGCAAAAAATGCAGTCAGATTTTGTTGCAATTTTTGCTTGATTATCATCTTTCCGACAATCGTTTGCAAAAACATTTTACTGGTCTGCTTGCAAATTTAAGGCATGCATCTGAAACTAGTTTGAATATATTTTTTTTCTTCTAATTTTTGTTCAGTTTTAATTTGTCCGGTGATGACTAACTAAGTTCATGCAGGTATGAGCATTCAAGTGGAAGGGAAGCAGTGCTTGAGATGCTCCATGCAGTTATTGTCAAATTTCCAAGGAGCGTTGTGGATAAGGAATCAGAGATATTTTTCTTCCGTTTGGTTGAAAGCTTGGCCAACGATCATGATAATAAAGTCCGATCCATGACTGGTGCAGTTATAAAACTTCTTGTTGGTCGTATCAGCCCACATTCTCTAAGTTCCATTCTTGATTCTAGTCTATCTTGGTATTCGGGTGAGAATCAGCTACTGTGGGGTGCTGCAGCTCAGGTAAGGTGCTCTAAAAATAGATATTAGATTATATTGTAAATGAAAGAATTCAACCTGCATGGTTATAGTTTCAAGAATCTAACCGATAGGAAACCTGCATGTTAATACATGGAGGAAAACGGAAAAAAATATATTTTATTTTCATGGTAAGTAGAAAATGAAAAATGTATAAAAAGAAAGAACGAAGACATAGTAGAATACTAGAATCTTACGTGAAAGAAGATGACTCATACCCGAGCTTGGTTTGTGAAAAATCTAAAAAAACTCAAGCTTGGCTTAGTTTGATTCTTTTAGAAAAACCGAGTCTATCCAAATTCAAGGCCAAGCCAAATATTTGAGCTCAAATCTACAATTTGAGGTTGAGGCCAATTGAAAATTGTATGTATTTATTATTTATAATTTATTTTTTATAAGTAAAAAATGTGTATAAATGAAAGGCACCTAGGGGGTGCCACCCATGTACAAAAACTATTTACAAGATAGTATCTCAATGAAGTCTAAGATATCTTCATCATTTACAAAAAAAAATCCCCTTAAACCAAACATCTTAAGGCTTGAGGTCAGTTTGATTAACTAATCAAGCCTAATCTCAAGCTTAAGTTCGATTAAATTGTTTAATCAAGTGAGAAGTTTTGAGCTTCCACTCAAACCAAGCTAAAGCAGCTTGCGAATAGCTCGGCTCATTGGGACTTTATCGATGGGTTCTTAGTACATATGAGAGGTGTTGAGATTTAGGTTAGGGAGAGAGAGATGAGAGATTGAGAAGAAATATTAGAGTTAATATTATTGGTGTTGTGTTGTGTTGTGAGCAAACCAACAACCCTATATATAGACTTAAGGATATAGGAAACATAAATTAAGAAAGATTAGGAAACCTAATACCTAGCTAATTAGGAAAGCTCTCAACACTCCCCCGTTTTGAGCTTCCACTCAAACCAAGCTAAAGCAGCTTGCAAATAGCTCGGCTCTTTGGGACTTTATCGATGGGTTCTTAGTACATATGAGAGGTGTTGAGATTTAGGTTAGGGAGAGAGAGATGAGAGATTGAGAAGAAATATTATAGAGTTAATATTATTGGTGTTGTGTTGTGTTGTGAGCAAACCAACAACCCTATATATAGACTTAAAGATATAGGAAACATAAATTTAGAAAGATTAGGAAACCTAATACCTATCTATTTAGGAAAGCTCTCAACACTCCCCCTCAAGTTGGAGCATACACATGCATTAACTTGTTACAAATAAACCCATACCAATAACAAACCCAATCCAATTTGAAACAAATAAACCAAGCCCATAAATTACAATAACCCATGAGAACACGTCGCGGCTCCACACCCATGACAAATAATGAGATCACCACGTCGGTACTACATATTGAGACAAGATCCAATAACACTAGATCAACAAGACTTTGACATTTTTTGTTTTGTTTTGGACTAGTTTTGACTTGAATGGGCTGTAATCAATGAGTAAAGAGGATAACAACATCAACAAATGTCGGATTGGGTTACAACTTGAACATGCATGGGTTAACAATATCAACAGGGGTGAGAAACTCTTCTTCAAGAACTGTAAAAAAACTTCTAGAAACTTAAGAAACTCCACGGAACGTATACACTTTTTCTTTTTCTTTTTTTGATAGAGGTGCAAAGGATATAACCTGTTTTGGCTGTTAGGTTTCAGTAAAAATGGAGAATAAGCATTTTATATGTAGGACTTTAGATAAATAAATGGTTTGGTTTGGGTACCATGTGTAACCCAACTGGGTTATTATTTAGATGTAATGGGCTTTTGCCTATGAGGGTTTACTCAAATACCACCAGGGTTCCAAACCAAACCTTGAGCTATTGAGATTTAGGTTAGGGAGAGAGACGAGAGATTGAGAAGAAATATTATAGAGTTATTATTATTGATGTTGTGTTGTGAGCAAACCAACAACCCTATATATAGACTTAAGGATATAAATTCTAATAGGAATAGGAAACATAATATGAAACATAAACTAAGAAAGATTAGGAAACCTAATACCTATCTAATTAGAAAACCTCTTAACAAGAGGAACAAGTGGTATTATTGTATTGCTTAGAAAATATTGAGCTTAGAATGACTTGGATGGAATATGGGTTCAAATGCTTCCAGTGGTGTAGTATAGGATTATAGCTTTTGCATGAAGTGATATTCTAGTTGTATTCTCCTTTCTCTTGGTTGCGTAATCACATGTTTTACCGCCTATGGTTGTAATCTTAGTATTATTTTGTAATTAAGGGGAAACATGTAATTTTGATATTAGGCATATATACGTAATTATAATATTTTTGTAATTTTTTAGATATTCTAGGATTTAGGCATTAGGTTTTGATTTGGTTTCCTATTTAGATTATGTATGGTGCCCTCAGCACATCTAGTAGGATTTTAGGTAGAACTGTTATTGAGAATTGAATTTGATTAATAATATCGAACTTGGTTTTCAAAGTTTAGGTTATTTGTTTCGTTTATATCTATTATCATTGTTGTGTTATTATTTCTCCATCAATTTGGTATCAAACCCTACTTGTTTTACATCAACATGGGCTTGAATGCAGTAGACATTGTGTCAAATATATTTCCCCATTGGTTATATCTTCTTTGTTACAGCGTACCTTTTTTTCTTTTTCGTTGATGGATTCTAAATTTCTTTGTGCAGGTTTTGGGATTAATGGTCGAGGTCATGAAAAGAAGCTTTAAAGAGCACGTCGACATCGACATTGTATTGCGAGCGACTAGAAACATTTTGCAGTCCGCTGTCAATGTTACTGCCCATCAGCATCAGCATCAGCATCAGCATCAGCATCAGCATCAGCATCAGCAACAAGGTCTTTCTGATGAAGCTAGTATCCCTTTCTGGAAAGAGGCGTACTATTCTCTTGTTATGCTGGAGAAGTTGTTGTTTCAGTTTCATGATTTAAGCTTAGGAGAAGATCTAGAGGTATGACTCTGTTGCTCTTGTAGAATATATGTAAATTATATTATCTTTTTTTTACCATTGAACTAAGACCCAAGTTGGTAGTGATTGCTAAGAAAATACTCTGGTATATATTTAATTTGTGATGGTCGTTGTGTTTTTTAGTTGGACATACTCATATGCAGAATGAAGTTAAATGCAAGCTAAGATCTGATGCATTGTATAATCTCAACATTACACCGAAAGAGTCAAGGGGATACTGATTTGATATCGCTTGTGTTTATATGTGTGCTCGAAGTACTGGAATCCCAAATAAAACACTCTTAATTGTGAAATGTAGATTATTTAAATTTGCATAAACTCAAATTATTAGTATATGGATTATAACGATTTTTGTGGCAATTATGTAGTAACAAGAAGAAGAAAAAAAGTAACTAATGTTGACCAGTTGTGGCATTGCTATAATCTCTCTTTAGTCTGAGTGACGGGCGCATACAGTTGCTGATTTGAGTTTCCACATTAGTAGATCATATGAAAACAACAAAAAATCTTTAAATGCTTTGTCATTTTTACTAAGTGAACCATATCTGCTGACTGAAACATCTGAAAGTAGGTTCTTTAATATTCTTTAAATATAGAGGTTCTTTTTTCACACAAAAAAATAAAAATAAAAATATAGAGGTTTTTCCATACTCAAGTGGACAGTATGTGCTGATTGAAACAACTCAAGTTGGTTCTTTCATATTCTTTAAATGAATTTGCAGAAATTATGAGCCCCTGATATAGAGGCTGCAACTCTTGTCTTTTTACTATTTGAGCTCTCGTTTTTTGGGTGTCTAATTTTTCTAATAAAATCTCTTTTGCTAAGTATGCAAGTCATGAAAATACGACACATGACCTCCAAGATTGGGAAATTCATAGTGTTGGGAGTTTTCTTGAACAGATTTAAAGAGTAAGAATGAATCAACTATGGGAGGATAAAGTAATATGGATGGAAAAATTGAAAATAACACTTTTTTCAAACCCTAAATCGAGAATACCTTGTGTATGGGCATCCTATTTTCCCTTGGAGGAGCTCTACTTTGGAAGACTTGTGTTCAAATACAAAGGTTGCTTATTGGGAGGCAACATGTGGTAGGATCTTGACCATCGACAACCTTCAAGAAAGAGGCAAGACTCTAGAAACCAATGCTATCTTTGCAAAAAGGAAGCTGGTTTCGTTCATCATCTTTTGCTTTATTTTTATGGACAAAGAGTTTGTGGGAGATGGCTTTCTTGATTATCAGGATCTCTTGGTGGTTTCCCCAAAGATGTATATCATTTTTTTGTAAAATTTGTGAAAAGTGTAGGCTAATCCGTAGGGTGGTGGTCGGTTCATGTGGTGGGATATTCATGCTTCTAAAATTAGGAGGAATGCCTTCTCTTAAGTGTCACTTTATCTTTTTTGGATATTGTAGAATGAGAGGAATAGAAAGGGCTTTTGATGGAGAGGAGAGTCAATTGGATTGCTAAAGGATAGATGGATTCACACCCTTAATTTTTGGTTCAATGTTTTTTTTCAAGTAAAGAATGAAGAGTTTATATATTGTAGTTTTGGCTTGTAAGTACTAAATCTGTACATAGGTTGGCACCACCTTGGTGCCCTTATTAATATACTCTTATAAAAAATGACACATGACAAGTTCAAGGAACCTGCCTTTGTGGGTTTGTGGTAGGCTCAAGACAAAGAGCATTAGGGATTCTAGGGTTTAAATGTGTGGAGAAAAGGGCTTGAATTCATGTAGAGATTAGGGTTTGTAATAAGGTAACGATAGATAAGGGTTTTTTGAATGATTATAAGATTAGAGGAGAAGTTAGGGGGTGGTTTGCTTCCTGTGAATAGTAATCCAAGAATTGTAGGACAGCAGGGAAGAGGGAGGATGGAGAAAATCACGCCATAGGCATCCATGCAGACTCTTCTTCAAGAACAAAATAATTCCTTAAACCAAAAATAAAGGGCATTTACCCATTCACCTTTTAATCATTTCCCCAAATGATAGAGAGAGGAGTCATAGAGAAAACTTTCCTCGTCTCTCTAGTAGCTCTAATTCCACTCCAAGCGCAAATTTCACTTTGAATGGAACCGGCCCTAACCCAGTTTAACCCTATCACAAAGCACAATCTCCCAAACCTGCCTAGAAAAGGAACATCCCAACAAAAGGTGATTGACATTCTCGGCCTCTTCTTTACATAGGTAGCATTGGTTAACAGTTATATGACCTCTCTTTTGCAAATTGTCAATGGTCAAAATCCTTTTCCCAAGAAGCCTTCCAAGCAAAGAAACAAACTTTCTTTGGTGTGCTCAATTTTCAAATTGCTTTCCAAGGAAATTCCACTCTACCTTCCATTGGAAGCTCATCAAGAAGGGCCTTGTGAAAAGATTTCACATCAAATTCTCTCCCTTTATTCCAAACCCATCAAATATCTTTTATTTGTTCTTAATAAAAGTTATATCTGTGGTAGGTTATATTTGTTTGTCTATTTAGCTATTATTATTTTCTCTCTCTTGGTTGGTCAGTTATATTTATTGGGCATAAACTAATATCAATTGAAAACAAAGGCCTAGACTAGGGTGCTGCTGATGATTAGATGGGTTGGAGAAATGACATTATGATTAATTTTCACCGAAATATAAAAAAGGTAAAAACAATTGATATAATTATTGATCATTGGGATAGATAGTGGGCCACCTTTTATTACTTTGTCTAGTTGCCAGGGAGCTCTGGTATTTTGTCTTTTCGGGATACTGTGGATCCTGCTGAGTTTGATGATGGTTGAGGTGTTGGCTAGTTGGATTGCAGGTCATTGAAGTTGTGTTGTAGAAATCTTCTGCATTTCTGTATAACTTCTGCAAAAATGGGTTCTGCCCTTTGATGCTATCAATGCTATGAAGTTGCAATTACTTGAGTAAAAAAAAAAAATTAGAAAAAGTGAAAAGGACATTTTGACTACACATTAAAGAACACTCCTATGAGATAGTCGAATTTTCTCTTTCTTTTTAGGAAAAGTTTTCTTATTTTTTATCTTGTTGTAACCCAATGAGGTAGCTTTCAAGTTTTTAATGTCATAATCTAGAGAGAGAGGAGTTCCATGATTCCTCATTTGTAGATCCTGGATTCCCTATGGAGCTGGTCAAGTGGCACCCTAGGGGCGTAACCCAGGTGGCTAGAAAGTTTTTGAGTTGAAGGAGGGGGATGCCTGCCATTAAATAAAAAAGAAATTGCGTGGTAATAACAGTAGCCATTTAAATTCCTCATCTTTGCAATTGTGGGTCTCCTATTATTTATCTATTGAGCTGGTCAAGCTGCTAGTACCCTAGGGAGGAAATCCAGATGACAAGGAATTTATTGGATTGCAGGAGGGAAATGCCTACCATAAACCAAAAATTTTACTTGGTAATAACATTAATTTTTAAATTTTTTGCGATTCCATCAAATTATGATTTTTATATTTGACAAACTTACTCTTTTGCCGAAACACTAAAATGAATCTTCGAATAAATAGGGCTATGGTATTTTTGATGAGTAGTCTTTTATGTTTTCATTTTGGTTTCTTAGGAGGCCTGTTTGTGGTTGTTCACCAAAGAAATAATTTAAACTTTACTGTGCTATTTCTTAGCTATACAAGAACATTTTACTTCTTGCGGTCTGTTGTTATACTGTAGGGTTATCATCTCTTAATAGTTTTGGGATTGTTTAAGTCTTTGAATGCTGGGCAACAAAGGTTCTTATGAAGTTAGATACAAAGGTTCTTATGAAGTTAGATACATTTTTTTCTCTCAATATTCTCATTAGCATGCATAAATTTTGAATTTCTGGTACATGCTACTGAAGTCTGGTGTTTATTCTGCTGCACAATGTTTGATTTGGCTTGAACCCTAGCGTAGTTTCCGGATTTGACTCGTTGAGGATGCTTTTTGAAAAAAAAAACTGAGAAACTGATTTTTTCCCTTGTAACTCTCTTATATATATATTTCTCTTTATTTCAGGATATATGGGAAGCAATCTGTGAGTTGCTGTTGCACCCACACGCATGGCTGCGCAACATATCAAGTCGCCTTGTAGCCTTGTACTTCACCACTGTAACTGAGGCTAGCAGAGAAAATCCTGAGAAATCAGTAGGAACTTTTTTTCTCATGAGGCCAAGTAGACTCTTTATGGTAGCTGTTTCTCTCTGCTGCCAACTGAACTCACAGCTGATGTGTGATGATGCTGCCAGCAACGTCCTTACGCAGAATCTTGCATTTGCAATTTCTGTTCTGCACTCTCTGATGGGACGAAGTGATTGTGTAGATCCTCAAAAATTTTGGTCCACCCTTGAACAGGATGAGCAAGGCCGATTTCTGAAAGCCTTTCAATTGCTTGATTCAAGAAAAGGAAGACGCATGTTTTTAACTCTTACCTCTGGTGTACATGGCCAGCCTGAGCAAGAACAATCTGAGGATATTCAGAATTTGCTCGTCTCTATTTTGCTCAAAAGGATGGGAAAGCTTGCTCTTGAAATGGAGGCGACTCAGGTTGGTTTGCAGGAGATTGCATTTGAATGGTTAAAGTTTGTTGAAGATGTTTCTGATATTTAATCTTTTTGTTAGTTCTGATCTTTTTTGCTGAAATGCACAGTGCTTATAAAATTTTAATTGCTGGATGCAGATGAAAATTGTCTTCAATAGTTTCAGAAAATTTTCATCACAAATCAGTCGGGACGATTGCCACCATTATGCATTTCAAATACTGCTTCCCTTGTATAAAGTCTGTGAAGGATTTTCTGGGAAAATTATCTCTGGTGAGTTTCTTTTCTTTTTACTCAGTTTTAATCTGCATATGAACAGGTATGCCATATGTAGTAGTTTAACATGGTTAAGGTGTGTGGAAATGAACATTTCTGGTTTTTATGTATTTTATTGTATGAAAATCCTAATTTGTGCAGGCTGATGGCCTTTGAGCCAGATGGCAAATCCATCCTTGATAAAAATTGGGTGGAAGGTGAGGTTGTGGGTTTAACCTATCTGTCCAAGTTTATATACTGAGCCAAAGGTGAAAAGAGAAAAGGACAGACTGGGAGAATCTGTATTTTTTAGATTTATATTTTCTAAAGCATTGATATCAATATTATTTATTAAGAAAAAACCTTGATGTCTGTATTTTTTTATTCCTTTTGTTCTTGATTTTTAAGATCAGTAGTACGTGTAACAGAAGGACTTTTGTGCTAGTTTAATATCTAGTCAAAGGGATGCTTGGGTCATAATTTGGTTGTCGCACCCTTTTTTAACCTTTCATGCCTGCCTCCTGGTCTTTTTTTACTTTTGATAAGTAAAAGTTTTACCTATAAAGTACCAAGGGACTGCAACCCAACTACAAAAAGCTATCTACAAGAAAGAAGATCCACAAAATCAATGAGGTCTTCCTCATTTACCCAAAAAAAAAATCATTCCATCCTTAATAGACTCCATAGACCTCTCAACACTATCAGAAGTCATTCCATTTCTTTCTTGCCACGTGAAGGAATCAAGGACTAGTCTCTTTATTTTCTTAGATTGGGTCTTTCTTTCTTGGAGCAACCGCAGAATTGCTTCTTGTTGCTCTCTTCTTTGTATTTGCTATATGCATTGCACTCGTGTGCAATCCTTCCGCACAAATGTTAGCTGATAGGTTATTTCGTGGATCATATCATGCGACTTGGTGTGCTTTCTGTCTTGGTGCAATGTCAAAAGTTTAGTTTAATGATTTGAGTGTGCTGAGAGCTATGACCCAATGGGTCACTTTGGTGCCTTAAAGGCTATATGCTTAGACTACCTATGCCCGAGAGACAGCTTGAATTGATCATTTACAGTTGGAATGGAATATAGGCCTCTATTTTCCGCCTGAGAATAACATTTTGTGATCTAAGTTTACTTCAATGTTGTGTTACCGGGATTCAAAGTTGGAAACATTTGTTTCAAGTTTCATTGTTCAATGTGGTTAAAACTCGCAACTTGTTTAATTTATTATTATATTAGCTGTACGTTGAATCTTCTTCTTAGAAAAATAAATTGAATTTAGAAGCTTTTTCTAGTGTAATCTAACAAGTTGTGTTTAATGGGTTGACCTTGTCTTTCAGATGATATGAAGCAATTAGCACAAGAAGTTTGTGAAAGTATAAAAAAGACATTAGGCATCCAGACTTTCGTTCAAATTTACAGTGAAATCAAGAAAAAACTGAAGGCAAAGAGGGATAAGAGGAGACAAGAGGAAAAAGTCATGGCAGTTGTAAACCCAACGCGAAATGCCAAGAGGAAGTTGAGGATTGCATCGAAGCATCGTGCAAACAAGAAGAGGAAGATGATGACAATGAAAATGGCTAGATGGATGCGTTAAGGATTGAAGATGATTTAAGTAGCTCTAATGATGCAGCTTGCTTGAAAGTAGTCAAGTAGATATCCAGTCTCCATCCTTAGCGTGCAAGGGGTTCCGATTTTTAATGGATTGATTTCCATTTAAAGGTCTGACTCCTATCAGATTATGTTTTCTGATGCTATTATTCCTCAAGTGAAATGCTGTGGAGCTTAGTTACGAGTTCCACATACGTGCAGAAGACATCATGGTAGGACTGAAAGGACATATCTGGTGACAATTAAGCCCTTGTTACTTGCAGGAAGCCTTTGGCCTTCAGAAAGTTGTGTAAAAGAAAATGCAATTGATTTGTAATTTAGAGGAGTATTGTCACTTGTACGTGTAAGGAACTTGAATGGGTTTTCAAGTAAATTACAATAGCTCCTTGAATTTAGGTGGAAATTACAATAGCATTCCTGAATTTTACAATTTTGGGACTGCAAAAGTAATCGAATTTGTAATTTAGAGGAGTGTGGGTTCAATGGATTTCATAAATACAAAAGAATATTTTGGAGATTAAAGTCTAGATTTTCAATTTAGATAACACAATTGTAAAGTTCACTATTATTTTTTAGGGTTGGGGCGTTTGTGTGAGGCGGATCATTAAAAAATGAATTTATTCTAATGACGGCAACAAAAGGGAAATATAATTGTTTCAAGTTAAATTATGTGAAGCACTGCCACGTAGAATAGTTAAAATAATTTGTATGAAGTTGACCCAAATTTTTACACTTATGATTTATTTGTTAGAATGGATTGAAATATCAACAATATAATAACATTATACTGTTATTATATTTATCATGGAATTGTGAATAACATGGTAAAAATTTTGTCGTCAAATGTCTTTTGTATTGAGTTTAGCTTATGTATAATGTAATGATATAATACAATAAAGATGAAATCATTTGTTTTATGTAATCACTATCATTTTTTTAATATAATTATAAGTACATTGTTATTTTTATTACATTAACATTATAATATATAGTTTTTTACATTATTAACCAAATTTATCTTACGGATAATTACCTCTAAAATGGTCCAACTATACGGTATCAATGCTGCTCAATGGATCAATAAGTCAAAGTTACAATCATGTCACATAAGTAGTAGCAATAAGAAAAGGAAAATAAAAAAAAAAAACTTTTTCATTTTTGATTAATCAAATAAACACATATAAACATGATTCCAAGTATATAAATTCTAAACCATAACATAAAAAGTCTAAAATAAACACAATATATAAAGTAAATTAAATATTCAACATAGACAGTATTAACCTTAATCTCCTCAATTTTTTTGGTTATAATACATAAAGACAATTATAATATTAATTTTTCTTTAATATAAAATTATAACACTACCTAAAAGAGCATTGAAATTAATATTTAACTGATTGAGTCAACGTGGATCATATACATGTGCGGTAAATTATAATCATGTCAATTCAATAGGAATAACATTTAATCACGTCGACCATGTGTTATTTTCAAATTGGCAAGTCAATCACGACACAAACACCAATAAAGTAAACTCAAATTCATTTATTTCATATCCTGTTGAATTTATTGTCAAATTTATTTGCTTAATCAAACATGAAATATAAAGAGCCATGGAGAACTAGAAAGAGAAAGTAGTAATTATAGTTTAATCCATTCATTAATCATTAATTGACCCATTACGATGAAAAATATCGTTGGAAACCGAGTAAACGTAAGTTTAAATCAATAAATTTAAAGCAAAATCATGTTTGGAAACTAAGTAAAAGCAATTTTAAAATTTAAAGTAAAATTTCCTTAAATTTAAATCAATTCCCATGCATCGTCGTGAACATTTTAAGATTTTATTGGGGATATAATGTTAATTTGAGATTTTTTTGTGTTTGTATTATCTATATTGTACATATTTTACCAACATATGGATACTGGCGAGAGATATTATAGAATTAACTGATTTTTTATTTTATTTTAAATGAACTATATTTTCAATTTTATTTCTGCCAAATTTTATGGTTGTTCCATGTACTTTCGTTATAAAAATGAGTAAATCAAACTGTGAATCTATGTTATGTTATAAAAATAATTTTATGTGAAATTTTTAGTAAAAAACTAAACCTAAGTGATTTAAGCTAAAAAAATATTAGACATGATTTAGAGAATGTTTAAGATATAATTTAATCGTGTTTAAAATATACTTGAATCACTTTAAGTTACACACTTTAAACATACTTAAATTAATACCCAAACATTGTTTTAGAGTTATTTGTTGATAGAAAGTTTACAGTTTTTCCTTTTTATATTTGTAGTATGAATTTTTGTAACGTAAATATGTGATTTATGCTTATAACGAAACAAAGTAAAGTCTACGTGATAATAAATATATAAAAAAATGTCCATAAATACTGTTGTTATCTTATATATTGCGTATTTTTTAATATTTTTATTAACATGCAGAACAAAAAATATTGTAACGAAAAAGTTATTAATTTCAATATTTATGTTTGAGAATGTTAATACTATGGATTTTTTTTAAAAATTCTTTAAGTCGAACGATTGATTTACTCAAAAAAAATAAATCTAACACCGTATACTGGTTCGTGATATCACTTTTATAGTTACAATAATATAAAAAAAATTTGTAACTTTGGGGTATAATTTTTCTTTATTAGTATGTGAATAATTAAAAATTTTGAAGATTAAAATCGAATTAGTTTGATAATCTGAGGATTATAACATACCTACATATATTTATCTACTTCGGCGGCTTTTTTGCGCGTTGGGCTTTGGTATAACCCTAGAAATTACGCAGCGAGCATCCATCCATCCATCCATCTTCACTGATCACCATACACTCGCCCCTCTCTATCTGCAAAATCCAAATTTCACCGCCAGATAACAATCAGGTACCTCCTCTTCCCCACCAATTTTCTTTTTTCTTTCCAGAATGAATACCCAACCTTTGGATATATGTATATATGTATGCATCTTTACGTGTGTTATTTTACGGAATATAAAAATTTCAGATTCTTCTATCTTTTGCTTTTCTTTTCCTAGTGGGAAATTTTATAACTAGTGTTCATTTGATTCGCTTAGAAACTAAATAAGAACCATAGTTTTGCGTATTTTACTTTAGTTTTTGATTGTTGTATTCTGATTCTAACATAATTTGTCAAATTTAAGGTTCGGTTTTAGGATCATTGAGGAGCGTTGTTGATTCATCAATGGAGGCTTTTGTTGGTTGATTACATTAGGGTTTTACGTTTGTGACTATAGCTAGTGTCGGCAAATAATTTACAGAGGGAGATTAGGGTTTAATGGCTGATCGAAACTCCAGCGTATCTAAGCCAATATGGATGAAGCAAGCTGAAGAAGCTAAGCTCAAGAGTGAGGCCGAGAAAACCGCCGCAGCAAAAGCTGCTTTCGAGGCCACTTTCAAAGACGTCGACAAGAGCCGCGAGAAACCCGCCACGGCAGAATCAGATAGTGAATCGGAGGAAGCTGAGGACCTCTCGAACAAGCCGATTGGGCCTGTGGACCCCGCTAAATGCATGGCAGCGGGGGCTGGGATTGCAGGAGGGACAGCCTGTGCGCCCTGCACATTCATGGTGGTTACGAAGGACTCGGATGGGAGGAAGGTGCCCAATGGGGGTGCGAAGATTAACGTGAAGGTGTCGCCTGGTGTGGGGGTCGGGGGGTCGGAGCAGGAAGGGGTCGTGAAGGATATGGGCGACGGGACGTATACGGTCACGTATGTTGTGCCCAAAAGAGGGAATTACATGCTGAATATTGAGTGCAATGGGAAACCCATCACGGGTAACCCATTCCCTGTGTTCTTCAGTCAAGGTGCTGATCCTTAACACCTTTATTCTTTCGAATTTTACTTGGATGCTTTATTAATGATGTTCATAGGTTTTGCATACAGCTTAGTTTTGTGGAGTATTTTCATTGTTCGTAATCTTATATAATATTGATATTTGTGCATGCTAATATTTAAATTTCCTGTGAATATATAAAATGTTTCTGTATATGTAAAACTATTCTTACAATTTGCACGGCACAGATGACTGCATTCTTTGAATTATGTTTTTTTTCTTTTTATACAAGTGAAGAATAGTGTCACAGAAAATAGTTTGGTATTTGCATGTTTAGCGTGTCAGAGAAACTAAGGGGCTGAAAATATCTGCTATAAACAGGAAACTGAAAAATGAACGGCAATAATTTTGGAAATTGAAGAAAGTTTTTCATTATTGTTTCCCATAACAACCATGGATTAATGACTCCATCCAATTCATTTTTCAAAAAGTTTCCGAGTAAGTGTTGAAAATTTTTAGATGCTTATTTTTTGTGAATCTGGACTTATGAGTGTTCTCTTCTACTTGGTGGATCGTCTTTAACATATTGACATGTTATTATGTAGGTGCTGCTACTGGAGGACTGCTAGGTATGGCCCCTGCATCAACATTTCCTAATCTAGTCAACCAAACCATGCCCAACATGCCAAATTACACAGGATCTGTTTCTGGGGCATTCCCTGGCTTATTAGGAATGATTCCTGGCGTTGTTTCTGGTGCTTCAGGCGGTGCCATTTTGCCTGGAATAGGAGCATCTCTTGGAGAAGTTTGTCGAGAATACCTTAATGGTCGGTGTGCCAAAACTGATTGCAAGTTGAACCACCCACCGCACAATTTACTGATGACTGCATTAGCTGCAACAACGAGCATGGGAACTCTCAGTCAGGTGCCTATGGCACCTTCTGCTGCAGCAATGGCTGCGGCTCAGGCTATTGTTGCTGCCCAGGCCCTTCAAGCTCATGCTGCTCAGATGCAAGCACAAGCTCATTCAGCCAAGGATGCGTCTGGTACTTCTGTCTCTTCTTATCCTGTCTTTTGTCTACCAATGCTTGTGGATAGCTATATTTCCCATCTTTTATAGCTTTTCTTTTATCCTTATTTAGACTGCTTTGACTTGTTTGGTGCCACTATTATTTTAATTTTTTTTTATATTTTATTGTTTTCTACCAAGTTTCTTAGGATTGTATATTTCTCTTGTTAGGTTCTCCTGACAAAGCTGGAAAGGCTGATGCATTGAAGAAAACACTTCAAGTTAGCAATCTTAGTCCACTTCTCACAGTGGAACAGCTGAAGCAACTTTTTAGCTTTTGTGGCACTGTCATTGAATGTACCATCACTGATTCAAAGCATTTTGCTTACATAGAGTACTCCAAGCCTGAAGAAGCATCTGCTGCTTTGGCATTGAACAATATGGATGTTTGTGGTCGGCCATTGAATGTTGAAATGGCTAAATCCCTTCCTCAAAAGCCATCTATTTTGAGTTCATCATTGGCTTCATCTTCTCTGCCTATGATGATGCAACAAGCTGTTGCCATGCAGCAGATGCAGTTCCAACAGGCTTTGCTTATGCAACAAACCATGACTGCTCAGCAGGCAGCTAACAGAGCTGCAACCATGAAGTCTGCGACTGAGTTAGCAGCAGCAAGAGCGGCAGAAATAAGTAAGAAATTGAAAGCTGATGGAGATGGAAATGAAGAGAAGGAAACAAAACAGAAATCGAGGTACATTATCTCATCAGTTCTTTGTAGGATTTTATTGTTTCCTTTCTATTGCAAACTGTAATTTATCTTGTTAGTCTTACTGCAAGTCTTCATTAATTGTCAATTTTCTTCTTCGTGTTGTTATCGGTGTTGTTTAACTTAGTTATGTTTTCATGTGTGGGAAAGCTATTTCTGCTCCAGGATTTATTCGTCTCCTAAACACAAGTCATGTGATGCTGTATTTGGGTTGTGGGTACTAGGTGATTTATGGTTGTAATTTTTTCAATCAACCTTTGATGCTATGTTTCCCCTCCACCTCAGCAACTAAAAAAACCCGAAAAAACATAATTAAAAAACAAAAACAAAAGGCTAAAATTTAATAAACCCTAATTCTAACCCTATTAAACATTATCCTCTCCTCATCTTCCTCCACTATTATCATCTCCTCATCCTCCTCCACCACAATCAACTCCTCATCATCATCCATTCCTCCTCATCTTTATCCTCCTTAAAATTTTTGCGCGGCCTGAGCATGGCTGCAGGGCGGCCCTGATCTGAACTGTGCTGGCACGGTCCTGACCAGGGCTGCAGTGCATAGCCCAGAGCTGGCCTGCACGGGTGCATCCCTAACCAGGGCTGCACCACTCAGCCCTCTTTCTCCTTTTATGTCTCTCTGTCTCTTTCTGTTTGTTAGGGTTTCATTTCATTTCATTTTTTAATTTTGTAATTTTTTGTTAGTGGAAAAATAATAATTCATTTATTTTTATTTTTTGCTTTTATTTTAGTTGATGTGGCTTGCTCAAAGCATGCCGCCTGTTCTTTTGTTAAAAATTAAATGGGAGTTTCATATTCTTGACATTGCAACGATTTTAAAAAGTCAAGGGTTAAATTGGTGTGCTTGAAACTTTATGGGATCAAGTGCTGAAGAGCTCGAAATTGAGAATGAAAAATGGAATTAACCCATTGTTTATATATAATATCAGATTAGTATTTTCTGTTGATACGTTAGTGAATGTCCTGTATATTTTATCTGGAATGATGTGAATTGTAATTTGGTAGTTGCAGCAAATAGTTTCTACCATTTGCAAATTTTCACTCGTCCCCTCTTTCAGCTTGTTTTTGCCACCTGTACTTGTTTACTAATTTCAGGTATTTTATGGTGTTAATATTAATTAGTTTTTATGCGCTTCCAATGTGTGTATGAGTTTATGTGCTTCCATTGTATCTGAGTTTATGTGCTTCCAAGGTATCTACGAGTTTATATGCTTCCAAGGTATCTACGAGTTTATGTGCTTCCAAGGTATCTACGAGTTTATGATTATTCATTCTTTTCATCTTAACTACTAAAAAAAATTTAAGTTTAAAGGCAAGCCTTAGTATTGGCTTGCACAGGTAAATTAACATGAAATCTTCCATCAAAATTATTCTAATATTCAACATGAGTAAGCATAATAATAAATTTTAAGTTTAGAGACAAGCCTTAGTCTCGATTTGCACAGGTAAATTAACATGAAATCTTCGGATCTTCATTTTTGTTAGGAGAGAGTAACATGCACTAATGTATTGCCAGAATTTATAAATTCTTGATGAACACTAACCAAAATTGTTATGTTATGTTTTTTATTTGACAAGTAAAAAGTATTATAAGATGAAGTGCATTTGCAAAAAATTTCCTCTCCACCCAAAAAATATAGAGTAAGCCAACTCTGTATAAAAGAGTCACTATCTCTCTGTGAATTCTAAAATGGTCTCTTGTTTCTTTCCAACCAAACCATTCACATAAAAAAAAAATGTTAATATTTTCATTATTTGGTACTTGCAGCATGCAATTTTCACCATTTTCACCACTTCGACTTTTTTTTATACTGATTTTGGATATTCTTGGTGTTATTGTTAATTTGTGTGTTTGGTTCAGTCATTTAAATTTAATTTAAAATTTACAGTATGTGGTTAATTTGTGTGTTTACTGATTTTGGGTATTTTTATTGGGTTGTTTGCACCATTTTGATGTATAACTGTTCATTTTATTTTATTTTATTTACAGTAATGATCTAACCTACCCCTAATTTCCACCCACACGCACACACAACAATCCTCTTCCTCTATAAGAGAGTTGTTGACTTGAGGAATCGACCTCAGGACCTCAAGGCACCCCGTGTATATTTGACTTTGGGCAATAACCATAAAGCCAAAGAGGACTGGTTTTTCTGTATGACATTTCATTGGGATGCAGTGATCCCTAGATATGATCTTTTGGGATCTTTATCCTTTAAGATCCCTTTGTTTTGATGTAAAACTTTTACAATGTAATTTCATTTTCATGTATAATGATAATTTTTAAGTTAATCTTATGTTGGTTGGAACTCTAAAAACTGAGAGAAATGCAGAAAATAATTAGCCAAAGATTTAATGGTATGACGTGAGAGAATTTGTAGAAAAGTGGTAAGTGGGGTCCTTTAAAAGAATCCTTTTCATCATCTATAGAATGACTTAAAATAAAAAAAATTGTAAGTCATTTTCTTTCAAAATGGTAGCTTTTGATGTAAAATGATTTATGGTGTATAGCATTTACATTCTATTAAACGCATTGAAATTTTACACGGATATCATTTCCCATCAATGATTTTAGGCGACAAAGTGGAGCCTTATTTATTTTGGAAATATAGGATAGGTTTTGGCTTTTAGTGGTGCCGAGAAAGTTTCAACAGCTTTAGAATTATAAGCATAAAATTGGTCGGGCTGAAGCGTAGATACCTTGTTACCCCAAAAAAGAAGCATAAAATTGGTCTTTACTAAACCAGTTTTTAGTCTGAAGTTGGTAAGAGTTTTATTCTCAAGTTTTGGGGGTTTAATCATTTGTATTCTGTAAACGTTTCTGATGATTGTGACTAGTTTTTTTTCTTCATTCAAATCATGCCATCCTTGAGAACAGCCTGACTCCTCCTGAATGATTGTTTTACATCTTGAAAGCAAAAGAAGCGGACATTTCTCTAGTTTGGTTGTACATTTAGTAATTAATTAATCAAGGGCTCAACTTATCTTTTACATTCATTTATAGGTCGCCGTCCCCTTCTCGTGCAAGGCCAAGATCAAAATCGAGGTCACCAATCAGTTATCGGCAAAGACAAAGGTCTCATTCTTATTCGCCCCCAGCCAACCAGTCTAGACATCATAGATTAAGATCACCTTTGAGATCTCACCGTCGTTTACCTTATAACAGTGAACGGTGGTTATATAAAGATACTAGGGATGGTAGTGGAAGTAGAAGATGGGATTCAGGCAGATCACATGATCATCATTCATCTATTTCAAGGAGAAAGAGGAGTTTTAGCCCACGAGCGAGAAAATCGTATAGAGCTGATTCTGACTCACCAAGGCGCCGTCGAGAAAGTTCACCGTACGGAGCAAGGAAATCATCCCGTACTGGCTCAAGATCACCGAGGCACCATAGAGGAAGTAGGTCATCGCCAAGAAACGATGATGAAAAGAAACCAAGATACAGAAAGCGGTCAAGGTCAAAGACTGTGGAAGGGTCTAATGACAAAACAGATGAAAAATTAAATCATCGTAGCAGAAGGCAGTCCAGGTCATTATCTGCTGAATATAAGCATCGTGAAAGAAGCTGGTCATCTCCAAGTCCAGATGAAAGTAAATTAAAACATAGAGGGAGGTCCAGGTCAAATTCTGTGGATGTTAAGCGTCTCTCCAATAAGAAAAACGGTGAAGCTGGATATGATGGATTAAAACTCCGTGATAGAAGGCGGTCCAGGTCAAAATCTTTGGAAGGTAAATGTCACACCAAGGAGAAAAGGGGTGAAAACGGAGATAAAAAATCAAAGTATCGTGATAGAAGGCGGTCTAGGTCATTATCTGCTGAGGGTAAGCATCAAAGAGGAAGCAGGTCATCTCCTAGATGTTTGGATGAAAATAAATCAAAACATAGGAGACGCTCCAGGTCAAAGTCAGCTGAGGACAAGCATCGCTCCAGTGATAGAAGTAGAGATGAAGGATCAAAACATCGTGAAAGGCGGAGGTCAGTGTCTCCGGATGGTAAGCATCGCAAAGGAAGTAAGTCATCTCCAAGAAGTTTGGAAGATCATGAATCAAAACAGAGAAGACGCTGTAAGTCAAAATCTGAAAAAGATAAGTATTACTTGGATGATGGAAGGGATGAAAGCAGAGATGAAATATCAATGAATCCCAACAAAAAATCAAACAGAACTGGAGGATCCATTGAGATACCAGATTCTGCTGTGAACGATTCAATGAATATGGTGGATGATGGGTTGATGGCTCTGAAGCGCGGGGCTTGTGACTCAGAGGAATCGATGGAGAATATGGAAATGGAAGACGGTCAGGATTTGAGAAGCTCACTAAATTTTAACAGCAAGGATGGAGGTCCACTCTCAGAGAGTTGTGGGATATTTTTTGATGCAGAAGAACTTGGAAACCATAGGATGCAAAATAGCGAGCAACCAGAGCTTGAAATTAACGGTAATGTCTACAAATGTGAGAAAAAACTTAAATTTGAGAGTATTTGATGACTAACTGGAGATTGGTGTTTTTTTCACAGGATTGGAAGATACGAATGCTTGCCCAGAATAGGAGGCTAACGAGAAAAGTTCCATTTCACCTCAAGCAAAATTGAGCTATGATTTGCCAACTGTAGACATTGATTAAATTGATAATATTTAAGTTGGACAGTTGACCCGACTGTAGGGAACTTAGAGTTCTGAGGCATGGGCTTTAGAGTCTGAAATGGAGGGCAGTTGTTAGGAGATTGCCTTGTGTTTTCTTTGGTATTCGGATTATTCTGCCAGTCGTTGACTTTTAATAAACACATGTTTGTGTGTTTTTTTTTTTTAAATCTTTTGCAGGTACATGTGGGACAGGTTTGAACTAGGTATCCGAGCTGATCATGATATGGGTGCCTACTGTCGACCATGCGATGTCTGTAGCAAGCTTCTTTTGCTGCTAGACTAGATGTATGTTGGACTATTACCTCTATTGCTACATTGTGAATTTCTCGATTTGAATGTTTATTTAAAGGATTATTGCCAATTTTCATTTTCATACAATTTTATTCTGTTATATATATATATATATATATATATTTGAAAGCAAGTTCAAACATTTATCAAGTCTTTCATCAGTAAAACAATGAGAATAGGGATTTATGAAGTCTTAGGTGATGCTTTCTGTATGTCTGTTTGCAAATGCACCCTTCACCGAGTTCTATCATAGGTCTACCTTTTCTTGATACCTATTTTTATTCCTTTACACTTGTTAAAGGTGAGTACTTCTAGTATAGGTGGTACGCCTTTCTTTGATGTGGCTGATCATCGATTCCATTTTTATTCACCTTTTGTGGTGTGGTGGGCCTGTTAAATCCCAAACACATGCAGGTTCTACGAGGTGTTTTTCATTGGAGCTTTCTGAGACAAGTTTCCATGGTTGATTTTTACTGTTGTAAGTGAAGGTATGCAGTCACAGTTGGGCAGGGAGCTCATGCTGTATAGCTTTCTGTCCATGTTTTAATTTTTTTTGGTAGTGTTGTTTCTGTTTGCCAATACATGTTGCAACTACCACTATTTTATGAACGTTGTCCTTTTCTGAGAAAATGACAGGCGCATGGTACTACATCTTTTCGTTTATACTTGCATTGTAGTATGTTTTTGGTGTCTTAAACCTTCTTTTTTGTCTTCTTTGTCCTTTTCTTTTTTCCTTTTTCCTCCAAGCCTTTTCCCTTCTCTCTTTTTTCTTTTTTTTTTCTTTTTTTGGATTCTTGTTGTTAGGGTAAGCAGTGGATAATGATGGTTTGAGAGATGAAAGCCTTGGTATCACCTCTGGGCATGAATACTGCAGATGTGGATCTGAAGAAAACTGTTTCTCCTCTATTTTTCTATCTTATTCCCACTGCTCTGCAAAGAGGATTGCTCTTATGACTGCAGATATTTATCGCTGGTTGTACACCATGTTTTTAAGTTATTATTCTTAGCTTAGCCTGTCTTGTAACACTAGTCTATGAGCTGGTATAATGTGGCGCACCTTTAGGTTACTGAGGATTTGATGCTGTCAGCAGGAGTAATAAAATCATTAAGATAGTATGAAAATTGATGATTTACGCAGGCCGTGATTGTTTTGGAGGAGACATCTTTTATGTAAAATCTAGATGATTGGGTGTTTTGACAACCGTGACTGTTTTGAGAAATATTGTCTGACCATAAGTCAGAGAATACATCAATATAAAAATAAAATAATTTTAGTGATTAGGAATAAAATGGTGAATGCATATTTAGATTCTTAATGTTTGTGCACCATGAAAGAGAAGCATGAAATATGAGAAAAAGAGAAGGATCTCCTTTTAACATCTGGAATATTGCCTAGATGAACAAATCTTTGCTCATTCCATAGATGGAATTGAAGTGTTAAACAAATAATTGAGGGACGGATTAGAATTTTGAGTGGTAATAGCGTGTTTGATGGACAGAATGAGAGAAGATAAGATGGGTTTTTTTTTCGTCTTTTATGTGTGTTTGGTGGACAGGACGGTGTGTTTGGTGAACAAGATGGTTGGATGCGGGCAGGATTGTTCGGAAATCTTATCTGTAATCAAATAAGGCATAAATCTTGAGGTTGGGTGATGAAGCTTCAAGCGTTTGATTGTCAAACAATAACCAAGCCAGCAGCGGTTTTTAGACGACCTTCCTTAGAGGTTTAGTGAAATAAGAGTCTCTGCATGGACCTCCCTTGCTCTTTGATTTGCCATCACAGATTCACAATAGCCGCCTTTTATCATGTTACTGACACTAACAGAATTTAATGGTGAAATTCTTACGTTATGTCCAAAATACCCTTTGAATTATTATTGACCATTTTATCCTCAACAACGTGAATTTTGTCGACTTTTTTATTCTCACTCACGAGCAGCATAACAATTTGAATCATTAATGGGCTTGATGTTTTTAGTTCATAACAATTTAAGAATTGAAAAGGAAAAAATTAAAGAGAAAAATAATTAACGGAAGGGAGGAATTATGATGCCTCTCTTTCCTTCCTTTCTTCTACTGTTTTCCATCAATAAGCAGAACTCAAAACAAAACCAAAACTGTGGAGTGAGAATGAGAGAGAAAGCATAGACCTTTAAACTGTTTTAGTACGCATAAAAAAGTCACATTTGATTTAATTCCAAATAAATCACATCAATTATACAAGACATGGTAATATAATATCAATTATAATATCAGCATGTTTAACTAGCGTTGATAAATTCATAAAAGAAAAACTATTGGTAAATTGAAAAATCAAAGCGACAAAATAGAAAAGAATAATAAAATTCCAAAGTCAGAATTAGAGAAGTGGTGACATAGAGATCGAGATCAAGAGAAAGAGTGCAAAGTCAAGTAGGTTTAGAGATTTATGAGAATTTTAGGAAACAAAATATCGATTTTAATAAGTGATTGAATTAAGACTAAAAACTGAGTTGAATTAAAATTAAAAACTGACTTAAATATATCACAAAACCTTAAAATCGATATTAATTTGACAAGCAATACTTTGAAATAAGTAAATTTTAAAATGCAAATAAGTAATAGGCTTATAAACCTTATTCAAATAAAAGCTTAGAGACATTGATAGTCTATGATCAGCACAAATCAGTGTTTTTAGAAGTGAAAGCGTTGGGTAAAGCGTTTTGCTTCGAGATATTGTGGCGTAAGTCTTTTGAATTTTTTGGGGCGTTTGGAATTTTTAATAAAATAATATTAATTAATTAATTAATTATAATAATAAAATAAAAATAATTTTAATTAATTAATTAATTTTTATCAAATTTTAATACTTTACTAACTCTTTATAGTGTGATAATTATAATTTTATAAATATTAATATATAAATTATATAAAGTATGACTTATATTTTTATATTGTTGTAATTTGATAGTGATTAATTAAATAATTTGTAATTATTATTAAATTAAATAACATTTATTATATATTTATGAAATATAATAATATTAAAAAAAATACTAATTTAATGATTAAAATTTAAAACATTCAAGTTATGATTTGAACATCCAGACGTACTGCCTGATGACAGAAACGTCTCACCTCTCCGGCGACTGTCTTTTACAACAATGGCACAGATAACAAATTCACGTCACAGGTGCCACTTTCTTAAACAAAATTACCAAGATGACCTTTGCGACCCCACCACAAATCTCCAATCGACAAGTAGCCCTTTGCGACCCCACCACAAATCTCAAAAGCAAAAACCAGAGATTAGAGATGATGTTTGTTGTTAGGAACTGAGAAGGGAAAATACTACGGCGCAAACCCAACTTTAGACACAACCCATAAGAGTAAACAAAAAAGGGAGATGCGTTGCAGCAATGGATTGGTGATACCAGGAAGCGATTCTCGCTTCTTTTACTTTTCCACCAAAAGACCCATCACAACACCCGAACCGTTTCTTTGTCTTCCCAGGGTCCGATATCCGACCCGGATCCATTTTGGTTCTTTCAAGGCCAAGGCCAAGGCCAAGATCAACGACGGGTTCGTTAAGGAGGAGTTGAGCTTCTACGAGCTGCTCGGCATACCTGAGTCCGGGACCTTACTCGAGATCAAGCAGGCCTACAAGCAGCTGGCGCGAAAGTACCACCCGGACGTGTCGCCTCCGGATCGTGTCGGGGAGCACACCGAGAGGTTTATTCGGGTCCAGGAGGCTTATGAGATCTTGTCGGATCCGAGGCGGAGAGCCCTTTATGATAGGGACATGGCCAAGAGGCTTCACTTCGCGTTCTCTGCTAGGAGACGCTACCTAAACGATGAGGTAATTTTTGCTTCATGAATATACGTATATGTGTATTATATATGCGTATATGGTTGATAATGATAATGTTTTTTATGTGGCCGTGTGGGTGTGTGAGTTTTGGTGATAATTTGTTTGTTTTTGGTGGGGATTCATTTTCAGGTTTTAAGATAATGAGGTTTTCAGGCTTAATTGTTGGAGAATTTTGTGGTTTTTTATTTGTGCGATCTTCTCCTGGCCTATCCATTTTTTAGAGTGAAATCTAAATCCTTCCTGCCAAATTCAGTTCAATTTGTTGATTTGTTTCTCTCTCTGTGTATTATATCTAATTTATCCAGTTTTGGGTGCAGTTTGGGCTAGTGATGTTGGTTTAAGAAAAAATTATAGCTGCAATTATCGTTCTTTGGAGTTTGATATGCTGTTGAACTATGGATGTTGAATTTTCTTTACGGATTGACTTGGTTTGAGGGAATTTAAAGACTTCTTGTTGAATTGTTGGATGATCGGAGTTTTAAAGAATATTAGATATTCTATTACTGAAACATTAACTGGTTAGTGGTTGTTATATGGATATGAATCTGATAACCTTTTGTTTGGTAGTTGAGAAAGGAGTGGAAAAAGAATGAACCTTTCGATCAAAATTTTGCTTTCCTTTGCTTTTGTAACCAATTTGGTCTTTTGGTGCCTGGGAAATGCTAGAAAATTTTGCCCAGCTTCTCTCTTTCTCAAAATTTTGCCTTCCTTTCCTTTTGTAACCAATATGGTCTTTTGGTGCCTTGGAAATGCCCAACTTCTCTCTCTCTCAAAATTTTTCCTTCCTTTCCTTTTGTTACCAATTTGGTCTTTTGGTGCCTTGGAAATGCTAGAAAATTTTGCCAAACTTCTCCCTCATTGCGTCTCTCTCTCTCAATTTTGCCTTCCGTTACTTTTGTAACCAATTTCATCTTTTGGTGCCTTGGAAATGCTAGAAAATTTTGCCAAACTTCTCACTCCGTCTGTCTCTCTCTCTCTCTCTCTCTCTCTCTCTCTCTCTCTCTCTCTCTCTCTCTCTCTCTCTCTCAGGTTTGCCCACACTATCTCTCAAGCATGAGCATGTACTGTGTGATTAGAATTTTTAAAACTGTTTATGGCTTTTGAAATTAGTTATTGGTTAACAATATTGGCAATTGCATTTATATGTATATAGTTAGATTATGCTTGTAATTAGTTAATGTACCGTTTGTACCTTTATATGCCTCTATCGTTGTTGGTAATGAACTTTTAATCTCTCCTTCAGCCTTTTGGCCAATCTTGAATTGACCTTTTAAAGTCTATTGGTTCATTTACTTGTGATTCCAGTATTGGTAATATGGGATTGCTTTAGTTTACACTAATGTCTCTGGACTATGATATCAGTAATCAACTGATTACTTTAAAATTTTAATTATGACTTCTCCCTTCCTTTATATTCTCTCTGTCACTTTTACATGGAAAATTGAGTCACTCAATTTCATTGTATTTTGAACTATTAAGGATGCTTGGATTGAATTAGCCCTTGGCCCTTTGTTGGTGTAAGGTTGGAATAAAATGATGTGTGTATTTTCTAATTTATTGTTTATACAGTTATGATTATCTACCTTACAGTTCTGGAGGCTAGGTCTTCTAGTGTTTGAGAAAATGAAATTTCTAGATTCTGTTTTTGGTGGACTTCCAAACATGTCTGTTATGTAAGCAGTGCTATGGGGAGTCACGTCACTCGTGACTATCTGATCGTGGCTGTCCATGCGTTTCACATGCTGCTTTCATGTGCTGGACCCACATACGAATGAAACTTGTGGATGGTAGGATTGAACACGCACCACATGCACAACAGTGCATAGAATTCATTCTGTAGCTTTTATTTCCTGCCCTTGTTCTTGTTGATGTCTTAGAAGAGTTGTTAATTTGATTTCAGAGTCGGATTGTTTTTCCATTTCATTGTCTTGTATTCATTTGGGCTCTCTTTGCAATCAGGAAATAGAAGAGAGGAGTGAGTGGAATAGTCGTTGGCAAGGGCAGGTATCAGAGCTCAAGAGAAGAAGCATGAACAAGGATGAAAGAGGGAACATGTCATGGGGAGCTAGAATGCGCAGGCAAAGGGAAGAACAGGAGAAAAAATTATAGACACGTTTTCGTTTTGTTGTGTGTATATATATCTTCCTTCCTCGTGGATAGAGCAAGATGAGTACTTTAATCCGATGCCTCCGAAGGGACAAGATGAGTACTTTTAGAATGCTAATCGAACAGTTATCTTCTAAGTAACTAGTCGATTGTATGGTAGTTCTCCCTGGCTATAGCAATCATATTAATCGTAGATGCATGTTGTAAATGATTTCATAAATAATACACTTCCTTTCAGCCATTCCAACTTTAATAATATTTGTTTCTCCAAATTCGTTAATTTCCAATTTGGAATTTAGTTTTGAAGTATCTTTTTGGTGTTTTCTTTTACTCTGTTTTCCATATTGCTTAACTGTGATTATTGAGAAACTTAAACATACGCACGAGGTGAAGAAAAATACTTCTTTTTTATGCGAGAAATATTTTGGATGGAGAAACTTTGCATGGGAAACATATTTTTTTAATTGACATTCTCATTTCAAATTTATAAGGTGATTTTTTTGGCTGTAATGCCTGCTTCTTCCTCTTTATAACTTTTGTCAGTTTTTCTACCAATTTATCCAGTTGAATAAATTTAGTCCATCAACTTTGGATCGCGTTTTATTTGAGTTTTTAAAATTTAAATCATCTATTAAACGTTAATTACTTAATTAAAATGATTTAAATTTTAAAGATCTAAATAAGACGCGGATCAAAGTTAAAAAACAAAAAATAAAATTTACTCGTAAATTTATCTTGTTCAGTTTTACGTGATTGAAAGTTGTTTTCCTTGATCTTTATTCTTTTCTATCTTAAGTTTGTAATGTGTTTTTTTAGGTCCTGAAGAGAAAATTTATGTAGTGATAATGGGTGGACTAGGAAGATTTTTTAGTCGATTTCAATTTTGGAGGCTGAGGAATCAAGCAACTTGAATGATAGAGCCATTTTCCAGCTGCATGGTATAGGTTATAGAAAGCTGAGTAGATATTGATTCTTTTGTCCTTTGAGGTCTTGTTCAAGTCATGGTGGCTGGTTTTTTCTACCCTACGTATAGACCAACATCTTATCTCCAAAATGGCCATAAAAATCGAAGTTGTGAATTGTGATTCAAGCAGATATTACATTCATTTTCTTCAAAATCATGCTCTTAATTCAACTGCCATAAAAAGTGATAAATTGTTTGGAAAACCACCATTTTTTTAAAATAAAAATTATTTCATAATTTTTTTTAATTTAGAAATGCTTGATCTGATTTTATTTATAAGAAACAAAAATTATTTCATAAAATTTCAAAAACAGATTAATTACTAGTATTTGATAAAATAGCTCAAATTCAATTATTTATAAACTGTTTTTAATTTTTGATTCTTCTCAAAAACCAGTTTTAAGAAAAGTGTTTGGCTGGTTGGACCCGTAGTTCAGTATTCATAAAATAAATTTACGAAATAACTGCAGAGCAAATATGTCTGATCTTACAGTAAAAATAGTTAATTTCTTTTATAAAATTGATATTAAAATGGTTTATTGTAAAACAAAAGTGAAGTTATTAATTGTTTACTGCATGGTAAAATAGCTATGAAAACAATATCCTCACATAAAATCAGTATTTTTAGAAATAAAAATCATTTTATAAATTTTTTTACTTAAAACTCTCTCTCACTCTCTCTCAAATCAGCCATAAAGTGATGAATAACATTTAAGAACCAAATAATTCAGATCTTGGTCCCTTAATGGGTAGAAAGTACAGACACACAGACAGAACATCACATCTGCACTTCCACTCAGAGTACTGCAAAAGAAGAAAGACGAAACCCAAAAAAAATAAAAATAAAAAAGAAAGAAATTGAAAACAAAAATATCTTACATGTTTAAGTTCATGCAAAGAGTTCATGTGCCCAAAATATCTACAACGAAAAAGAAAACAATATTTTTTTTCTTTTTATCTCTATCAACTGTAGTAGCTCTTGACACATGAATTTTTCAAAAGTTCGAAATAAATAAAAATTTCTCCATAGATTGGCATTTGATCCTCACACAAAGTTAAGGTCACAAGCCATCATTCACCAATTTCTTTCTCTCAACTTTTTGACCCGATCACATGTAATTGGCTTTCATCGCTAAAATCGTTCACAATTAACATTAAATATTTGTTAATTGATTTATTTAAGTTTTATCTATATTAATTTAGATGTTAGAGATTCTCGATAAACTTTTTAATTTACATATCACTCATGTACGTAAAGATCTGAGAGACAGATAATTAACATCAACAGATGGTGTTGTAAATGGGAAACGATAAATTTTTAATTTTTAAAGATGTCCTTAATAAATGAGTCACCAATCTGCTGCTTCAAAAATTTCATCAGGTCTAATAAAAAGTTTCTGTGCACCACCAAAATATCGTCAAACACAAGATCTTTACAACAAGATCTGTAAAAATCTAACCGTCAATGATTTAATCTGAGTAGAGTTCCGAAAATCCTCCATTAAAACCGTTAAAATTCGTCAAAAAATATAATTTTGACAATCATATCTGTCAAAATCATACTATCAAAAATTATATCAACCCACGTAAATATATTCTTCATCCTTAGATCTACATGTCTTCAAAGTTTCACGACGATCAGACGTCGAAAAGTCCTCCATCGAAACCGTTAAAATTCGTTGGGAAAACAAACTTTTGACCGTCAAATCTGTCAAAATTCGACCGTCAAAATTCAAATCGAGTCACCCAACCAACTTTGTTGGACCCCAATATACAAGTATGCAAAATTTTATAACAATCGGAAGTCAAAAAAACATGATAATGCAAGTGTAGAATACACTGTACTCCAATGATGCGAATATAATTTTCTCTATTTATTATTATAATAATTATAGTAATGATTATTATTACTATTATTATAATAAAAATAATAATTATTCTAATAATAACGATAATGATAATAATTATTATAATAATACAATTCATACTATTATTATAATAATTATAAATATTATTATTAATTATTTTTATTATAATAATTAAAATAATGATAATTATTATACTCTGTAATTATAACTAAATCTATAATAATATCATTATAGTGATTGTCATAGTAATAATTATGACTAGTAATTATAATTATAAATAATAATAATTTTTCTTATAATAATAGTCTTAATAATAATAATAATTTTAATGATGATAATAATTATTATTATAATACTTATACGAATAATAATTAGATTAATGGTAATAATAATAATATTTTTTTAATTATTATAATAGTTATAGTAATGATAATATTAATAACAACAATAATAATGCTTATTATTTTTATTATACTCCACAATTAAAACTAACAATTTCATAAACCAAACACGAGATTAAGATAGTACCACTTTAATCTACATTTTTTCTATCTCATTTTAATCTTAGTCCTATCTTATTTTAATATTGTCCGTGAACCAAATGACCCTTAAAGAACCTAGTTTCATTCCTCGACTGACAAGGATTGCTCACCTCTTTCATGATAATTTTTCTAATAGAAAATTCCTTTTTCTAAAAAATTTCTTTTTGGTAACTAATTTTCCTCATGCTTCATTTATAACAATTACTCATAATATTTTTTTTTTGTTTACATTGACAAAAAGGATGATCAAATCCAAATCTCTCGAATGAAAAACTCAAAAAAAACTGCTAGGTCAAAAGAGAGTGTTATCGGTTATTGATAACAGTAAACTATGCTATATAATCACCAAGAATATGATTATACTAGAGAAGATTTAACATGCATGAGAGAGTTATGTGTATAGAAAGGATTTTAATTAACAATATGTTTGAATGGGGGAGAGTAAAATGTGATGTATATACCTTCTTTCGTAATAAAAAAGGACATTTCAAGTCCGACAGCACCAAGACAATTAAGAGTTTTGTTCTCATGGATCCGATTCAGTGGTAATTATCACATAATCGATGAACTTTACTGTTAATCATAGAAACTGCAATAATAATTGAATATTTAAATATTTTATTTTTTATTCGTTTTACTACTACATTTTCTTATAATTATTGATAAAATTTTACTATTATGTTGTAACTCCAACTGATCATACAAATTTTCCTTTAAAAAGAGTGTTAGCATATGAAAAACTGATTTCCTTTATCAACCAAATTTTCAGTTTTTTTACCCTTCTCTCTTTTCAATTTTTTGGAAGCAATTGTGGGAGATCATACAAATTTTCGTTTTTTTTATTCTTTGCGTTCTTGAAGATTTGTGTGCTACTTCCGAATATATATGGAGACTTAGAGCTTAAAATTAGTAAGGTCTTCCTACTTCAAAGATCCCTTTGAGAGCTCCTCCCAAGGATGGCAATTGAACCCGAAATTGTGAGGCTCACCCCGCCCTGCCTCACTCTGATTGGGGCAAAAATCCTCATCCCATTTGAGGGTGGGGGCAAGGTGGGAAAAAAAATTCCGCTATGAGAAATTTACAGAGAAATTTTTAAGGACATTATTAGGGTTTATCTTTAATTAAAGTCTATTAATTTCATTTCTACTTGTTATTATGGCTTGTCTTTATATTTAGGATTTTGGACTTGAACTTGTTAGGAAATATGATGATTGAAATAAATACGAGTTGCACAAAAATTAAGCAATTGAAAATTTAATTGAGAGAGAAAAAGATGGATGCAGGGATTTATAGTGGTTCAGCGATAAGCCTATGTCCACTTCTTCAATAGATGTTCGTCCCGATTTACTGAGTTTCACTAATCTCAACGATTAAGCACACATTGTCTTATTTTACGGGTAGCAAAAAAACCTTACAAAATAAATCTCTCTCAAACTCTCACTTTTACACTCTACTAATTTAAACACTACTGAAGTGGAAAACACTAAATCTTTAAGCTCTGTATAAAACTGAAACTAAATTCTTTACAAAATAAATCTCTCTCAAACTCTCACTTTTACACTCTACTAATTTAAACACTACTGAAGTGGTAAACACTAAATCTTTAAGCTCTGTATAAAACTGAAACTAAATTCTTTCTTCTTGCTCTTGTACTGAACTACGTTCAGCCAACTCTAATTTATAGCTTTAGTCAAACTCTCCAAAAAGGCAACTCTGAAAACTTTATTTTCATACTGATATCTCATTTATTGTTGATCTTATGATCTCTAACGATCACTTCCAGTCGACTCTCTAATCGACTGATCTTCTCTTCAGTAAACCGAGTCTTCTGACTGGTCTTATAAAACGCTAAACCTTCTACCGGTCGACTAGTTCTTCTTGGTAGTCGACTAGGTAGCTGACTACCTCTTTCCTAGTAGTCGGCTACCTCTCTCTTGCTGGTCGACTAGGTAGTCAGCTACCTCTCTCCTGGTAGTTGACTAGGTATTCAGCTACCTCTCTCCTACTAGTCGACTAGGTAGTCGGGTACCTCTCTCTTGTTGGTCGACTAGGTAGTCGGGTACCTCTCTCCTGGGTCCTCTACTAGTCGACTAACTAGTCGATTGTTTTTGTAAAATAAACACTTAAACATGCACACTCAAATTAACCTTGTTAGTTAATTAAACAAGTTTTATCTACATCAAAATTAAACACATTAGGATATAAAATATCCTAACAATAGCTTGTCTTTATATTTAGGATTTTAGACTTAAACTTGTTGTCTTTGATTTATGAGGTTAAAAGTCTTTTATGATGTTAATTTTATTATATTATTTTGTTTTGTTGTTGTGATTTGTATGAAGGATATTATGTTATTATTTTGAGTAAGGAAAATTCTCCACGGGAATCCGATTCTTCGTGGGGAATGAAGATAGGAGAAAATTTCTCTCCGCCTTTGAAGATAGGATCGAAAATGAAGAAAATTTTCTTTCTGCGAGCTTGACAGGAACAGGAACAAAGGAGGTAAACCCTGCCCCGCCCCGCCCGCCCCGCCCCTTGCCATTCCTATCCTCCATTTGTAGAGGGTAGTTAAAGAGTCTCGTTTAATTGGATGAACCATTGACCCAATTTAAATGTGAGGTCACAAGTCACAAATGCTTGTATTTTGATTGGCTGAAACCAAAATAATTACCCGAGAAAAGTATGGATGATAATCATTCACCAGTATCAGAAACTGAAACTGAAAACACATCAGCTCTTTTCGTTTCAATGTGATACTGTAAAAGAATAATAAATTAAATGTAAATGATATTTTTTCTTTACATTTCTCTCTAAAAATCTTAATAATTTCTTGATTTGTCAATTATAATGGTAGTGAAGAATGTCACATTTTACAATGGAAATGTTTTACGGCTTTTCATAATGCACCCATTGTATGCACCAGTGAATAGAAGACAATGTGGGACTGTAAATAACAGCTGACAGAACGGGTGAATAAATGAATGCGACTACTTTTCATTTCCCTCTATCTTACATTTCTTTTAAATAAGAGTTCTATGTTACAAATCAAAATTGTGGTGGAGTTGCAAAGAACCACAGCTAGTTTGCCATTACATTCTGAGCTTCACGCAAATATAATAAAATTGCACAAGCTTATACATCTCCCCTCTCTCAGCAACTTTACTCAGCTGCCTTTTATGGAAATTTCTGGGTTGAATGGATTTGGAAATTCTGCGTTGAATGGATTTATGGTTCCACACCACAGTCAAAACCAGCCCCCCAGAATTCTAGCCCGGGGATGACTGGAAAATAAGTTGGTGCCCTTTTCACCTTGGTTCCAGAGAAAGACAATCAATCAGAATATCATCACTGCATGTTAGTATAACATCAGCAAGAAAACCAAAAAATACACCCCAATATCCCTTTCCCGTGTTGTTCTTCGAAAGCTCCTCCAAGGTAGATATAGGAGGGTGAACCCCGCCTATCTATAAAATCAAATCAGTAAGGTATGACATATGGCAGAGCAATAATATCAGCAGATTCTATCCGCAGAGACTCTGACCACACTTGTGATGTCTCATCAATCTTAGAAGACCCTACCTTGGGCTTCTTCGATTGGGATTCACTGTTGTGAAACAGCCAATCTTGATCATCAAAATCAGACCATTCTTCCATTTTAGGTACTGAAAGTACCTCGCTTAGATGCTTGGAGTCCAGATGGGGAGGCTTCATAGACACTTCGGCAATCTGACCAGCTTGAGCACTTGCGACAGAAGGCTTTGTTGAAAAGACCGGAAATGGCTGAGCGTCAACCATGCCATTTACTTTACGTTCTTTATTTTCCACTTTAAGATTATTTGCTGTTCCCAGCCTATCTAGAGTAGACAGGGAGGAAGTTTGACCTGCTTCCAATATCCTTCCATTCTCTGGCAATGGATGAGAAGAATGGGATCTTGGCAACTTATTGGGCCTAACGTCATTAACTGTAAGAAACAACAATCATAAGGTACAACTTGTTAGCTAACAAGAATAGTGGTGTTTTCATCTGCTTGACAAAATGGATTAATTATTGCTGTGACAGAAATTCTCCATCAGTTGATACCAAATTATCCAAAGGTTACTGAGATCATGATAAACCTCCCTAGGTAAAGAGAATAGGGTGATCCAGTATCGAGTCAAAGATTCTTTTTTCCACCAGTATTCAGTCAAAGAATAATCCTATGCCACAACATTACCTTTCATCTTTTTCTTCTTTTTTTCAGGGGCATGGGGTTTTTAATGAGAAAGAAACAGGCAGGCTCAAATAGAAACAGGTGCGCTGTAATATAAATACATGTCACTATTGAAATGGAACTCACCATGCAAAAATCCATTTGTCTCAATGTCCTTCCGTTTCCTGATGTTTTCATCAGTAAGAGCACTTTTGTTGCTCTCCATGGAAAGATGTGAGGTTTTTATGTTATGGCTACAAATTAGGTCACCCTTCTTTTCTTTTAACTTATCCTGCTCCCGTTTCTTCTGCTCACTTTTCTCCTTTGCTTTCTCCTCCTTTTTCTTCTCTTTATCCCTGTCTTTATCCTTCCCTTGGCCTTTTTTCTCCCTGTTTTTATCCTTGCGTTTATCCCCACGTTTATCATCACCTTCCTTCTCTTTGGTCTTTTCTTTTCCTTCCACCATCTTCTCAACATCTTTCTCCAGTTTTCTGGGAATTCCTTCAACTTTAGGTTGGGAAATTCTGGAAAGGGTTTGAACCAAAGCATTTCCACTGAATCTTGATTCATCACCTTCCTTCTCTTTGGTCTTTTCTTTTCCTTCCACCACCCTCTCAACATCGTTCTCCAGTTTTCTGGGAATTCCTTCAACTCTAGTTTTGGAAATTCCGACAAGGTTCTGAACCATAGCATTTCCACTGAATCTTGCTTCATCCTTGGTACCTTGCCCATCCAACTTTCTATCATCGCCTGTTTTATCATTGTTCTTTTCCTTCCCTCCCATAGAAGGTCCAGTACCCGTAGCCACCATTCTGACCATCCCCTCATCCATTTTTCGCTTTGCAATAGTAAAGTTCTCAACCAACTGGCTCCCAGTTCCTCTGTCCTCATCTCTGACCCTCCTCCCCAACTCCTGAACAAATCTATAATTTTTGGTCTCCTCAGCCAGATGGTTATTCTGACTGAGCCTCTCTCCGTTACAACCATAAAATTGCCCAGCAGGTTTCTTTTCACCTGATATACTACTCCAATCTTTGTCCCTTGCATTCTCTTTTTTAATAATATTCTCTGGAGTGTGACCCACAGATTTCCCTGGAAGTTTCTTCTCATCCAACGCTTTCTCACCATCATGACCTTCAGATTTTCCTGGAGCTCTCTTCTCATCCGAGTTATTGTTTCTATCATTATCTTTATCCTTTTCCTTCTCCTTTTTGTCTCTGTGCTTTTCCCTTTTTTCTTTCTTTTCCCTATGCTTTCCATCGCTCCTATCTTTCTCTTGTTTTTCCCTGCTTTCTTTCTTCTCCTTGTCCTTCTTTTCCTTTTTATGCTTCTTCTCTCTGTGCTTCTCCTGAAAATCGTGAAATAAAGTATAGAACAGCGATTAAACCAAAAGACATGCAAGATCTAGTTAGAGAACCATGCCGGAATCTATTGCCAGGCATTAGTTTTCATATAACAAATTCTTTCACCCTAAAAAAATTAACGGCGCAACAAGAAACAAATTTTCCAGGAGTTGGACATGAATGTCAGGCCTAGTGCATGCAGACAGACTAAGCACAACTGTATTTCTAAGGTAGGGCTCATACCTATCATCCATCGATAAAACTTCACAAATGATAATGTTCCTAGAAGATGGCAAGTAAGGGAAGGAAAGGTTGGGGTGTTCTGTTGAACTTCAATAACCAAACAGGAGAAAGTAGTACTAGGTTAAAATTGGAAAAACCCAAAATGGAACATAACTAACTCAAATCAGCGAAAACTCAACCCATACTTGAGCGCTATCTTTCTGAATAGCATCTCTACAAAACTCAACCATACAAGACAATGCTAAGTATCTCCTCTTCCTAGTATAGATGCCTGCTATTCCAGACAAACTCTTGTGCATGTTAATAAGCCAACCCAAAGCCTATACCTCTCAAAAGAAAATAATACAACCACTAACATTTACAGCAAAGGACTCCTAAACAATGATACTTAAAGCAATTAACAGTACCACTGAATAAAAATTCCTGACCGCATCTTCCCATAAGTAACCACAACTAAAAACACATAATAAGAAGATCAATGATCCAAAAGCAGGTCCAAAAAGAGGAAATAGAACAGCCACCTCACAGCTGCCAAGGAACACAGCAAAATTAAGCAAAGAGCAAACTACCATCAACAAACTGACACTGGGAGATGGATGGCCAACCAGAACGCAATACACGCAATAAAAGTAAGATTTCAGCGCATAGAACAACAACATACATAACTGAACTGGACTGAAAACAAGAAACATGAGCAAGATCCTATTCAATAAACTCAACGACTGAAAAAGAGAGAATTTTCCACCGAGTTCTTGACAAAACCTAAAAATTATGCAGAATCAGTAGAACAGTTAACACCTAAGCCATTCATTTATCATCAAAACTCATCTTGTAAAGTAACCAAAGAGCCACTACTCACCTTATTATACACGCTCCCATGATATTTCAGTGTATGCACTAATCAGCAACAAAGGATTACCTAGGACAAAAATAACTAGATTCTAGACAAGTATTCGAAGTTGAATACAAAAATAATAGTAATAAACAAACGATAGTCTTCAGGCACTCTAAAGTTAAAAGAAAAGGATTTTTATAAAATGAAGTAATCTGACTGGAAAGACAGAACTACCACCCAACGGAAAGCCTTATCAATTCCAAGCCTTTCCCTAATCTCAATATTAAAAATACATCACATATTTCTTTATGGTTCTTGTAATCATAAATACCTATTCAAAGGAAATATTCATATGGTGAATCGAAGTTTTTAAGGCTCAAGGCTCAGTAAGGTCCTAAGTCTAGTGCCTTCACCACCCTCAGATTAGAAGAACTTCATCAGGCACATGCCTGAACACCTACACACACGCCTTTTGCCTAAGCGCCTAGGCTCACCTTATCAAGTTTTTACATGCCTTTCTCATCACACTATCCATGTTCGACTTCCACAGATACTAAAAATTATTTATAGATATATTTGACTCATATTAAATTTTCAAAATTGTTTTTATGGGTTTCACCAGCCTCATATTAGATGAACTTCATCAGGCACGCACCTGAACGCTTATGCACATACCTTTTGCCTAAGCACCTAGGCTCATCTTATCAAGTTTTTGCATCATTCCATTCTCATCACACTGTCCATGTTCGACTTCCACATATACTAAAATTTATTTATAGATATATTTTACTAATATTAAATTATTTGGTCCTTCAAAATTGTTTTTATGGGTTTCACTTGCATAAAATTTTTCTATTTTTACACAAGACAAATTTTTCAAAATTTCTTTAATTGATCAATAGAAAGCGGTTTTTAAACTCTCTCTCTCCCCCTCCATTCCTCCCTCTCTCTCCCCCACACCCACACAAACACATGTTCACCATTTCTTTCTTACCTCTATCTTCCATCTACCCTTCTTCTCGTCTCTGTTTTTCTTTATCACATCAAAGAATTGATCCTTTTTCTATGCTTGGATATGAACACACTTTTCTTTGTTTTGTAATGAGTGTAAATCTAAATTGTCGTAGTAACTCAGTTCAAAATTAGAAGTTTGTGATATTATTTGAAACTGCTCATATCATATTAAATATTATAAATTTTATATTCATATTTCTAACAAATGTTCGCCTTCTCCCCCTCAGGCACATACCTTTGTGCGGCGATTTGCACCTAGACCATAGTAGCCCTTCACACAACTTGGGTGTTTAATTAACTATGGGATGACTATAAGGTCAATTAGTCATCTTGACACAGTGCTACACAGTCAAAGAAACACGTTACAAAAAGAATTTGATCAAAATGAACATTCTGAGCTATAGAATAAGAAATAAATACACATGTAGAAAGTTGAATATGACACCAATTAAGGATAAGGGGAATATCTTATAAAAATTTGATCATACAGGTAAGTGTCACAGACACGCTAGTGGAGAAGAAAATGGAATCCTAATAGGATTAAAGAAAATCAAAAGATTACAGGAACTGAAGTAATAAAAAAATGATTTAAGAAAATCTTAAGGAGATAATGGCGCCAACAAGCAAATGTAATTAAGGTTTGGCTGAGTCTGGTTGAGGTCTGAAAAAGTTGAATGCACAAAGAGCCAGAAACAAGTAGACTGAATCAATAAATCCCTGCCCAGTACTCCTTGGCACAAAAAAACACAAAAACAATAAACACTTTCACAAACTAACAAGCAGCCAAACAGCTCGTAAACAAGTAGAAAGATAACTTTTTTATAAGTAAAAAGAGAAATATAAATCAAAGGCACCAAGGGGTGCCACCCAAGTACAAAAACTATCAACAAGATAGTATCTCAATGAAGTCTAAAATATCATGAGCCTAGAGTTTGCATTCAATAACCCAAGCTAGACAGATGTCATGCAATAAAGTACTCCTTTTTTTTTATAAGTAAATGCAATGAAGTAACCCTGGATCACAAAAATCAAAAATATATGTTAAACCATAAATCACTCTAATCGGAACAACAAAAGCGACCTTTATTTTAATTACTTATTCAACTGTGGTTGTATAAATTTTGCAAGATTTTTGCTCTAGATTTTGCTCAGCAACCACACTTAAGTAACAATTTAAGTCAAAAAAGCAAAAAATCTTCGCTTAAGAATGGAAAGAGCCGCTATTTCTGAAGCCTAGACTATTATCAGCAAATTATATGATCGCACAGATCCATACAGATCTGTTAACCGTTAAAAGATCTCCACCCCTCTTAACTAGAAGCAAGATGAACAACAATATTAACAATACTATTATAAACCCTTAACTATGTTAACTTCTAATTACTGGTTTCCTAACCATGTAGATGAGTACTTAACTGAAAAAAAATAAAAGTAAAATAAAGAAATCCAATAGCTTAAAAAAATGCTCTCTCAACAAAAGTGGCAACATAAAAAGAATTTTTTTCTTCTCTCCAAGCCTGCCCAATTATAAATTAAAATGAAAGCCTTCATATTTCATCTCTTAAGCATAAACCCACTTGCATATGCTTAATTTGGTTAAATTTTCACAACGATCATAGACAGAAGCATCAAACAGCCAATTTGATGCTTTAGCAAAGGGTTAACTTAATTAACCGATTTGGGAGCTTTAATTTCTTACTACTGCAAAAAAGGGAGAAAAGGGGAAGAGAAAAAGATAATTTTGATAAGTGATAGATGAGAACCAAAATAGACATTCATCAACTATCTAAAGTAGAGTTAATGGTAGGCAACAACACGTGAACAAGTCATGTTTAGTTTTCCTAAAAAGTGCATGATTAGGAGACATCTAGTTCTAGTGTTGGGGCTCACTTATTATATCAATGATGAAGACTTTTTTTATAAGTGAATAAAATATATTAAAAGAAAGCGCACCAAGGGGGTGCAACCCATATACAAGGTTATCTAAAAGAGAGAGCCTCCACAAAAGCTACTATATCTAAATCATTTACAAAAGAATACCTAAAAAAAGAAAGCATTGAACCACCAATCCCTAATTACAAAAAAGGTCTCTCAACCCAATCAAAAGCTCTATGATTCCTCTCAATCCAAACTAACCAAAAGATAGAGAGAGAAATCATAGAGTAAGCTTTCTTAAGACTCTTCGAAATCCGAAGCCCACTCCAAGCCCAAATTTCATCCTTCATGGAGCCGGCGAAAACCCAAGACACACCACCCAAAATCTTATAAACCATCTCCCAAAGAGCTCTAGCCGAAGAACATTCCAACAAAAGATGAAACACGGTTTCTCTACATCTTTTGCAAATGAAACATCGATTAACCAACACCCTCCCTCTTTTTTGAAGGTTTTATAAAGTAAGAATCTTCTCCCATAAAGTGGTAACAAAGTTAAATAGCCAAAAGTAAAAAAAAAATTAATTGGAACTTCAATTGAAAAAGGCAAGAAGATGCCAGGGGGCGATAAGAAATGCACTCGAGACCGTATAGAAGAAAAGAAAATTAAGTAAGTCTTGGAATCTGCACTTGTGATATTTGGCCATTTTGGTTCTTGGTATCAAATAGGTTGGAGTCTATTCAATTCATGAAGATATATGATCGTAGCGTGGTATCCAGGACTCAAAAGAGAAGAGGAAGGCAATTGGGTTGACTCCCCTCTCTATATTTTGGCTTGTATAGCATGAAAGAACTATAAGGACTTTTGATGGGGAGGAGAGGCCCACTGTGAATCTAAAAGATCGTTGGTTTGATACCCTTAAGTTTTGGTTTAAATTGAGTGTTTTTGTAAATGAGGAGCTTGTAGAGTTTTTAGAATTTTTATCTTGTAAATAATACCTATGCACATGGCCTGGCAACCCCTTGGTGCCTTTACTAATATAGTTCACTCAATGAACAATAGAAGAGGTGCAAATAAATTGAGTTCTGCATGCCAGCAAATGTTGTAACCAAAACCGACGAGCACTATGATATTTGTGTTGCCAACAATTAATCTTGCAGGAGTATTCCTGAAAAGTCCAAATCTACAGGGAGACCCATTACTAAGCATCTAAAATCACTAGGAATGTAGCTTAAATTACATAAACTGAATCTACTTTTCATGAAAGCAGTAAACAATCTTCACACAGTAGTGACAAAATTTTTACAGCATGAAGAAGTTCCTTAGATCACTTAACACACTCTAGCCAAGCCCGAAACCAGTACAATCATGGCACGACCACCAATTCTGTGGACTCAGCTTTAGAAACTGAGAATCTTAAACAATATCTTACCAGCTTGATAATTGTTTAAATGCTGATGCCAAATTTTTGTTAATTTTCAATCATATGATCTTTAATGGAACTCAACCGGTACCTATAACTATAGTATCTTGCCTGTGCTCACTTCTTGACTAGGGACTGTGAATCAATCAATATCCTATTACAAACAACAAGGTAAAGCACTAGAACAATTTGAACTTAAGGAACAACCGAACAATGCTTGCCTTTGAGTTTTCTTTACAGTTTGTGGAACATGCCATGCAAGCACTGTGGTACGTATGTAATATGAAGAAATTAAATCTATCACAGAACATCACAAGAATCATGGATAACATTTACATACAGAAAGATAAGAGGTCTACTTTCCATGTTAGATAAACTCCGTTCAATAACTTCAATATCTAATGCCAAAACAAATTCTCACATCTCAGAAAGACAAAAACGCATTAAGGAAACATTACTAGGGTCATCAATCAATCAATAAAAATGTATAATTGTGACTATATATATAATGCAACAGGAACATCACTCCACCATTTCAGTCTGTAACTATCTTTTGCAGCACCCAGAAATCAAATTGAACTCCTTACTCCAAAAAAAATTTAAGATCCTATCTGCTTACAGCCTATTAACTCTACTGATAAAATATGGATGTGCCTCATTCTGAAACATATATAGCATTTTTGCATTCTTTTTAAAGCAATACAGAACACTACTCGGTGCATAAAATTCATTCCAAGGCAATAGAACTAATACTTTAAAGAAGGTATTTAATATCTCATTGTAATAAAAATGTAAATGGAGTCATTCAAATCAAAATGAAAATTCTAATAGGAACAATTTTTATATGCTGAACCAATTGCAAAATATGAACAAATACTATAAGTGAAGTGTATTAACCTTTTTCAGTAAGTCCGAATTATTTGTCGTAGCCTTCTTTTCATATCCTGGTGGCGGAAATGGAAAGCAACGCGACATTGCACAGAATCCTGGTATACAAAACGCAAATACCTTTCACAAAACAAGATGCTTGAATTAATATCCAGTAGCAGTGTTCCAAAAAGGGAACGGACCAATAACTATGATCCTGTCCATCCACCATGTCCCCGCACTCATTTCCAGCTTCAGTAGTCCTCCATGAACTTCTCTGTCAATCCAATAGCCACAAAACCAAAACCCACCAACTGTCCTCTCTGCAAATGTACACCGAGGTCAAGAAGATTTCAGCGAAAAACAAATTCAAAAAACCTGAGCTCACTACTACCCCTGTTAATCAAATCTAACGCAGTCTGGCAGTAGTTCGACAAAACCCTGGCCCAATACAACTTAAACAAGAAAACCTCTTTAGTCAAGTACTTTGCTCAACTATGTCAAACTGAACAGTTTTTTAAGAAATGAAAATGATCCACTGCAATCTGATCTTCTCCTCGGCCAATAAAGAACCATCACCTCCTGCTTGTAACCAAATGCCAATACCAAAATCATCGAATCAAGCACACAAATCAATGAAAACCAGAAAACCCTTATACGCCAAACAAAAAGTTAACAATTCCTGATCACTGTCTACACAATCCTATAATCCTATAAGTACAGTCCTCTTCCATGCCCAGACATACAATGTTCAATCACCATCACTCTATACAATCTCAAAGCTTAAAGTCTCAATAATGGAACAGTCAAATTCACAACTCCTATTTCTCCAAGGATCAAAGCGCGTGCTCATTCTAAACAATCCTGAGCAGACTGTGCTTATGATCAAGCCCTAATTAGTCCAAAATTGCAAAATTCGAGTACTGCCCAGTTACGATCCGATGAAACCCTAGAAAAACCACCAAACAGAAGCTTGCTAAGCAAATATCAATACCCATTAAGAAACCCTAATTCGAGTCCTAAAAGAAAAGAGAAGAAAAGGAAAAAAAATTGTGAACCACAAAAAACAAGCTTTTTAAAGAAACTTGTAGAATCAATAGAATAACACTTTCTTCAGTACCTAAGACTAAATGGGTATCGATCAAAAGCGAAAAAGAAGCTCGATTCAAAACGTGAATGTGAAGAATGAAAAAAAAAAAAAAACAAAGAAACGCATCAAAGTTGCGCAATTTAGAAAGATAAAACTCAAATGAGGGGAAAAAAAGTTACAATTTGGGGAGTGAGATTACCTTGTCCGCTACAAAAAGAGCATTGTAGATGGACAAGATCTCTCTCTGTCTCAGAGTAATGGGAAGATTGAAAACTTCCTCTCACTAGATTCTGTCTTTGGGTTTCCCTCTCTGGTTTATTTCTCTGTTCTTTGTCGTTGTTGTGGTGTCTATCCGTAAACGTTTTCGAGTGTGCTTCAGAGAAAAGAGAGAGCTTCTTGTCTAGTAGATTTTTTTATGTTCGGAAGTTACACGCGAGAATGAAGAGAAGAAAAAGAGGCCGAAGCACAAATATATGGTGAGACGCTACACAGACGAGAAAACTAGAGAGAGAGAGAGAGAGGGTTGTGTGTGTGCGCAGAGAGATAGTGTAAGTCTACAATTTCTGTGAGTCACGCTCTAGTAACGCGTGTTTGAAGTACGCTCCAACATTGAATTGCATAAAAATACATAAAAAAAAACCGTTTCATGTATTACCTGATAGTATCATATCGTCCACATGAACCAATCATCACATGATATGAAATATTATTCCCCATGACTAAAGTGCTTTGATAATGGACATCGATTTTCACCATCTTTGCTTGATTGAGTTGAAATTTTGGTACAAATTTGGAGGGGATGGTTTGAGTCTCCTTATAACATGATACATCACCTCATGTCAAATACACCAAGAGCAACCATTATTGTTAAGTCTCACCATCTGCTTTTATTCATGAACCCATGAACAAATGATGTGACACATGCATAATATGAGGTCAAATGCTACCCTATCATGAATTACTCCAATCACACCGATTTTCAATTATTGTAAAGGATCTTCATCTGAAACATGATATTTTTTGAATGAAACTTACTATTAATGTTAAGAGCTTTGACCATAGAATTGGTGTTATTTTTCTTTAGTTACTACTATAATTGTTTGATAAAGTAAATTGAAAAAAAATAGATAAGTTTTGAGAGTTCAATATCTACGCACTCATGATATGTCATGTCATGTTCATGTCGCTGTGAATATCATTTGAATGTGTTTTTTTGTGTGAAACATGTTTCAATAAGATTTAACTTGGACGGTGCATGTAAATTCAATCATTGTAAATTTTTAAAGGATAACGATTTTGAGAGCTCATGCTTATAGATTTATATTCAAGAGTTGGTGTTTCACATAATATGTTATTTTTAAAAAGCTTGTTACTTTGATACCCTATCGTTGTTATTATTGTTTTTTTTTTGTGTATGTGTGAAATATGTTTTTAGTGATATTCAAGTACGCACAGATTTTTTTACACGATCACGGTAAAATTTGGAAGGATAATGATTTTGTGAGATTGTATCCATAATGAGTACAATCTCATAGAATCTGTGTCCATTTTGGAAAGCCAGTTATTATAAACTTATCGTTGCTATTACTTCTTTTTTCTTTTCTTTTCTTTTCAATGTAACTTTTAAATATCTATTTTGGGAATAATCATACATGATATAGAAAAAAATCACTTGTAAATTTTTTCAATTGAATTTAAGGAAATTGCAAATATTCTTTTTGTGGTTTGGGCATTTCAAATTATTTCCCTTGCGATTTTAAACGTTACAATTGGTTATCATGTGTTTTTTTTTTCTTCGGATACTTAAAGTTAACACCGTCAAATTTTAGTTGTTTTTTCATATTTTTACCCTTGATTGAGAAATAAGAAATTTTAAAATATTTGTTTTGTTGTGTGGTCATGTCATAATTCAATTACACTTTTAATTTAAAATTAATTTATTAAAAACAATTTTTTAAAACATTTTCCTTGATTTTTAGTTGAATTGCCATTTGTAAAAAAAAAAATTTGCTTAATATTTTTTAATTATGTAAATTAAACAATTAAATTGAATTTTAATTTAAGGCAGTAAAGAAAAAGAACAATAAGATTTTAACGATTTTAAACTTAAATTGTCATGAATAAAACCCGCATGTGTTCTTGAACAATCCATTGGATATACTTCTCAAATCCATTACAAACTTCTGTTAATTCAAATGACATTAAAACATTTTGAGGATTGGGCATAAATCATCTCAACAATAGTTTTAATTCAATTTTTAACAACATTTTCATGGTAAAATAAAAAGACTTGCACCGGATTTTTGTGATCCTAACCCGAAAACTTGTCTCTTGATTTATTTCGACTTGCGACAATATCAATACAATCAAACTATTTAATTATAAAAAAAAATTCATGTCAGACGATATTACATAGAAAAATTCGATCGAGATTATGTTTAGACCCATTTGTGTTCTTGATATGCAGGTAATTTTCTATCAAATCCCTCGTCAAGAAAATGATACAATAGTCAAAATATTTTTCAACGTGATTTTTTATAAAAATTTGAACTCAAAACACAAGAAAATCCAAGAAAATGTATGGGTATATTTTGGTAACAGTTTTCTGTTTTCAGTTCTCGAAAACAAAAACTAAAAATAATTTTATGAATAAAACATGTTTGAACAAGTGTAACTCGAAAACTGTTTCCAAAACAAAAAACAGTGAAATGTTGTTTGGATAATCTTATTTTAAAACCTATTTTGATACAGCTTGTAATTATTTTTAGTTTTAAGTTTAAATTTAAAATTTATATTAATTTTATTTCTCATATTCACTAAATACTTAAAAATAATTAATATTATTTTATTTTTAAAATTTTAATATTTTTTATATACCATATAAAAAAAGAAACACAAGAGTATACACTGATTTTATGGTTATTTTTCAAAAATTATATCAAAAAATATTAATTTTAAATTTTTTAAAAACTATTTTAAAAAATTAAATTTAAAAACTATTTATTAAACATAAAAAAATAATTTTAATTTTTAATTTTAGAAAACTCTACTCAATCATTCCTTATCATTCTAATATAAGTGTCATCGCGACCCGTTCTAACAGCTCAACTTATTGTTGATGATTGAAAAAATTCTAGAAACAGAGGGGAAAAAGCGAGGAGGGATAGAGAAAATTACTTTTAAAAATAAAATTAATTTATATTTACATTTATTGCCTTTTTTGCCACCTCAATGCTTACATGGCATCTTAAGTGGACTTCTGTTAACTTTGGACGGAAGGAAATTGATCGTGCAATTGAAAATATTGGGAAGTTGAATAGACATCCACCCAACGTACAAAGTACAAAGGGTGCAGTCATATTTAAGTCTATAATTTATATATGGAGTATTAGCAATTATTCTTTTTAATTATTGAGTGTGACCACTAAGCTTTTACGACCACTAGATACATTTCATGCGTATTTATTATTCAATGATTTTTTTAGAAATAATGACACACTTATTTACTTATAAATTTTATTTTGAATTCAAATTAAATTACATTATTATCACATTGAAAAGAAAATAATTAATTTTACTAAAATAATCTCAAGATCGTAACTTTCAATATTTAATTGTCAAAATTTCACAAAATTTTATTTTTCAAATTCGTCTGGTTACATAATTAAATCTTAATTTTTAAGTTAATTTGAGATAAAAATTTGTAAGATTTAAACAAGCTAATCCTTCTTCAAATGACAAAACAGAATCGCCATTTCTCACTTGCCTCATCATTTTATCGAAACGATCCGTTAACCTTCCACGATCATAACCCCTATTTCATTGATCTTTTTCTTCAAGAGCCATTTCTTCATAGAGAGAAAATCTTGATAGAGGAGTAATAAAAACCTTGATGCTACTCTCCAAGTAGGCTTATTTCTAACTTTTTTCCAAGGTTTCATTGGCTTCTATTTTCTTTTTTTTTTTAAATTTCGTCCATTTTGTTGCCAAGAAATTACAAAGAACAATTATATTTTCTATACAATTGTTTTTTAAACCGAAATGATTTCTCTATAGAGGCGGAGACGAAGAATAAGAGCGAGGCAATGGCGATAGCAATGAATGTAGAGTCATGAAAAACAAATGCTCGATCGCCAGAGGAACTCTCGAATTGAAGAGCCTTTCTCTCCAAAAAGACTCTTTATTTGTGTATTAAATTCTGTTTATATTCTTCTTGTGAAGTGATTATCATCTTTGGTGTAATCCTATTACCTATTTGATAAAAGACTTGAGAGAAATAGATATGAATTTTACTAATTTTCTCACCCTCTTCAAATTATTGTCGGTGTATATTTGATTAAATAAATTTATGAGTGAATAAATTAATTCAATAAGTTTTTAAAAAATATATTGAAAGTGTAAAAAATACATATTTACGAAAACAAACAATTTTTTTTAACTAAGAAGTATTAAAAGAGACATGTTATTTATATGTTTAAATTTTAATTGATATTTTTTAATAAAACTAATATTTTTTATTTTAAAGTTTTCAAAATAAAATTAAAATTAAATCATAATTATTTTAAAAAATTAAATATCAAAACTATTTATTTTATTTTTTATTATAAATAAATTTATTTTTAATTTTGTAACAACTCTCACCAAATTAAATCCGTGGATCACCACTCAAATGTCTCACAGTATTCTCTTTCATTTCGAAATTTTGCTGATGTTTATTTGTTCTAATTCAATCTATTTTTTTATGTTAGAGAGTGAGGAGCACTCGCTATAATTACGCGTGAATGTAAGAAGTGGTCTGAAAAAGTAAGGAGTTTTACGCTGGGAAGCCATTTGCCTATCACAGTTGGGTAGGTTCTCTTGTCATCTCCATCTTCTAGTGCGGCATCATCACGTGGCGCCACCCCATCTATCTGTCCATACACGTGTCACTTTATATTTCTCCTTAAACATGATTGCTTCACTCAAAACTCAATAAACCCTCTTCCAGTGAAAAAACCAATAAACCCTCGAAGCCCTCTTTTCTTTTTCATTTGCTGAGACCGTAATTTTTTTTTTCAGCTTGAAGGGGATCGCCATGTACTCCCTCTTGAATTGGCTTCCGAGTGCAATAATTGAAGGGGTTTTCCTTAACTATATCGTTTATTTGTAGTTAGAGCAAAATTGATCTATTTTAATATTTAATAAATAATCTTTAAAATATTTTAAAATTTGTTTATTCATGTATTTTGTGGTTCTTTAATATTTCATAAATATATATAGAGGTTATGTTTGAAAACAGTTTTCAAATACTTTTTTCTATGTTTGACAAACAGTTTTCAAAAAATCAGTTTTCAAAAACTGTTTTTTGAAAACTCCAAATTGATGTTTTTTGACATAATTTTCGAAAAATAATCCTAAAAACAGTGTTCACTTCTTTGTTTCATTTTTCCTCCATAATATATATAAAATATTAAAATATTAAAAATAAAATAATATTAATTATTTTTAAATATTTATTAAATATGATAAATAAAATTAATATAGATTTTAAATTTAAACTCAAAACTAAAAATAATTACATGGTATATCAAAACAATTTTCAAAATAAGATTATCCAAACAACATTTCACTGTTTTTTGTTTTGGAAACAGTTTTTGAGTTACAGTTATCTAAACATGTTTTTTTAAAAAAACTGTTTTCAATTTTTATTTTCGAAAACAGAAAACTGTTACCAAACATGTCCATATATTTTCAGCTATTAAAATCTTTTTATATTTTTTTCTCATAGTCGATCAGGTTTATCTTTGCATGTATAAAAAACCCATGATGAAATTTCTTGCATTGTTAGGTTTGTTAAATAATTTTATTTATAAATAATATTTAAAAAAATTATATTGTAACTAATTGGACCCATAAAGTTTGTGACGTATCAAAAAAAAAAAGATTGCAAGGTAACCCTTTGAAGAATTAGAGTAATTAGAATTGACCTTTGGGCTTTGCTAAAATAAGTCCAACCCGGCAGAACCCCCAAAACTTTGGTCTATGCTAAGTCCAGCCCATCAGAGAGAGCTTTCAAGATTTTTTTCCCTTTTGCTGACGTCAGCACCGTTTTTATGCTCCCATGGATAACTACTACTAAAGCACTACCGGTAGTTTATCCTTCTCAAGTTGTACTTAAATACTAAATCACCCTTCCACTCAGCTTACAACTTAAAGTTAACACTGCGCCGTTTTAACATTAATGGTAACAATGACATACGTAAACAAGCTCTTCACTCTTATCACGCTATAAAACCCAAGATATATTTCTCAGGTCGATCTTGTGAGCCTTAAACCCTAGCCGCTGCGACCTCCTTTTCCCAGTAACCCACCATCTCTCGCTAAACCCTAATCTAATTTTCTCTTCCAAGAGGTATATCCTTCTTCTCTAATCTCTATAGAAATTGCACATAAAATCATTTGTATTATTTTTGTACGTTCATTGGTTGTATTTGTTGTTCATTTTTGGTGCTGTTAAGTTCTGATTTGTTGTTGATTTATGCTTGTTTGTCATGTTAAATGGTTTTACATGTTTACCTTTCGTGTTTGATTTTGTGGTGGTTGTGTTTAAAAGTTCTCATAACTTATACGATGCCTTTTTCTTTTGTTTTCTTAGTTATTCTGTGTTTTGATAGTGAGACTGCAACTCTGTTTGGATTCTGTTTATTTACTGGGACATAACAAGACTGGTTTTGTTTTTTTTTTAAATGTGAAAAACTGGGGAGTAGCATAAAGAGTTCGGTGTTTTCTCTTTTATTTTCAACAATGTCATTGAAACTTAAACATTACACACGCGCGCACACACACACACAGAGGTCTGGATGTATCGGGTACAGGACATGAGTCCTGCATTCTAGATTGAAAACTTGCCATATGCTTTCAAGTTAAAATTTTCTATTTTTTTTTCCAATTTTCCTTGTGGGTGTAGTTCTTATTTTGGCCAATAAAAGAAATGTTGTGAATTTGCAACTCCATTTCCATTTTTTTTTGGCTTTTACTGCTATGGTTTCAACAATTTAAAATTTCCTGAAGTCTGAAATCTATATTCCTTCCCTTTACAGTAATGAAAAATCCTGTTTGTGTTGGTTTATACAGGGTTATGTGGATGGGGGAGGGTGTTTATCTGCCCTTTCCGCGTTTAAATATGGACCACATGGGTTTCACCTCGTTTGCACTTGCTCTGATTTGTGTGCTTAGAATGTTTTTGAATGTTTCTTTTGTTGTTTAAGAGACTGGGAAGTCTTGTTTGTTCTCCCCTAATGGAGTCTAGGATACGAAAATACTTATCTAGGGCTATTAGGTTAAAAATTTTTAGTCAAAAGTACCTTCTTCTGTTAGTCAAAAGTACCTTCTTCTGAAAGACTGCCTAGCCAGTTTTTTTAGCTTATGTTGTCCATTTAGGCAATTACATTTCTAAGCAGTCTCTGTTGCTCTTCAACTACCAGAATCAAGTTATCAATACATGATGATATTTTTGAAAGGTGAAAGTGCTAGATTTTAGATATCTCATGATGAAACTGAAAAATGGTGTGAATACCCAGGTGTCTGGAAATTTGTGTCTGTGCACGTGTGTGCGTGTGTTTTGGGGACGAACAGAGTTTGTACATAAAAAATCGATTTCATAGAACTGATCATTCTCCCCCACTTTTTATTGTTGCTCTCATGCATTGAGCTGACCCTTTTTTCACCTTTTACTTGTTGCTGGCATGAGTACAGTTGGTCGGAATGGCATTTTGCAATAAACTTGGAAACCTTATGAGGCAGAGCATTTCCCAGAATGGGCAAGTCCCAGTAGGATCTATACTTAACTCCATTCGATGTTTCTCGTCGTCAAAACTCTTTATTGGAGGTATTTATATGTTCTGTTTGAAAACTGGATATGGTTTATGCGTTTCACATTATTTTTTTTTAGTCTTTGACTCTGTTATCTGTGCTATCAGGTCTCTCTTATGGAACTGATGACCAGTCTCTACGGGAAGCGTTCACTAGTTTTGGTGATGTGGCTGATGGTGAGTGTCAATGTGTCCCTTGGGGGTTTATTTATTGTAAATATTTCTGTCAAACTGAAATTCTCGTTGAAGTATGAGAAATAATAAATCACATTCTTTTCCCTTATCCCACTGCCTTGCACTAGCCATAAAATAATATACTAAAACTACATGATGAAGAACTTCTATCTAAGATTTGGTTGATAGGCGATGTAAGTCTATTATATTTATGTACAAACTGGCCCTATTGTATTTTAAAGTTTTCGTTGATGTCATTTATCTTTTTGTTTTTTGTGCTCTGCGGTAGATTTATGTTTCTTCAGACTGGTTTTCTTAACTTATGTACTATCAAGGCCTTGTAATAGTATGAATAAAAACATTTTAAGTTCTCTTAGCAACAATGGGCTTCTTATTCAGGATGGTTTTGTTTGGTCTTTTAGTTATATGTTTATGTGGGTTAGATCCTGGTTTGCCTGGTAACTTGTTTTTCCTCATGTTGTGGTTAGTGGCTTTCGTTTACTTGCTCTCACTGGTTGTTGTTGTGTGTAGCAAAGGTTATTACTGATAGAGACACTGGGAGGTCCAGGGGATTTGGGTTTGTCAACTTCACCAGTGAGGATTCTGCAAGCTCAGCCCTGTCAGCTATGGATGGCCAGGTCAGAAATAAATAGAATGTTGTAGCATATGGTGTGCGCATGCTAGTTAAGTTGTATGTTGACTGTTGCATGCTGAAATTTCAGGAGCTAAATGGCCGTAATATACGTGTGAGTTATGCTAATGAAAGAACTAGTGCCCCCCGATCTTTCAATGGAGGTTACCGTGGAGATGGAGGCTATGGTGGAAGAGATGGTGATTATTAAGCCTATTATTTTTTTTCTGGTATTGATGGGCAAGTTTTTATAGCTAGTTGTCACTTGTTTGGAGACTGAATTTGCTTTGTTTATCTAATCTGGATGGGTTCGCTGAACCTGGGGAATGAATATGTGCTTTTGGTACAAGTTTTGGACCAATTATTGCTTGCTGTATATTGGCAGGCAGGGTAAGTTTGAGTACAGAGCTTTGCATTTCTCATGTGTTGGGATATTGGATGGTTTGCAACTTTATTTAATTGTGATTTAGTGCACGAAAATAACATTGTGTGGTAGAATCCAGCAGCTTGATAATGACAACCGACTGCAGATGAAGTATTCTGCAGTTGTTTCATTTGTATGGACTTTGCCTTTGGGTAACTGCTACCTCTTATTGCTTGTGGTCTGTCCTTGTCAAGCATGATGTTTCTTCTCTTGGACTTTAGGTAAAAAAGGCGGAGCATGCAAGTTTTTGCTTACAATGCTTCAATCTGGTTTCCGAAAACTGCAGTTTGTTTCTCTATACTAGGTAGCAGTTGGAACCTTTATTTTTTAAAAGCAAACCCAAGTTTTGAGTCGTGTTAGGTAACCGTGATCTGGTTTAGTAAGCATGAACAATTAGGTTTTGTTGAGATGTTGGTAAAGGTGGTTTGCTCCTTTTATCAGCTTGATTGCAGTTTAAATTGAGGGAAAGGGAAAGGAAAAAGAGGGGTACACATGTCTCCATAAAATTTTAAATTTATTGAAAGGGTATATGTATCCTTTCCCTTCCATTCATTCCCTTCAATCCGAACAAATTGGTAAATGTAAATCTTTTACATCTTCGATGCGGTTATTGATCCTGATATCTAGCTGTTGAATTGAAACTTTCTGCTGCCCTGATATTGAGCTGTTGAATTGAAACCTTCTGGGGGTCGTAGTAAATATCCAGTTGTGGATGTTGTAACTTGCATTTTGCCATATTTATCAAGTCAAAGCGGCTCTAGTGTTCTGTTCACCCTCTATGTTATGTTGGGTGTGGATGCTACATCTGCTCTACTTTGGTATTCGTTTTCCCTTAATTCTCCACCCCCCAGAAAAGAAAGAAAAGCAAAATACATGTTTTAGTGAGACACTTGCCTAGTATTTTGTCCCAAGAACATGAATATAATTACAGAATTTTTTTGGAGATCTAGTTGGTATGAGGTCGATAATTTAGTAATTTAATGATGGCTGTTATTTTAGGTGATCAATGCAATTCCATTGGTATGATTGTTTCGAGATGGAGTGGAAACATAGACTAGATGCAAATCCTTTGGATTCAGTTAGGAGTACATGCTTTTTCCACCATCGTTTGCAAAACAAAGTCTCGAAACTTTTTGCTTTGCACCCTGACAGTTTCGACAGAACAACTATTTTGTTTACTAGCAGAGTACCATGTGACATTCACGTCGTGTGCATAATGTTACTTAGTTATATATTGCTTTTATCATGTGGTATTCTTACAAGGCAAACAAAGCCATATTAATAGATTAAAAGTAGAGAAAAAAGAGCAATGAGATAGGCCTAGATACTTTAGATGAGAAATAAAAGTGGTTAGGTTTCGAGTGAAATAATGAGAGAATAAAATATAAATAATATATTTTTCAGCATTATATTATTTTGAAGTGGCCAACTTGGGCAAGGCGTCTGTGGTGGTTGCTGTATTATGGGCTCTGTTTCATGGGCTTTGCCTTGCTTAGAGTATGGGTTTCCGGGATGTTATTTGTGAGGTGGACTGTTTCTGTTGTCTACATGGTCCAGTCTGACCAGGTGCCATATTTAATTTAGTTTAACAAAACAATACTAATATATTACTGCAGTTTTGATTCTTCTTGCTATTGTTGGGAACGTTGTTTTAATGTTAATAAGAACAATTGAACATAAAAACTGTAGTGTGTGTATATATATATATATATATATATATATATATATATATATATATATATATTGTAGTCTTGTATATATTGTAGTCTTTTGCTTGAGGTAGGTTTTTTTCATATAAGTTTTTCTTTAGAGTTGAACAATGAAAATAGATGACGAGTGCCTAATCGAATTGATCGGGTCAAGTCTACTAATATGTTAGGATGACTTAGCTACATAAATTATTGCACTTTCACTTGACACCTACTGTAATGATCAACAGTTTGTATCGGGGAAAATCGGAATAGGAGAGCACTCATCTTGGGGTAGATTTTTATTCTTATTTATAGTACTTTTATAATAAATTATATATATATATATATATATATATATATATATATATATATATATATATATATATTGATTTAAGACAGAATTAAATCGAGCCGTATTAAGTGCTTTGTTTTAATCTTTTCGTGTTACTTCTCGAGTTTTCAAAAATTACAATTTGAATTATCGGGTGTTACTAAAGACATGACATTGTTTTATGGGTTTGGAACACCCGATAAATTCTCTTATTTCTCACTGGGATGTATTTCTTTAAAACACGGACCATTTTCAAACTTTGAACTGTGATTTTTTTTATTACAAAATACGTGTAATGAGAATTTAAAATCTAATTCTATTCAAGAGAACTTAATTAAATATTCCTTAATTAAGACATAGTCATCTAGCAAGCCCTTTTTATTTTCGAACTGAAGAGTCTACTACCTTACCCTTAAACACAGAAAAGAATAAAATGATGTAATTCTACACACTCTGAGAACAATTAGCATTTCATAGTGTTTTGACGACCCCGTCCATAGATTCCTTCTACACTTGCAGGATTGATTTAGATATCTTGTTTTTTCATCCATCTTTTATTTTAACACGAATTCAAATTTGAGCCTAAGCTTTGAGTTGTCTATTCGAGCTTGAGCTCGATAATACCTTATCGAATTGTTTGAGAGTCTTTCGATCCAAACTTTAAGGTATTCAAGCTGGGCTCGATACACTATTTTAGGTTGGAGCTCGATCGAGCTGAGTTTTGACCGAACTCGAGTTCAAATAGTTCGATAAAAATACTAATATATTTGAACTAAAGTTTGAAAATTGAGCTCTAACTCGATAAATTTTATCATTTCTCGAGCTCGATAACAAAAGATTTTATTCTAGCCCGAATTCAAAGTCGAGCCTGAGCTTTGAGTTGTCTATTCAAGTTCGGTAATATCTTATCGAACTGTTCGAAAATTTTTCGAACCAAACTTTAAGGTATTTAAGCTAGGTTCGATTCACTATTTTAGGTTGGAGCTCGATCGAGCCAAGTTCTGGCCGAACTCGAATTTGAAAATTGAGCTCTAACTCGATAAATTTTAACATTGCTCGAGCTCGATAACAAAAGATTTTATTCTAGCCCGAATTCAAAGTCGAGTCTAAGCTTTAAGTTGTTTTTTCGAGCTCAAGCTCGAGCTCAATAATATCTTATCGAACTGTTCGAGAATTTTTCGAGCTAAACTTTAAGGTATTCGAGCTGGACTCGATAAACTATTTTAGATTGAAGCTCGATCAAGCCGAGTTTTGACCGAACTCAAGTTCGAATAATTCGATAAAAGCTCGATCCGATATTAACCTTTATAGTAAACATATTTGTTTGATAGTAAATTTCTACATCTGATACTAAAGACAAAAACATTGATGATAAAAACAAAATAATAATAATAATTTTATCATCAAATATATGTGTTTTATTTTTAGATGTATAAATTTTATCATAAAAAATAAATTATCCTGCACCACCGTATTCTTTTAACTAACATTTGGAATTTCAAATATAATTAATCTACAAAATTGTAGGCTTTTTTTTCCATCAACTTAAAGCTTTTAACAGGGTGGAGGTATTCGAACCCGTGTCCTAGAACATGGTAGATGCCTCACCACTGCGTCAAACGGTGGGAGCACAACTTTTAATTCTTTCAATTAAAAAATAAAAAGTGAAATGGAAAATATCTTTAAACGGAGGTATTAAAAATAAATATAAAAATCAAGGATTGTCGGTGCTCCAACCAGACATCATATAAACTAAGACTTGGTAAATTACTTTTTCCTCCTATAGTTTTCACTTTTAGTTACTTTTTGGCAATATAGTTTCCACTTTTAGTTTAATCCCTATAAAAAACATAGGTATCCAAAGACAATTCTTAAAATACGAAACAAACAAAAATTTTGACCGACAATGTTTGTTTTGGGACCGCATAACAGTTGAAATTTGTTGTTACATTTCACTGATCTGACATATGACTAGAAATTTCAACAATTTTGTTGTTACTGGAGAGATCTAAGCCTATTATTTTATTTACACAGTAATTTATTAACCAATTACTTAAAAAAGTACACTTTACTTTCGTGTATAAAGTACACAAATTATGCTCTTGACAAATTAGGAAATGAAGAAATTTTTTAATACGACAACGAAAATAAATAAAAATTGTAACCAACCTTGATTGTCTAATTTCTAGGAGGAAAAACAAAAACAAGAAAGCGACTGTTTCATTGATTATTGTCCGAAGTAAAATAAAAATTAAGATTTACTTGGATGTTGGTGTTGGATCCTCATATCAACCATATGGATTAAGGATTATATTTATATATAGGTATATCATATATTATCAAAAAATTGTTCAATTTTTAAAAAGAAAAATTATATCATAAAGTAGGGTATGCATAGGTTGAGTCAGATCGGATTAGATGTTTGTCACGGGTTGCCAGCTTAAGTCGCTAACTGTGCGGCCTTAGACTCGGAAACACTTCCGTGGAAATGCCTAAGTCAGTCTTCCTCTTTGCACAGGGTCATTTTATTAGCATGACACTCGGCCTGTACGGTGCCCCGCCTCTACGAGGACAGCCTTCAATTTGCCTGGTACCTTATCTCGAGATCAATTGGTTTCGCCCTGCCTTGATCTCATCAGGGAAGCGACTCCAGCCCCGACCAGTTTGTGCAGGGTGGCCTAATCCCTCTTACGCTCTTGCAAGCTCCCGCATTGCTACTCTTCTTCACAACACGACTCCCTGCACCCATTGTGCCCCAAAAGCCTTTCCCTCCAATCAATCCCGATTTTAGGGTCGTGACATAACTCTAACTCAATCCATGACAAAAAAAAAAAAAAATTCAACTCTAACCCAAATCAATTCATGACGAAATTTTATCAACCTTAATCCAACCAAATCCATGATGAATTCATAAATTTTAACCTTAACTCAACTGATAGAAACCCGAGTTCTGTTAATTTATAATTTTAACATACATACTTATAAGATGATGATTAATGAATATGTATCAAACTTGAGGTACCTATTTACTAGTTTTGGAATTGTTGTTTTATATAAATTCACGAAACAATTAGAGAGGAGAGAAAAAGAAAGGAAGCTATTAGTAATAAAACAAAACTAACTAGTTTGGGTACATGATTTTAAGCCAAATTAATTATTAATGACTTCACAATCCTTGATTAAGCATGCTGCTTCGATTTTTATATTTGATTGACATTTCAGTTATTTCGTTTTTTTATCCAAATAACACCGTGTTACATGTGTGAAGGGTTACACACATTGCACGCGTTCAACTTTCCATTAAACTCCGACAAAACTCTTAATAGTCATTTTGAAAAAAAATAAAATTTGGGGATCCAAAATCAAAATACTGTAAAAATTAAGAACTCCTGATAACAAATAAAACTATTTTCTCTTGAAAAAAGGCATAGCAAAAATTTTGGTTTTGTCTATGATTAAATTGATCTCTAAAGTTTCAATTTAGTTAAATAAATTTATAGAGTTTTGTTTATTGGTCAAATTAGTCTTTGAAATTTCAATTTGATCAAATAAGTCCTTAAAATTTCTATTTAGTTTTATTACTGCTAAATCTATTTATTATTCATGTGAAACATAAATGAGAGAATTTTCGCTACATTTTAGTGAAGTGACTAAATAATTCAGTCTAGATGATCATCTACGGACGAAATTAATATGGAGTTAACTGAAGACTTAATTAGACTAAATAGAAACTCTGAGAATTTATTCAACCAAATTGAAACTTTGAAAGCCCGAGTAAAAAACCAAACTCCAAAAACTTATTTGATCAAATTAAAAGTTTAAAAATTAATTTAAATATCAATTAATAAATAATTTAATTTGAATAATTTGTTTTTATAAATATTAAAAAAATAAGATTAATTTAAATTAACTTTAAATTGAACCAGTAAATAATTGAAACCTCTCATAAGTCATAGCCCATCATGGTGCCTTGGACTTTGATTTCCTAATAAATGTATGCAGTCATCTCTCCCTTTCGTTCATTAAACTTGATAGCATCTTCAAAAGCAATAACAATTCAGATCACAGTCCACGTGTATTCCAAAAGGCAACAAAAATTAAAATAAATTATTGAAGGCAAAGAAGAATCTTGAAGTCATCATTGTTGATCAATCACAATTTTTTTTTTATATGAATCAAACGGTTAAGATCTACATCCTTTCTAGCAGACCCCACCACATTATTACACTCCCCCTCAATCTCACACATCTACATTTGTTCTTTCCTTCTTCCCTTCCCTACCCTTCCCTTCCTTTATTTTTTCTTCACAATTATCTTCTATATATCAAATCTATATCTTTATGCTACATCATCAACAACAGCTGCAACAATCTGTTCCTCCAATACAAGAAAAAGGACCACAACTAAAAAAAACAGTATTTAATTTAAGAATAGAGAAAAAAAGGGGGGGAAAAAAGGTTATAACACCCATGTGATGATGGTGATGAGGATCAACCTGTCTTAGCCAGAATCCTCGGTTTGCTCACTTTCCTTTTTAACCCTTGGATGAATCCCATAATAACTAACATACCATTTAACAAATTTCCTCAACCCAGTAGCCAAATCGGTGGTGGGTTTGTACCCAAAATCCCTAAATGCCAAGCTTACATTGGCATGTGTGTAGGGCACATCCCCATTTCTCGGCATCTTGATCACATGTTTCTTTGCTTTTGTATTCAACAATCCTTCTAATATTGACACCAATCTCCTCACGGGGACAGGAGAGGTGTTTCCAAGATTGTATATTCTTAACTGTGCGGGTCCTTTCTTCTTGCCACCGCTTCCTGTGCTCTTCTCCGCCGTGTCCAAAGCACCCAAACAACCTTTAACGACGTCGTCAATGTATGTGAAGTCACGCGCCACCTCTTTCAGATCCTGCGTCATGTAAACGTCAATGGTTTTTCCTTGCAAGATGTCCTTCGTGAAGAAATAGTAAGCCATGTCTGGTCTCCCCCAGGGACCATACACAGTGAAGAACCTAAGCCCAGTAAGGGCAAGGCCGTAAATATGATTGTAAGTGTGGGCAATTTCTTCCCCTGCTTTCTTCGTGGCAGCGTACAGGCTGGCGGGTTGGTCGGTCCTGTGGAATTCAGAGAAAGGATTATCTGTGTTGAGTCCGTACACCGAACTCGATGAGGCCCACACGATCGACGGCTGAGGATTCGCCGATTTTGAGACTTCGAGGAGATTGACGAACCCGGCAATGTTGGAACTCACGTAGGACTGAGGATTCTGCATGGCGTAACGAACACCCGCCTGAGCGGCGAGGTGAAGCACGTGCGTGAACGGAACGACGTCGAACAGCTTCCTCAGCAGCGGGCCGTCGTTTAAATCGCCTTCGACAATGAAGATCTGGTGCTTAGCCAAGAGCTTTTCCCTCGCCCGTTTAAGGGTCGGGTCGTAGTAATCGTTGAAGTTATCCAACCCGAGAACTCCATCACCGCGCTTCTTGAGCGCCAGTGAGCAGTGGGACCCAATGAACCCAGCGGCGCCGGTGACGAGAACGGAAAATCCGTTTGGTCGGCGAGGAGTGGAGGAGTGGCGGACGCTTTTCTCCCAGGCGGCGCCCCCGGGGGAGGAAGTGAAAAACGCGTTGGAGAGGAAGCTGTGGCGGTGGAGATGGGGATTTCCGTGGTGGGTATGCGGTTTATCGGAAAGAGGAGGGTAATTAATGGTGAATAAGAGGATTAAAACAAGGGCAATGAGGAGAGTAGCACGAAATAAAAGCTTAGAGGATGCGCTTAAGAGTTTTGTGCTGTGAATTCTGCGGATATAGCTGTTGTATCGCTCTATCTTTACTGTTTTGCTTGTATCTGGTGGTGCAGGCATTGTGTTTGCTGTTTGATCTCTTAGAAAGAAAGAAAGAAAGAAAGAAAGAAAAAATTGTTATTAGATGGAGAGAAAATAGTGTACAGGGAGAGAGAGAAAAAGGGCTCAGTGTTTCTGTAGTAGAGACTAGAGAGCTGGATTTTTGAGGTTGAGCCCTGAAGCTGTGATGAATGACGATGGAGGGATTATAAAGAGAGAGAGGTTGGCGTTGGTTCACTAGCCTACATACAGATGGAAAGTAGGCAATAAATTGGGTAATAGAACGCCCTTCGTTGTCACTCATAATTACAGTTTTATCCATGCAATATGTTGTGGAAAGTGCCACCTCTCTTGTTCTGTAAGATCCAATCGTGTTCAGATGTGAACTCTATTAAATTAGAAGTACTAATTTCATCATTAATCTGAATTTCTTCTGTGAACATAATTGAATATTTAGCACTAATAAATTGATTTAATTGAGTTTTATCTTCAATTTGTCGCTAATAAAATGTTAATTTTTTACTTGTTGAAATCAGGTATCTACCACATAAATTTAAAATATTATTATCGTAATATGTATAAAATACCGAAATTGTCCACTACAAATTTTAAAATCTCAAATTGAAATAAATTAATTTGAGGAAAATTAATTAAGACTTTTATATTTATAAATTGATGTATTAGTATTTCCCATAAAAGAATTTTAAGTTTATGTGATGCTTGTATGGTTTCAGCCAGTGAGAAATTAACATTTTTATTAACGATAGGTTAATGATAAAACTTAATTTAATTAATATTAAAGATTCAATTACAATGGTGTGGTAATACCAACATTAATTCATTGGATCTCGCAATGGATGAGAGTAGTACTAGAATAATTGATTTCGTGTTGCACCCGCTCTTTTTAAAACAAAAATCATTTACAACATTTGAGAGTTCACTGATGAAATAAAATTATTGATAAAATTAAAAAATTAGAATATGATTGTTTTTTTTATAAGTAATAACTAATTTAATTGATAAAATTATTTATTATTATATATAAAAATAATAATTAAAATTTATTCACACTCAGAGATGAAAGTGATCAAAATACAAGAAAAGATTATCTCTAATTGATTAATTTAACCATTTTGTTAAAAAGAGGGAGGAAGAAGATAGATCTTACCTTGGCTAAAATGCCCAACTAATGCAACTTGTGGGCAGTCCACTTAATTTCACCATACAGCAGACTGAAACAGGGACCAAATCTTGTACGGTAATTAATGTTGTCTTTATCTAGTTAGGATTTGGTTATTGACTTTTCAAGTTAGGAATTTGGAGTGAAAATAGGTGTGCGTGTTTAAAAATATTTAATTAGATGGAATTTAAAATTTATTAAAAATTTTATTAATAATTTTAAAAAAATAATTGATACTATCAATATAAGAGTGAATCTTAAAAAATAATATTATCATTAATTTATTTTTAAAATTATTAATAAATTTTTTACTGAATTTAATATTAATATAAAACATTAATTTTAAATATGATTTAAGCAAGTATTCATCGGCCCTGTTTCATGATCCGTGTGCTAAGGTCAAAGGAGTCCTAATTACCAACCTGCATGGATTTGCTATTTATTTTAAATTATTATTTATTACTCCCATCTTATCTCGGTTTGAATTATCTTTCACGTTAGTTATTAAAGGCTCTTCTTTAACAATAAACTATGCCACTTTATATGGTATTGAATGTAGTTAGTTTTTTAATTAGATTATTTAATTTAATTAAAAGCTATGTTTTATTTCTTATACTTACAATTATTAACTAAACGGGTAAAATCGATTAATCGATAAGTTTCAATTGTTTCGGTTAAAAATATTCGGTTAATTGATTAAATTGATAATAAAATAGTTAACCGAATAATATATATTGGTTAATCGGTCGATTGACGGTTAAATTTTTAAACTATTTCGACAATTTAATTGATTAAACAATTAATTAGTATTAATATTAATAATATGTTAAATATAAATATAATATATAAAAATATAATAAATTAAAAAAAAGTAATTATATAAATAATATTGATTAATCGATTAAACAATTATATTAATCAAAATCAATTCAATCAATTAATATTTAAATATGGTATTAAATGTAGTTAGTTTTTTAATTAGACTATTTATTTCATTTTATTTAATTAAATTAAATTAAAAGTTATATTTTATTTTTTATACTTAGAATTGTTAATTAGACAGTTAAAACCGATTAATTGATTATTTTCAATCGTTTCGATTAAAAATATTCAGTTAATTGATTAAATCGGTACTAAAACAGTTAATCAAATAATCTATATCGGTTAACGGTTGATTTTTTTAATCATTTCGATAGTTTAACTGATTAAAAAATTAATTAATATTAATATTAATAATATATTAAATATAAATAAAATTAAAAATAAAAAAAAATTTAATAAAAAATTTGTAATGGCTCAAACGGACCGCTTCGTCCTTTTACGAACACCAACGTACTTATCTTAGAAGTTGCCGCAATAAACGAAATTTGACGCGTCGGTGGTCTAAATCATGACTTTAAAGTTGGTGAGCTTGGGATTGGAATTTTGTACAATTTTCTAAATGTGTGCTATAGTTGTCTAAGATATCTCTATTAAAAAACAAAAATGTGTCTCAACACGTATTTAGCAACTCATTAATTTTCCAGAATAGTGTTATTTTCAAGTCCATTAAATTTGATGCCACCAGCTAAAATTCATATTCAATTTTGAAAATGATTTTAGGAGATTTTTTTTTTTTTTTTTTTTTATAGATATCATTTTAATTACCCTATATTGAGGAAGTCATTGTCCAACTTTTAATTTATTTATTTTTGCAAATGTTCAAGAAGTACTATCACCAAGGAGATTTATTTACTCATTTTCTTCAACGGTAAAATAATATTATAGATTAGTTTACGTGCATTGTATTAAGTCTATTTTTTCAGGTATGTTAAAAGCAAACCATCCACGCTTGATCAAGGGAAATCGCAAGAAAAATTATTGTGGTCCGACCACTCACGAATACAGAGGAACCAACGATCTTGTGGTTATCCCACAAAGTCTCTGTTAAGAGTGATATCGAATTGAGTTTTAATTTAACTATTCAAACTCTAGTTTAATCAAAGGTCGATTTGTTTCGAGTCGAACTCAAGTTTGAAAAGTAAGCTCAAATACTTTACAATTTAGCTCGTAAAGCACGCGAACAATTCGATTGATTTAATTTTGAAAAATATATTTTTATATATAATTAGTATTAATATTTTATAGACTTAAATACTAATTATTGTAAGCTCATTTGGGTTTAAGTTTGAGCTCGAGCTCGAACGAATTCAATTATTATCGAGCTCGAACTTCATTTTTGAACTCAAATCAAACTCGAATCATTTTATTTTGAATTGAGTCGAGTTTGAATACTTTAATATTCGAACTCGACTCGAGTCCATTCCTAATCTTTATCGTTTCATCCATACCGCAGTAATTTGAATTATTTACATCTTGAAGTGATATTAATATGATTAGAACTTCCTATAATAGTCGGATATTTTTTTCTCTTTGCTTTGCAGTAAAACGATAAAGTTTGGACAAAGTACGTGGTATTATATGCTATTTAATGATAGATGTAAACCATATGTTGTGATATAAGATGTGTGTCCCCACGTTGTCTTTTTCCCATAGGTGGGAGAAGCCTTTGGGGAATTTAGAGGAAGCTTCTCAAGGGCACCTTATTTTGGGTCATACCCCATCTTTCCGTGAGAAGTCGGTCTCTCTATCACATGGGATGGTAGATACAATTGATATGTGTATTTATTGTAAAAGAATACGTTGATAGATATAATTGATATGTGATGATAGATACAATTGATATGTGTATCTATCGTAAAAGAATACATTAATAGTATATCAAAATCAAGATGGTATAATTTAGTAATATTCCATTGTTTTTTTATTTGTTTATAAATTTATAAAAATTGAATTATTAAATTCTTTTTGTAGATACGGTTGGATATTCAAAAAGCATGGATTTCTTCTTCGATAAAATTTCGTGGTCAATCAACAACACAAGTCAACAGAATATTTTTAAAACCAACAATCGATCACTAGATTGCTTATTTCACCATTTTCTATAATTTTTGGCTTAAAACATCTGATACTGCCAAAATACACCTCTCCAACAAGAAGACGACACGTGGATCATCTTGACCCCAAGCTGCAAGGAGACACGCGGAAGAACCAGGCTCGGACAGTTGGGCCTCCAGGTCATGACCGCCCTTCAGGGCATCATTGCCCCCCAGCTGGGTCTCCACGTCACCACCGCCCTCCAGGCCATCATTACCCAACCAAGTTGGGACGTCAGGTCGTCAAACCGCCTTAACGCATAAATGACTTCAGAGCAAGCCAGCAAGGCAAAGCCCTAATGGACGGTCCCCAGCCACCTAGCTGGGCCTCCTAGGCATCATTACCCATCCCAGTTGGGACAACATATCACTGCCGCCCTAGGCCAAATGCCGCATTCGAAGCCCTATAAAAAGGGTCAGGTATACACTCCAAACCCGAACTTTTTGCTCAACTGCAAAAGGGAGCGCTCATCCCCTACATATTTTTGCTCTGACTCTAACTAAAGCTTCGGAGCATCCTCGGAGGCACCCCCTCCGGCGACCCCCTAGCTCACCTTCCTCTCCCTGTGCAGATACGTCTGGGTCCTAGCCTCCAGCTCAACACAACACATTTTTGGCATCAACAGATTGGCGCCGTCTGTGGGAAACCACCATCTCTCGCTGGCAGTAACAGCGAAGAAGTTTAAAGAACTCATCTGTTGTCATGCCGCCCAAATCCACCACCAGGGATGCGGGTTAAAGAGCAGTAGGGGCCAGTACTCATACCCCTCTGTTTAGGTCAAGGTCCTTAGCCGTAGTGCGCACGCCCCTGTCCGAACTCTCGTATAGCGCACACAGCTAAGCACTGTAGTGCGCACGCCCCTGTCCGAACTCTCGTATAGCGCACACAGCTAAGCACTGTAGTGCGCACACCCCTGTCCGAACTCTTGTATAGCGCACACAGCTAGGCACTGTAGTGCGCACGCCCCTGTCCGAACTCTCGTATAGCGCACACAGCTAAGCACTGTAGTGCGCACGCCCCTGTCCGAACTCTCGTATAGCGCACACAGCTAGGCACTGTAGTGCGCACGCCCCTGTCCGAACTCTCGTATAGCGCACACGGCTAAGCACTATAGTGCGCACGCCCCTGTCCGAACTCTCGCATAGCGCACACGGCTAAGCATCAGTGCGCACACCCCTTTCTGAGACAAAGCAATGCACACTCCTCGAACGGGGTCCAACGTTAATATACACTAATGCACACTGGCCGAGCATCCATGCGCACGACCAAATTAAGTTGCGCACACCCAAGGTCCGACCCAGTCCTCGGCCTCGGCCTCGACCCACTGTCATCGGCCTCGGCCACAAGCTCTAAGATCCGAGCAGATGGATTGCTCTATCTGTCCTCGGACTCGTCCCTCAAAGGCCATGTCCTTGGCCTCGGCCTCGATCCAGTCCTCGGCCTCGACCCAGTCCTCGGCCTCGACCCAGTCCTCGGCCTCGACCCAGTCCTCGGCCTCGACCTCGACCCAGTCCTCGGCCTCGACCTCGACCCAGTCCTCGGCCTCGACCTCGACCCACTGTCCTCGGCCTCGGCCACAAGCTCTAAGATCCGAGCAGATGGATTGCTCTATCTGTCCTCGGACTCGTCCCTCAAAGGCCATGTCCTCGGCCTCGGCCTCGATCCAGTCCTCGGCCTCGACCCAGTCCTCGGCCTCGATCCAGTCCTCTGCCTCGACCCAGTCCTCGGCCTCGGCCTCGACCCACTGTCCTCGGCCTCGGCCACAAGCTCTAAGATCCGAGCAGATGGATTGCTCTATCTGTCCTCGGACTCGTCCCTCAAAGGCCATGTCCTCGGCCTCGGCCTCGATCCAGTCCTCGGCCTCGACCCAGTCCTCGGCCTCGACCCACTGTCCTCGGCCTCGACCCACTGTCCTCGGCCTCGACCCACTGTCCTCGGCCTCGGCCACAAGCTCTAAGATCCGAGCAGATGGATTGCTCTATCTGTCCTCGGACTCGTCCCTCAAAGGCCATGTCCTCGGCCTCGGCCTCGACCCAGTCCTCGGCCTCGGCCTCGACCCACTGTCCTCGGCCTCGGCCACAAGCTCTAAGATCCGAGCAGATGGATTGCTCTATCTGTCCTCGGACTCGTCCCTCAAAGGCCATGTCCTCGGCCTCGGCCTCGACCCACTGTCCTCGGCCTCGGCCACAAGCTCTAAGATCCGAGCAGATGGATTGCTCTATCTGTCCTCGGACTCGTCCCTCAAAGGCCATGTCCTCGGCCTCGGCCTCGATCCAGTCCTCGGCCTCGACCCAGTCCTCGGCCTCGACCCAGTCCTCGGCCTCGACCCAGTCCCCGGCCTCGACACAGTCCTCGGCCTCGACCCAGTCCCCGGCCTCGACACAGTCCTCGGCCTCGACCCAGTCCTCGGCCTCGACCCACTGTCCTCGGCCTCGACCCAGTCCTCGGCCTCGACCCACTGTCCTCGGCCTCGGCCACAAGCTCTAAGATCCGAGCAGATGGATTGCTCTATCTGTCCTCGGACTCGTCCCTCAAAGGCCATGTCCTCGGCCTCGGCCTCGACCCACTGTCCTCGGCCTCGGCCACAAGCTCTAAGATCTGAGCAGATGGATTGCTCTATCTGTCCTCGGACTCGTCCCTCAAAGGCCATGTCCTCGGCCTCGGCCTCGATCCAGTCCTCGGCCTCGGCCTCGATCCAGTCCTCGGCCTCGACCCAGTCCTCGGCCTCGACCCAGTCCTCGGCCTCGACCCACTGTCTTCGACCTCGACCCATTGTCCTCGGACTCGTCCCTCAAAGGCCATGTCCTCGGCCTCGGCCTTGATCCAGTCCTCGGCCTCGACCTAGTCCTCGGCCTCGACCTACTGTCCTCGGCCTCGGCCTCATCCCTCCAAGGTCCGAGCGGCTGGACTTATTCCATATGTGCTCGACTCTTGTCTTTCCCGTCCAAGGCCGAGCAGATGGATTGCTCCACACTTACTCGGCTCTAGCAGAACACGGTACATTATCATTGTCATTTAAGATCGAACCCTGCAATACTTCCTTAAGCACATAAATGTACTCAAGGAAGTGGGGGGCCTCTGATACTGCCAAAATACACCTCTCCAACAAGAAGACGACACGTGGATCATCTTGACCCCAAGCTGCAATGAGACACGCGGAAGAACCAGGCTCGGACAGTTGGGCCTCCAGGTCATGACCGCCCTTCAGGGCATCATTGCCCCCCAGCTGGGTCTCCACGTCACCACCGCCCTCCAGGCCATCATTACCCAACCAAGTTGGGACGTCAGGTCGTCAAACCGCCTTAACGCATAAATGACTTCAGAGCAAGCCAGCAAGGCAAAGCCCTAATGGACGGTCCCCAGCCACCTAGCTGGGCCTCCTAGGCATCATTACCCATCCCAGTTGGGACAACATATCACTGCCGCCCTAGGCCAAATGCCGCATTCGAAGCCCTATAAAAAGGGTCAGGTATACACTCCAAACCCGAACTTTTTGCTCAACTGCAAAAGGGAGCGCTCATCCCCTACATATTTTTGCTCTGACTCTAACTAAAGCTTCGGAGCATCCTCGGAGGCACCCCCTCCGGCGACCCCCTAGCTCACCTTCCTCTCCCTGTGCAGATACGTCTGGGTCCTAGCCTCCAGCTCAACACAACACATTTTTGGCATCAACAACATCCATCATTAAAAAAAACGGGAGATTGTAGTCAACCTTACCTCAAAATCTAAGGATCGATCAGTGTGGATTTTGGTCCCACGCGGCATGAGTTGTGCGTGAAGCTTGTTTTCATGATCACAGTGTGTAGGGTTCCTTTACCTGCTCATATTTATGTTGATGCAAAGAAGAAATATAACAAAAAATCCCTACTTAAAGTGAGGTGGTAAGAACAACCGTCCAGGTTGAGAAAGAGTTTGTGTGGCCTCAAACAGGCATCCATGCAGTGATATAAGAAATTTGGTTCTTTCATGGAGAATCATGGTTATAACTGAAGCTTGTTTTGATCATTGCGTGTTTGTTGAAAAGTTTTATAATGGTAATTTTATTCTTCTCTTGCTTTTTGTGGATGACATGTTTATTGTTGGTCATGATATTAGCAATGCTAATTAAAAAAAACCTCAATAAATCCTTTCCCATGAAGGGTTTAGGACGGACAAAAAATTCTTAGTATAAAGATCTCCGTTAATAGAAAGCATGAGAATCTATGGTTGTCTCAAAAAGATTACATTGAAAAGATCATTAAGAGATATCATATGAGCAATGCAAAACCTATTATTACTTCTCTTGCATATCACTTAAAGTTCCAAACAGCGTCTTACCGGTGAAAAAGAGAAAGAAGAAACGAAGAAAGCTCCTTATGCTTCTTCAGATGACATCTTGATGTATGTCATGAGTTACACAAGTGCAAATATTGCTCATACAGTAGATGTTGTAATGGATTCTCAGATATCTTAGATTACAAGAAAATAGATTTTCTGCGACCAACAACAGGGTGTTACTCTCGTTACTAACAACTATCAACAACGAGATCCTCTATCATAAAAGAATACGTTAATAGTAGATCAAAATCAAGATGGTAATTTAGTAATATTCCATTGTTTATTTATTTGTTTATAAATTTATTAAAATCGAATTATTAAATTCTTTTTCGTAGATACGATTTGATATTCAAAGAGTGTCGATTTCTTCTTCGATAAATTTTCGTGGTCAAGAAGCAACACAAGTCAACATAATATTTTTAAAACCAACAATCAATCGCTAGATTGCTTATTTCACCATTTTCTGTAATTTTTGGCTTAAAACATCCACCATTAAAAAAACCGGAGATTGTAGTCAACCTTACCTCAAAATCTAAGGATCAATCAGTGTGGATTTTGGTCCCACGCGGCATGAGTTGTGCATGAAGCTTGTTTTCCTGATCATAGTGTGTATGGTTCCTTTACACACTCTTATTTATGTTGATGCGAAGAAGAAAGATGAAAAAAATATCCCTACTTAAAGTGAGGTGGTAAGAACAACCGTGCAGGTTGAGAAAGAGTTTGTGTGGACTCAAACAAGCACCCATGTAGTGATATAAAAAAATTGATGCTTTCATGGAGAATCATAGTTATAACCGAACTGCTTTTGATCATTGTGTGTGTGTTGAAAAGTTTTCTAATGGTAATTTTATTTTTCTTTTGCTTTGTGTGGATGACATGTTTATTGTTAGTCATGATACTAGCAAGGTTAATAAATTAGAAAAAGAACCTCAATAAATCCTTTACCATGAAGGGTTTGGGACGGACAAAAAATTCTTAGTATAAAGATCTTTGTTAATAGAAAGCATAAGAATCTATGGTTGTCTCAAAAAGATTACATTGAAAAGATCATTGAAAGATATCATATGAGCAATGCGAAACCTATTATTACTTCTCTTGCATATCACTTAAAATTTAGTTCCAAACAGCGTCTTACCAATGAAAAATAGAAAGAAGAAACGAAGAAAGCTCCTTATGCTTCTTCAAATGACATCTTGATGTATGTCATGAGTTACACAAGTTCAAATATTGCTCATACAGTAAATGTTGTAATGGATTCTCAGATATCTTAGATTACAAGAAAATAGATTTTTTACGACCAACAACAGGGTGTTACTCTCGTTACTAACAACTATCAACAACGAGATTCTCTAACCAAAACCCTTGCAGATTAATTCGAAGTAAAAATTGAAAAAAAAAAAAACCTATTAACGACATGCTCGCATCATTGACAGCCTCTCTCATAATTATTAACTTCTTGTTGGTATTTACCCAAACATTTTGGTAATAAAAAAATTTAAAAACAGTTCATAGAAATATCTGTGACGGCAATACTGTCGCCGGTAATCATAAAAGTAGTCGCTGAATTGAAGTGAGATTTAAAAAAAAAAATTTTGGGGGGAAAATAAAAAAAAACCCGCGTTAATTCAAGGCAGGGTTCTAAAATATCAACCCCGAGCCTGCCGTCGCTGAAATTTTTAATATCCCTAATTCAGACGTAATTTTCTTTCTTTCTAACGCCATTTTCTCTGTCTTTCTACCTCTCTCCGCCGCGAGTAGCTAGCCCTCATCCTCCTACTTTCTTCCTTTCTCTCTCTCTCCTGTTGCCCTGCTTTTCCTTTCTCTTTTCTGGTTCGTCGCTTGTCGCTGCCGCCGTCCGTTCACACTGGTAAGCTCCCTCTCCCTCCTTTACTTCGTAGAAATTGGAGTTAGGTTTGGGTAATCCTGTAAAATAATTACTAATTTTTCATTTATTTGTTAGTTTTCTTAGATTCTTGAACTGTAAATTTGGTGATCTGTATATAACAAAACAACCTCTTTGGTGCTCTGTATTTGTTGACAAAAAAAAAAGAGGTTGAACTCTAAATTTTTTACGGTGGAACTAACACAGGTTTAACCCTCTGAAGATCTTAAAATCCTTTGTTGTACAATATAAATTTGTTTTAGCGTTAGAAAAATTCCAAATTCGATGAATGCATGCTTCAATGGAATAGAATTGGGATATGTTGATTTGGGCTGTAAAATAATTATTTTTTTATTCTATTTGTGTTCCTGGATTGTCTGTGAAATCAATCATGAAAAATCTGCTTATAGCAAGCAGTGCAATTGAGGTATTCGTTAAAATTTCCCAAAAAGCTGCTTGCTTTGGTACCGTGTAAAACATCTATGATATCCCCAAAACAGATCGGAACTCGGATGAATTGTTTGGGGTGTAAATGGCTTTAGAGATTGGAAATGAGGGATTTGAATTGTTGGGTAGTCATTGGAGAAAGGTTCCAACATCAGGTAATGAATTAACTGACAACAAAAGGGTTGCAAGTATTGTAACTATTGAAAAGATTTAACCCTTCATTCTGAGGGAACTTTTTTTCATTCTGAGTAGTATGTGAGGTTTTGGGTGTGATTTTTTGGGAAAATAAGACGGAAGTTCAACCAAAATATTTGGAAAGTTTCTTTGCACTGAATAGAAAATTGACCAAAGATATATATATATATATCAAGATCTATTCTATTATTAAAAAAGATTGTGCTCGGCTAACAGTTTTTTATTTTCAGTTTTGAAAAATTGTTTCCGAAAATGAAAACTGAAAACAGTTTTCTGAAGAAGATATGTTTGGATAACTATAATTGAAAAATTGTTTCCAAAACAAAAAAATAGTGAAATGTTATTGGGATAATCTTATTTTGAAAACTGTTTTGATACAACTTGTAATTATTTTTAGTTTTGAATTTGAATTTAAAATTTATATTAATTTTATTTCTCATATTTACTAAATACTTAAAAATAAATAATATTATATTATTTTCAAAATTTTAATATTTTTTATGTCATGGAGGGAAAATGAAATAGAGAAGTGAACATTGATTTTAGGGTTATTTTTCAAAAATTATATCAGAAAACACAAATTTGAAGTTTTCAGAAAACAGTTTTAAAAAATTGCTTTTGAAAACTGTTTGCTAAACATAAAAAAGAATTTTTGAAAACTGTTTCCAAACATAACCACTTGTTTGGTAAAATTTATTAGCTTATATTTGATGGAAGATTCACTGGATGGTATATTTTTAATAGTTGAAATATTTTCGCAAAAATGTTAATCAAATTGCAAATACATTTAACATTTGTTACTTTTTTTTTCCCGAAAATGGTTTGCAATCAATGAATGTGAATTTTGAAAATTATATATCAAGACTGTATTATGATATCAAACGATAATATCATGCTTCAGTTAACAGACGAATTCATCTTGTATTTGCTATTAATCAACTTGGTATCATGTTTTGGTTTCACACAGGCAGCTTTGTGTATGAAGCCATTTGTCCTTGTAAGAACCTTCATTTGAGATACCAAATTGTAAAGATTCAGTGCTTATTGCAAATACAAAGTTTAAGTTCTTCATGCCATCACTTAATTTTAAGGTTTATGTGTGTTGTACTGTTGTCTTGTTCATTTGGTTAAGGTACGTCTTCAATGAAGATGGTTGTTCTAAGTGATATGCCTCATGTTCTCATTAGTTCTTTAAGCATTAGCTGATTTTTTCTTGAACCAATCTCTCTACGCATGGTTGAGGTGTTAGAATATATAAAATATTTTAATATTACTTATGGTTTTTATTAGAACGTAGAGTTTTGTATTTATAAAACGAACTGGATTGGGTTCTTGAGATAAATTTTATGGGCTTGATATCTATTTGATCTCGTGGGTGGATTACACACACTTAATGGATTTAGATATGGTTGGACAATGATTTGAGCTTGACAAGCCTAATAGGTTATAATGGACGATTTATTAAGTTTATTATAAATATGAGCTAGAATTCCTCTCCTCTCCCAACCTGGTGAGTTTCAATTCTCGTTACAAAGTTGTCATACAAAATATAAAGACTAAGAAGAGAGAACTCTAGGGGACGATCTTACACATGTTGGTGTTTTGAGATTACTTGTGGTATTACTAAAATAACAATATGTTGCAAACATTAGGTTTGTGATATTCAATTGATCAAATTAGTGATATAATGAATGTAATAGATCCTCATATTATTATTAACATGTAGTATCATAGCAAGTATCATGAGTTCGATTCCTGGTGGTGCAATTATTGGAAAGGAGATTGTTGGGTCAAGTGTTGACAGCAATTGACTTGTGACGGAGATCCAAGTTGGGGTTAAGTCATAAACGAAACGTATCGTTTTATAATATCATGAACTATAAGATGCAATATATTAGATGATGAAAATGCTTACTGAATCAACTTAATAAGAAAAAGCTACATGTTTGGGTAACAGTTTTTTATTTTTAGTTTTTGAAAATGAAAACTGAAAATAGTTTTCTAATGTTTAATGAAGAAAACATGTTTGGATAACCGTAACTCGAAAATTGTTTCCAAAACAGAAAACAATGAAATGTTGTTTGGATAATTTTATTTTGAAAACTGTTTTGATACATCTTGTAATTATTTTTAGTTTTGAGTTTAAATTTAAAATCTTTATTAATTTTATTTCTCATATTTACTAAATACTTAAAAATAATTAATATTATTTTTTTTCAAAATTTTAATATTTTTTATATACCATAGAAAAATAATGAAAGAAATAAATAAACACTGATTTTAAGGTTATTTTTTCGAAAATTATATCAAAAAACACAAATTTGAAGTTTTCAAAAAACAGTTTTTGAAAACTAATTTTTTAAAAACCATTTTAGAAAATTACTTTTAAAAACTGTTTGCTAAATATTAAAAAGAGTTTTCAAAAACTTTATCCAAATATGCATTATAATAAATGTTTTAAACCTATATAGATCTAACGAGAAGAGAACGGTGAAGAAGAAAACGAAAAACAGGGGTGGGGGCTGGTGATAAAAAGAGTATGTCTAGAATTATTAGGTTTTGCAAGGCGAAGCCAAAGAAAGCACCATAACAACATAATGATTTTTGCTCATAAACGAATTATAAAAGGGGTATGTGACAATTAAACATGTCATTATAGTGCTTTCTCGGTGCCTCAAAGGCAATGTATTATTTCTGACATTATTCTCTTTAATGTGATTTATTTTCTATTATGCAAAATGACTTTACTTTTTTTTAATCGAAAAAAATGTATTATTTGTTGTTTTCTTATTTATGCAATATATAAGAATGTATTATTTGTTGTTTTCTTCTGCCATAGAATTTCAGCTGGTCAGCAATACCTTTTGTTTTTGGTTTAATATAATTTTTTTTTTTGCACATTAAGAAAAATTCATCGATTTCTAGATTTATTATCTTGAAGATAGTTTTTGTAAATGAGTTATACCCGTATCATTAATAGACTTTTTTGTTTATAAAAATAAAATCAATTTTGTCTCTGCATCTTAAATATAGTTTTTAGATTATTTTTATGTTATGTTTAATCATCTGAAATTGAAGTTTTGAAATTTGAATTGAAGTGAAATTTAAATTTTTTTTGACATTAAAATAACTGAAAAAAAACTTAATCTCGTCTCAATTCTAATTTTATACAGTAACAATTAACATGGGTGGATGAGGATTGAGTTGGTACAAATTGGTTCATGAGGAGACATGAAATATGTTTAAAGGGATTATATAGATTTATTGAGTTGATTAATTACAATTCATTATTTCAATTTCAACGGGTTTGTGTACGTATTTATATACGTGAGAGTTGGATGTCCGTATAAATAGGAGCCCAAAATTTATAAACTTAATCTGTATCTGCAGCACATCTGTCCCTATAAAGAGAGGTACGTGCCCTTATCACTACGACACAACGAAGAAGGATCGTATCATGTGTACGGAAAGAAAATCGAACACGTATCCTCTTGGACGGTGGAAATGAAGCCCCTACCACTGCGGTACCACACATGGAGACTATATGATCAGTATTTTGGAATTGTTAGGGTGATGGTAACCCTATATAAGGAGGACTGACATTAATTTTGCAACTACTTTAGTACTTCGGTTTTAAAAGACAACTTCAAATTGAAAACTGATTTTTTTTTTAAAAACCTAAATTTATGTCTGAACAAATGTTTCATTAAACATAAAATAAATTTTTGTTTCATAATTATTTTATAAAAAATAATTAAAATCAATTAAATAAATCAAACGATATCTTATATACTTATTTTTTGTTTGAAACAGTATTTTAAAAAACGGATTTCGAGTGTGACTCAATGTGAAAATGTGGACATTAAAGCGTTTTATTTTGGCCATATCAATTGAAGGATTATTATTGAATTTGTGGGTCTTCTCCATAGTGATTTCACTTCTTTCATCCCATTGGAAACCATACTCTATGGTCTTTATTTATTCTCTATTTTTTGTTATTTTAAAAAAATCTCTATTTATTTTTTAAAAGTGAAGTCTATTTTTCTTAATAATTACTAATTAAAAAACTGATTTAATAAGAAAAAATCAACCACGTGTCACACCCACAATAAAAATAGTTTAATTTTGAAAAAATTTATTATGAATGAATAAATAAATAAATTTATATATATATATATATATATGTAAATTGTAATGAGACAAAAGGGTAATTTGTTATGCATGCTTGTCTGTCTCTCTCCATAGATAATGTCGGCAGACTGCATTTGAGAACCTTCACATGTAGTGTATGGGGACATTTCTGTCATTACCAAATTTGTAATGAAAATGATTGCTTATCAAATTATCAATGCTCTAATTAATTTTATCAAAAGAACCTATAAATCAAAAAGAAAATCATATATTGAAGGACCTTTTCACTCTTTCCCCACATGGGATGGTATCAGGTTAGCTAGGGTGCCCTTCAAAATCGACAATATATTCTTAGAGATTTCAAGTGTGTTTATAAGAGTATTTTCTTCGTGTTAAAAGAGAGAAATAACCGTACCATCAATTATTTTAAAAGATTAAATTGATGAATAAAAGGTTCAAATATCTTTTCATAACCTAACATGGTTTTTAATGTGCAAGCTGGTGACTTTAATTCACATGTGAATTCAAGTATAAAAAGATGCAAGCCAAAAAAAGCATTAACGAGCTTTGCCTAAAAGCCCAATTGTATAGTTAAGTGATTAATTATTTTAAAATTTTAAATCGATTTAAATGACCTAAATATTTTTTTAATAACTTAACATGTCCGCCGATGAGATTAATATTTCATTCGGGAAAATATGTATAATAAAGTTATCTCTTATTAACTTAAGCTTTTTGGATGCATATTATTGATAAACCAGTTATTTTTTAACAAAAATTTAAATTTATTTTGAATAATCTTAAAGAAAATAATAAGATAATATGTTTATAGTAAGGCAATTTGAATTAATTATTTCCATGTTTATATCATAACATTATAACTAATTAGATAATTATGATTTTCAATAATTAGATCATCACTTATTTTATTTATTTTTGGTTCTTTTCTTAGCAACTATTATTGAACGTTTGATTTTTCACACCAACAATAGAATGTAATGGTCAACCTAGGCCCTAGCTAATATACAGAGAGGGGGGGCTAGTAGTTAAGGGGGTGAAGGAGGGAGAGGGGATGAGTCAATGGCAGAGGCCCACGCACATGCAGAAACAAAACATCTGCAACTTTCAATCGTAGTCAAAATATGGCAATTAATTAGCCTCAGGCGTCAATCATGGGTAACCATTATCATGTAATTATCTTTCTCAGTCAAAGAGTCACAACTAACACTTACCTTAAAGACAAACTGATAATATTTTTTTTATTATAAGTAAATTGATAAATTATTTTGTAATTATCTTTCTAAGTCAAAGAGTCACAACTAACACTTACCTTAAAGACAAACGGATAAATTTTTTTTATAAGTAAATTGATAAATTATTATGTAATTATGTTTCTCAGTTAAATTTTTATTACTATCCCTAGTGTTTATCATCTTTTAAAAACTTATATTAAAGGGGAAAGCACCGATTCAAATCAACTAATGGAAGATATCTATATGGCTATAGCGAGTTCATGCTTGAAAGATGAGCTCACAATGAGCAAGAATTCAATGGAAAAATATCTTTTGAAGAAATTCTTGCTTAAATCGAAGACATAAAAATGTATGAATGTAAGGCGAGAGTATTAAGTACCTTTCAATAACAAAAAAAAAAAAATATTTTTTATGTCACGGAACGAACGATGTTAAATGTCTTCTATCCAAATATCTCTAGTTATTCTTGTCTAAATTAGAATTTTTTTCATTAGTAATGCTCGAATTTTTCTTAGTAAAAAAAAAATAAGAAGAAAAAAAAAGTAGAGTAAGGCTAAAAAATAAATAGGAATCCGACCCACGATCTTCCCTATAAAAAAAAAAGGTATGACTACTTGAGGAAAGATGCAGCATTGGTCGTGAAGCATCAGCGAGTTAAGTTGGAAAAAGGAACAAAACCATCTTTACTGCTCAAATGGTCATGAAAAAGGAACAAAACCATCTTTACTGCTCAAATAATCATATCAAGTGTTTTTGTTTGTTTGCTTGCCAAGAAAGAAATTGGAGTAACAAAAAAGTTCCTTCGATACTCTTTGTCTCTTGCCCATGTGCAAGTCATGTTCTTTGGTTTGGATTTTCTGTTAATTGTACCCAGGAAAATAGGTCTCTTGGACCAAAAATCCATGATTAGGACATTTCACTTATAAAAGATTTCAAATAACTAAATCTCGTATTGGGTGTACTCTCAAGTAAAATTGTATTAATTTAAGATTCATAATAATTCCTAGTAAGACCTTATATTGACTATCAAAACCATAAAATCACCTAAGAAAAAAATCTTAATAAATAAAATTACAAAAGTATGAATTAAAGTACATCATTTTCTTGTGATGGAACTCCATGAGACATCCTATGACAGACACCTCCCAGAGAGTAGAATTGCAGTCTTCTATTCTAAAAGAAAAGATACTTGAAATAAGACAATTGCTTCAATTTTCTCTCAAAAGAACTTTTCACAAATCTCATAGCTTGAAATTCTTTTGACCCAATCTTTAATAAATGCACACTATATTTACCAATTAATAAAGAATTAGAATACAAATTAAACCGAGGCAGCCGAAACAAATTGCAAATCGGAACAGAGTGAAATGCATCATTTTGCTTAAGGAACCAAAACGTTTTGGAATGAAATAGAATTGACAACCTTGGAGTAATGGCTAGTAACAAACCTTCCATCTTTGACAAGTAATGGAATGTCAGAAGAGCCCCGAATTAAGCCTGATGAGGTCGTTATGTTGACACACTTTCCAGTTCTTCACTACTTTTGTCTGCTGCATCTTGTACTACATCTGGAAGGTTTTTTAAAACCTACATAACAGCAAAATAATATTATTTGTAGCAATAACAGTAATAATGATAATAACATTATTGATTATGCTCATGAATTCATGATAATACTGGTGATGAGTAACGTTGATGGTTATGATGATGATGATGACAATAATCACAATTCATAAGAAAGCCTTCTTATAATTCAGAAAAGAAGGCGGTGGCTGTACATTACGTGGTAGAGATTCCATGAAACAAAAGCATCTGTTGCAGCATACTGTAGTTGCTCCTTTGATAAAACATCAGCCTCCCAGTTTCCTAGTCTGATTTTATTAGGCTTCTGAAGCTGCAGCGATCTAAAAACTTTATTACGATGTCCCAACCAAAATATTTACCCATTTACTAGAATAAGAAAAATCACATGAAATCTGCAAAGCAAACTACATCTCAAACCAAATAAATAGCCAACTTAATAAGCATTCATCAGTATCCATCTTTAAGGAATCGGTGTTAAAAAAATTATGATAACGAGTGATTCCCAAAAGATATATCAACTACAATAATTACCAGATCCTGGGGTTCTAAGGAAGAATTAACAAGAGAGAATCAACTAAGAGGATATAAAGAGCACGGTACCAAAGAAAAAAATTAGGAGTAAAAGTTGGATGTGTAACTGCAACCTTATACCGGGTTTAGTAGCGCAAGCTTGTAACCTTAGCAAGGGCAAATAACTACATTGAATAAGTTGCTTCACACGGTAACAAAAAATACCCAAAAAAAAACTACAACCTTATAGTGATTTTTTAGATCCATATGAATGTGAAGACTACATCATTTATTACTAACCCTCCAACATATGCAAATAAAAAGCTTAAAACAAATCCCGTGGAACTAACTACAATAAAGTGCCTTGTAAGCAGAATTCATAGAAGAGTCTACAACTTACAATAAGTATATTCTTTTCTTCTATATTCATTTTAGAATATCCGGTACAATGACTATCAACTTAAGCATAGTGCAAGCCATATAACAGTACTCAACTACGGCATTTTACCTAGCGATAATATAATTTCTTAGACCCCCACACTACAGCATCCTACTCCAAGCACAAAACACTCAATAGCAGCATGGATATAAGCTAACAAATATATAATTTCCCAATCATTCTGGACTGATGACACGTTAGAAACTTATTAGATTATTAGAATCCTAAAAAGCCCCAGGTAACCCCCTGTAATTAACAAAATATCAGGGAAGTGTTACTTATAACAGCATAAGACTGGTGTTCAAGTATTTGATAGCAGAGTTGCAACAGTTTATGAGGTGGACTGAGGAATGGACACTTGGGATATGAATCCCAATATTGGCCAAAGAGGGTTACACGCAAAGCAAAAACAACAGCTTTGACACATGGCTGTTACAACATTACTTGACAAAACAGAGATCCTATCTATTCAGTTTATGATACTGCCGAAACAAAGGTTACTATAAATAATTAGGAATATAAGATAGCAGAAATAACTATTCTAAAAGAAAATCCAAAACAACAATCTTGCAAACATCATTGTCAGATATCCAATACTACTTGAAATCCCACCAAACTTTCAATTAGCTAGATTGGACAGATACCTCTTTGCAAACAAGCATCTCAGTTAGAGATGCAAGACTCCACATTTTCAATTCTCCACCAAGCTTTTGGTTTGCTAGATAGGAAAGATCCTCCAGATCTTTAACAGATACATTATAATCTTTAAAAACCTTGACAGAGTCATTGCCAATTCCCACTCCCACCAGTAAATATGTTGGCTTTATATTAAAATGCTACATGAATGATCCATTCAAGTAGAAAATGCAAGAACTTTATGTAAGAGATGTTACGGACTTTTAGAAGTGTAGAATCCTCAAGAAGAAACTGTAAACTTCGAGTGATTCCAGAATGAATTATGTGCATCACATAACAATCACTACTGTTCACGCATATCTGCATAACTGCAGCCTTCCCAGGCAAAACACCTGCAAAGAAAATATTTCTCTTGAAAATGATGATTCATAGATGAAAGTTGTAGATTTCTCTAAAAAATAAGGGCTCATCCATAAAAGTCTAATCTAACACATTTTCCATTACAAACTGTCCCCCACCCCTGCAAAGGACTATATATGTAACTTCCTTATTTAATTAATAAAAAAAATTTGTTGATAAGACACTTAGCAGCATTTTTATTGGAAATCCGAGTCCCCAGGATACTCAAATCAATTTTGCTAGGTGGTAGACCAACTTTTGAAACTATACTTAAACACTAAAGAGCTCAGCTATTACTTTATTCCCAATTATCCATGTCAAGGCCCAGCCCAATTCCATAAACCTCTCCCTAATCTACCCATTGATACTGGAAAGTGAGTCAAATAGACAGAATTGATATTGTTTAGTAATATCCAAATCCACCGATGAAAGTCCACAACAGAAAATAGAAGATAAGCAGTAAATTTGGAGGTCATAAATTATGCCTATCACCAAACAACAAAGGAAGTAATGGGTTCCTGGCTTTAGCTTTTAAGCTTCTAAAGCGAGTTCAAGGTGTGCATGTCAAGCTACAATGTACTCTTCAAAGCATTTTAACTTCCAAGGAATATAAGTTAGGCTAAACCCTAAACTCTAACTAAGGGCCGAATATGCAAATGGTCTTTATCTTTTACAGAGTTCAGCTTGTATCACATACTGATCTGAGCTTCAAACAATGCAAGAAAGCTAGACACAAGCTCAAAATGGAAAGAATCCAATGGGACATGGAAGAACAAGTTGCACGAACATCCAACTGGGTGTGCAACCTAAGTCCAACAAGTGCTACACATAGGCAGGCAGCAAAGGTGTTTAGCATGAAGGAAAATATCCAACAATGTAAACCCTACTAATCTGGTAAAGATTCACCTCATAGCAAAACCAAACATTGGCGTGATAGATTACCTTGCTTCAAAAGGTAGAGAAGTAGGCAGAATGAAAAGCAAGGACATGGAAGTACAATTTGCACAAACATGATCCTCTATGTTCTTGTTATTCCTTCTATTCAAGATTAAATGAGTAAAAAAATGACATTTAATTTGTAGAAAAGGGAATAAAAGGTCCTTAGTTTTTGGTCATTAAGAAATAAATGCAATACCACTGGATGAATGGGCAAGTCTTTTTTTCATAAGTAAATTTGTATTAAAAGAAAAACGCATATTTACAACGACTACTTATAGGAAAGAAACTCACCTCATTCACAAAATATTTCCTATTAAACCAACTCATCAATCCATAATTAGATCAATAAGACTCTCAATGCTATCAAAGCTCTTGATTGAAGCTTGGGTGGTAGGACTGCGGTAGGACAAACAAGAGGCATGATAATATTTTTTTTATCAGTAACAAGAGACATGAGAATATTGAAGTTAAAGAAGCATGCCCTGCAGCTTTCTCTACCTCCAACGCAGTTCTGCTATACAAAATTCGACCACCAAACCTCATTGCAGGGTACCTCATCTTTAAATTGGCTGCAATAGGGACACCACAAATAATGGTCACAATATGACAACACATCCCTTTTGCCACCACAACATAAAAGTCCAAATTCTCGAAGGGATAAGATAGGTTATCATATATACACCCACTATTACTGTTTTCAATTAAATGGATCATTGAATATTAAGATCTTTATTTATCATGAGCATTTCACAAACTTGATTAAGAAATAAAAAGTTTCGCGAGCTAAACAATGAACTAAAATCAGAGCCCCAATAACATTTAAAAAAATCGAAAAATCATAATAAAAAAAGAAAAATAAACGAATGATATAATAAAAGAAAAAGAAAAACCTTGACATCGAGAAAGGGTAAATGGCTTTGAATGACGGAGGGAAATAATGGAATCCAGCAATTGGCGGCAGATTTTAGGGGTTTGATCTTCGTCGGCTTGAGTCGGGGCTCGATTTTCGTTTCTTTGTGAAGGAGGAAGAAGAAGAACTTGGTGGAGAATGATAAGCGGCTTCGATGGCATCAATGGCGAGGAGCTATTAGTCTGTAAATGGTTCGTCCCAGTCCGGTGATCTGGAATTGTTGTTAGGAGGAGGGACTGAGGAATTTGAAACTTCCATTCAATAATCTTTGGACTTCGGACTTGAGGGAGGGGTGAATATGAAATGATAGAGAGTAATTGGCAAAATTTTGGGTGGCAAGTGGTGACTTAGTGAGCAGAAACCGTGGAGGCTGGGTTTTTCTTCCCTTTTCCTTTGACCCTTTTTAATTTGTTTATATATCAATACATATAATTACGTATAAGAAATATGAATTAATATCATATAATCTTTAGATTGTCGGTTTTAATCATCAATTTTTCAACTTAAACCCAATTCAAATTTTAAAAGATTTTCGTCAATGCAACCAGATGCACCATTTTGAGTTGGGTTTACAGTTTCATGTGTTTTTTTGCTCACTCTTAATCACACGTTACATCTGGTTGATTCATGTTACATTATCGATCGAACAAGATTTATCTTACTATATCGTATCGAACGAATTCAAACTCAAATACTTTTAACAATGAGGATTGTTGATGCCAAAAAATGAGTATTGCTGAGCTGGATGGATGTTCTGTATAAGTACCTGCACAGGGAAAGGGAGATTTGCTATTGGGTCGACGGAGGGGATGCCTCCGAGGATGCTCCGATGCTTAAGTTAGCAAAAGTGTCAGGTTGTATGTGTTTAAAGCTGAAAAAGCCCTTGCCCTTTTGGACCGCTTACCAAATCCTTTTATAGAGTTCCGGAGGCGGTGATGGGTCGGGGCAGCTGTGACAGGATACCCTAACTGGGTAGGGTAATGATGCCTATGAGGCCCAGCTAGGAAGCTGAGAACCGTTCAGTAGGGCTTTAGCCTTGTTGGCTTATTCCAGAGCCGTCTATGCGTAAGACGGTGTTTCGGTCTGACGCCCCAACTTGGTTGGTAATGATGATCCGGAGGGCGGTGGTGACGTGGAGGCCCAGCTGGAGCCAAGATATTCCTGAGGGCGGTCATGACCTGGAGGCCCAGCTGGAGGTGGATGCCTGAAAGGCGGTCATGACCTGGAGGCCCAGCTGTCTGGGCCTGAACTGTCTGCGTGTCTCTTTGAATTCAGGGCTCAAGATAATCCACGTGTCCTCCTCCTGTTGGGGTGACATATTTTGGTAGTATCAGAGGCCCCCCACTTCCTTAAGTGCAGCACTGTGGTTAAGGAAGTAGCATAACTGAGTTGGCGTTAGGCCCTCTGTGGAGACATGAAGCTGGGTCGAAGATGTGCTCTAAGGCAAAAGAGAAGGAGCCGAGGACTTGTGGAGCAGTCCATTTCCTCGGCCATTGAAGAGAGAGGGCCGAGGACCAGTGGAGCAATCCATCTCCTCGGCCAAGAATACCATTGGGTCCGAGGACTAGTGGAGCCATCCATCTCCTCGGCCAAGAATGCCATGGGTCCGAGGACACGTGGAGCAATCCATCTCCTCGGACCTTGAAGAGAATGGGCCGAGGACCAGTGGAGCCATCCATCTCCTCGGCCAAGAATGCCATGGGTCCGAGGACACGTGGAGCAATCCATCTCCTCGGACCGTGAAGAGAGTGGGCCGAGGACCAGTGGAGCCATCCATCTCCTCGGCCAAGAATGCCATGGGTCCGAGGACACGTGGAGCAATCCATCTCCTCGGACCGTGAAGAGAGTGGGCCGAGGACCAGTGGAGCAATCCATTTCCTCGGCCAAGAATACCAGGGGTCCGAGGACACGTGGAGCAATCCATCTCCTCGGACCTTGAAGAGAGAGGGCCGAGGACCAGTGGAGCAATCCATCTCCTCGGCCAAGAATACCAGGGGTCCGAGGACACGTGGAGCAATCCATCTCCTCGGACCTTGAAGAGAGAGGGCCGAGGACCAGTGGAGCAATCCATCTCCTCGGCCAAGAATACCAGGGGTCCGAGGACACGTGGAGCAATCCATCTCCTCGGACCTTGAAGAGAGAGGGCCGAGGACCAGTGGAGCAATCCATCTCCTCGGCCAAGAATACCAGGGGTCCGAGGACACGTGGAGCAATCCATCTCCTCGGACCTTGAAGAGAGAGGGCCGAGGACCAGTGGAGCAATCCATCTCCTCGGCCAAGAATACCTGGGGTCCGAGGACACGTGGAGCAATCCATCTCCTCGGACCTTGAAGATAAGGGGCCGAGGACCAGTGGAGCCATCCATCTCCTCGGCCAAGAATGCCATGGGTCCGAGGACACGTGGAGCAATCCATCTCCTCGGACCGTGAAGAGAGTGGGCCGAGGACCAGTGGAGCAATCCATTTCCTCGGCCAAGAATACCAGGGGTCCGAGGACACGTGGAGCAATCCATCTCCTCGGACCTTGAAGAGAGAGGGCCGAGGACCAGTGGAGCAATCCATCTCCTCGGCCAAGAATACCAGGGGTCCGAGGACACGTGGAGCAATCCATCTCCTCGGACCTTGAAGATAAGGGGCCGAGGACCAGTGGAGCCATCCATCTCCTCGGCCAAGAATGCCATGGGTCCGAGGACACGTGGAGCAATCCATCTCCTCGGACCGTGAAGAGAGTGGGCCGAGGACCAGTGGAGCAATCCATCTCCTCGGCCAAGAATACCAGGGGTCCGAGGACACGTGGAGCAATCCATCTCCTCGGACCTTGAAGAGAGAGGGCCGAGGACCAGTGGAGCAATCCATCTCCTCGGCCAAGAATACCAGGGGTCCGAGGACACGTGGAGCAATCCATCTCCTCGGACCTTGAAGATAAGGGGCCGAGGACCAGTGGAGCAATCCATCTCCTCGGCCAAGAATACCAGGGGTCCGAGGACACGTGGAGCAATCCATCTCCTCGGACCTTGAAGAGAGAGGGCCGAGGACCAGTGGAGCAATCCATCTCCTCGGCCAAGAACACCAGGGGTCCGAAGACACGGTGAGCAATCCATCTCCTCGGACCGTGAAGAGAGTGGGCCGAGGACCAGTGGAGCAATCCATCTCCTCGGCCAAGAACACCATGGGTCCGAGGACACGTGGAGCAATCCATCTCCTCGGACCTTGAAGAGAGAGGGCCGAGGACCAGTGGAGCAATCCATCTCCTCGGCCAAGAACACCAGGGGTCCGAAGACACGGTGAGCAATCCATCTCCTCGGACCGTGAAGAGAGTGGGCCGAGGACCACTGGAACAATCCATCTCCTCGGCCAAGAACACCATGGGTCCGAGGACAGGTGGAGCTACGTGAAAGATTCTCGTGTCTAGGACGGCGGCGATAGAGCCACGTGGTCTCACCATATGGATGCCACGTCATGTTACCCTTTTTAGGGAAAACGGCGGCCGCCTCGAGGGACGTAACGTCTCCTGGGAAAGAGTGTGGGTCGTTTGGGAGGTCTAAATTGTCCCCTAGATTCCTGCGACCGCATTAAATGCTCCTCGTTGGCCGTGATACTTCTGCTATATAAGGGGCTTTGGTTTCTTCTTCTTCCACACACCTGCCATAATTTCCTTCTGTTTTCAGAGAGTTGCTTTCCTGAGAGCCTTCGGCCTCGCCCAAAGAAGCTTTGGAGTCCTCGTCCTCGTCCACTCAGTGAGAAGGTTGGTGTGATCGTTGCAATCGCGAGACCTTGGGAGGAAAGCTCTAGGAGAAATTCAAGTCCGAATCCTTCGGACGTTGGTGAGTTCGTGTTCTTTTTTATTTTCATACCATGTCTTCTTCGTTTGATACATACCGCGATAGGCCTAGTAGTAGTAATGGTAGGAGTAGTGTAGATGGTACGAGTGGTAGTAGCTCCGAGGGCGCAGAGGCGTCCTCGTCTTCTTCTGGGGGGGATGCCCTCAGATTGGGTACGCCAAGGGCAGGCCTCATGGCACTAGTGCCCTATATTCCTTCGGGGGTTGGGAGAGAATATCAGGAAAAGTCCTCGTCTAGTGAGGAAACTCGTAGAGCTGTGACCGATATTAGGGAGACCTCGGCTGGAGAGGAGAGGGAGGAATGGTACTATTCAGCCAACGACATTCCTAGCCAACTGAGGGAGGAAGATTTGGAGGTACTTAGGAAGACCTACCGTATTCCGGGCGAGTACGTTCTCCGGCTGGCCAGGGTGGGGGAGAGGGCCTGTGATGTCCTCCCTGACCGAGCTCCGTTCGAGCTCTGCGTGTATGAACATCACATGCAGGCCGGGCTTCGGTTTCCCCTCCACCCCTACTTCTGTGCAATTTTAAAATATTTTGATATAGCGCTGTGTCAGTTGGTACCAAACTCGGTACGACTGATCATGGCCTTTATCTGTGTTTGCTTAGAAGTGGGCCGTCCAATGACGATGGACATTTTTAAGGCCCACTTCTTGATCAGCCGGCATGGCCAGACAGGGTGGGTGGTCTTCAGTACTCGGCCGAAGAGGAGGTTGCTGAAGAAGACCCCTTCATCTATCAAGAGGTGGAAGAAGAATTTCTTTTTCATCCGATCTGTCGAGGACTTCGGCTTGCCTCGTGCGTGGAGTATGGACCGCACCGGGAAGTGCAAAAAGGCGGGCCTTCTTCCGTACGAGCAAGAGACAGTGAATGCCATGCTGGCCTCGCCTTTGGACGTTGGGGTCCTATATGACAATGAAGAACTGGCCCGGCGAGGTCTTTGTTCTTCGTGCCCCGAGCCTTCGCTAGAGAGCGGTAAAGGCTTTAGTTTACCTTCTTTTTATTCTCATTTTGCATTGTTATCTTGCAATTTATACTTAACGCCATTTCCTTCATTTGTTTGTTTGTGTGCTCTGCTCAGAAATGGAAGCGGCTGCCCGTGCTCGTGAGCATGCCAAGAAATTGGCGATGGAGCAGAGAAGATCGGCTCGGTCTGAGAAGCAATCGGCTTCGACTTCGCGGCCGAAGAAGAGGCCACGAGCCCCATCTCCGGCTCCGATTGACTTAGGGACTCCTCCGAGGCCACCGACCCAGTCAGAGATAGCTCCAGCAAGCAGTGCCCCGGCTCCGATCCCAGCGACTGCAGGGACTCCCATTCTCTCGGGCCCTAGCCAAGGGGTGGCTTCGGAAGCCTCGATCTTTATGCCCAATTGGGCCATCCGGACAGACGACTCCGTCTTCGCACATCCTCGGGTGGCGAGAGAACATCTGTTTAAGGGAACTCCCCCTCGTGATATCGCTGAGTTGGGTCGAAAGACCACGGAGTCTCTATGTGCGGCGACTGAGGCTCTTGCTTCCCAGGTTAGATTTCGCTTTCGCTTTACTTTACGTTGTTTTCATCGCCTTTTGTTTCATACTTGGCTTCTGGTATCAGATGGGTGTTCTGGTGGGCGCGGCTACTCGTCGGTGCATGGAGACAGCGGAGCTCCTTGGGCGAACCCAACGCCAGCTGGAGGAGAGGAATGAGGCTGTTTGCCGGCTGCAGGCTTCTCTAGAATCTGCTGTCCGGGCCAAAGCCGAGGCTGAAGCCACTGCTCGGGCAGCCGTCGAGGGGGTCGAGGCTCGCCTTGGAGCCGCAGCGGAGGAGGCCGAGGCTCGTCTTCGAGCCGTTACAGAGGAGGCTGAGGTCCGTACTAGGGTTACAGTGGAGGAGGCCTTGGCATCCTTCCAAAACTCGGAGGCCTATCGCCTAGCCGTGGTGTCTGAGGGTGGCCAGCAGTACCTTACGGGGTTCATGGAGGCCAAGGAGAAGGCCGAGTCCATGTATCCAGAGCTGGATTTCTCCGCGTTGGACCTGCTTGGGCCGGAGGATGAGGAGCTGCCGGCTTCGGATGACGAGGCTGCTGACGGACAGGATCGTGACGGGCGCTCGGGCACGGGATCTCCTGCCATTGGAGATCAGTAGGGTTTAGGTTGAGGGCGATCTATTGTAGCCCTTTTTTGTTGTTTTGACCCGGTCTGTGCCTTAGGGTTGTATTTTGAGGCCGCTAGCGCCCTACTTAATTTTGTTTCGTATTGGACGAAATGATGTAAGTAAAATCTTTTCATATATATAAAAACAAGAGTACTTACATATGTGTAACACTTATTTATTGATAAAAACGTCGAAGATGTGCCGCATTCCAAGTACGAGGAAGGGCTTTTCCGTTCAACTCTTCGAGTTCAAAAGAACCGGGGCGGCACACCTTTTTGATTCGATAAGGCCCTTCCCAATTAGGGACTAATTTGCCTGAGTCTCGGGGCCTAGATACTTCATTTTTTCGCAAGACGAGGTCGTGAAGACAGAAACGTCTTACTTTTACTCTTGAGTTGAAGTACCTAGTGGCTCGCTGCTGGTAAACGGCGAGTCGAATTTGGGCTTTGTCTCGGGCTTCGTCTAAAAGATCAGCGTTCGCGCGAAGGGCTTCCTCATTGCTTCGTTCTTCGAAATTCTGAACTCGTAAGGAAGGTATTCCTATTTCCAAGGGGATGACTGCCTCGGACCCATAAGTCATGAAGAAAGGGGTTTCCCCGGTAGGTGCTCGAGTCGTGGTTCGATATGCCCAAAGTATGTTGGGCAAATGGTCTGCCCACTGCTTCTCTGCTTGGTCTATTCGCCTTTTAATGCCTTGCAAGATCGTTCGGTTGGTAACTTCGGCTTGTCCATTTGCTTGCGGATATCCAACCGAAGAGAAACGATGGTCAATGTGTAATTCATCGCAAAATGCTTTGAACCGAACGCTGTCAAACTGTTTGCCATTGTCTGTTACTAATACTTGTGGTACTCCAAACCGACACACGATTGATTTCCATACGAAAGCTCGGGCTTGGAAGTCCGTGATGCTGGCCAAGGGTTCGGCTTCTACCCATTTTGTAAAATAATCTATGGCAACTATGAGGTATCTTCGCTGGCCGGTTGCTCCGGGAAAGGGCCCGAGAAGGTCTATTCCCCACATAGCGAAAGGAAGTGGACTGACAATTGGTGTCAAAAGGTTCGCTGGTTGTCGTGGCACAAGGGCATACCGTTGACAGTTTTGGCATTTGGTCACCAACTCCATGGCTTCTTCCCTCATCTTCGGCCAATAGTATCCTTGACGGAGGATTTTGAATGCTAAGGCACGTCCTCCGAGGTGATTTCCACATATACCTTCGTGGACTTCTCGAAGGGCGTAGTTAGCTTCGGCCGGATCAAGACACTTTAAGAAGGGCGTTGTCAACCCCCGCTTATACAGGTGATCATCCAGAATAGCGTAACGGGCGGCTCGAGACACAATCTTTCGGGCTTCGCCCTTATCATCGGGAAGAATACCGTCACGTAGATATTCCAGGATAGGACTCATCCATGTTCTCTCACCAACCACGGGTAAGACCATTATTTCGTCGATACTCGGCACGGCTAGGGTTTCGAGGTAAACTGCTCGTCTGGACTCAAGCTGGCGAGACGAAGCAAGTCGGGCCAATGAGTCGGCCTTTGCATTTTCTGCCCGGGGAATCTGGTTTAGAGAAAAGACATCAAACTGCCCGGCTAATGCCTTTGCTGCTGCTAGGTAGCGAGCGATTTTTTCTCCTCGGGCCTCGAATTCGCCGTTCACCTGGTTCACCACCAGTTGGGAATCGCTATATACATGTAAGTTTTGTACAGATATTACCTTGGCCAATTTCATGCCGGCGAGTAGAGCCTCATACTCGGCTTCGTTGTTTGACGCTGGAAACTTAAATCTCAGGGCGTATTCAATGGAAAAGTTGTCAGGACCGCTTAGAATGAGCCCGGCTCCACTTCCAGAGTCAGTAGAGGACCCATCCACATGAAGAGTCCAATGCAGAAAGGAATTCGATTGACTAACATCCTGTGGAGAGTCTTCCTCCGGTAAAGTAGTTTCCATGACAAAATCAGCTAGGGCTTGTGCTTTGATAGCAGTCCGAGGCCGATAACGGATGTCGAACTCTCCCAGCTCTATCGACCATTTAACCATTCTACCAGAAACGTCTGGCTTGTGAAGTATTTGTCGAAGAGGCTGGTTGGTGAGGACAGTGATGGTATGGGCTTGAAAATAAGGTCGAAGCTTCCGGGCCGAAGTTAACAGAGCATACGCCATTTTTTCTGCCGGGGAATATCTTGTCTCAGCATCATGGAGTACTTTGCTGACATAATACACCGACTTCTGCACGCCCTCTTCTTCTCGTATTAACACGGAGGCTACCACTTCGGGCCCAGTCGAAAGATACAAAAAAAGTTCTTCTCCGACCACTGGTTTGGTAAGCACGGGTGGTGTCCCCAAATATATTTTCAACGTCCTGAATGCTTCTTGGCAAGCTTCATTCCACACGAAGTTCTGCGTCCGACGAATGGCTTTAAAAAAGGGCAGGCACTTCTCTGCTGACTTTGACATAAACCGGCTGAGGGCCGCGATTTTTCCAGTAAGTCGCTGGACTTCTTTCACGGTCCGAGGCGGACTCATACGAAGAATGGCGTCAATCTTTTCTGGGTTGGCTTCGATGCCCCTATGGGTGACTAAGAAGCCGAGGAACTTCCCCCCAGTAACTCCAAAGGCACACTTTGTAGGATTCAATTTCATATGATAATGACGAAGGATAGTAAAAGCTTCTTGGAGATCAGCTTCGTGGGTTTTTGCCTCGACGCTTTTAACCAGCATGTCGTCCACATATACTTCCATATTACGACCAATCTGTTCTTTGAATATTTTGTTTACCAACCTCTGATAAGTGGCCCCGGCATTTTTCAAACCGAATGGCATGACCCTATAACAATAGAGGCCTTGTTCTGTGATAAATGCTGTCTTTTCTTGGTCGGGCGGGTGCATGAGGATTTGATTATACCCGGAGTAAGCATCCATGAATGTTATCAGCTCATGGCCGGATGTTGCGTCCACGAGTTGATCAATCCGAGGCAAAGGAAAACTGTCTTTTGGACAGGCTTTATTTAGATCAGAAAAGTCTATACAGATTCGCCATTTGCCATTGGCCTTTTTTACCATTACAACGTTAGATACCCAATCCGGATAGCTCACCTCTCGGATGAAGTCAGCCGAACGTAATTTCTCAACTTCTGTCCGAACGACTGCCTGTCGCTCGGAAGCAAACGACCTTTTCTTCTGAATAACCGGTTTGTGGGTCGGGTCGACACTCAGGCGATGTACAATGACGTCAGGGCTGATTCCTGGCATATCTGCAGCAGTCCAGGCGAATAGATCTTGGTTTGCCCGGAGAAGGGCTAATAAAGATTCTTGGGAAGAGCTGGACAGGTTGGAACCAATTTGCACAGTTTTGGTGCTATCTTCGCCAAGGGGGATTGTGAGTACATCTTCTCCGGGCCTACCCCGTGGGTTGCTTGCTTCATCCCTAAGGTCATCCAATTCGAGTGGTAGGGCTTCCGTCTTTTTACCTTTTATTGCACTGAGATAACAGGATCTGGCGGTTTGTTGATCTCCTTTGATCTCGCCTACTCCGTCTGTCGTGGGGAATTTGATTTTGAGATGATAGGTAGAGACAACAGCTCGGAGTTTATTCAGTGTGGGTCGTCCGAGTATCATATTGTAGGAAGAGGGTTGTCGGACGATTAACAAAGTGGATTGTACTGTTGTTGTTTGAGGTGCCGTTCCCGCAGTTACCGGGAGAGTTATACTGCCTTCTGTAAAGACCGGTCCCCCTGAGAAGCCATAGAGGGGGGTGGAAACCAGCTCCAGATGTGCATCGCCTAACTGCATTTGGTGAAAGGCATCATAAAAGAGGATGTCGGCCGAGCTCCCGTTGTCGACTAGGACTCGTCTTATCTCATGGTTAGCCACAAGGAGTGAAATTACGACAGCATCGTCGTGTGGGATCTGCACTCCTTCCAAGTCTTCGTCCGAAAAAGAAATAATTTCTCCGGTCCTAGGTCTTTTCTGAGATCCAGCAACAGAGGCTATTGACCTAGCATAAGACCTACTGCGAGCACGGGATCCCCCTCCAGCAACGAGCCCACCGTAAATGGTTTTGATAATCTTCGCCACGGGGACCTCCGGTTTTTTCTGGCTGGGCTCTCTATAACTTGGCCTCGGGCTCTTCTGGGCTGTCCTTGCAGGTCTGTTTCGTTCATAAGAACGTTCAGGGCCTCTTCGCGATCGTTCATCATATTTCTCTTGTCGTGGCCTGACATATTCCTTTAGATACCCTCTATTGATGAGGGCCTCGATCTGATTTTTTAAGGCCTTACATTCTTCCGTATCATGGCCGAAGTTTTTGTGAAACCTGCACCAAGTATTGCGATCCGGGTTGAGGTTTGGCGGCCTTGGAGGCCATTGCAAGAGGTCCCTATCATGAATCTGCATCAGAATGTTGGTTCTGGAGGCATTCAGTAGTGCATAGCCATGGATTTGCCTCGGAGTTCTGGCTCTGGTTCCATAGGTTGCAAGAGTTCGGGACCTATCCTCGAAAGGCCTGAGGGTTCTGGGTTTCTCCTCGCGGAACGGCCGCTTAGAGGGTTCAAGGCTGGGACTAGTGGGGCCTCTCTTCCTCTTTTCCGTATCTCCTTCGCGTTCTCTTCGGAATGCTTGATCATCTTCTGCTAGCATGTATTTTTCGGCTCGGGCCAAGACCTCATTCATGTCCGTAGGCGGACGTCTGATGAGTTTTGAACTGAAGAATCCGGATCTTAATCCATTTTTGAATGCCAGGAGCTGAACATTGGGATCAAGGTTTGGAATCTCCCAGGCTGCAGTGTTGAATCTGGAAATATAGGCGCGAAGCTTCTCTCCTTTCGACTGGACAATGTTAAACAGAGACTCCGAAGTTTTCTTGGGTCCTTTACTGCTGATGAAATGTGAGGCGAAGGCATAGCTTAGGTCTTTGAAGGTGCGAATACCCCCCGGTTTCAAACGGGAATACCACGTCCCAGCCGCTTTTTCTAGGGTTAATGGAAACGCTCTGCACATTATAGGGTCCGAATGTCTATGGAGGGTCATTGTGGTTCGGTAGTGCTGGAGGTGATCTAAGGGATCTGTGGATCCATCATAAAGTTTGATTTGTGGCATACGAAAATTTTGGGGGAGAGGGGCGTCAAGGACTTCTTTTATGAAAGGTGGGTCCTGTACATCGAGATCATCGCTAATACTGTGGCCGCGTTCTTTAAACGCTTCGTTGATGCGTCCCTCTATGTCCTCGATTCGTTTGCCAAACCCTTCGCTGTTATTGGGCACGGGACTCTCTCTGAATTTAGCTGGGGAAGGTGAGTGGGTCGCTGAGCAGACATCCGCTGGTGGGCGACGATCAGTGGAAACACCGTGACCTGGTTCCAGCGATGGGAGTGGCAGCGTCTGCTGAGGTCTCCTACGAACTTCGGCAGCCAGGTCGGCCACCAGGTGTGCAAGCTCTGTGAATTGCGCCTGGAGCGTGCCTTCATTCGGGTGAACGCCGGGTTCGGCTGAAGAACTGTCTCCCGACTGTAGCGCGCGAGCGCCTAGATCTCTGGCGAGTGTTTTTGGAGGCATGCTAACAGATGAGTTCTTTTGACTTCTTCGCTGTTACTGTCAGCGAGAGATGTGGGTTCCCACGGACGGCGCCAATCTGTTGATGCCAAAAAATGAGTATTGCTGAGCTGGATGGATGTTCTGTATAAGTACCTGCACAGGGAAAGGGAGATTTGCTATTGGGTCGACGGAGGGGATGCCTCCGAGGATGCTCCGATGCTTAAGTTAGCAAAAGTGTCAGGTTGTATGTGTTTAAAGCTGAAAAAGCCCTTGCCCTTTTGGACCGCTTACCAAATCCTTTTATAGAGTTCCGGAGGCGGTGATGGGTCGGGGCAGCTGTGACAGGATACCCTAACTGGGTAGGGTAATGATGCCTATGAGGCCCAGCTAGGAAGCTGAGAACCGTTCAGTAGGGCTTTAGCCTTGTTGGCTTATTCCAGAGCCGTCTATGCGTAAGACGGTGTTTCGGTCTGACGCCCCAACTTGGTTGGTAATGATGATCCGGAGGGCGGTGGTGACGTGGAGGCCCAGCTGGAGCCAAGATATTCCTGAGGGCGGTCATGACCTGGAGGCCCAGCTGGAGGTGGATGCCTGAAAGGCGGTCATGACCTGGAGGCCCAGCTGTCTGGGCCTGAACTGTCCGCGTGTCTCTTTGAATTCAGGGCTCAAGATAATCCACGTGTCCTCCTCCTGTTGGGGTGACATATTTTGGTAGTATCAAGGATAATATTTCTATGATGTTATTATTAAACGTAAAATTCGGAACATATATATTATGTGTTTAATAGGAAAAATGAAAAATTACGAAGAAAGAAAATACTAGTTTTATGCACAAATGTCCTATGATGATGGAAGCAGCACAATGGAGATTAGCCAGCAAGTCTGCCTGTTGTATGTAAACTTTTGTGGTTCTTTAAAGTTTATTCTTCTTCTCTTCTGGGCGTTCTTGTTTTTCCTTTCTACATGAAGCCCCTGTTTTGTGCGGTTCACTCATGAACGAGAGCCCCAGATCTCCTAAATGTTGGGCCAAGTCTATTCTATTGAGGAATCCAATTACCGTAACACATGATTACGATTAACCCTGGGGACAAAGGGAAAAAAATTCATGCCAGATTGGTTTTCAAAAAACCGCTTTTCAATTTAAATTTGTCTGCCTTCATGTCAGCTTAAATGGACCCAATTATTCCAAGTGGTTTTTCCTGTTCTCAGCGTACAAGGGAAAACTTTCGAGAGAAAAGAACATGAAGGAGAACTTTGAATAGATTAGAGAAGAAAAAAAAGAGAGAATTTTTTCCCAGTATTTCAGCATTATGTCGATATAAATTGTGTTACTAAACAAGTAAGCATTACAAGACAGCAAATTTTACCAATTTCAAATCGATTACAACATTTTTTTGGTAGAAAAAAAATATGAATCTAATCCATTTATTAATTGTGTTGCACACAAACGATCTGGTTTCACATTTCCACCCAAACTCTGCACATTTTCAAAAGCCCAATTACCATTAGGAAATAAGATATGTGAAGAAAAGAAACATACAACGTTATTATCACAAACTCTTGTAACATGAGGACCCAAAAAAACTTGAAATGGAATGTTGATTTCTAAACCTATGAAAACCAGAGAGTAGCCCCCCCCCCCCCCCCTTTTTTTTTTCTTGCTTTCCTTTCCGGGGGGCATAGTAATTTTGCTTTCCAGAGAACCAGAAGCTGATATATAAAAACTTGGACCTATTCCTGGTACTTCATCTCTGACATTTTGAAGCCAGGCATGTCAAATGAGGACGCAAACTTCTCAACATCAGCCTTGAGTTGCTCAATGTCCTTGTTGTTCACCAGGCCCTTGTTGAAGTCCTTCAAGAGCTTTCCATGCTCTTTCTGGACGGACAAGGTGATGGTTACAGCACGGTGGAGGAATTCTCCTATCTGCTCAAAGTCCTTCTCAACCAATCCTCTTGAAGTCATGGCCGGGGCACCTGTCAACAGAAACGCGCATGCTGATGACAAACAAATCCAACAAATGTCGATAAAATAAAATTTAGAGGCTGTCATGTATATTTTTTTTGATAAGTATAGAGGTTGTCATGTATCAATATCATGTAGGTGACTACTATGTATCAGGAATGCCACCAATACAATGCCATCTTTACCACCCAGATGGTAGAATGACTTCTAATTAGAGCTATGATTTTCTCTTTTCCTGTTCTGAAATATAACTATATTTATCAGTTAAACCCAGGAATCATGCTGCTAAATTCATTTTCACCAGAAGCAAGCATTATGCTTCTATATGGCCTGTAAGCATTAGAAAGCAGCTCTTACCAATTCGTACTCCTCCAGGCGCCAGGGCACTACTGTCACCAAATACAGCATTCTTGTTCACAGTAATGTTGCACAGATCACAAAGCTTTTCAACCTTATTGCCTGTAAGAATGGGATTAACCATTAGAATTGCATCAATGACATCAGTGTTCCTAATTTAAAACAAAGTCAAATCTCCACTTACCAGTCAATCCAAGAGGGCGAAGATCCCACAGAACAAGGTGGTTTTCAGTTCCACCAGTGACAAGCTTGTAATCCTTGCTCATCAAGTATTTTCCAAGGGCCACTGCATTGGCCTTGACTTGTTTAGCATAGGCCTTAAAGCCAGGTGTATCAACCTGTTTCAATGCAACAGCCAGGGCACCAATCTGGTGATTGTGGGGACCACCCTGAAGGGAAGGGAAAACGGCAAAGTTGATTTTGTCTTCAAAGTCATAGACTGCACCCTCTGGCTGGCCCTTCTTGGCAGGCTTTGGTCCTTTCCTGTAGAAGATCATACCAGCTCTAGGACCCCTCAAGCTCTTGTGGGTTGTGGTTGTGACAATGTCACAGTACTCAAAGGGGTTTGCAGCTTCCTACAAACAACAATAGAAACATATAAACCATAAACATCCATATTTTGAGGATGACAATTTTTTTTGATAAATTGACGATGACAATTTCTCGACACTTACAACAGATTTGCACTCAAATGTTAGTGTGTACAAACCCAAACTAACATACTCCAGTAGCACTCTGTGTAGGGGAATCTAGCATTAAGCAAACTTAAGATCTGAAAATGAGATTCTAACACATTTTATAGACTAATCACTAAAATGACCATTTCCAATGGCCTCCATCAAATATAATTACTGAACATTGGAAAACCAAATAATTTAAATGCATTTAGAATCTACTCTCTGGTCCCAGTTCTTAGATCTGTGCTTATCTTTTTTTTAATGATCCATTATATCTGTGCTTTTCACTAGAAACCAAATTCAAACTGCAATAATAATTGGTAACAAGCATGAGCTCAAATCTGTTTCATATTGAATTTACAACTCCATGATCCCATCAAAGCAAATTTCATGAGCAAGCCCATTCCAAATGTGACATCTCAAAAATAGGATAGTGCAATGACAGATCCAAACCTGCATTTCTAATATATTTACAACTCAATACAGAATTTTAGCAACCTGCATTTCTATTTTATGTTGCTGGTCATATACTCATTCGATATCCAATATTTATGCCCTATTTAACATTCTTCTCAGAATACATATTTCAAAATACACTGAAACTAAATATACTAATGCACTGCACATGTAAATGATGATGAATAAAGATTAAAAGCAAGCCAGATACCATATTCACGTCATAGTACTTTAAACTAACAAGAACCAGAGAAAACGAAAACCAGAACCCAAATACAGATCTATACAATACGTTCAACAAAGAAGTTCAAAAACACTTAAATTAGCAGAACCCAGATCTATAAATTTGAAAAAACATGCTAAATCAGGCAAAACCGAGATCCAGTCTCCCCGTAATTTCACATCCTACAAACAACCAGAACCTAGATAACACACAACAACAGCACAGATCTAACACCAATAATACAGAGCATGCAACAAAAACCCCGAATTAAACACAGATCAGGTAACAACCAAAGGCAGAACATACCTGAGCAGCGACAAGGCCACTGATGTGAGCCATGTCACAGAGCAAAAGCGCACCGCACTTATCAGCAATAGACCTAAATCTGGCGTAATCCCAGTCCCTCGGGTAAGCACTCCCTCCGCAGATGATCAACTTGGGCCTGAAATCCAAGGCCTTCTCCTCCAACTTGTCGTAATCAATGTAACCCGTGGTCGAGTTCACCTTGTAAGGCAAGCTCTCAAAGTAAATCGAGGTAGCAGATATCTTCTTCCCACCGGAGGTATAGTAACCATGGGTGAGGTGTCCACCTGAGGGAAGGTCCAATCCCATGATGCGGTCATGGGGCTGGAGAACAGCCGTGTAAGCAGCGAAGTTGGCGGGTGAACCCGAGTAGGGCTGGACATTGACACCCCACTGGGTGGCGTCGAGGCGGTAGGCCTGGAGGGCACGTGCCCTGCACAAGTTCTCGATCTCGTCGATGAACTCGTTTCCGCCGTAATAGCGGTTTCCAGGCATCCCCTCTGAGTACTTGTTGGTGAGAGGACTGCCGAGGGCTTCCATCACGGCGAAGGAGGTGAAGTTCTCGGAGGCAATCAGCTCGATCCCGCGGCATTGGCGGCGCTTCTCCTTCTCGATGAGGTCGTATATTTCGTAGTCCACTTTTTCCAAGGGGGGATGAGCCCATGCGCTCACTTGATCCATTTTGCGAAATGGAGGAGATTAGAGAGCGAAAACACAGAGTCAGTGAGAGAGAGAGAGAGATAGATGTGTACACAGGTGGTTGTGAATGGAGGATTTAAAGGAGTTTGTGGAGAATGTGAAAGTACGGTTATGACCTTGATGAATCATGATATCTCTTGTTTTTGACTGCCACTGATTAATTTATATTAGTTGGTTAGGTAGTGTCAACATTCTTGCGTGGTTTGGGGAAACTTTACATTTTTCAGCATTTTCAATTGAAGTTTCTACATTTTTCCAAACAAAATTGTTGGCGTGTTATCACGCCCACGCGCGATCAAATGCACGTGCGACGCGTTTAGCCACCTCCATTTGGTGTTATAATGCAAGCAAGACTTTCGCCTCTTCTATTGATGTGGTGTCGGCCTAGTGTTAAATGAAGGTGGCAGGAAATCGAAAATAATAGATGACTTTTGAGGATTTTTTTTAGATTCGATTTAAAATATTAATTTTATATAAATTTTAAATTTTATTGATAATATTATTTTAAAATTTTTATATTTATCTTGATATTATTAATAAATTTTTTTAAAATTATTAATAAAATTTTAAAATGATCAAAATTAATATTTTAGATCCAATATAATTAAGTAGTTTTGAAAACTTAATTGAGTAAAAGATCGTTGGCCTAACTCCAATTGTGTCCACCGTTTAATTTTTTGTTCATTTTTTGATGTGAAATTATAATAAATATTCAATGAATTAAATAAAAAAGTTTATTGAATTATTACATTCTCTTTATATTTTTTTATATTAAATTTATTATTTATGGATATTTTTATTTAAAAATTGTATCAATATAAATCTAAGCCAAAAATCCCTTAAAATGGTTTTATAAAAAATTTGATTGTAAAAGGAACAAAAAAAAAAAAGTTACAGTTTCCTTAAATTTGTTTTTTCTTTTCTTGATTGTAAAAGGAACAATACATGTTAATGAGAGATTACCTAAACTATAAAGTCATACATGGCTTTCCATGGATGTCACTACTTTCATCATCATGTCTGCAGTCCAACAGGAATAATATATTTTTTTTTGTTGACTAAAATGAAAGGAATCAAAGGATGATGTCCCCACCTTGTCATTGTTAGGAGTTGGCAAATATTAGGAGATATTGGTGTAGAAAAAATAAAAAAAAAGCCATCACATAAAAGTTGGTGGTTTGTGCCTTTGTGGGTTGTTGAATGGTAATATGGTCTTTTCAACCACAGCAACCCCCAAAAAGTAAGAAATTTTTTTGATTTATTCGGGTTTAAATATTATTATTTAAATGAGTTAACAATTTTATTAATAATTTTAAAAAAAATTTATTAATAACATTTATTAAAAATTAATATTATAAACAATTTTTTTAAAATTATCATTTAATTTAAATTCTTATATTTAAACCCGGACCAACCCTCCACTTGCCATTTTCTCTGGCAGATTTTTGGTGGTGGCGCAGTCTCAAGTGTTAACCTATAGTGACTACTTTCAAAGGCAACATCCCGACTAAAAAAATATTTTCATTCTTAATTCATTTGATTTATGTGCATTTATCATGAGTTTTAAAATTAAAAATAAAATAAAAGTATGATGACATTTCAATGGAGTATCATATTTGGCAACCTTCACCACCTACCAAGGCACCAACCAACCCAACTGAGAATTCTGATCTAATTGTGACGTCATGATGTTAATACAACTATGCTACACAATTAATCGGTTAAACAATCAAAATTGTTAAAAAAATTAATCATTAATCGATATATATTATTTAGTTAATCAATTAAATATTTATTTAATCGATTAATCGAGACAGTTTAAAACGGTCAATTAATCGATTTTTGAACACCCTTAATTAAAACATTAATTTTATGCTTAAAATATCGTTTGATTTAGTCGTATTAATTGTGAAAAATAGTTTTTAAAATAATTATGAAGTTAAAAATTATTTTATTTTTGATAAAATATGTGTGAAAATAGTTGTTTTGATATAAATTCGATTTTTTGAAAGCTTTTAATTCCTTTTAGAAATTTCTTTATATGGGCATTTGTCATAATTTAAGCTCATAGGACGCATAAATCATTTAATAAACTCTTATAAACACTTGTTTGTGAATTTAAATAATTAATAATATTTTAATTTTTTTATATATCATAAAGAAAAAATAAAATAAAAAAGTGAATATTGATTTTAAAGTATTTTTTTAAAATTATATTAAAAAACACCAATTGAGAGTGTTCAGAAAAATAATTTTTTTAAAAAGAGTTTTTTAAAAATTACTTTTAAAAATAGACTTTCAAACATGATTTTAAAATTTTAAAATTTATTTTTAATTTTTGAGAATTTAAAACAATTTTTAAAAAGTGTTACCAAACGTGTCAATTATTTTTAATTATTTATGAAGAAAGAGTTGCGGTGATCCTAAGGAATTGTAGGCTGGAAGACTTGACCCATGAGTTCCATTTTCCTTGATAGAAAAAGTAGGTTGTAGATGGTGAAAATAGTGACACAAAACATACTAACTTTCCTCTTCCATTTGAACAGTCATGCGATCCACGACCCCACAAAGCACATGGTAATATTCCTCTGCTGCTGGATGCTGGGACCCTATCGTGCTCACGTTTCACCGTCCCTCACCAACACCAACTGATCAATCCTATAATTAATTTCGCTCTACCACCGACGATCATTTTGCCATACATGTGGACCCCACAAAAAAATAAAAAGAATCATGTGTTTTTATCAAAGATCTGGCTTATGGTAGGCCAACCATTAAGTACTATACAGTACGCTGCTCACTTGCTAACCAGATCTGGAAAAAACGGAAAAAGAAAAAAAGAACCCTCAGTATCTGTACTACACTTATATTTTACGACAATTTAGCCCCACCAACTCCATTTTTTCTGGTAAAATTGTTGGATTAATCGTTTAAGTCAGTAATAAATTATTAATAGAATAATATATATTAATTAATCGATTAATTAGTGATTAAATTTTTTCAACTGTTTCGATCATTTAACTAATTAATTAACAAATTAATATTAATAATATGTGTAAATATAAATATAATATTATCTATTTTTTTTCTTCTATTATTCTAATCAGAATTAACTTCTCTCTTTATCTTTAATCCATGGTACTATCTCACCCATACGTAACTTATTCATTCTCGTTATCTCTATTATCTTCAATCCATATTGATTTCTTCTTATCGTCTTTATATCTACATTTTCAATAGTTATTATTTCTTTTTGGTGATTCTAACCGGGTTGTTCTTTTATTTGATTTTTTTATAATTAAGAATATGCTTGGTAGTATAATATATAATAAATTCTAAAAACTTAAGTATATAAACAATATCGATTAACTGATTAACTAATCGTATCGATCGAATTCAATTCGATCGATTAATTGTCGAAATATTTAGATTAATTTGATTAAAACAATAAAAAAGTTAATTTTTTTAACAAATCGAATTAATTTTACTGATCATTTGTACGCCCCTAAAAATTGTACCGTCAAACCAACACTCCTAAAAGAATTTTTTTTTTGAAAGGAAATACTAATTCTGCTAAATTACACAGACCTCCATCGAGTTAAAATATGATTATACATAACTCTCTTATATTTTTTAAAATGTCACTTACTCCCTTTTGATAGAAATGATAAAATTTGATTCCATATGATTAAACTCTTAAATCAAGGATGCAAGTGACGTTTTAAAAAACATAAAAAAATATATGTAATTATACATTATCTCAAAAAATGTCTGTGCAATTTAGTCTAAAAAAATTGAAGCTTTAAAATACCTATTTGAGAAAGATACTAAACGCGCCTTTAATCTCTTAATAACCCATTTTTTTGGGAGAAAAATAAATCTCAATTTAATGCATTTAAATACATATATAATGTATCATTTGTGTAAAACTTGTTTGCCAAAATAAAAATTATCAATTTTTGTTTATATAAAATAAGAAAATTCATTTTCTTGTAATTAAATAAAGAAAATTTATTTTCTTAAATTGCAACAGGTTTGATTTACATCGGTTAAAAACTTGATTGATAATTTTTAAAAATTTTATTAATAATATATTTATATACTGAATTAATATTACTATTAAAGTTTTTAAAAATTATAAATCAAATTTCAAGAATTTCTAAAGCCAAGGGATAGATATGGATAGGGTGGTTTATGGTCAAGGGTGTTGTAAGCTTGTAGCAGCCAGCGGGAAGCCAATTTAGCCATCCAGAGAACGGACTTGATGCAGTAAAGATAAAGAGTCTATATGTCGATCCGTTGCCCCATACCTTCCCTAATCACCGTCAATTCCCCCCAACTACAACCACACGGGCCCCGCAGCAGTTTCCGTCTCCCACGCAACCGATTTTTTACATTTTAACCAGATACACCAACCCTAAAAACTCCAAATTACCATTTTAACCCCACCAAATCTCGACCGTCCCTCTTACTCATTTAACCTATTTAAGTATTTATACATCCTCACTCCCTCCTCATTACTCGCTTGCACTCTCTTCACCTCATAACCCCAATAACTCAAATCTCTATATCCATATCTAAGAGACAGAGAGATTGTTTTATTAGTCTTCATTTCTTTAATCTTCTGAGCAATGGCTTTGCTTGTAGAGAAAACCAGTAGCGGCCGTGAGTACAAGGTTAAGGACGTGTCTCAGGCGGACTTCGGTCGTCTTGAGATCGAGCTCGCCGAGGTGGAAATGCCCGGTCTAGTTTCTTGCCGTACCGAGTACGGTCCTTCACAGCCCTTCAAAGGCGCCAGAATCACTGGATCGCTTCACATGACCATCCAAACAGCCGTACTGATCGAGACCCTCACTGCTCTTGGCGCTGAGGTTCGTTGGTGCTCATGCAATATCTTCTCCACTCAGGACCACGCAGCCGCCGCCATCGCCAGGGACTCCGCCGCTGTCTTCGCCTGGAAGGGTGAGACTCTCCAGGAGTACTGGTGGTGCACTGAGCGCGCACTCGACTGGGGCCCTGGTGGTGGTCCTGATCTCATCGTCGACGATGGTGGTGACGCTACTCTCTTGATCCACGAAGGTGTAAAGGCTGAGGAGATCTACGAGAAGACCGGAGTTTTCCCCGATCCGGCTTCCACTGACAACGCCGAGTTCCAGATCGTTTTGACCATCATCAAGGACGGTCTTAAAACTGACCCCAAAAAGTATCACAAGATGAAGCAAAGATTGGTTGGTGTCTCTGAGGAGACCACCACTGGAGTTAAGAGGCTCTACCAGATGCAGATTAATGGAACCCTCTTGTTCCCTGCAATCAATGTCAACGACTCTGTCACCAAGAGCAAGGTATCGTGTCCGTAACTTTTTTATTTTCTAATTATTATTCGTTTGACCCTTTTTCTTAGTTCACGGCGTAGATCTTTTGTAGATCTGTCTGTCATTTTAATTCAGATCTAGGTTTTGTGCTCACTCTATTGGCTTTTATTTTGAAATTGATTTTTCGGAGCATAGTTTATTCTGGTTTGAGCTTCAGATCTGGTTTGGTTTTTAGATGTTGATTGCTTATTTCAGCTTTAGCAATTGATATTATTCATCGAATTAAATGTAGAAGATAATGAGTAGATGCATTTATGGTTTTGGTTTTATCCCAATTATATTCTCTACACTAGTAATACGTTTGTTTCAGTGTTAAAATATTTCTTAGTCCAGTACTCTGTTTTGTCCTCCTTTTCCGATTGTATTTTTGAGCATACAAGCATGCTTATAAAATATTCACTCTTTCATGATTCCCTCAGCTAATATTCCTTAATTCCTTTAATTACAGATTGACGCACCCTTTTTCGCGTTACATATATGCTTCTGATTGTTTTTCTTGTTATGTTATTATCTAATTATTGTTTGAATTGTTTGTCAACAGTTTGACAACTTGTATGGATGCCGCCACTCTCTCCCTGATGGTCTGATGAGGGCAACTGATGTCATGATTGCTGGCAAGATTGCTGTTGTTGCCGGTTATGGTGATGTTGGCAAGGGTTGTGCTGCTGCCTTGAAGCAGGCTGGAGCACGTGTTATCGTGACAGAAATTGATCCCATTTGTGCTCTTCAGGCTCTCATGGAAGGTCTACAAGTTCTGACCCTAGAGGATGTCGTCTCTGAGGCTGACATCTTCGTCACTACCACCGGCAACAAGGACATCATTATGGTGGATGACATGAGGAAGATGAAGAACAATGCCATTGTTTGCAACATTGGCCATTTCGATAATGAAATTGACATTCTTGGGCTCGAGAATTTCCCTGGTGTGAAGCGTATCACCATCAAGCCCCAAACTGACAGGTGGGTCTTCCCTGACACCAACTCAGGCATCATTGTGTTGGCTGAGGGTCGCCTCATGAACTTGGGTTGTGCCACTGGCCATCCTAGCTTTGTGATGTCCTGCTCATTCACAAACCAGGTGATTGCCCAGCTCGAGCTCTGGAATGAGAAGTCTACCGGCAAGTATGAAAAGAAGGTGTATGTTTTGCCCAAGCACCTTGATGAAAAGGTTGCTGCTCTCCATCTTGGCAAACTTGGAGCTAGGCTCACCAAGCTCAGCAAGGACCAGGCTGACTACATTAGTGTGCCCATTGAGGGTCCTTACAAGCCAGCCCACTACAGGTACTGAGAGAGAAAGAGTATGAGAGAACTGGACGGAAAAAAACAATACATTTCGGCGGCTTGATTGTTCCTTTTTACAATTTGATGAATGATCTGTGGTAGTATGTGTAGGTTTTGATTTTTGTAGGAGTTTTCTGTGGGTGGTGGAAAAGTTTGAGTGGGAAAAAATGGATTGGTCTCAGTTGAAGAAAGACCAAATGGGTGTGAATAAGGGTTTTGGTTGGGGCTGTGTGGTATTTAACTGATGCTGTTATAGTTTTGCTGCATCTGTTTATCGGTTTATTTTGAAAAAAAAAATAAAAAAGGAGAGAAAATGTTTCCGTTCACCTATAGTTTTTCTTTTGCTTAATTTATGGTTTTTCAATTGGCTCATGACATGATCAGCAGTTAGATTGTTCTACAGAAAACAACCCAAATAAAAGATCATATGGCACTTTAGAATTTCTTTTGCCGCATTTTGTGAATTTGAGTTGCCTGCACGTGTAATAGCTACTTCCGTTTGTTAGTACAAACTCAGCGCGACTGCCGGTTAGCAGCAAGCTGTTTGCTGTTTAATACATGTGTGAGCTTTACGGCCCGCTGTTAACCGTAGTCGCGTTGTTTGCCTATTCCAATAACACGGGATTTATCCCATTAAACCTTAAGTTTCCCTAACCAAAACAAAGAAAAGCAAGGAGTGTTCTGTTATCAATTACCATTAGGAAAATTTTAGTTACACCCTCGCAAATTTCGTTCACTCGGTGTTTCTTTTGAAAAAGCGATTTGAAATCACCGTTTTTTGTTAAAATGGGTAAAAACGCAAGAATGCGTTTGAACTTTGTAAAGAAAAAAAATTCTATTTCAAAAAACGCAGAAAAAGGTCAATGGAAGAAGCTGTGGTTATGACGTTTTTTTAACAAAGAAAAAAAGTGGGTGTTAAAAGGGAAGTTGGTGATGGCTAAAACGATAATAAAATTTTCTTTCAAAATCATGAAGATATGTCAATCACCTTCATTGTAAAAGCAGCCGCTGCCAAGTGGTTGTTGGTAGTAGGTTTTTCCATGTTGAAATCTATCTTTAAAAATCTTTTGTCTCCATATGGAGTAGTCTTTACGGCAATAAGAGCAGCTTGGTAGATATTTTCTTGCCTTGTTTGACAGCTCGCTGTTTCATTAGACGTAGGAAAGCAACCATATTGATTTTTGACACGGCACTCAAGTGGAAACGACAATAGAAAATTGACAGGTTGATGTGAATTTACTTTTTTAAAGGGCTGTCTGCTATTGATTTTTATTTCTTGGCAACCCTTTTTGATAAATTTAAATAAGATTGAATCAGTTTGTATAGTTCTATTTCAAAGGTAAAAATTGCCAACTCAAGTAAAGTTATTTAAGTTTATTTAAATCCGACTCAACAACACTTTAATCAATAGATAATACAACATCAATAATCTGTATGGAATTATAAAAAGTCAATTATTTATCGGCATACTATTTCAAAAAGAAAAGTAAATTTGTGTAAACTTTTTTTGAGGCAATTTTTTTTAAAAAAAAATCATGAATCAGTTACTAAATATCATAAATACCAAAACCAACAGAGCAAACAGCTCTATGAGCAACTGTGTTTGCAATTTGATTTTGAGCTCTGTTTCATATGAACAATCCTTTTCTCCTCTAAGCTATAGCTTAAATTTTTAATGTCCTGGATGATGATGGGACCTAGGACAGAGAAATCATCCTCCTCCGAGCTACAAGCTTGGACAACTCTTAGCGCATCATTCTCTATAAGAACTCCACGGAATGTAAATCAGCTTTGGCTTCTACCATCTCCTCTGAGCCTGTAGCACCATGCAGATATTTCTTACACACCCACAAACATTCCTTCCATTAAGATCAAAATTTGGAACAGTTCGGTTGAAGATTTTTAATTCATATCCGAAAGGCAAATCTCTGTGGGCTTTGCTTCGTGAATTCGGAAATATGGCGCATTAAGGAGGAAAAGTAAGGACTTTTTTTTCCAGAAATTTCAGCATGCTCGTCATGGGCATGTTTAGATAGAGTTTTCGAAAATTGTTTTCTGTTTTCGAAAACTGAAAACAGTTTTAAAAAATTGTTTTCTGAAAACTCCGAATGGATATTTTTTAACATAATTTTCGAAAAATAACCCTAAAATCAGTGTTCATTTCTTTGCTTTATTATTAAAATTTTGAAAATAAAATAATATTAATTATTTTTAAGTATTTAATAAATACGAAAAATAAAATTAATATATATTTTAAATTTAAACTCAAAATTAAAAATAATTACAAAGTGTATCAAAACAGTTTTCGAAATAAGATTATCTAAACGATATTTCACTGTTTTCTGTTTTGCAAACAGTTTTCAAGTTACATTAATCCAAACATGTTTTCTTCAAAAAACATCAGAAAACTGTTTTCAGTTTTCATTTTCGAAAACAGCTTTCAAAAACTGAAAACAGAAAATTGTTACCCAAACATGCCCTATATGTTTTAACTGTTTTCAAAACAGTTCTACGTATGGGTTGAAAACAAATTTTGGTGTCTTTTGAATTATTTTTCTTCAGAAGAATTTAATCAAAAAACACATAGGCACAGACCTTGAAGATAGAAAGCTGTTTTTCCTACAACTGTTAATGGAAAACACATTTAAAAATGGTTAATAAGTTTTCTTTTGTTACAACAAGAGAGTAAAAGATCCTTTAATAATGCTTCGTAGTAACCCAAACTGTGTATTTAGTGAAAAACAACCGAACACTGTTTTATATTATCGAAAACAAAAAACAAATCCAAACATGCCAAACTGTTCTCTGCTTTCAAAAATAGAAAACTGTCTTTGGAAACAGATACCAAACATACCCGAAGTAGTGAAATAACGAAAACACTTGTATAGTCCTAGAGAGTTGTTTATTGAAGTACTTGCACATATAAAAACAGATTTATATAGCATTAGTGTTATATTCTATTGTTATTGAAGGGAGAAGCAGCAGTCTATCAGATGCAAGCCAAGCACTGGTAAGCAGAAACCTTAAGACATTGTTTGACGACCTTCCATTAATGATAAAAGTAAACTTATTACTCTAAAATCATTTTTCAAGCATCTGGCAGAAACATAAGTGTAGTTGAGCCACGTACAGCTGCATTTTTTGCCAACACCAGAAATATTAAAATCCATTTAATTTTGGCGCAGCTAGCAGGTAAAATAATAAAACATTCTCATGAATGGTAGGAGAAAATCATCATTTCTCTAGAGGGTCTCATGATATTTAATAATCATAATCACCACTTCAGAGAATCACCAACTGCTGAAAGGAATTGCACTTAGTATGCACACATCTTGTACTATAGTAAAACTCACTCTTGAAGATTGCAAGAAAGCTTGAGTCAGATGAGCTAAATGTTAACATTCCACACATTCTTATGTTCAATTGCTGAACCATACCATGGCAAACATTATCAACATCTCATTCCCCAAGAATTTGTAGTGAAAACAAGTGAAAATATGAAAGATATGCTCATGTATCTATGAGCAAAATATGCACGGCATTGCTGCAATCAAGAAACCAATTCAATTCAAGGTCAAGGGGAAAAAAGAAATGAAAAGAAATCAGTCATGAGCAAAACAATGAGCATTAATACCGAAGAAGAAATTCACAAAAGTTAGCGCAGTGTCTTGATTCACATTTTCTTAATTAGAAGTTTAGATTAAGGGTATGATTACTAGATGAAAAGTGAGGGGGAAAAAAGAGAGACAGAAAGAAAAGGAAGATGAAAGCACTTTTCTACTTAACAGTAAAAGAGAAATGTGAGACGAAAGAAAATGGGAGGATCCACCTGTTCTTTTGGTTTCTTCTCTTGAAGTTATAATTGTCAATCTTTTGGAGGATTGAAGAATAAAATGAGCTAATTTTTTCTGTCTTTTTCTTCATTCTTTCTAGTTTTCCATCCTCTCTGTCAAACATATAGAGGAAAGATCAGTCTTTTCTTCACTTCTCATTTTTCTATCCTCCCTCTCTTCTTTCCCCTCACATTTCTTCCAATCATAACCTAAATTAGGCAATCCTGTGTTTGCAACTTGCAGCAAAAAGATAACTCTCATGTTAAGAATATAGCATAATGTAGAGCAGAGTGCAGTTAAAAAAATGTAGAGCATAGTGGAGAACAAGATTATACTAGCACTAGACCCCATTGGAGAAGGAACCTAATTAACATTGTCGATGAGGTTATTCCTTGTCGCACAAATCACAATGCTACAAATGCAATGTTCCTCCTAAAAACAACACATACTATAAGATGAAGATTGATCTCAGTAGTCGGTGACTCGGTATTAGGAGCCGTTCTTCAAGTAGGATGGGACTGGATGCCCATGAAGACATTAAACATTGTTAATTCCTATATCTATGGAGTCTCCTCAGACCATGGGGGTGTAACGATGGAGCAGGAACAGGATTGCAAAAGTTTAGTGCACTATAATACCCTTCCAAGTCAGATTGACCTCAAAAAAGGACAGGTCACCAACTAATTAAGTAAAATTCCCTTGTTGATCAGTGATGGAAACCTTCTGTTTTCCACTCTGAGAAAACCCATTTCTGATAATAATAGATTCAACACCATTAAAGCAGGAACTAGATTTTGGTGAAACAAGGACATGAAAATAAAGAAATCCAAATTGTCGCAGACCTCAGCTTTTCATTTCTCGAGTTCTCTTTAGTCTACTCATTGAAATGGAGGTACAAAAACCCAATAACCGGTTTAAAATTTGAGAGCAACGTCACAATCAAGATTGTGAGTGGAAATTTCTTTTCATTGATATGTAAAGGGTGCATTAAACTAGAAATTATGTTATTTTCTCAAGACCCACCATTTTTATCACCCAAAAGAATAAAAAAGAAACCTCATATTTCCTACAAAAGGATTCTAAACTCTAAAAAGTGAAAGGCATATCACCCACAATTTCCCAAAGAATTAAGCATCCCATCAATATTATAATACTCCTAAAAGGAAACACAGATCTCCCAAAAATCAATTAGGCATGCATTTCTAATTGTGAAATCAAAATATGGATCTTAAATATACAAAATATCATAGTCAAAACCCCCCAACAAAGACACCAAATCCAGGAGAACAATGTAGAAATTACCCAATTCCACAAAGATTATGACTCTGTAACTTCTTCTGTTTTTTCAATTATTGGTCTCCTTAATGCCCCTTGCACACCTTGTAATGACCTCACAGCCTCTGCTGTAAGGATTCGCCTCCCCAGCATGACAATCATAGTATGAAGCACCAGGTCTCGTACAAGGAACCATGTCCCTCTTCAATGTCTCGTAGCTTATGTACTTCTTCTGCATAACAAGGACTCTCCTGTTGGTCTCTGTGTCCATTTCTGGGTCTGATAAGCAATCTTCAATGTTTTGGGTGCAAACCCTCCTCACCATGACATCAATATCACTGTTTTTCAGTGAATTGATGGCTAAAACTGAGACTCCGTTGCTGATAGAGAAATGGGTATGGAGGAAAAGGAGTGAAAGGTAAAGGGTTGTGGTCACGGGGAGGAGGGGTTTGGGTTTGGACATTCTTTCAGTTTGGAGTTTTCTTGTGGTGTTGTTTTTTGAGTGATCGCGGAGAATGTGAAGGTTGAGATCTTGAGGGGTAGTTGGAGGGGTCATTACATTGCACAAGACATGGAAACAATTTCAAGAATGCATATAATTATGTCTCCATTGCTCTGGATGCCACTCGAGCATGGAATGGAGATCACTAGCTTTAGCAGTCTAATTAACGTTTGCTTTGCTTCTTTATAACAGGAGGATATCGCATGGTAAGTAGAGAGTAAAATCGTAAAACCATTTAATGGTACGGAAACTTGCTTTATATTTATTTTATAAAAAAAAGTAAAATTAATATATTCAATTATATTTTTTCGTTTTGTTTATCATTGAATACAAGTTTTTTTTTTATAAAAAATATAACATTTGAACAGAAAATGTACTTAGTGAAACATGATTCTCAGTTAACAAACACATCTCTTATAAAATGTTCTTATTGTTGTATTTAAAAAACAAAATTTACCATATGATTTTACTATTTAATAAAATTTATGTAATAAGATAAATACATAAAATTTCAATTACAAATTGTTATGTATAATTTAACCAAACCATCATGTTGGTGTTTTTAATATTAGGTATGCCCTTATCAGTATGGTAAGGGTCACAGTCTAACCCACTGGAACATGTATTTGTGGGTTGATGAGAGGGACCAACTACCATTATGGAAACTTTATTGTCAAGCAACCAACCACACTATATATTGTTCTTTTGCTTTCTGCATCTGGGTGTCAGTCTTTGACTTGGGCAACTCCCTAGCTAGGTTTATTAGCTCCAAATACAAAATCATGAATGATAAAAATAGAAGAGGAAAGAAACTGGGAAGAAAATACATGGGTTGTTATTTGTTAACCAGAGTAATATTTTAGTCAAAATTTAAGTATTTGAACACTTTAAAATTTTGTGATGGTATCTCAATTTTAAGAGTTATTTTTTAATTTCAAACTTAAACATGATTGCACCATTAAAGTTTAGGGTTTCGGATTTATACAATAAATATGAACCGGTGAAAACATTTCAAAAGAATTGGATTTGTTTCGAAACACTGAAAAATAGAAAAATAAAATGTTTTCCTTAGTCCCCCCACATGTTAAGCAACAAGCTCCCCTTTGGTTTGAGGATTACAGTGGTCCTCAAAGGAAGGAAAGGCTTTTCTAGGATCATTGGTTCAATTTCTGACAACAAAAAAGAGACGGTTAGAGTTTGTGTATATTTCACAGGTCTAAATTTGTAGAATTCTTGATGATTATAGGGATTCATTCTCCGGTGAGCGGACAAAGTTAAAGGTTGCGTTCTTGAAAATTTTAGGTCTTGTACATGTTTTAAGTCTGATTTTTTGCTCGATAGTTTGAGTTTGGGTCCATGAATAATCGTGTTTTTACAGCAGTACGAAAACTCTAATTAGAGCGTCTTAAGTTGTTTATAAATATTCTGTATGTACTGAGCGCATATAGTAACGAGAGATATAAATACTTTTTATGTATTAAGCGCATATAGTAACGAGAGATATAAATACTCTCTATGTATTGAGCGCACATAATAACGAGAAATACTGAGACCGATAATAATAAAAAATTTTAACAGAACGTAATTTTATTAATTTAAAAAAAGAGAGATATAAATATATTTTATGTAGCATGAATAATAATAAAAAATTAAAAAAATTGATAATAATGAAATTTATTGCAGAATGTATACTATTAATTTAGAAAAAAAAAATAGTGGGGTAAAAAATTGTAACTATAGAGCAGTAACAGGTGATCTTTTTGACAATTAAGGCACCGACAAGGGAGGATGATGTTACTGGTTAGCAGGTAACACATTTAATAACTGAATGTTTTTCGTAGGAGACAAAGCTAGATTTATTGATAGCATTAATTCCTTCTTGTTTTCTTTTGTACTCTTGATGGAAGAACTATTCAAATTACATTCACTTTCGGATTAATTTGCCTTTAAAAGTTATACGAAATCAACTTTCACGTTTATTCATGGATTTAAGAATATCCTAATCTTCTTTGAGTGAGAATACTATTGTTCAGTTCAGTTTACATTTTTTTTTATCATTTGAAAAAATAAATAATCTCAAAATCACATATAATAAATAAATTTATAGATTTCACATAATACATGAAAAATTAAAATTACATTGTTTGATCTAATGATAATTTTTTAGAACCCATAAGAATCTTTTACGTTCTGATTGATAGAGAAAAAAAAAATGAAATGAAAAGGGAGAAAAAAGAGATTGGGGATAGAAAAATAAAATAAAATAATGTTCCAATTCATCGTGTGTTTAAGTAAAAATAATTAAAAAATAAAAAAAATTAACTTTTATTCTTCGAGATGATTATGATTTATATATCTAAAAAAACAACCTTTCCATTTTTGTCTTATCAAATGATAGTAAAATGATTTCTACACACTTTTATTTTGTCTCCCTCTCTTTCATCCTCTCACTTTTCTCTCTAGCACTTGTAACGCAAGAGTGTCACTAATAATCACTCAAAAGGGAAACTCGATTCACAAAGATACCCACTCAAAATGAATGAAAGAAAGAAAGAAAGAAAGAAAGTGGATCTGTATATCATTGCGACCATGGATGACTCCCAACTGTTTGCTTCACCAAACAACTCAGCTCACATGTGGAACATCATATTCTTTCTTGTGTGCCTATTAGTTATCATCATGTGTAGCCTAGTTGACAACTATGAGCACCGCAATGACAACCCACGATGCAATACAAGATACTTAGAACTGTTTGTGGCAGCACTTAAGTTCACACTACCAAATCCTCCTTCTGATTCACTTGCAATCCAAAACACATCTTTCCTAAGCTATGGAGCTGTAGTATCAAAGTCTATGCAGTGTGCTATCAACTACTTGAACTAACAATCAAGTGGATCTGATTAAGGATTGGCACAAGTAATCACAATGTGTTCTCAGAAAGGATACGACTCCTCTCCAATACTACCCTCAACTTAGAAGTTTGATCCTGAAAATTGTCCCGTTGATCATAGTCAAATGAGAAGTTTGAACTTCTGCTACGTTTTATATGATAAGATTCATGCAATCTTATATTCCAACCCTACCGCTCAAAACTTGATTCGTAGTATTCGTGGAGCTTTTCCTACTTATCAGCTTTAATTCTAGCTGTAGCATCAACAAATGCTCTTATACTCTATAAACGAATTTCTATAATCATATTTTCCATAATTTTGAAATGTGCCAATCTTAAGGTCCAAACGAGTAAAGCTGAGAGAGTTTTCATACGCTTAAATTCAGTTTGGTTAAGGTTTCGAGAGCTCAATCTTGACTCGAGCTTAGGTTTTTTAGTTCCAGCTCGTCTCAGAAAAGTAATCTTAAGTTCAAGCACAATTCATCTATGTAGCGAGCCAAACTTGAGCTCGTTTATGAACTCGAGCTTGTAAACAAGCTCGGTTACACAATAGAGCTTAACAAATAAGCCTGTAAACAAACATAATCAAGCTTAAATCTTGTATGAACCTACATAAACCTAAACATTATATCAGTTATCTGACATAAACACCCAAAAAAAATCAATACTATCAACACAATCAACTAAGTTCTAAAGGGTCTATAATTGGAATATATACCCCTTAAAACAAGCCATGATTAAACTAAACGATCCAAGTGAGCAATTCACCTTTGATCAAGCCTGAGGGTGAAGCCAAGAATTCTCTTTTGGTTAACCCGAGAAAAATGGGATATTTATGAGAAATCTCATTCAATTAGATATATGGTAGGTTAAAAACACTAGGACACCAAAAGAATTGATTGTCGAGCCGTATAAGGTAGGAAACTCATGAATACGGTTCTAAGGGAAGGAATTGACCCGCCCATTCCGACCGGGGAGAACAGGCCATTCGACAGGGAGATTCTAAAATTGCGGAGGCTTGGTTTGCTCAAGCCACCGAGTATTGAAAACAGGCTATAGCGCTTACTCCTGGTAATTATATTGAAGCGCAGAATTGGTTGAAGATCACAAGGCGTTTCGAATAAAAACTTTCTGTTTATTTATTTTTTTAGAGTTATATATATTTGTTATAATTAATTGTTTGTTGGCCTCATCAGTCAAATAAAACGGATTATTTCTATAGGAAGAACCAATCAAAGAATTTCATTATATCCCTTTCTAAGATCGTTCTATTTCGTCTGGTATTTCATAGTGAGAAGTAATACATGAATACGAGAATATATATATATTTTCTTTTCTGCTATATATATTTTTCTTTTCTTATTCTATTAAAACTAATAAAAGAGACCCTCGAATGACTATGACTAAATATCGATACTAGAATGTCTCTTCGTAATGATTAATAATGGTTCACGTGATTTGGAATAGAGTAATATGTTCTATGTAAGACAAAAAAAAATAGGCTCTATCTAGAAACTTCTAATTGAGATATGAATACACTAGGTTAGGTTACACGAAAAAAACTGTTTGTGCACCAATGTAAAGGCCGAAGAAGGTTTTATAAAATTTAAAAGGGTCCGTTGCGCGCCTTATGGATATATCATAATAGATCTGAACACTTGTCCCGGATCGACTTCCAGATCATAATTGCTTCAGATGTAATTGAAGGCAAAGAGGGAAGATTTCGTGAGACTCTGCTTGGCAAACGGGTCGATTATTCGGGGCGTTCCGTCATTGTCATTGGACCTTCACTTTCATTACATCGCTGTGGATTGCCTTGTGAAATAGCAATAGAGCTTTTCCAGACATTTGTAATTCGTGGTCTAATTAGACAACATCTTGCTTCGAACATAGGAGTTGCTAAGAGTAAAATTCGGGAAAAAAGGCCTATTGTATGGGAAATACTTCAAGAAGTTATGCAGGGGAATCATATTGAATATTTGACGATACATTTCGTACCTTGCTAAAAAATCGATCATTGTTTACCAACCACACATTGTCTAACCAAATCCAATTCTCTCTTGATATGTTCCTCAAAAAATCCGATTCGTGCGGATTCTTCCTCCAACTAACGAAGAGATCTTGGCGGAATTGCCACATATGAAATTGAGCACAATTTTGCAAAGAACTAGCCCACTTGTTTCTGGAGAAGAGATAGGAAACATGCTCAATATCATTTGATTAAATAGTTGACCCAGCTCCTTGTTGTTTGAAGAACCCTTTTTTTTTTGGGGGGGGGGAGGGCAATAAGAAAAACAAACAACATTTTTGCAACTATAATTATCATATTCTAAAAAAATTTAAGCCTTGGGGAGCTAGTTGTCCCCTTGTCCCCACCACCCCTTACCTGTGCCCTTGGAGCTGGGTTCATTTACTCAATGAGACTAAAATGTAACTTAAGTTTGTTCGTTAACATAAATAAACAAATATGAAAATGAGTTATCATCGAGTAGCTTAGTTTCCATTAGTTTTTCTGTAAATTTCCACTCTTGGGATACAGTTATGGAGAATAACATATATAAATTCATGTACATACACACATAGTCACACAGTCACATGTGACAGTATAAGAGAGAGACTGCGGGGTGGGGGGGAACACATATAAATGCATGCACAGACACATACACTGCGGCAGATGCAATCTCAGTCGCCCCAGTAAGTATAGATAGTTAAATACATGAAACATTGGCTTATGGAAGTTCCTATGACAGCGACAGAACACTTATTGGCAGGAAGTTAGGAAAAAGCAATTCGAATTTTCTATAATAAGCATGTAAATGTGACAATGAGAACTTAACAGATGTAGGGCAGCATATGTGAGTTCCACATGCCAACTATAACATCTTGATGCAAACAGAACAGATTTAAAACAAATATGTACATCAAGTAAAAACCACAAATAAACAGAGTAGAGGGTGATATTGAATCATGACCTCAAATGAACTGATCATTGCCTAATTATTTTAAAGTTATAAAGAGAAAAAAATCTATACCATACACCTATGGCATTTAAATGCTAGTGTAATCTCTTCAGTAAAATGGCACTTGGATAACCATGAACAACCAGCAACTACCAAGAACCAGTGGCCTTTGATCTGAACTTATTCAAACCGATAATAGACATAGGAATGTTGAGTTGTGTCATGTATCTTGTAATTCACAAGCATGGAAAGAAGATAGAGAAGATGCTAAGAACCTGTTTCTGGGTTTTACTACAACATTGGTGCTCAAAGAGTCAGCTGCTCTATGTTCCTGGAATTTCTTTGTATCCCATGGCCCAACCTTCTACCATCTTGCTCTTCATATGGGTTTTCCCTGTAAGTAGAACTTGCCTCTTCTTTGTCTTGAGAACCTGGTCTTTCCGTTAGGAACTGTTCCCAGAACACATCATTTACTCTAACTGGAGCAGCTGCAGCTCCTTGATTGTTATTTGGGACCTCTCGCAAGGAAGATAAAGTTGTGTTCTCTTCATCCATATTTCTGTTCTTCGGGAAAACTCTAGTATCAGATTCTTTAGTGTTGACATTAAACATGGCACCAGGGGATTTTCCAACCTCCTGACATTGCTGTGGCATCCTAGCTGGGTAAAGACTTATGTTGACTGGCAATGGAGAGGATGCCAAAGTTAGATTTAAATGGCAAGAAATATGAGCATCAACTTCTTCAGTAGAATTCAACCCCTGTTGAAAGGTATGCACTCTTGGGCTTTCGTTTACTGGTACTCTGCATGGGAATGTCCCAGTATCTGAGAGATCTAATGTTTCAGGTGCAAATAAAGGGCCTTCTGTTCTTGTCTGTGCATCTTTTGGATCTCCTTCAGATATCATCCTCTGCGGACTTCCCCCATCTTCATTGGAACTTTGTGTACTATGTGAAACCAAGTTAATATCTGAAATGGCTGGTAATAATTCTAATCTCAGCTTATTTGAAAAATCTTGGTGGGAAATATTCCCAAACTCCAGTCTAGAACTACTATTGTTATCCAAAAGACTATTTTCCAGAAATGTCTTTGAGTGCTCAACTTGAGGCAGTCGTCTTTTCTTCTTATAAGCTGAGATATCCATAGATTCAATTTTCCGAGCAAGATGTTCAACAAAATTAGGGTTCTGAAGAGCCTTTTCTAAGAAGGTCAACAAATTTCCCTGCCTCTGTTCCATATTATCCACCCGCTGCGTCATATCTTCCAACTGAAGCTTCAAAGCTGATCGCTGCTGTTCGAAGCTTATAATATTTGCCTCAAACGCAGCTTTCTCTCGTGAAAGCCTCTCTATTTCTTCGTCAAATGCTGCTCTTTCTGGATCTACCATAGAACCATGAGGGTGACTGTGGCTGTGAATAGGTTTTCTACGACGGATATTCTTAAGCAGATGCTTTTGATCTTTTACAAAATCTTCATTACCAAATTCCCACCGCTCATGATCAGTCTTTCGAAATCCCTATCACCAAATCACATCCATATTTATTCAGTTCAGTCAAATTACTTCAATTCCTCATAATATAAACACAAGAAGAAGAATTGCATTTCAGATTAGTCTATGAATTGGAATCAAGACGAGCAAATTACTTTTCATCCAAAATGAAGAAAAATCAAGACTGTAGAGATCAAAAGGCAAAAATAAAGTTTGGACCTGCACATCATTAAAATAAGGGTTTTCATGATGCACTATATCGCAGGAAACTCAAGTTTCAAAATGGAAGAGAGTATTATTAAAAAAATAAGGAACTTCTCACTCAGATGAGAGAATAAAGTTCAGTACTCCATGGTTGATCTAGCTGAAATTTGAGCCCATGTAAAACAGCAAAATAGATCGGAAAAAAAAAGTTCTATTTTCATGCATGAAAATAAAAATGAGATGAATGACAAGCAACATTGTAAGATTTTGTGCAAATTATAACAAAATGCAGGCAATTTTGAGCTAAAACATGTTCATTTGTTTAACTGACTCCAAACTTACAAAAATCTCTTTTTTTTATAAGTAAAAGTATAACATAAAAATAAAAGGGCACTGAGGGGGTGGCACCAATGTAAAAATTAACTATCTTGTAGATAGTGTTTCTATGAAATCTATAAGAAGAATCTCATTTACAAAAAAATTTCCCTCCAGCCAAAAAACAAGGGTATTAAACCACCGATCTTTAAGAGAATCAATCGACCTCTCCACACAAAACTTACAGAAATCTGGTATCGTTAATTAACATTTACGAATTTATCAAAATCTTAATAAGTAAATATGTCCACAAACAAGCTTTGAATGGTTTGAATCTCACTTGACGGTCTACTCAAAGTAGATTCAGAAAATAAACCTATAAGTGAGTGCTTATTTGTCACTGTTACATAGAGCATGCGCACTTGCCTGTCTTAGTCATGTGTGCATCCATGCATGCATCAAGTGACATTATGAAAGAACCTTTACTAGTAGCCAAAATGATCAGATATACCATGCTCCAAGGATTATATATAACAGCAACAAAATGTTATGAAGGTAAGTATTATGACTGAGATCTTAGAGCATAGCACCAGCATACTGCAATGCACAAAAGGTGTTAGGCTATGGGAGCAATCATTTCCTGATGCTGGAAAAGATGGACAATTTAATGTGAGTTCTTCGTGCTGAACCATCAAGGTAGCAGAGTAGAGAAACACAATGGTGGTCATCCAGTGGAGTCAAAGAAGGCAATTGTGAATGATTATGTACATTTGGAAGAAGGTAGGCATATTCAACAAACAACAGAATGAAAATTGGCGAAGAAAATGCTTATATAGGACAAGACACTGCAAGTCCTTCTGATGAGAGTTCTGTAGCTTTATTAATTACCAGGTAGAAACAGTCACAAGTTCACAAGATTCTCTAATTATCTCTAAAATTGAAGAAGTAACAATTAGGCAAACTCGTTAAATTTAATTCATGTCGTATGAGCCTTGGTGATAGACAATTAAAAACTTCCCTAACATATAATTTTGTATACCATAAGCCAAAACTATGGGTGAACAAATAGATGCAAAACGTGAAGGACTGCAGGTCAACTTGAAAGCAAACTTGTTCATAGCAATATAAAGGAAAACTAAGTTCCCGTTTTAATGATCTGAATTTCGACCAAAAAAAAAACCCTAGCATGTAATCGTCACAGTTCACAGACTTGTTTAAACTTCTAAACTGAACAAAACAGCCCCTATGTAAATTTAATAAAGGTTGCAAATTTAACCAGAGAAGCACCCAGAAACATGAAAATAGTTGAACTTGTACAACGTAAGCAGAGTGCCCGTTCGATAAAGCAAATAGTTTCGTCAAAATCATGGCGTAATATCAAGCCTCAAATGAATCAACAATAAAACCCAATTCAAGGAAGAAAAAAACACACACAATAGAATCAAAGGAATAGCATAGAAATAAAGAGGCAAAAAAAACAAGAAGGAAAGAAAGAAGAACGATGACTCACATAGGTGTTGAGTTGGCGGATGAAGGAAGAGAAGTTGTTGTGTTTGAAGTAGGAAGGGAGGAGAAGGCGGGCGAATTCGGGAGGGTTCCAGACAACGAAGCTGTTGTTGTTTGAGCTCCACGATACGATCTCGTCCGTCGATGAGTCGTCCACCATCTCGTACGTCTTCAACAGGAAAGGCGCCGGTCCTCCTCCTCCTCCACCGCCGCCGCTCGAGGTAGCTTGGGCCCCCTCCATGCTATCTATATCGGTAGGCTGGTGACTATGGTTTTGGTGTTTAATTTGAAATTGGATTTTGTTGGGGTTTTGGGGGATTTCGGATCAATCGGGAAAACCTCGACTGAAGAGAACCTTCCACACTACAGAAGAGTAAGGGAGAAATTCCGACAGGTTGCTGAATTACCTTTCCAACCGTACAGGTTTTTTTTTTTTTAATTTTTGTTCAATCAGGGGTTTACGTTTACTTCCAATTGTTGCTTCTGACTTAACTTCAAAGGGATCAACAACCGTACAGTTTCTTAAGTTCTAGATTTTTGTGTCAAATTTTATTAGTAATTTAATTTTTTTTATTAATAATAATAAAGTATATTATTCTTCTCATCTCACATTTTGGTAAAATTACGATATTTTAATAATTTAATTAACTTAGAACTAAAAGATGGGATCTACACTTATTAAAAGATGATTAAGTACAAAATTACATTACTAGAAATAGAGCATCAATGTCCATAATCATAAGATTCATAACTATTATGAATATGAAATATATTTAAAATTAATTGTGCATATAAAAGAGAGAAGATTACATTTGAATCCGATCAAAATCGGGTTCGTAGATTTATTTTAAATTTTAGATTTGATAGTTCGATTCAGAAATTTGAATTTAAATTTTGTTCAAGGGCAAACCTAACCAATCTTATCATGTCCAGATATTTTATTTTTTGTTTTTTCTATTCTATGTTAACTTAAAATACAATACTACGTGATAGATTAAAAAAAATTATTCTAAATTACAGGGTTTTTGATTTTTTTTCTAAGATGAAATATTATCGTAAATGAATTTTAATACTAACAGATATAAAATATATATTATTTAACATATTAAAGGATTGGGTTGGAGCAACTTGTCTTATATTTTAATTTTTCAAGTCAAATTCATTTTTTAAATTAAGCCTGGTCCATTGATCAATTTTCTATTCAAATTTGTACCGACTGATTATCATCTCTAATTTGGAAATTCAAATCCAATTCTTTTTCTATCGAGTAGCTTTTGCCCAGATTTTGTACCAAAAAAGTTCAGTGCCAGGATTTGTCCATAGTACGTGGGTGCTAGTGGGTAAGCAATAAATTGTAAACGACTTTTCAACCTATGACACACTAGAACTATCAACAATCATGCATTCATGCTTAAATTAAGAAAATATGAAGGCTATATTCAAGCAGACAAGTTCCCAAAAGAAAACGCCAAAGAAAAATGAATTTACATGCTTGCTAGAAAGAAAGAATCCTATTCAATTCCTTCTCTTTTTTCTGTTCTGCCAAACTGAGATTTCTAGCTTGCTAGGAACTCTCCCTTGTCTAATTCCCTTTACTCTCTCAAGAATACCCTTTACAGCTATATCAAATGCATCTTCAAAGCCATCAAATCTAGACCTTGGATCCACATATATTATCCTTGGAATCAGCCTAATAACCTCCTCCTTCAAAGCCTCCACTCTATCCTCTGAAATCCCAAGCAGTTTCTGTTCAATGCTCACTTTCCCATTTCTCAATGCTCTCCCTGGTATATACACAGAATACTTGGTGCGATTCTTTGGTAAATGCCATATGTATTGATCATAAGAACTACCTGGATGGAAGAAAACAGGAATACACCCAGCCAAAATCGAATCGAAAATCGACCTCCTAGTAAACGAATCCCCAGGAGGCTGCAAGCAAAAAACAGATCTTTGAAACAATTTCATCACATTAACAGGATCATCACAACTGTGTTGTGGTGTTGAAGAATCACAGTCCAGCAACTTGCATGTTCTGTTTGAAGCTAATTTGCATTGGTTGATAACTTCTCCCCTGATAGAACCTTTCCTGTTTGATCTCGGGGCACCAGCGAAAGAAAACAAGTAATCTCTTTTGATCTTTCTTCTCAATCTGTCTTGCCACTGTGAAACCTCGCTGTCTGTAGAGGGATGAAAGTATGTCGGGTAGGGAATCGCGTAGTCGTTTTTCGATGATGTTGATGTTTCGATTGATAACATTGCCATGTTTTCTGATTCGGGCAAGAATCTGAATTTGCTTCCCCAATCAGATTTCCTGTCTGATTGTCTCCTGAAATCGCGAGAAATCCTCCCTGCAACTAAGAAATGATCCTTACCCAACATTCTTTTCCATTCAGGTTTTCCTGTTAGCCAATTCACCAGAGCAACCGCAGATGAATCTCTCACCGATGTGTTGAAACGCCAAAGGTAACGGCGAAGATCAAGGCCGGCGTAAAAGGGTACGAAAATCGCAGACGCAAGTGATGAATCGTTTGTCAAACATTTGTACTTCTTCATTCTGTTATGGAAAATCACCTCTAATAAAAACTGATTTGTAGAATACCAACTCCTGTTTTGTAAAACCCCATTACCAGCATCTTCAATGTTCGGACCGAAACCGAAATTCAGTATGTTATCACACATATTGGACTTATCAGTCGGCCTGTTAAGCAATTGACAATTCTTGAGTACGTCGTCGTTGAATCGAGCAGGAAGATCATGAACATAAATGTATCGACCCAGACAAGAGTCTTCATCAAACTTTGCTTTCAACACTTGCTCTCTGATAGAACTTTTAGTAGTAACTTTTACTGAACTGATTTTGTTATTGTCCACAAAGTTGCTGGTGACTGAAAACATGAAACCCATCTTGCCAGAAAGTGGAGACAGATGATGAATACGAATCAATGAGAATAAAACAATGGAGAAAAGAATAACAAACCATAGTTGATAGCTGCAATACTTTCTCACTGAGTGGTTTCTCCATTTGGTCTTGATGGGTTTTTTAATATGGTAATATTCTCTAAACAGTTCATCAAATTCCATGGCTGCAATGCAAAACAGAGTAAATGAAAGGTACGATTTCAGAAGCAAGAGATATTACAGCAATGGAGAGACAGAGAGAGAGAGAAGGAATTGAACCAAAACAAAGTCGAAATTTGTCAACTTGATCGAATAGGAAAATTATAATAAGAAGAAGAATTCAGCAAATGGAATGACTTTTTAAACGCATGAATATTTAAAAAATAATTGTTTTTGATGTATCTGGGGAGGGAGGCGTAGAGCTAAGTGAAGACAGACGAAGCATTTGAATAATCCAGTAAAGATTTTTGTTACCATAAGGTCGAGTACATGAAAAGGAAATCAATGATTTTAATTGGTAAAGAAAAGGATGCGCAGGTTTGTTAAGACCGCAGCCGCAGATGCCGGCTGCATGTGAATATTTGCAATCCAAACTTTGATTTGAACAAGTCAATATAATGTACAAATACAAAAAGAGTTCAATAAAGCAAGAACAAGACTAGCTTTGAATGCAAAAGAGTATTTTTTTGCATTATCTTTCGTTACATTTTGCACGATGAATTAAAGTTTAATGTTAAAATTAACGCAACGTAACGTGAATATTAAAATTTATTTTGTCAGGAAATAGACGTGTTTCATTAACAAACATGTGTGACATCGCTACATTAAGCACGAGGCTTGCACTTTCCTTCGTATTTCACCAACTAAAATCATTTTATTACTCTAAATATCATTTTTTAGGGTTTCAAGTTTTGATTTATTCTTAATTTTTTAGGGTTGAGCTTTATGTTTTTATACCTAAAAAATATTTTTCTATTAACTTTGTAGACAAGCCCAAAGGCATAGCCCAATTATCTTCCCAAATGTCTTATATTTAGATGCCTAGTTTAGCACTAAATTAATTCGAAGCCCGTAGCCCAACTAAGCTGATTCTTGAGCCCATAATAAAGTTGATAACCAAAACCCTGTTTCAGTATACTTAGGCCTGTTAGAAATCATAGGAAAAATCAATTTATCACTTTATCGATAATATTATAATTCAAATGTTTAAATTATTTTTAAAAGATAAATTATTTAGTGTTTGAAAAATATTATTTAAAATTTTAAATAAACTAAAAAAATTATTTGGTAAACAAAAATTAAAATCAACTTAAAACCGTTAAAACTACAAAAATGATATATAAGGTATGACATATGTTTCACCTAATAAAAAATATTAAATTTGATTCTATGTGATTATATTTTTTCTACTAAACAGTGTAAGTGAAGATTTAGAAAATATAAGGGAGGTGGTTACAATTATATGTTACCTTAAGGGCGGTCTATGTAATTTAACCTTAATTAAATCCTCTTCGAATAATAAATTTATAACACGTAAATGGTGAGATCACCTCCCAATCAACGACATAAAGAGTTATCTTATGATGTAAAGGGTTAGTTTATAAAATGGTTCGATCAACTTATCAGTTAATACAAACAGACTAATAGTATATCATAATTTGGTGTTTAAAATCATTTTTAAGAAATAAACTGTTTAGTGCTTTGTTATCTTTCTTAAAATTTTAAATAAGTTATGAAAGTCTTTGATAAAAAAATTATTTAAATCAACAAAATTAATTATTATTAATCAACCATATGATTACCTGGTTTTCTTAAACAACTCGTTAATTAGACGTGTGTTTACTCATTGGTTATTATTTCAAATTTAAGTATTTTTATGTTTTGAAGTTTTGAGATCGAATCTTCAAGTTATAAGTTTTTATCTGAATAAATTATGTTTATATTTTCTCATAAATTATAAATAAATATTTTTTTAATAAATTTACCATTCCTGATAAATTTTTTGGATTAATCTCTAGATTGAGAAATATGGTATGTTAAATTTATTGGTGTAATAAAAAAAGAAATAAAGTAACTATTCTTCTTCATATTTGAACTAATAAATAAATGAATTATAGTGCTATAATTAATGTTTCACATGTTTTGTATGGTTGTGCTTACAAGTAAACTACGTTTGTCGGTGCTGCCAAATAGAGCAATGGCTGAATTTGTGCCGAAATTTATGATGGGTAAAAGCCAAAAGGCCTTGCATCACTCTTTTCGACTAAAAAGTATGGTAGAGAATAAGGCAACCGTTCATTACCCACCAAAATTTCCACCCCACTAGAAAATCACAAAAGACACATGTTCCTACCTTTTACCTCTTCACGTTTTACACCATCTGGCAAATCGAAATTACTCAAAAAATGAAAAAAACTGCTACTGCTTCTGATGAGTTGATCTTCCTTTTAAAAGAGAGAGATAACAAAGTAGCAGCCATGAGAGAGAGAGAGAGAGAGAGAGAGAGAGAGAAGGGTGTCCCAGAACATTTTAACTTTTTGTCTTTAATTTCCCAACAAAGGAACGGACGTTTGCTCTATCTGTCCAAGTTTGGCACAAATCCAGACACATAACTCTAAATTATCCAACTGCCAGAATTCAATTGACTTTATACTATCCCCTAAAATTCTTCTTCCTTTCTTATAGGCGGCACTCAGATTCCATTGAGGAACAAAAAATTCTGCAGCGGAGCCGATGAAAGATCAGATGGGGAAACCCGTTTCTAAAAAGTGCTGCTGCAACAGTCAAGTCTGGTTTGTTGTACTAATCTCTTTTCTCATGTGTTTTGTGTTGCTTTGCTTTGATTATTCAGCTTTAACTGATGATAGTAATGGGGTCACTTTTCTAGACAACAATTATTCAAAGGCCATCACTACTCATAACTCTGTTTCTCATCATTTCACTAAAAATACCTCCAATGATTCCATTTCTGATCAATTGCCCCAAAACCCAGTTGTGATTCCAGTGAACCAAACTAATCAAACCACCAAACAATCTGCTATGGATTCTTGCTCAGGTCGGTATGTTTATGTTCATGATCTTCCTACCCGTTTCAACAACGACTTGCTCAAGAATTGCCACTTGCTTACTCCGGGGACTGATAAGAATATGTGTCCTTACTTGGTTAATTATGGTTTTGGCCCTCAAATTGATGAAAATTCTGAAATGGTCTTACTGAACAAGAGTTGGTTTTCGACTAATCAGTTCATGTTAGAAGTAATTTTCCACAACAAGATGAAGAATTATGAATGTTTAACGAATGATTCCTCACTTGCATCTGCAATTTTTGTCCCATTTTATGCTGGGCTTGATTTGGGTAGACATCTATGGCGTTTTAACATTTCAACGAGAGATTCCTCTGCTATTGATATTGTCAAGTGGCTAGCAAAACAACCTGAGTGGAAAAAAATGTTTGGTAGAGATCATTTCTTAGTTGCAGGAAGGATTTCTTGGGATTTTAGGAGACAAACAGACGAGGAATCTGATTGGGGTAGTAAACTTAGATTCTTGCCTGAATCCAACAACATGTCAATGTTGTCAATTGAATCAAGTTCATGGAACAATGACTATGCAATACCATACCCAACTTGTTTCCATCCTTCTAAAGACAGTGAGGTTTTTCAGTGGCAGGAGAGAATGAGAAACCAGAAAAGGCATTATCTTTTCTCTTTTGCTGGTGCCCCAAGGCCTGAATATCAAGATTCAATCCGGGGAAAGATTATAGATCAATGCCTAGCTTCAAAGGATCAGTGCAAGTTGCTAGATTGTGATTATGGTGCTACAAATTGCGCCAACCCGGTTAATGTGATGAAGGTTTTTCGAAACTCGGTTTTCTGCTTGCAGCCTACAGGGGATTCATACACTAGGAGATCGATTTTTGACTCCATTTTGGCAGGCTGCATTCCTGTTTTCTTCCATCCGGGTACTGCTTACGCGCAGTATAAATGGCATTTACCGAAAAATCATACTAAATATTCAGTTTTTATACCAGTGAGTGATGTAAAAGATTGGAGAATCAGCATCAATGGGACATTGCTTGAAATTTCGGAGGATAGAGTATTGGCTTTGAGGGAGGAGGTTATAAAGCTTATTCCAGGGATTGTGTATGCAAATCCCAGGGCTAGATTAGAGACCCGTGAAGATGCATTTGATTTAGCAGTGAAGGGAATTCTTGAGAGAATTGAGATGGTTAGGAGAGAAATTAGGGAAGGGAGGGATCCCAGTATTGGTTTTGCTGATGGGGATGATTACAAGTATACTTTTTCTGCGTATGAGAGTGAAACTTGAATGGAATTCATTTCTAAGTTGTTAGAGTTCTTAGGCCTTAGTTCGTCAGGCAGATAGAAAGCAGTATATAAATACAATCATTTTTCTTGTGCTTGTACTCTTTTTGTATTTGGTACATTGGATAAAGAAGATGATAGTATTAAGAGGAAGATTAAGGTATTTTTTTTTTATAAAAAATGAGAAAATAAGTTCATTTTTATATTATTATCATCTTCCGGTGTATCAAGTTTGAATTTCATATCTTGCTTTCTGTCTGTGTAAATGGTACGTGGAATTTAAGTTTTTTTTTTGTTCTTTGGATGGACTACGAAATAGTCTTCTCCCATCTTTTGGCATGTTTGTGATAGATTTAAGTAAGATTAAATCTCTTTCAAGACAAAAATTGTTGATGGTTTCACCGATTACTATACTAGAATATATAAAACAGTGAATCAAGAATATCATATTTCCCAAAATGATGGAATCAATTTCAATCATTCTTATTTTTTCCCCAATTGTTAGAATTGAAAAGTTAAAAAGCCTTGATGTAGCCAACTATATGAAACTAAGGTTCTCCTCTGGTAAGGGGGATGTAGGATTTCAAATCATTATCATTAATCCCATGAATACACCATAGAAGAGTAAAGAACACTTAAGGTTGTTATCATATGAGGAAATGTAAGGGTGTTTGGTGATAATAATCCGAACACTTAATATTAGATAGATAGAAAGAACATATACCTTGCTTATGATCCATGATTGATGACGTAGTGGAACATACATCTAAAAAGCCTTGATATAGCCAATTATATGAAACTAAGGTTCTCCTAAGTGGTAACGAGCATGTAGGTTTTCAAATCATTATCTTTAATCTTAGGGATACATCATAGAAGAGTAAAGAACACCTAATATTAGATAGATAGAAAGAACATATACCTTACTTAAGATTCATGATTGATGATGCAACGAAATTTTTGATCAATCAATAAGAATAAATCCTTAGCTAAGCAATATGTACTTCCACTTCTTGTTATCCTTGATACATTAATCTTGATGAGGTAAACCGTTACCCAATGTGTAGAGAAGATTATGTATTCTCTAGGGTTGATAATAGTAGAGAGATCTAGCTTATACTTTATATAGTGATCCAATGACCCACTTATTATATGTCCAAAAGTCAACTATGGCATACGCTAGCTAACCCTAATTAGACACTTTAGAATATTACATTCACTATAAATAAATTGTTCTGTTATGCTCCTTTTACGTCTCACTAAGTAAGTGAACCACTACTTAGTCTGTTTTATGAAAAAACCCAATAATTTTCAATTAATGTAAAGTGATGTTTATTTTTTTAAATGATAAGTGCTGAATATTTAATGAACATATGAATAGTACTGAACCAATAAGAGACTGTATTTGAATGCTAAATGGTTAAACATTTAGATTGTATGATAACTGAATTAATTGAAACATATGAATATGCGTATTTTTCATTTTTAACCCTTTTAACTGTTAAAAACATTGTTGTTTATTGCAAATAAGAGTCAGTTGCTGATATGAACAAAGTTTGCATGTTTCATCACAAAAATATCCTCAATTTTTTTTTATATGATTGAGCCATAATACCAGTTTATTTAAATAACAAATTTAAATATAAAAATAAATTGGGTTAACAATGAATATATATTACTAATTTAATGCTCAAATAGTCAATAAAATTAAAAACAATTTCACCAATATAAAAATTCAATAAATTATCGATCCAAATAGTTAAAATATAATATAAATCTCAATTTTTTTCCTCAAATCAAAACCAGAAAAGAGCTCTATCAGGGAAACTCTGCCAAAATATAGCAACGAAATTAAAAAAAAAAAAAAAATCTGTAAGTAAGCCCATCCATATAAAACAAGAATGCAAACGGTTGCCTACATAAGCAAAGATGAGTTTTGATTTTGCAAGAGATCGGACCATCGTGGCAACCAGGTGGGACCTTAGCATTATTTTTTGAGAATTAGCTTTGGTTTCATGGAGGCATTTTATCAGATTCAAACCTTTAACAATACCGAAATTGCTTTAACAGGGAAGAATTTTCCCTTGACACAGATTGTAATTACAGTAAATTAATTATATGATTCATTCCTAACAATAATGAAGATGTAGCTCAGATGGTTGAGCATCGGTGGCTGAGATGCAGGAGGTGAAGTCGTCGTTGGATGGTTTAAAAAGAAAAAGAAAGATGTGTTTTAGTGATGAGAACAAACATAAAATTATGATAAAAGATATTTGTGATATTACGATAACAAATTGAATACATTTTTGTTTAAAATACTATTTAAATGTAATTAAGATTCAATTTTAAGTATGATTAGATTATACTCATTAAATGTTAAGAGATGAAAAATAAACGAACTTAATATTACCACATTTGACCGATTCAAATGCATATGATGCCATTAAGTGGAAACAACATCAATTAAGTCCACTTCATAGAATAATTCTAATAGTAGTGATAGATAGCTAACTATTTTGTCCAACTCTTTTATCCAACTTAATCGCCATAATGTCCGAGTAATAATTATAAAAATGTTCGAGTTGTAACAAGTAGTGGGCAAAATCGAAAATTTCAACTTTTAATGTGATGTTTCTTCATTGACTCTTCCCTGAATTAGATAAAAATGTTGTTATACAAGCCATTACTCTAGTGGTAAGACCTGAAAAAGGATGGGAGAGTTAGGTTTTGCCGACGCTTACAGGGCCCAGGAGATTTGTGCATGTGATATCTCTATCAAGAAAAGGCATATGCTTTCTGGGGATAGAAAGAAAAAGCAATCAGTTACTGAATGATAATGACCTGATGGTAGATTTAAGCTTAGACTCTTGATCCAATTCCAAGCGCCCCATGTTACACTGCCTCAACTCTTGGCGAACCTAGTGATTTTCTGGGACCAAAGGACCCTTCACCCATCAATAATGTTTTTGTGTTGTGATTGTTTATTCATGCAAGTATGAGATTTCCGATCGTGACAAATTTATGATGGGACATACAATGTGTCCTCGACTTTTTCAAGACTTGAGAGGATCCATTTATTACTATCACCCTCTTTCGGTTTTGATTGACAGGAAAGAAAAAGGAAAAGGAAACAAAGAGGAGAATGATTATGAAAAAACAGATTTATTATGCATCGGTAAAGATTAAATTCATCAAATTGAAATACCATAAACTAATTTGATATTTTATGTAAATGTTAAGAATCAAATTGTTTTTAACCCAAAAAATAAAAAAATATGAAGATTTTATGCGTCACATATAAAAGGGTAATTTAGTAATTGTAAAAATATTTAATTAGTAAAACTTTTCACAAAATAAAAAATTAAATTTTCATCGATTTAAAAAATTTTGATTAAATTGGGATGAAAGAAAATCACTAATCCATTTCCTTTAGAAAATTAGATTTCAAAATCACAAGTGAAAAATAAAATAATTGAAAATCCCCAATGTTTTTTTTAATAATCGTTTTTAAAAGACTGGAGGCCTGAATCCGTCGCCGTTTTCTCAAGAGCTATGGTATTAAAGATTTTATTGGGCTTGAGACTGCATGTATAACAGGCCCATTAAACATGAAACCCAAAATCCATCTGTAGATGTTGTAGTTGTACGTTTCATTAACACTCCGGAAAAACCCCTGTTATGGTGTTCATCTTCATGCCCTGTTGTAAATGGCGACGAACTCATCTTTTCAATTATTCTCATCATCGGAAGAAAAGTCCACTCCAGGTCCAAGGTTTGGGTTAAGTTTTCTTGATTCTCCAGATCCCGCTCTCCCTCCCCCTCCTCCTCCCGTCGAAGTTCTTTCCTCTGAGGTACCATTGCCACTTATGCGTGTATATATGATTGTTGTTTTATGCTGTTTGATTTTATTTAAGCTAGTAAAGATTTTAATTTATTGGGTTGTAATGAAGCAGGTCTCGTCGTCTGTGAAATTCGATGTGGAGCAAGTGAACTTGGGTGAATCCACTTTGCTCAAGGTAGGTTCTTTCTCTCTGTACTTCTGTTTGGTTCCAGGGAAAATATAGGGAAATAGAACGAAAATAAGTGGTTTTTTTTTTTTTTTTTTTTTACTTTTAGGTGTGAGTAAGAATGTAATTTTGAAGTTAGCCTCAGATACTGGTCGGTATGAAAAAAAGTTCCTTTCTTTCCTTAGATTTTCTTAGAAGAATCAAAAGGGAAGTTATTTTGAAGCTTGGTGACATCTGAAATTAGATTAGTAAAGCTTGATTATATCTGAAATGATGTTATTAAAGCTGGATAACATTGGAGTTTTGTATGATGGAAGTGAATGTTCGAAATGAATTGTGCTTCTGTTTCAGGGCCGCGTGAGTACAAAAGAGGTTTTTGGATTGCCTAATTCCGATTTGGTCCCTGGGGTATATGAAGGTGTGTAATTACTTTTCTACTTTCTACACTTTCTACTCATCTTGAATATCTTTTTTTAATTAAAGTTTAGTCTTCCTAATTATAATTATGCTTATGTTACATATCTATTCTGCATGATTGTCATTTGATGTGGTTGCATTTGGGTTTAGGGGGACTGAAGTTGTGGGAAGGTTCACTAGATCTTGTTAAAGCTCTCCAATCGGAGGTTCAAAATGGACATTTATTGTTAACTGGAAAACGAGTTTTAGAGGTGGGATCCTAATTTTCAGGTGATTCTATCTTTCTACGAAATGCTTAAACTTGTTGATGCTTGGCCTGATGTTCATTGTCAATCATCATTTTAATTCTTGTTGATACAGTAGCTCGATTTGTTACATTGGTTATTGTTCTTACTTCGTTATGGGGTTCCTTTTAAATGGCTTTATTTCCTTGCTAGGAAGTCAAACATACACTGTTTTCTGTTGAGAGTTGCTTATCGAATCACATACAGTCTATTAACAATTATTTATAGGGATGATATCAAGATTAAGTAACATTTTTAAACTATCATTTTTCTCTTAAAATTTGAGAATTGATTTCAAGATTAACATATTCAAACTATTGGTTTCTATAAAAATTTGGGAAACACAGGAATAGTACTTAATTAATATGTTTGTGAGGTATCGAGGGGCAACATAATAACGGGGAAAAGGGGATTTAGGAAGATCTAAGTGCATTTAGAAGACATGGTTCATGATAGTGTAACAATTTTATGTAACAGTAGGAATGAACTTCTCTGGAAGGGAAAAGGTTATGCATATTGATGACAGCTGTAACACGAGGACCTGAGGTGTTTACTTAGGGAGCAGTTAACAGATAAACATTTGTTTCTCAATACAGATTAAATTATGTGTTCAGGGCAACATACTAACATTTTGGCAATTGAAGTTATTAAATTTCCGGATCTTTACGTGTCATACTTCTACGTGTCCAGTCTGTTGTTTATGTGATCTTTTAGATGTAAATGTATGTTCCAGTGACTCACGTAGTAGTTTGGTTATCTAGAAGTTAATGAAATCAGAATGTATTAGTACAGATATCAATCGTCTCTGCTCTCGGATTCTCTTTCCTTCTCATCAATTGCTGAGTTTTCTTTAATTGGTTTCAGCTTGGATGTGGTCATGGGCTTCCTGGGATTTTTGCATGCCTTGAGGTAAGTAGGTGCATCTTTGCTTCACCATCGTAGTATCCAAAGACTGGATGCTTGGAAGTCTCCAGGTTTGTTAAGTTTCGTGTTTTGTTGCAACAGGGTGCATCTGTCATTCATTTCCAGGACTTCAATGTTGAGGTCCTGCGATGTCTCACTATTCCCAATATAAAGGCCAATCTTTCAGAAAAATCTCAGCCTGTGGGAACAGATGAAACAAATTGCGATACTGGGGCAGAAGTACGTTTCTTTGCTGGTGATTGGAGTGAAATTCATCAACTTCTTCCCATAGGATGTGACAGTGAAAAGGATCTGAAATATAGCTCTGGGTGCAGTGCAGATGCTGGTTATGACGTTATTCTAATGGCAGAGACAATTTATTCTATCTCTGCACAGCGCAGTCTCTATGGACTTGTTAAGAAGGTGCTGCCTCAGTGAGTTATTATTACTGTTTTTCTTGTGCTTGTTACAAAATCCCAGTTTATTGAACTCTAGAGGTGTTTAATTTGTAGTGCATGAGCCACCCTCATGGAGTTGTCTACATGGCAGCAAAGAAGCATTATTTTGGAGTAGGTGGAGGAACACGGCAATTTCTATCTATGGTAGAGAAAGATGGTGAGCATAATCCTTTCGAGATCTGCTGCAGCAATTATGTCACTGCAGCAGTTGTATGCTTATAAACTGTATCTGCAACAATGCATTATATATAATTGTAAGACTAATTCCATGCAAACCTATAATGAATGCATGGTATTTCCTTTTTCTCTTTTCCTCTGATGTACACACATAGTTTCAATGGTGCAAGATATTTCTACTGATCATGTAGGATCTGATTTGTTTCCACTTTATGTTTCCTCTCGCAGGTGTTCTGGCTTCAAGTCTGGTTTCTGAAGTTGCAGATGGTTCATCTAATGTTAGAGAGGTATGGAAGCTTTCATACAAGTAGATGAAGAATTTGATCTAGTTGGATTGAATGCTATCAGTGTCTAGGCCAAACATGGACTCTTGCCACCGACATTAGGGATCACATTCAACCCATGTTGCTCTACCCAGTAGCTTGAACTTTTTGTAGCATCTGACACTACCCAGTAGCTTGAACTTTTTGTAGGAAATGGTAAAGTTTGCTATGTGCATCCAGTTGGCATTGGCTTTACCTGTGACGGATGGGAAATGTTGGCATTTCTTCCTATGGTTATTAGTTAGATGTTATTGGTTCTTAGAAATGAAACGATCCAAGATTTTCAATCAGACTTATTTTATAGATTCTAGGTGCCTGACAGTTCAGTTGTGATTTAACTCGCTAGTTTCATAGAAAGATAAAGCTTCCAATTGGATTAAAATGGGCACAACTTCATATCTTCATTCATTTAGACGGGTCCACATTTCAGTACGAATTCAGACAGGTTTAACGTTTTCCTCAAATTCCGTGGCTGCTAGCTATCTCAGAGATGATACACGCAAATGCGTTGGGTGTTTGAAATAAAATAAAATAATTAAATAAATAAAATAAAAATGATTTAAATTTAAATTAATTAATTATTAACTAATTTTAATAATTTAAGATTAAAAAAATATTTATCATAATTCACAAACTTTACTTATTACACAATTAGTAAGAGTGTAAGGTTTTGAAAAATTCTCCATCCCATTTTCATTGAATCAATGATGAGTGATGTTCACTGCAACTACTTCACCAAAAATAACATTGCAAAACTCACACTAACCAATACAATTTGGCATTATGATTTTAAAATTTAAACTTAATGATTTTTTAATTTAAAAATAAACCCAATGATTTGAAATATATATATATATATATATATATATATATATATATATATATATATTTTGTATCCACATATATTGTCAAAAGGCAAAAGCAAATGCTGGGAACATTACACGCCACACAAAGATTGTCGATCTCCTCACCACGATGAGGGACTACAGAGAACAAATTCTAAATTTCGTAATCGCTTTCATTATCTTCTCTCCAATCTTAATCACTCTCTCTACTTCATCAGTCACTGCCATCGCCAACCACACCGCTTATGGTGCACCCAAAATCCCCTCCTTCTCCATAGCCTTCGTTCTTGGAATCAGTGGTGTCCTCTTCGGCTCCACCTCCTTGCTAGATGAAAACACCTTCCCGAGCCCTGCCACATCACCCTTCAGTACTATCGCTACAAGCCTCCCGCCTTGGGTGTTCCACACGTGATGCGATGGTGGGTTATCTCGACGTCACCCAACAACGTTGCTCTCATTTTCTTTTTCGGCGTTTTCATCTTTTCTTTTTCTTTTTAATTTAAATTTTAATCACCAAAAAAGACTCTAAAGAGGTGTTCGTCTCGATCTTCCGAACACAAAAAACTTATACCCCAAAGTCAGTCATACGCCTGGAACTAAAAAAACGAACACTTTTGAGAGGAACGTATTTAGTTTCAAGGCCTTTTCGTCCAGGGGTGCGCCCACACCTTGAAAACATTGCACCATCATTGAGTTGAATTCTTACCAGCCCGGATTGGCTCACATATGGAACAATTCAAACCCTACACATCCATGTAGTAACGGGTTCGAATCGGTTTATATCATTTGTAATGCCACGTACTCATTTTCAAAAGTGTTAGCCGAAACTGCTGTTGAGATCATTTTCATTCAATTTATTTTTTTTTATTATAGGAAAACAGAATGAAAATGGCTTCCATTTGTAGGTGTCGGACACTTCAAGCCTTAAATGACTTATTTTATAGATTCTAGTTGTCCGACAATTCAGTTGTGATCTAACTCCAATTGATTAAAATGGCTACAACTTCATGTCTTCATCTATATAGACTGATCCACATTTCAGTGTTTAACGTTTTCCTCAAATTTCATGGCTGCTAGCTATCTCAGTGATGATACACCTAATACCATCATTGAATTGAACTCTTACTGGTATGTATTGGCTCACTTATGGAACAATTCAAACCCTTCACATTCACATCGTAATGGGTTTGGATCGGTTTATACCATTTGTAACGCCATAGACTATTCTCGAAAGTGTTAGCCGAAACTGCCGTTGAGATCATTTCCATTCCGTTTTCTTTTTGTTATAGGAAAAAAAGGATAGAAAATTTATATATATGAAAAGCTTAAACCAGTTTAATAACTTAGAAAAAGATGGACAGAAAAAAAAAATACAGCTTAATTAGATAGATCATGAATCAGATCTACATCGATAGTATTTAGAGCAGCCTCGAGTATGAGGATTGGATGGGGGAGGGACACATCCTCCAGTTTTACTATAAGCCTCACCGCTACCACCTCCGTTGCAAACCGGTTGGTCTTTCCTTAGAGCCCCAGGTGATATATACCTCCTCGACTCCTGAATAAATCTTCTGCTTATCTCCGATACCATTAACGTCTCATATTCTTCCTCCTTGCACTCCGCAATCGAACCATTGCATACGACGTCGCTTCTTGATGAAGCAGCCCTCAGATAAACAACAATTAAGCTAAGGAATACGAGGTAGCAGAGATGGAGAGACTTTGTTTCCATTTTTTTTTCTTCTGCCTTAGACTTCAATTTCTTACCAATATGACGAACTTTATAGGTAAAGAAGATGAGCACTGCACAAATTTTCTTTTTGTAGATGGTGGGTTTTAGTGGAAGTCGCATAAAGAGATAAGCAAGAGGGGCCGCACTTCACCAAACCCATGAATTTAGATGCCATGGTGCTTTATTTTTATTTTTTTATATTTTATTTTAGTTATTGGGTGTCTACTTTCCAATTTTGTGTATTTTTTTAAAGACCTATTGCTATTGGATTACTGATCTGACTTACGAGCCACGCTTTCGTCTTTTAAATTAAGTTGCACTATGTAGTAGCATGATTTAGCATGATCATGAGTTAGAATTCTTCTTCAATTTCACCACATTCTGCCATGGACCCATCACATGATTCTCTAGGCTCTGCAACTGCAGCAACAGCTCTGTAATTTGAGGTAAGTTCTTGAAGCAGCAGCAGCATCAGTACTGGAGAAAGCAGAAAATATAATTTTCATTTTCTGAAAGTAAATTAAGTTCTCTCCAAATTTTGTAAAGCAAAAACTCAATCTCTGTTGGGTTGTTTTAATCACTGCAGCGAATGTCCAGCACCACAGGTACTGTATACCCTTCTGTTCCCTTGTTATTTTCTGTTTTCGAATCTGCTTCACTGATATCTGGTGACCCATGGTGTTTTGAAACTTCCGTGCCATCATGGTGGATCTGTGACATGTGTCAACTAATATTTTTTTTATAAAAAAACAAATGTGTTATTTACAAATAATATCATGATTTGATTACAATAATCAAATAAATAACTTATATATCATAAAATTCAAATTTAAAATTATATAACATCAAAATCTCAATTTTAATCATCAAATCAAAATTTTACCGTGGGGTGTTTACCTAAAATAAAAATAAAAAATGTGTTACAAATTGAGTGAGAACGGGGTTTTGTGAAAAAATTGTGGTGGGCGGCGGGAGGCTTTGTCACTATTTGATTCATAAGTGATATTAGACAATATTAGGCCCACCATTTAATAATTAGGGTATCAGCAATGATATGTTATCATGAGTTGGATATTATATATGAATTTTACTCATTACATTAATTGTTTTTACTTCAAAAGTACAGGTAGATTTGAGCCAAGCCAAATCAAGTTGAAACTCAGTCTGTGAGTAAAAAGTTTATTTAGATTGAGTTTTGAGTTGAGCTGCATTAAGAAAATTGAATTCGAGTTTGAATCATAAAGTGAAATTTAAATTCGAGTTCGGCTTGCGAGTCAGCTCAAACTTGAACTCTAACTAAAATTTTTTCGAAATAAAATAATAAATATATATATATTTTTTGAAAAAAATAAAAAATGATATTTATATTTATTAAATAAATAAATATTTTTATAATATATATAAAACAAATATAGTTTATATGATATTTATTTAATTTATTAATTAAATCGAGCTGGATCACGAATCAAACGAGTTGAATTTGATATTATTCAAGCTCAACTCAATAAGTTAATCGAGTCAAAATCACAGTTCGAGCTTGAGTTCAGTTTAATAAAATTTCAAGTTGAGATTTTCAAACTAAATCTTTCGAACGTGTCGAATTGCTTGACTCAATTCCACACCTAACGGCACTGTGATAGAGATGTTAATATTTATGGCCGAATCAAATAGCAGATTCTTATAAAACAATATTATATTTAAATAGATAAAAATACTTTTATTCTACTCCTTATAAATAAGGTATTTGAGTTTAAAAAAAAGCATGTTAATTAGTACGTAAATTAAGTGTCGGATAAGAATGTTCTGGTTGTTCTTTTTAAAACTTTTTCAATTTATTCACTGTTTTTTTTATTAAAATAAAATAAAATAATATTGTTACGTAATGAGAAAATTTATTACATAAGAGTGTAGACTCAAATAAATGTTTATCTTGAATAAAGAGAATGTATATAATATTTTCTTTCCGACAATAAGTGTCCATTATAATATTAATTTTTGTATATGTGTGTTAATTTTCTCGATTTGAATAACTAGTGATTTTATGAGATTTGATTGGACAATATTCCACATCCAACTTAGAGGTGCAAATCAATCGTTAATCGAATTGAAAGTTTTGGTTATCAAATTACATAAATATAAAGTAATTTATAAAAAAAATTAAATGTTTTTCCAAAATTTTCGGTGATTCGGTATTATCAAAATATAATTTGATAATTTGGTATACCGAAATATTAAAAGAAACCATTACATTTTAAATTTATAAAAATAAAAAAAAAAACAGTCATTCAGTATCACCAGAATATAAAAAAAATCGCACTAATATCAAACCAAATTAAAAAAGTTCTAGAAAAATAATATCAAGTACCGAAATAACCAAACCAAATTTTTAATTTGATAATTCGTTATATAGTGCTATAATTCTTTGTAAATAATATATATATATGTATGTATGTATGCGCGCAGGTTAAGTAAAGTTTAAAACATTCAATAAACAAAATACTTATGCTTAATAATTATTTTTTCTTTTTTTTAAAATTTGGATCAAACAAAAATTATAATTTTTTTTAATTACTTTTGAATTTATAAGATTTAACATATCATATATACTAAGAACTTTCTTATTGCAATACTGATGTAAGTAGATGTGTCATCACTCTTCCCTCCTGTAAACAACCTTTAGTAAACAAAATTATTACTGATTGGTTTGAGTCTAAATTTAATGGTTTAAATCAATTGAAAACTTCACTGATAATTTTAAAGTATTTTATTGATAACATCAATACCAATAAACTTTAAAATTATCATTGAATTTTTCAACTGATCTAAACCATTGATTTAAACAAAAGGCTATAAAAAAAATCCTACTTGATAAAAAAAATAAAACCATCTGCAAATGTGAACGAAGAATGAGTGTTAAGATATACCACTACATATCCAGCCAGTGTAATGTGTACCATGTGGTATGTAGTCAAATCTCATTTCAAGTGGCATTTGTTTTCTCGTTCAAGAGCTGTCCTCCATTTTTATTGGCTTGACTTTCATCATTTTTTGATTGGACGTTCGGGCTGTTCATTAGATTCCTCTAATTTTCCTACCAGATTCATTTTCTTTCTCATTTTGTCCATTCATTTTCCTATTTCCATGGGGAATTTGATAAAGGAATGGCTAAGCCTCCACATCACAGAACTCTCCTTGCTTTTATCAGTAGTTTTCTATGGAAATTCATTGGTGATGATCTTTGAACAATTCCTCCCATACGAACTAACTCTTCTATTAGCACTGCTCTTACAAATTTGATGCTTTCTTATTCTCTGATTACCTAAAAATGTACCATCAATCTTTTAATTTTCTTTTCCAGAATTATTTCCTTCACATGGCAGGATCGTGCGGCAACGCCACCGACTGGAGTTTTTTTAAAGTCTGGTTCTTGTTACTGACTGGGTTTTCAATCCTCTGCTTGTACAGTATATACTGTTGGGTTCGTACGCAGCAAGGGGAAAGGGAAGCGCCTGCACGTGGAGGAGAGCATGGCTTCCCACTTTTAGTCGAAGTTTCCCTTGTGTTAATGGGGAATGGAATTGCTCAGAATATGGGAAGATTGTTCCTTATTGCTGAGAGGGAAGCTTAGCATACCGAGTGGAACGGTATGGTATGAGGAATTTTTTTAATACGGGATTAATATAAATACAAATGATATAGTGAAATTTAACAACTGTTCCCTTCCAGTCGAACCACGTTCTGTATGTTTAATTAATTGCTTTGTCTTTCTTTGTTTTTCTTATTGTTTATCATCATTGCTGTAAGTTGCACAACAAGTTAATAGGGGGAAGTCTCATGTTTTTCATTAGCACAATGCTCTTCTACTGTTATCTGTGTTTGGCTATTACAACAGGAGGCCAAAATCGAGTTCATGTGGATTAAGCAGCCATATACGTCAAATCAGGATTATTGTCTGGTTGGTTTCCCTCGGAGGTATTCCTCTTCTCTTTTTTAGCAGTTTAGCCATGAGATTTCAGATTGTTAAAGCTCATTTTCGTCATCTTTATGTCAATTAAGTTTTTGATTATTACTATTTGTTTTATGTTGATTCCAAATTCCATACATTGCATATATATCTACTATTGCTCTTCTCTACTTGCAGCATCTTTGCTTTTGCATTCTTTTGATTGACCAAAAACTGGCCAATATCTTATTAATTTGTGGTTTCTGTATGATTTTCTTGGAGCACAATGGTTAAAATATATAGATCAAAGGAGAGAAAAATTAACAATTCCCGTTAAAATTTCCTTTGTTTTCATGGGCAATGGAATTGCTATGATAGGAAGATGGTCTCTTCCTGCTGAGTGTTTTGGGTGGAAACTAGCAGGGGGAGGTCTCATGTTTTTCTTTAGCACAAAGCTCTTCTACAGCTATCTGTGTTTGTCCATTACAACAAGAGGAGGCAATTGAGTTCATATGGATTAAGACGTCCTCCCTCAAGATAATTGTTAAGTTGGATTCCATCTATTATTAGAAACCTGTAATTTCCAAATTGGCAACAACCATGTAGGCAAAGCAACTGGCCAACAGCGAAAATCAATGAAACTAACTTTTTATTGATTAGCTTCAGCTCATGAAGACAGAAACCGAGCAATTTTGACACTACAATATATTCCTTTCTTACGTGAACTTGCTGATGGGAATTTTACAACATACTGACATTATAACGAACATGTCGGCTGGACTATTATTTCTCTCAAGCTATTATTCATCCTATGTTGTAAGGTGATCCACTTTGATAGAAAGATTCAGGATCGTCAAACCCAGATATCTGAAGTGCAGTCACCACCAGGATATCTCATTTCGTGGGCCAGGGAAGGACCATGGGGTTCAGCCCCAAAATCCACGAAAAAGTTAGGGTTTATCGAGAGACCACCTTTGTTAGTGTCAACGTCAATCTGCAACATGTGCGATCCTTTTTCCATAATTTCAGGATGAAACTGACGATCCCATGCACTGAAAAGTGAGTTGGTAGCATAGAGCCGCTTCCCATCTAAACTTAACTGGATCATCTGAGGTCCCCCTCTCAAACGATGTCCCTGAAAGAAAGAAATATAGTAGAAATGCCTTCAAGGTTCAGATCACTGTAAGATGAGCCAAAGTGCATGCCATCATAATTCTAAGAACAGTGAAAAAGAAAATAGAGATCATACAGACCTGGATCTCTGGAACGTCATACTGCCAAGTTTTACCATCTTCTGCCACAGCAAAAATAGTGCTTCCCTTCTGAAGCAGTCCCCCAACCCATACTTGGCCCGTCAGTACAGGATTTTTAGGGTCCTCAATGTTATATTGCCGAACATCTCCATGAAGCCAATTCACGAAGTAAAGAAAACGGTCATCAAGAGAGATCAGAAAGTCAGTAATAAGCCCAGGCATTTCAGGAAGAATCCAGTTTTGCACCTTCAGTGGTTTGACTGACATTGCCATCTGCAGTTGATAAGAATATTACGAAAGGTTCTGGACCATGGTGAAGTAACACATACACAACAATTCATAGGTTTACGTGCACCCAATTATAGATGTTTTCTTGTCTGCATACCTCGTGGCTCCATGATCCATCTTGGGTTTTGAAAAACCGTACAAAATTACTTGTTAAGGCACACCCAACAAACCCTGTATCTTTAGAAGGATCATGCAGGAATCTTATCTGCAAATAAGTGAGATTAAAGCACATAATCAATACAAAGTCTCACTATGTCTTCATAATGATGACTAACTACATAAATGAATAACCTATAATGCCCGCATTATAACTGTGGGAATTGAGGTTGTGGGTTATATTTATAATAATCACCTCTAAAGGTAAGAGGCCTGTGTTGCCAAGATCCAATGTTTGTTTCTTTTCACCATCAGGCCAGCTGTACACATGCAGATGCCTCCCATACAGACCATCTGAGACATGCTGAAGGTTGAAACCTTTGGTGAAGGCTGCAGGCGCTCCCCACGATGTGCTGATCATTGTTTTGTGTCGAGGTTGGTACCAGAAATCGTAGCCAAACAGAGGACTATGTCCTGGCTTCTCCCACCTGGATGGGGGGGGGGGGGGGGGAGAGAGAGAGAAAAAGAAGAGAGAAGGTTACATAAAATTATAGTTTCTATACATGTGCCTCCCTGCTTGGTCCACAGTGCAATTTCATTTTATAAGTCTCTTAGATTAATAGAACTACACAACTAGTACCATTCCTTCAAATTGCTCAGATAGATTCAGAATATTACTTGAGCATTATCAACTGCCTTATATGTTTGCTTACAAGTTCAAATTAATTAATAGAAACTATTAGCAAAAAATAAAGGACTTAACAAAATGGATGCATCAAAACTGACACAGAACCATGTTAGAATTGATGCATGCCCAAACAAGGGGAGTTATAAAAGTAGAAAAAAAAAACGATGTAATTACCTTCCCTTGACATTGAATTCTGAGTCAAGGAGAAGAAATCCACTTCCCCCAGCATTTCCATCCTTATCTCCAAGGCATGACACCATTATATCACCAGAAGCGAGACAATGGGATGTGTGTGGATAAGCTAATCCTGTCTTCTGAATAATATCGGCAGGCTCTACAACTTTATGCAATGAGGGAGCCTTCGGATTTTTGCTTGTATTGACCGCATATATTCGACCCGATCTGGATGAAATAGTGAAAATTAAAAGGGGACCACCAAGGAATTTTGACATCTTTACATTGATTAGAAGAATATTGGAAACGAAACTATTGAAGGCATCTCCAGAAACCATATGTAAGCAGAACCCTTCCATATATTTTGCAGTATTTTATAGCACACATCCACCCTTTATAAAGGATCCAGTGTACAAAGTTGAAAACAGTGTTTCTTGAAATCTCAAGGTGAAAATAAAAAAAAAAAAATCTCCGAAAGACTTTATTTCAATTTCAACAGAAAACAGATTGATTCACTTCGAATATGGCATCTCAACAGTGAAACATTCTAAAACTTTATCTAAATGTATCAAATGATTTTATTATAGATGATTGCACATTTGCATCAAACCAAAGCCTTATTTTATCTAACAAAGTAAACGTTCTGTGAAGCCACATAAACAAGAACTACAGAACTAAAAATAGATTGCTAAGTTAATAAAACATAAAGACATGATTGCTAATTTTGGGCATGCAACTCAAGAAGAAAGGTCATAGGAAAATGGTAAAAGATAAAAATAGAAATCATAAAGGAATTTGTGGACTTGTCAAACTGAGCATCACCTTCCATATAGGGAAAAATATTACTTCTTTTTGCCCCCTAAATAGGGAAAAATATTACTGCCAGCAAATTTCAGACACATGCAAATGAGAAAGTTTTGAGACACTTGGAATCCTAAAAAAATCCCCGCCCTTAATGATCTCTACATCTTTGTTTGTTTGTTCTTTTCTGTTTTCTGTTTTTTTTTTCCTTTACTTGGGTGGAGACCATGTAGCACTTTTGTAATTGCATTAATACACCACTATAATACAATTTCTCATCCCAAAATAGGGAAAACAGAATGACTGTTAGAAAAACAACCCTAGAATGCAAAATGAATTAAGTCTCTTACACCAGTGAAGGTAGGATCAGAAAACGCCGGTCTGCTGATGGATCTCCATGGCAGGAGCTGCATGAATTCCACCCTGTATGATGTAGTTCATCACCTATATGTGGCATAGGCAACCTGTGGATAACTTTTGAATAAGTAGGTGAGCTTGGGTCAACATCCACAGTGGCCAGATAATCAGGCTTCTCCCTCCCGGTTCCTGTATAGATATTGAACAATTAAGGGCCTACTACACAATTCTTGACAGTAAGAGAACTTTTATATATAAACTGATTACTTAATCAAGAAAGATTAAAAACCAAATGATTTGCTTTAATGCTACATAGAATGACAGTAGTAGCAATACTTGCCTTTTAAAAAATCATGCTCTATAATTTTAAATCCTTGTAGTCTTGTTCAAGTTACAATAAGATGCATTTTCAATTCAAGAAATGCTAGTAGATGAGTGGCACATTTTCCACAATTTTCCTTTGGATGTAATAAGGGTAAATGACAAATAACAAAGATCCCCAAATAAGACATAATCAATTTTCCATCCCATCGGGAGATCTATGAGACCAGAGAGTGCTAATCTGCAGCTAAGATGCTAAATTAAACAAAGAAGTTATAGAAGAAAAGGGAGATTTAAGTACCAGTGTAAATACAAGTGACATAGATAAGAGCCTCTCTTGGACCAGACATGGCCTCAATAGGGCTGGCGTACCCTGGTCCTTTCTTGCAGCACCTTCCTCCATTGCTCACTGTACCATTCTGCATCACCACGACATCTGTTGCCATTTCTCTTCCTCTCTCTCAAAAATTTCCTCTTCCTCTTCTTTCTCTCTAGCGCAAATTAAAACAGATAAGAGACCCACGTCCAAATTTATATCTCTGGCTTCTCTTATTTAATTAAGAATGCGTTTGAGGCTGGGAGTGCTTTAAGCAATACAGAAGAAAACAATGTACGTGTCTGATGGTGACCTGGCGCGGCAACTCCGTCAATTCTGTCTGTATCTGATAAAAGGTTTTGACTATATGCAAAGTGTCCAGATGCGATGTACCGGAAGCGAGGCCGCCTAGGCTGTAATATGGGGAAAATCTCCATTATCTTCCACTTTCTTTTCTTTTCTTTTTTTTTCCTTCTTATTTTTACTTTTCCTTTTCTTTTCTTTTTCATAACTTTTTTTGTCTTTCAATTCTCTTCTTGTAAATCCAGACAAGCAAAAATGAAAAAAAATATTATTCATGAGTGTGGGATTGTTTCTGTCTCATGGGGGTATGACAAAATTTCTAAAATTAAAATTAAATATTATATTTTAATCCCACGTGAGTAATAAATTTTTTCTACTAAACATAAAATTAACTGATAACATGAATCTAAATTAATCTATTTTATTTTTGTCCCTCAGAACAAACAGTTCTTAATTGTCTGGCGGTAACATGTGAGGCGTGAGGCATTAGGATAAAGATATTGCACATAAAAGACTGTACACCCAACTTCTCAACCAATTGTAGTATGACAAATGGCATTAAAAACCTCCATTCCCGAGCTCTCTGTCGTTCATCTAGGTGTGTCCACTTCATCGATTTTGCTCCCCCAAATCCGACGTACTTACTGACATCAGGTTTGCCTATTTTATTTTTCAATTTTTCCTTCTTTTTTCTTGGGTAATTTCTTGAAGATCTCTGTTCTCTGTGCCGAAAATGCTTCGATTGTTCACGAAAATGCTTCGATTTTGTGTGAATGTCTCAATTTTGGGTCGATTTCTTATTTAGGGTAATATTTCCCTTTAATTTAGATTAATTTTTTGGGTAAACTCTAATTATCATCTCTGAGTTGTGAGCCGGAAGTGATAATCTCAGTGTATATCTGAGTTGTTCACTATTCTTTGATTTTATGTGGATGTCTCGATTTCTTCTTGGTTCCAATAATTTTCCCCCTTAAGTTTGGTTACTTTTTTTTTTTTTGTGTAATTTCTTATTATTCTTTTTTCTCATCTCTCTGAGTTGTGCGCTTCGATTTTATGTGAATGTCTCGATTTCTTCTTGATTTCAGTAATATTTTTCATTAATTTAGGTTAATTCTTTCTGGGTAATTTCTTGCTATTATTCTCTTTTGTCATCTCTTAGGTGGAATGTTCAGTCTTATCAAGTTTGCAATTGCTGCATTATTGACGTTCTTTCTATCATAGCGGCAATTTTTATTCCATGTAGAAGAGTAATTTGAAGAATTCTAAGACTTTTCTTTTGGCCATCACTCATTGCTTGTTTCTGATGCTATTATGATATCTTCTCCTTTACTTGTTGTCATATTGTTTGCTTCATTTATGACACTTGATTGGGTGTAGTTATTACTCCCTCTTGTACTTTGATTTCATCTAATGTCTACGTTATTTATCAAAGAATGAGCTGTATGTTATGATCTCTGTACTACAATGTGATTCTTTTCTCATATTTTCTCTTGTATTTTTCTCATTCCTAAAATGTATATTTCTGTATGAGTGTAAACACATGTCTTGTGTGTTTGATGGCTTGAAAAAAATGGTTTATGCTTTGCTTGATTTTTTTTCCGCCTACTGCAAGAACAAACTTTACTTAGCTATACCTTTTTAGATAGAAAAATCTATTCTTTTACCAAGAATTGAAGTTTCATACTGTCCAGATACCTTTGATCGTACATGTTGGAATCAATGATTGAGATCAACCTTAATTGTGTTAAGTCATTACTAATATATGACCAAAGGTTGCAGCTTAACAATGAATTCATGTTATTGGTTTACTTTATTTTTGTGCTGATAAAATATGATGCTCTTGGTTCAGTTTGTCTCTGTTTTCTATGTATCACTACTGCTTCCTTGACCTTGATTTGTTTAGGTCTGTCTCATGCATTGTTTAGTTGCTTGCTCTCTATTTTTTAATAGAGCCACCTATATTTTTGTGACAATAAAATATGATGTTCTTGGTTCAGTTTGCCTCTATTTTTTGTGTATCAATGTTACTGCCTTCACCTTGATTTGTTTAGGTCTATGTCATGCATTGTTTGGTTGTTTGCTCTCTGTTTCTGAATTGGCTACCTATATTTTTGTGACAATAAAATATGATGTTCTTGGTTCAATTTGTCTATGTTTTCTGTGTATCACTATTGCTACCTTAACCTTGATTTGTTTATGTCTGTCCCATGCATTGTTTGGTTGCTTGCTCTCTGTTTTTTAATTGGCTGCATATATTTTTGTAAAATATATCCTAGATAGAGTTGATATTATGAATGTGGGATTGGTTGCTTCTTTTAAGAAGTGCTTAAGAGTTGATACAGTATGTTTCTCCCTTGCTTACTCTCTGTTTTTTAATTGTCTGGCTATATTTTTGTCAAGTATATCTTAGATAGAGTTGATATTGTGAATGTCGGATTCGCTGTTTCTTTTAGGAATTGCTTAACGTTATGTTTGGTTGTATGAAATTGAGGTTTGGAATTGGAATTGAGGTGGAATCACAATCTTTTTTAACCATTTTAGTGTTGAAAAAAAGTATGATTCTACCTTAATTCCAATTCCAAACCTCAATTCCATGCTATCAAATGCAACATAAGAGTTGATATTGCTTAGTAATTGCCAAGTTTTTGATGCTCTATTCTTCAATCCTTGTCCTGTCACTAATACGTGTTGGCTGTTGAACTTTGTTTGATGTATAGTCTTTGTGTTTGGTGAAATATGGTGTTCTGGTGTGCTAATGTGCCTTGAATGATCAAATCTTGTGTTGGTGCTCTAGTGTACTATGTTCTTCAATCCTTGTGCTGTCACTAATACGTGTCGGCTAAAGTCTTTGTGTAGTAGATCAATGATCAAACCTTGAATGTGCCTCATTCACTCATTGCCTTAAATGAATGGATACTATATAATAGAGAATATTATCTCAAGATGATTTCTATCAGAAAAAAGAAAAAGAAAACCCAAGCTCATGATTTGAATTTGCTGCCTATATTTTTGCCAAGTAGGTCCTAGATAGAGTTCATATTATGAATGTGGGATTGATCACTTCTTTTAGAAATTGATTAAGAGTTGATATTGCTTAGGAATTGCCAAGTATCAGGTTTCTAGTTTGTTCAGGTGACAATTTCTGGTTTGATTTGTTCTCTATTTCATAATACAATTTTTGGTTTGATTTGTTCTCTATTTTGTTATGACAATAAAATATGATGTTCTTGGTTCAGCTTGCCTCTTTTTTGTCTGTATCACTATTGCTCCCTTGACCTCGATCTATTTGTGTGTCTCATGCATTGTTTGGTTGCTTGGGTGGTGTGTTTCATGCATTCCATTAGCTACAATTAGGTTTGTCTCATGTATTCCACTTTTTTCAAATGTGTGTTTCATGCATTCCATTAGCTTCATATATGTGTGTCTCATGCATTCCATTAACTCCGATTAGGTGTGTCTCGTGCATTCCATTAACTTCAATTAGGTGTCTCTCATGCATTCCATTAGGTCCTGGTCAATGGTGAATCTATTATCTTCAATTAGGTGTCTCATACATCTTATTTTCAGTCATGTTTTAGGGGACCTAAGGTTAGGAATTTGTCTATGATGATGGGCGCTAGTGTAACGACCCATCCTGGGCGAGCCCTATTCGGAACGACATTGTTACTTTTTAGAATTGAGCGCTTGGACCTATGAAGCAACATGCAATCTAACAATATATTCTAAGGATACATACGTTTCCTTAGTGTATCAATTACATAAGCATGCATGTTTCCATATCTACAATCATTTCTACAATACATCATTTTGAATTTACAAAAATGCCTGGCATAAACTTATAAAAATTTACATCCATTCCAATGTTTCTTCGGTACCCTTTCACCCCTTGTGGGCAGACCCTACCCTCACTTTTCACTCCACTTGTTTCATACAAACATTACAAGATCACATCTCATAAAATGCATTCACAACATGGTATCTTCTCAATCATGATTTATCAAAACAATCACATTGCACATTTCTTGGAAAGAACACATCAATATATATGTGTGTGTGTGTATATATATATACACACATTGAATATTTTTATACACAATTTCTCATGTACTTACATTTCCATAATCATTATGTTTTATATGTTTTTAACTTTTCGCTTTCGTTATTATTTTACTACGTTTACTAAAGTAAGGTGAAACTCACCTTTATAGCACCAAGTGCTAATCTTGAACTACTTCCTTGCTCTCGGTACGTTCTTCGATCACACCTAAAGATTATATATCATTTAGTATATTGTCTCAAGATGCATACACATAAATAATATACATCTATACAAGCAACTATATGAAATAATCAAAACTATAAGCTATGCCTCAAGTTTTATCCCTTTTGTCCAAGTGTTCTTATAGGTCTTAGTTTAATCTTAAATGTGATAGAAATTAATCTTTCTAGGGTAACATACACTTTTCCTTGCTCTCCTTCCCTTTTTTTTAAAATCTATTTTCAAGCTTTTGTCTCATGATAAGGATTACATTTCAAAATTAATTTATGAGGAAGATTAGGATTCTCAAATTTTAAAACTAACTAAAATGATTTACTTAGATAAAGTCCACAAATATTTTTTCCTTTTTTAATATCATCCTAAGAGATTTGTACCCACAAGCTAGATTTGTCGTTAAGAAACTTTCCAACTCATGGAAATCATTCAATTCCAACAATTTTTATACTTCTATAGGCCTAATCATACATATTCATAATTACCTGTAAACAAACCTAAGCTATTTCATTCTAGAATTTAAGATTGATTCAAGGTTTCCATTAAAACTTATACCCAACTTCAATTAATCCAAATCCCATCAATTAAAATTCAAATCATTTCAAACAAAGCTAAAGATTTAACTTTCTAAAACCTACTTTAACTTAAAATAGGTAAAAAAACAAATTTTACCTCAAATTCTTGACAAAACAGCCAAAGAAAAGAAAATGAGAAGAAACTGTATGACGTGTGCATCCCACGCGCCGCCCTAGGGTGTGTATCACCTCGGAAGCTTCTCCTGGATGTTAGTAGGTAGTTTATGAAGTTTGGGGCTAGTGGAGTGGTGGTGTGAGGGGGTGAGCTATTGGAAGTTTAGGGAACTTAGGTTTTGTATGAGAAATGAAGAAGGGAGGAGATGGTACCTAGAAATTCTAGACAATTGGAGAGAGTTCAGCTGTTTTTGAGGTCTCTTAGAGTGCCTTAGCCTTTAAATAGGACTCTCATACAATGATTTTACCTAAAAGCCCTTCTCTTCAACCTTTAGTTAAAATTTATAACCTCCCCCGTATTTTCGTAGGATGTTTAACTAAGTCCCAAATTTAATTTTACAAGTGATTTCTTTATAAGCCATTCTTAACTTTTATGTCTCCATTTACCTTATTTTTATATCACCCCTCTTATAATAAGTCATGCACATATCTAACAAGGAAGATTTTTAATTTACTCAAGACACACCTATACATATAAATATAGAAAAAAAATTAAAAAGAGAAGATCGGACTCCACAACTAGGTACCATGTTTCATGTAAATGTAGCATATTAGTGAGACTACCTACATGCGTCTGAAGCATATGTCGATAGTGTAGAGTCCGCCTTTTCTTTTAATTTATATATATATGTCAATCAAGTAAATTATGATTTTATATGTTGGAAATATGTATGACTTATTATGGCCATGTTTGGAGACAATGATTTAAGCAAGGTTGGCTTAAATACTTGTATTGGAATTTGGTGGATGTTAGTGGGCCCCAATTCCAAGACAAGGATTTAAGCCAACTTTGCTTAAATCCTTATCTCCAAACATGGCCAATATGAGGGGTAAAATAGACATAAGATGAATGGAGGTGTATGTATAAAAGTTATGATTTACTTATAGAGAAATAAATTGTAGAAACAATTGGGACATAGTAAAAATAGCTAGGAAAAACAAGGAGAAGGTTTGCAATTTAAATAGAGTTAAGGGAAGGGAATATGGGTAAAAACCAGGGCATTAGAGGTCCTATGTAAAGGATAAATAACTAAAGAACAGACCAAAACCTCACAATTTCTTTAGAATTCTCAGGTAGCTCTCAAATTTCTTCCTTTCATTTTTGCAAAACCTCAAATTTCTTAAACTTCCAAGAGCTCACACCACCACTCCACTTGTCCTCAAACTTCATATACCAATTACTGACATCCAAGGAAAGAGGACGAGCAGGGTAGTGTTGTGGCACACGCACCTTAGGGCGGCGCGTGGGGTGCACGTGCCATGCAGTTTTCAATTTTCCCTCACTTTTTTTTGGCTGTTTTTGCCAAGAATTTGAGGTATAATTCTTATTCAACCTATTTTAAGTTAAAGTAGGTTTAAGAGTGTTAAATCCTTGTCTTTCTTTGAAATGGTTTAGATTTAATTTGATGGATTTTGAGTTAATTGGAGTTAAAAGTGTGAATTTAATGGGAGACTTGAATCAATCTTAAATTTTAGAATGAAATAGCTTAAATTTGTTTATGAGTTATGTTGATTATGTAAGATTAGACTTATAGAATTATACAAATTGTTGAAATTAAATGATTTCCATGAGTTGAAAAGTTTCTTGGGGCAAACCTAGTTTTGGGTAGGAATCTTTTAAGATGAGTTTAAAAAGAGGAATTTGGAGTTAAATTAAGCAAATTATTTTAGTTAGTCTTAAAATTTGAAAATCATAATCTCCTTATTAATTTAACTTTGAAATACCTTAGTAAATTTTAAGCTTTGTCTTAAGACATAAGCTTGGAAATTTATAGAAAATGAAGGAGAACACGGGGAAAGTGAACTGTTTATAACCTTGGAAGAATTTTTGTTCCTAATTGATTTTTATAAGTTATTAACCATCTAGTAAGTAAGAAATGGGAAGGAATTAAGGAAGTTGGACATAATTTAAGGCTTAGGCTTGCCATCTCTAAATTATAGGTCTAAACTTTATATTTTTGTTGAGTGATGTGTGCATACATGACACTATAAGAATAATGTATGATGCATGTACTTGAAATTTTAAATAAAACTAGTATTACATACATGTGTAACATGTATATGGGATTCTTGGTAAATTTCATCACATAGTAAAAAGTGGGTATGTGTGCATGCTTTATTTTAAGGGAGAATACTTGTAGCATAGCTCATAATTTTAATAATTTCATATAGTTGCTTGGTATAGATGGATCTTATTTATATGTATGCATCTTAATACAATGTAATAAATAATATATAATTTTTAGGTGTGATCGAAGAACGTACCAAGGGCAAGGAAGTAATTCAAGATTAGCAGTTGGTGTTATAAAGGTGAGTTTCACCTTACTCTTAGTAAGTGTAATGAATTGTACAACAAAAATGAAAAGTTAAAAGTATACAGCCATGAATGATTATGAAAATACAAATAATAATGATGAAAGATATATAAAAACGAAAAGTTAAAAGTATATAGCCATGAATGATTATGACAATACAAATAATAATGATGAAAGAAATATGTGTGTGTGTGTGTATATATATATATATATATATATATATATATATATATATATGGATGTACAAGAAATAAGCATAGAAATGCCTTGATGTATTTATACTTAAAGAATTGTTGTGATGTGATTGATTGGTGAGTTTTATGTTTGAAAAATTGTTGTGTAATGAATGTATTTCATATGACATGAGTTTTGATGATTTTGTGGAAATGAGTGGAGTGAACATGTGAAGGTAGGGCCCGTCCACAAGGGGTGAAAACGTACCGAAGAACCTTGGATTGATAGGACCCGGCTCGGTAAGGAGTAGGGAGGGATCCGAGTTATGTATTGAGAGACGGACTCGACCACCCGGTAAGGGGTAGGGGTTATCCGCGTTGTTTATGTTGAGAGACGTACCGGTACGTGAAAAGACGTCTTCGCTGTTATATGATTAGCCCAGTGAGGGGCATTGTGATGAGATTAGCCCAATGAGGGGTAATGACATGAGATGAACTAAGGCATGATCATGTATTGCTTTGCATTGCATTTCATTGATGATTGATGTGATTAGCCCAGTGAGGGGCAGTTGATGTGATTAGCCCAGTGAGGTGCGTGCTCTGTTGATTGTTTGTGATGAGAAAAATGTGGAAAATGGGTGTTACATATAAATGAATTGCCATTGTGATGTGTATAGTGTGGTTTGATTATGTGTTATTTGATTACTTAAAAGCATCAGTATTTCTTTGAATAAAAATTATTTTCTTCTATGATGAGTAACAAGGAAAGTAATCGAAAATACATATATATTTATATACGCATTATTATGAACATTGATTAAGTAAGGGAGGTTTGAAAGTAAAGAATAGAATTTTCAATCGATTACTTCTAGTAAATGTTAAACTTACTGAGCTTTTTAGCTCATCCGCTCCCTATTTTATTAACATTTCAGGAAAATTGCTAGAAGACTTTGGATCAAGCCATTGGAGAGATTAAAGGAGAAAAGTATACTTAGCAAGATTTTGACCCTCGACATCCTCATTCCCTTGGGTCTTTTGAAGTCTTAGGTTTTTGCACATGACTTTATTTTGGAAAAAGTGTGTATCTAAACCTCTTAGATGTATCTTTCTATAAGCACGCCTTACGAAATTTCTTTATATTAACCATGATGTGCTATAAAACTATGTAGAGGTGGTAATGTGTATGTGATGGTGATGTGCCAAGGGATGTTTTATACGTTCTGGAGCATGGGTGTCACATGCAGGTCAAGGTGTTTAGTGCTTAAAAAGTGATGTCGTTCTGAGAGGTGTGTTTGTTAGTTATTGCAATTCTCTTTTATAATAAAAGAGAAATTAACAAGAAGATTAAAATGGATTCTACATAAGGATGTCACGAATTTATGTTGGAAGCGTTGGGGATATCAAATTGTATGCCACAACCTCTTCAAATATCAAAGGGTTCGTTAATAAGTATTTCTAAGACATTGGCAGAGAAAGGAATTTTGGCACATTCAAGGTATATGGTGGGGGAAAAGCAACTTGTGCTTTCTTGTGTGTGGAACACAATGAGTGAAATCAAGTTCTAGCTTATTGATTTCAACACTTCAAAGAGACAATTTTTAGGCACTTCAACCGAATCTTAGTTGTTTTTTGTCCATTATCAATTGAGGTTGTTAAGTCATGAGTGCTTCATGGGAGTACACCTTAGTACTAAACTTCTCCGCTAAACTGTGATAATTCTAAAGATTTTCAAGGAAAAAATTGAGATGTCTCATATGTTATCCATAATATGTATGAACTAAATCACTGAAATATTAAACATGAACGATTATTGAAAGTAGCTAAAAACTAGCTTTTAATAAAATGCAATCCACCCTTTCCATAAAAGCAAACATATTCCTTTGTCAAATGCATATAAGTTCGAGCTGATACTTACAGAGTTTTTTCAGTTCATCCTTAAATTATAATAGTAAATATATAATTTAGTTTCAAGTTTCTAAAATCGACAAATTCATCTCATTATTACAATATTTAACAAATAAAAAGGCAAGCATCTTTCAATTAATTTTCATCATATATGTAACACATACACGTCTCAATGGAACAATACAAATTCAATAATGTGTCTATCGGATTTCTTTTTTCATTAATTCATTTTCTGCTCTGACTGTATGCTACTTTGGATGCAACTGTTGTGTTGATTAAAACTATGAGAATGTCATTTTTCAAAAAACTTAAGTTGTAATTACTATCAAACTTGAAGGATGTACTTGTGTTTTACCCCATGTTTTTCTTTAATCTAATACATTGATTACATACAATTACTAATAGCAAGAAGGTGAAGCAGAGAAACAAAAAACAATAGCCACTGTTTGCCCTTCTCTCCAACTTTTACTACTCATTTCTCCAAAACCATTAAATATTATAGCTTAACCAAGCAGGCTTGGTTTCAGAGAAGAGTTGTAAAAGATGGCGATAAGGAAACAAATTATAGGCATCCAGCATACTGTAGCTGCTACACGGCTTCTCCAACAGGGAGACAGACTCACTAGGAAAACAAAATGAATATCAAAATCAAATTTCTATTTTCTGTAAGGTAATCAGGCTGAATAAAATTACTGGATGGTATAAAATCAATTCTGCTAGAAGGGGAAAAAAAATTGAATATACTAACAGAAGTTCCCATAATTACACTATCTTATCACTGGATGGTAGACGGTTGATCAAGTTTGTACCTCACTCTTAAGTTTGTCTTTTACTTGGCCATTTGAAACAATTTAACAGGACAGGAGCAAACCATCGTGAACTCTTCAGTTCGAGCATAGATCTTTTCTTGATAGGTAAGCTCTCCAAAAACAGAGTGGAGCTGCAACATGAATGAACGAAACATGAGCCTTATAGGTTTGTTAAGCATTTCATACATCAAATTATATCAATCAGGCCAGTGACAGTAGATTATATTGAATTTTCTGTTTGGAGCCATACCAAAACAAATGTGCCAGAGAAGAGAAGTTTCATTAATGCAGTGCAAATAGTAAGTGTCGCCAACGGATGGTACCAGAATTAGAGGCAGATACAAAATTTCTAGATTCCGAAACCCATTAGCACCCAAGGTTGTTTGTCTACGACTGCCAGAAAACTTTTACTTCATATGTTTGAAAAGAGTGAAATACAGGTTAGGCTCTAACTGCAGAGCAGACAATGTCTTAACCTATGTCCAAAGAAGCAATTTAAAAGTCAGAATGCGTGCAAAAATCATCTATAAGAATCATGAAATAAGCACCCGACTATGGTGAAAAGTAATTCTTTAGACGAGCACTTGAATCTACCTCTAGTCCCTACTCTCTAGAATCAGAAATATGAGGAAGTAAAAAGATCCCCAAGAAATCGTGCTATCACCAAAAATCATTGCATGAACATTTTCCATCCTTAAAATGGTGATATCTGGTGGCATCTCGAACAATAATTTCTCTCTTCACAATATCACTAATGAATTTTAGAACAGTATGACAATCTCCACAAACGCGAAGATTTTTCACTATCCGTATAGATGTTCCTGTAACAGCTTTAAGCAGCCCATAAGCCACAGCCAACCTCTCGCTATGCCAGAAAAGTAGCCTTTCCTTCTCTTGCTGCTCCATGTCGTGTAAAACAAAGCTGGTATCAGGAACATAACCTCTTCTTCTAATCTCAGTATCAAACTCCTTAAGCAAACCAAAAATCTCATCTTTCAGAAGATGAGATGTCTCTCCAGCATAAAACACTTGGCTTTCCTTCCCAAAGTCAATGCAACTATACCCTGCTTCTTTTTTAACTTCCATGACCGCCATCTTCCTCCTTGCCTCTGATACCTTTTCCCACATAGAAGCTCCGGCATAAACATTTGATAAGAGTATATAGGTTGAAGGATCTTCTGGTTTTAAGTTAAAGAGATGATCAGCAACCCTAATAGCCATTTGGGTGTTCCCGTGGTGCTTGCAAGCACTTAAGAGAGCCGCCCATGTTGGTTCATCAGGCTTATATGGCATTGTACAAATTAGAATCTCAGCCTCATCAAGGAGCCCAGATCGACCAAGAAGATCTAACAAGCATGTGTAGTGCTGCAAGGAGGGGCGAATTCCATAATCATCAATCATGGAGTTGAAAAGCTCACGGCCTTTGCTAACCAACCCAACATGGCTACAAGCATAAATCAATCCAACAAAGGTCACTTCATTTGGTTTTATTCCAGCTGAGACCATCTCATCATACAAGGCCAACGCTTCCTCAGCTCGCCCATGCTGAGCCACCCCAACTATAATCGAAGTCCAAGAAACTACATCTCTACGATGCATTTTACCAAAGATATTCGTTGCTGCTAAAATATCGCTACATTTTGCATACATATCCACAAGGGCATTGCTTATAAACAAGCAAGATTCGTAACCTAGACCTATAACAAGGCCATGAACCTGCTTTCCAAGCTCCAACACCGCTAAATTAGCGCAAGCACCAACAATGCTCGAAAGAACTAAGGGGTCTACAATGTCAACCCCTTCTCTTCTCATTTCAATAAATATACAAAATGCATCAATCCCTTTCCCACTCTGTACCAACCCAGATATCAAAGCAGTCCACGAATACAAATTCCTAACTGGCAACTTCTGAAACAACTCCATAGCCTCCTTTTTCCTTCCACTTCTAGCATACCCGGATATCATAGCTGTCCAAGAAATCGAATTCTTCAATTCAATGGAATCAAAAACTGCACGAGCACTATCGGGAAAACCACATTTTGCGTACATATCAACCAAAGATGACTTAACAACATCATCATCGGAAAAGGCCGAAACAATAAAGCGGGCATGCACTTGCTTGCCTTGCCCAATAGCCGCCAAGCTAGCGCACGCCTTAACAAGGCTAGCGAACACGAAATGGTCAGGTTGCAATCTATCATGAGAAAACATGGTGGGGAAAATTGAGAGAGTTCTGCTAGGAAGGTTAGCTTGGTTCTGGGCAGTGAGAATTGAGGCCCATGAGACAGGGTCTCTCTGAGGCATTTCGTCGAACTGGTAAAGGGCGTCCGGAATAAGGCCACATTTGCCATACACGTCTATGAGGGTGTTGGGTAAAGGGCCACATTGGTTTAAACCAAGTTTGAAGATTTGGGCATGGAGTTTTTTGGCAGTATATGGGGTTTGGTTCCTGGCACAAAGTTGGAGTTGGTGAAGATAGTGAGAGATTAGCATTCATCCGCTTTTGTTTTTGTGGCCTATGCCTAGTCTGTTGCCTGGCAGAAATCTGTGTGGAGATCGTGTTGGCGTCTCAACCAGACAATTCAATGAGATAACTAATGTCACTGAGGATCGATTTGGATCGTCCATGTAATATATTATATGGACGGCTGAGATTGATCACCTCGCAATTGACCCTTAATCCTAATAATTTTTTGGGTACTAATTATATTGACAAATTTTAGGTTACTTTTTTTTTTTCAAACTAATATTTGTCATTAACTTTTCTACCCAAGTTACAGGGTTTGTTTGGGAGAATTTAAAACCAACATTAATCAATTTTTTTTTAATTTGTAAAAAATTATTAGTTAAATAAAATAAAATCACTTATTAATTAATATTTTAATTATTATTTAATAAGATTTGATTTAATTTAATTAAGACTTTTTTTTTACAAATTTTAAAATACAAACACTAACTTGAACCAACTTTAAATCCACCCAAGCAATTCTTATCTCGTCATTTTATTGGAAAACGTAAATAAACTTTCTTGGCCTTATGTTTCACTATACTTTATGGGAAAAATAGATTTTTATTTTTTACTTAATCAATCATTTTTTTATTGCACAAAAAATTACCTAAAATCCTTGCTCTTTGCGTGTTCGAACTAACATTCCTCTCAAACTAAGATTTGATTTAACAATAAACTTTAAGTTTTGAAAGTTTAATTTACATAAAAAAAAATTAAATAGCAAAGAAATAACAATGAATTTTTCATAGAAAAAAATAAATTTATTCTGTTTGCTAAGAGATTTTGAATTTTTTTATTAATAATCACGAAAAAATTGAATAATAATTATTTTTAAAAAAGTTTAAATATCAAAATTACTATTCAATTTTCTCGTAATTACTAATAAGCTTTTCCGATTTATTAATAATTTCCATTAAACCGAGTCTATGATATTGCCGATCTTGATTTAAAGTACATAGTAATAGTTTACATCAATTTTTTCAACCTCACACCTGCAACATGGTTTCCAGGCGTGCTAGCCATATTTGAGGTTTTTTTTGTCCTGGAAAATGGAAACCAAGCACGATGGCCATTTCAACAAGAATATATAGAATGAAACATGAATTTCACAAAATAACTGACCTGATAGAAAATGAACTTGCCTGTTTTTGTACATGGAAATATGAGAAATAAGTGGCTCAAAAAACCAGAACAACAGGATATCAACTACTTTGATTAGATATTTTTATTGATAAAGACATTCTTCTGCTAACCCAAGTTCCAGGATCAGCTCCAACAGATTAAATTACAATGCAATATTAGCAGCCTAATTCAAAATGGTTATACTAGGTTACAAGGGCTTCCGAATCTGAACCTTTGCTGCGACTATGTCGCAAGATCTGATACACCATTTTGGCATGCAGTAGATATAAATATATTTATTCTGGAAAATTTACTTGAAAAGATTAGCTATTTCATCCTTGTATTGAGCTACTACACTGTCCCTTCGGATTTTCATTGTTGGGGTCATTAAGCCATTATCAATCTGCAAATAAATGGAAAAAATCACATTAAAAAATAGACAGAAATGCTGATGGCACAGTCAGCGTGAAAATTTTACCGTAAAAGGCTCATCCACAATAAGGATTGGTCCAATTTGAAATGAACACTCTGAGGTCCTGCATGAAAGAGAATCAAATTTAGACATAGTTTAAACAGCACATAGAAACAATTAAATAACATCTCGCTCACAAGTCTGTCATTAATATTTTCCTAACCTCCCCTAGGAGTTAAGAGTACTTTTGGGGTGGGCTTGGGAATCCATGTCACGAGTCTCATCCACTCTTCTTCTCTATTTATCCTTACCAAAAGAAAGAAAAACCTTCGGAGTCTATAGCCATTGCCCCATATCACTAAGGAGAGAGTAAGTGTGATGGCTTAGAAGGTACCTAAGCTCCCCCAGGAGTCAAGTACTTCTTTTAAAGGGGGCTTAAGAGCACACCTCGTAAGCCTCATCAACTCTTCTATTTCTCTCATATTATCAGTAACAAAAGAAATGATAAAAGAATGGAAAAAAACTGCTTTGAGAGTTTCAGATTACAAAAATAAAAAAGCAAGTCAAAGGTTCTTTCCAACGACTGCACATTGAATTTAATGAATAAGCTGACTCCCATGTTTCTTCAGGACGTAATACATTACCATGAAACAATCTTCGGCATCAAACGCAACATACGCAATATATACAGTGGTATAAGGAATAAGGATAATGCTTTTCAATCATTTTTACTAGAAGTTGCCACCACCTTCCAGTCCTTTTTACTGTAAGACTAAAATGAGAAAAGAAATAATCAAATTTCAAATGAAAGGGCTTATGCAAGATTCTCAGGCTGATGATTTCTGCAGTGCATGCGATTTGAAAATATGACTTCTAAAAGCCTTCTCGGCAGAACACAAAAGGGAAAGAAACATGAAAACAGGAAAAGCCTAGCATGCAAATACTGCATGAAAAAACCAGCAAGAAAATAACATTTAATTCATTTATGCGAAAGCCTAATTGCACAGAAGTCATAATCTCACACCTAATAGGTCATCAGACCTGATAGGAACCATGTACTACCTAAAAGAAAGTAGAAGCATGTAGAACAGTAGAAATATTCAACAGTGACACTTAAACAAGTTTAAAGAAATTCATTTTTGTTGCACCACCTATGGTTATTGTGATGCCTGAAATGGTTGAGGTCACAGAGTGATTTATTAAAACAGAAATCAATCAACAATTGCTAGGTTAAAACACCTAAGCTGAAAATAACAAAGGGTATGGCTTCATGGAGTGTGCGATGGATGTTGCGTGTGCCAACACAACTAATTATAGTCATGCTTAGGTTGACTTATTTACTTATATTGATATTGTTTTCCATTTTATAGGAAAAAAACTGTGATATGCCTTGCATATTGACCAGAACTTAATATTTCTATGAAGATGCTTACATAGCAAGGTTAAATTATACTATTAATGTGTTATCGTTACACACTTTTGCAACAACTATACCGAAAATTTCAGGCAGTATCTGCACTTGAATGGATTCGACAGTAGCTTTGAAATCACAGAACTAAACCAATTATGTATTGAGTTTGAGTGTACATCCTACTCAAATAAGAGAATATTATCCAGTCCTCAACTCCTCATCTGTTGAGTGTAAACAAAGCCTACCAAATTGTTCTAAAACATGTACTGTTGCTAGCCAAGTTAGTTCAATTTACTCTCTAGCCAATTCACAATGAGCTGAGCCTAGTCTTAGTTACAAGGCTTGCAAATTGAGTTATAACCCCCACAACTGCTTTTATAGAATAACAAGTTGTGATATCAAGGATGGTGAAAGCTAGTATCTACACAGGTTAAATTATAAAAATCTAATCTCCATTTGGATTTCAGAAAGAACAATGGAAAGAAAGTAAAAATTTTCAAATTCTAGATAAAGAAAGCCAATTTACTGAATATTACATCATATCCCCTCTTCATTAAAATAACCTGCACAAGATGGCCAACTAGACCTTAATATTCCGAAAGGCATATCACCAATCTTCTTCCAATACTCATTAGGCAGTATTACCTTATCTTTAACAACTTTTCAAAAAACTCACTAAAATTTCTGTTTTTTTTTTTGTAACCTATCACAGACACTTTAACATGAAATCTTGAGAGGTTACTCAAAGAACAAGAATAAGAAAAGGGGAGGGGACTGTCCATAGTAGATATTAAGGATAGATTGATTAAAACACTGAATTTTTGGCTCAATGGGAACTTTCGTGTAAATGATGAGGAGCTTGTAGAGCTTATTAATTTTTGAACAAATTACAAACAGCCTACCTGTGGTTATGCAAGCATGTGATTTAAAACTTTACAACTGACTACCATGTGCTACGAAAATACCACCATGTAAAAGTTAACGGCTAAGTGTTATATGAAAAGACCAAAGTTCCCCTAATTTTTTTTCAAATCTACATACTCTACAATATATGAAATTACGAATTTACCCTTGACAGTACATTACATTTCCCATATAGACCACCATAAAATTAAAATTAAAAAATTAAAACTAAATTTAAGGGAATTAAAAGGAAAAAAAAACTAAACTTACAAAAATGAAACTCAAAATTAAAATTTAATGCTAAAAGAACTAAAATTGTGAAAAAATAAAAACCAAAGATAAAAATAAAACTTTAAAACTCCAAACTAAATTAAAAGGTACTGCAAATTAAGAAAAGGAAAGAGGAAAAAAATAAGCCGTGATATGTTTAATAACGTTAGCTCAAGTGCATTAATAGAAATAGTCAAGTGTAACGTTTTAAACACATACTTGCATCATGAAATGGCCTCATAGGAGGTTATTTGTAATTTACCCTTGATTTTTTGTCTTATATATAATCTCTTCTGTATATGGGTTTGGCACCCCTTGGTGATTTTAATACAACATTGTTTAGTTATAAAAGGGGGGGAGGGGGGTTAACAACTGTACAGGCACATAAATTTGGTCCAGAATATTTCAGAACAATTCTGTTTAAAGAACTATTACCATTTCCTCAATTCTTCATATACCAGACTGGTAATTATTTCCTTACTAAGCTCAGATGCTTCAGAATCTACAAGGGACAACCTTCTTGCTGCCATTAATACCTCTTCTTTGTTTGGAAGAATGATAGCTCCAAGGCGCCGTTGATCCTGCAGGTGAGAAGTGTATCAATGAGTAAAATTAATATATGAGCTCAAAAGCGGAAAAGGTCCAAAATCCACAAAAATTTGCGACAGAAAAAGAAAAGGCGCCTAGATATATACCTGGCCAATAACAACAATCTGTTGAATTAAACTACTTCTCATGGCTGCTTCTTCAAGCTCTAATGGTTCAACATTTTCACCTGTGTTCTCCAAATAAATTGTAAGATTATGTAAACTTTGACATGAATAGGGTTTAAAAAATAAAAATAAAAGAAAATATAAAATATAAAATATAAAAGAAGAAACTCAGCAGAAAAAATGCTATTCAGGCATGACAAGAGAACTAGGAAGTTACAGGGGTAGAATGCCGAAATTGGCCCCGACGAGGTTTCTTATGGTGGAAAGGAAATCTTTGATTTTGTTTTGGAGGGTGAGGGGACAGACTTTTTCTCAATTGGGAAATTGTGAGAGGTAACATCTTAATGCTCTCTGGGGAGTTCCATGGTTAGCCTCAATTCTACCTTTATTGTCCTCACCCAAAGAAGGTTAGACCTACTAATATCACAGACTTTCAGCCAATAAATCTTGTTAAGTGTATTTATAAGCTCATTTTCAAGGTGATAACTCTTAGACTGAAGAAAGTAATTAGGAAAGTGGACCCCCACTAAAATCCTCCATTGATGGCAGACAATTTTTTTTGATAAATATGGTACACAAATTTTAGATACCGCCTTGATTTTCAAAATTAGGTGGTGGATCCCATTTAAAAGACGGAGGGAGAGGCGTGATTTGTAAGCTTGGCACAAGAAGGCTTACGACCATGTTTGTAAGGACTTTCTCATCTTTATGTTGAAGAGGATGGGGTTTGGTAAGTTATGGTGTAAATGGATCTTGAAGTCCATTGCTTCAACTTCTTTCTCCATCTTGGTTAATGGGTGTACTTTGATGTTCTTTCATGTCTTGAGAGGACTTCACCAATGGATCCTTTATCTACTTTATTGTTTTTGTTTGTGATGGAACCTTCAGTAAGATGTTGGTAAGCGAGCGAAGAGGGTCTTTTGAGTGGTTTCAAAGTGGGAATGGAGGGAGAGGATGCTATGGTGTCACACCTTCTTTTGTTGATGATATCATTTTGTTTTGTGGGGTAAGTGTATCAATTTCTCAACCTTAGTTGCATCTTTCTTTGCTTTGAAGTGATTTCCGGACTCAAGATTAATTTAAGCAATAGTGATTTGATTCCTTGTGGTGAGGAAATTGATAGGACATAGTTAGCAAATTTGTTAGGTTTTAATGAGGGGACCCTCCCCATTACTTATCTAGGGCAATTTGAGCGCCAAATTTAATGAGAAAAGCATATAGATCATACTATAGAGAGGTTTTAAAATAATATGGCCTGAGAGAAGAAACAACACTTTTCTAAAAGAGGGAAGATTTTTTTTTTAATTTACAGCAATGATCTAACCTACCCATTTCTCACCCTCCCACGCAACAACTCTTCTTAACTATAAGGGAGTTGTTGACACGAGGAATTGACCTCACCTCAAGATCTAAGGCACTCAAGTACAATTGACTTGAGTCCTATTAAAAGTACTATTTTCTTCTTATCCATGTCATGCCTCTCTTTCATATTCCCATTGCAGTTGATAAGCAGTTGGAAGGTATTCAAATGGGGTTTCTTTAGGGGAAATATGGGAGAATAATACAAGAATAATTTGGTTAAATATGGCATTGTCAAACAACTCCATTGAGAAAGGGAGGTTAGGTCTTAAAACCCTCACGTCTATTCAATAAAGCACTTCTTAGGAAATAGTTGTGGAGATTCATGAGGGAAACAGACCACTCCAGTGGTGAGTCAATGGGGCTCAGTTTTGTTTAGAGCATAATGGTTAGATGTCCAAGAAAGGAAGAGGAGACTATGGTGTAGGGGTATAGAAGTGGATTAAGAAAGCTTCCTTTTGCTTTATTTGAGGTAGGCAATGGACAAATATTAGGCTTTGAAAGGATGTTTGGGTAGAGGACACTACCTTGAAGGAACAATTCCGAAGGTGCTTTCTCTTGTGAGAAACAAGGATACTTTGATTAGTTCAAGTTTGGGGAGATAGCGTGGGATATACCTATTAACCGAAATGTTCAAGATTTGAGAATATCTACAAGGTGAGACTAGACTTCAAATGTATGGAGGTTGAAGACATCAAGGAGCTTTGAGGTTAAATCCTACTATAAAGTACTCCTTAATAATGGGTCCATGCAAAGAAGGGTAAACTTCCCTTGGAAAGCGATTTGGAAGACTTGTGCCCCTTCAAAGTTGTTTTGTTTGGTTTGAGAAGCAACTTGGAAGAGGATTTTGACCATCGACTTCAAAAGAGTGTTTTTTTTTTATAACTTTAAAAGACAGTAAAAGTGCTAATCAATTGATGCTACCTTTGCAAGAAGGCCAAGGCTGTCCATCACCTTTTGTTAGGGTGTTCTTTGACTAGACAATTATGGGAGATGGCCTATTGTGTGTTGGGGCTCTTTTGGGTGGTTGCCAATTCTATCCAAGAAGAGGTGTGAACATGGAGTAGCATTCGAGCTTATAAAGAAATGAGGGAGGCCTATACTTTGATTCCATCTCTAATTTTTTGTTTGTATAGAACGAAAGGAGTAGCATGATGTTTAATTAAGTGGAAAGGTCAACAGCCTCCACCAAAGATGAGTGGTTCGATACCTTAGTTTTTGGTTAAGGGGATTTTTTTTTTAAATGAGGAAGAGGTTATAGATTTTGTTGATTTACTATCCTGTAAAATTATTTTTGCACATGGCTGGTACTCTCTTGATACCTTTTACAACAATATTTACTTATTTTGGAAAAAAAACACAGCAGAAATTATTTCTAAGCAAAGAGAAATGACCCATAAATATGAGTTTCCATTTAGAAAATTCCATTCAGTATAGCAGGCCTTTTTTTATTGATTCAGTATGTCTTGAATATAGCTTAACTACATGACATTCTAAAGAGATGAATTACATTGCTCAAATGAAACAGAAAATGAAAATGAGGATCACGGCCCAGGGAAATGAGATTGACAATTAAAATTAATCATTAATGGCTTTAAAGCTGCCAAGAAAATGACTATCAACATTTGGAGTACCACAACTATGAAATAGATATCTAGCATATGAAAAAGAAAGGAGTGCATGCATAGATCTTTTCAATGGATATTGTTTGGTATCACAGCAGATCTCCAGAAGGTGAGAATGGCAAACCTAGATGCTTTAGTCACATGTTTCAGACACATAAAAGACTTAATACATTTTATAAAACAAAATGTTTCTAGCATCAAACAAGTCAAAAGAAAGCCTCTAAATATACCTGTTGAAAGTACTATTGTGTCCTTGGCACGTCCTTCAAGAACAATCATACCTCCACAGCGACGACTCCGCCCTGTTGAATGATGAGGAGCAATCCAACCCATATCACCAGTATTTAGCCAACCATCCTCATCTAGAACTTGCTTTGTAGCCGATGGATTCTGATCAAACACTAATATAAATGTTTCACTCGACGTAATTATCCATATGATGCAATACTATACACACAAAGCCTTCTCACTCTATGTTCTGCGGTTAGTGGGTGCTGTGTCTCCATTCTCATTCTGTTTACCATGATGATCCATGTTCTAGGTAATTTAGAGCCGAGTTAGATTGGTTCATATCACCAAATTAGAAAAAGTAGACAGTTATTTTGAAAATTAGAAAAATAAACAATTTTAAGTCAAAAAAACAATTTTCAGATCAAAATGAATTTTCGGCAAAAAGAAGAGCAGAAAATTGCTTTGAACTCTGTTCTGAACAAACACATGTGACTCTTTTCTTCCCTGAATGGAAATCATTGAACCAATAACGGGCATAGATTTAACGGTAACACACTTCGCCTTAACTAATCCCTATGTAGTAGAAGATAACACTTGTAGCCTTTGAGTTAATGAGCAACCAATAGCGTATTTCAGCGTATTTCAAAGTATCTTCTGTAATAAAGCATTAATGCCAGCAAAGATGAATCAACAACGACGAAAAGCAGGAATACAAAGGGGCGATGTGACAATGAGAAACAGAAGCACAAGAAATGTTACAATTAAAGTTAGCAATTCTATGGTCCAAATCAAAGATTAATCCAGAAAAGGGGGAAAAGAAATTTTTAATAACATATGTTACTGTTCTCAGATTAATTAAAGGAAACTTTGTTACCTTGAAGTAACCTTTCATTACTTGTGGCCCCCTAACTTTGACAATGCCCTTTGAACCAGGTGGGAGAACCTCATCAGTTTCAGAATCTACAATTTTGAATTCTGTATGTCGGATTGGATGCCCAACGGAACCAAGAACCTTCAAAAGTTAAATCTGTGACATTGTCATTTGATGTACCATTCTATGTAGGTTTAGATACAAAGAAAACTAGAATTGCTATAAATAAACAGAGAAAAGGCTTATCTAAGAAATAGTTGGACTTTTTAATACTTGAGAAAAACTAGAAAACAATGTGTAAAAGCACCTTTTTAAATAACTAAAGTGCATAAAGATTTGGAAAATAACTTAATAAACCCCCGGAAGATATATTTAGTATGAATCAAGACTGCACTAATGGGATAGGGAGTAAAAGATCGTTTAAGTACGATATGTGGTTTTGAGCTTCAAACAAGATTTTTTTGAAACAAGTATCTTCTAACAAAAAACTTTGATAGTCACGCTTTTATGCAAGCATCAAATGAGTGGAGAAAAACATAAGTTAAACCATTGAAGCTTCAAGACCCTAATTTAAACATCATTTGAAGTATCCTTGTAATTTATTCTTGGTTGGTCTGAGCATTTTTCCTGACAATCTTCACTGCTTATACACCATGTTGAGTCGTAATGAAGAAAATAAATTCTCACATATCTTTAGTATGATAATTCCAATGTGATGATTTCTGCAGGGGTCAAAGTATCATCATTCTTTGAAATGATGGTGGGTCATTGTTTGAAACAGAAAAACGGCTTGCTATGTGTCCTCAATGTGACGACCTGAATAAACCCAACATACTTTTAATGAATGCCGCATATATCCAAAAAAATGATTTTGAACATAATATTTATCTACAATCTTCTTGTCCCTTAACAATAACTTAATTATTTCTCTTACATCTTTCTTAATCCTGTTAGAGTGTAAGTGTATTTTTGTATCTCTTTATCTTATGTTCTCTATAAATACTACTACAAACCTTAGGGTTAGTATACTTTTGGGTTCTCATCCACCATCTCTTTCCTTATCTCTGTCTCTCTTCTCCCTCTCTTCCCTCACTGTATTAAACCCTAAACCCAAACTACAACATGGTATCAGAACCCACGGTTTGGGACCCTAGGGGTAGTCTTAGGTAAAAAAAAAAATGTATAGCTAGGTTTAGATTATGCCTTTTAGTTTCTATTATGTTTTTCCGGTGAATATTCTAGCGTTTCTCGGTGTTCCATCTTCTCTAGCGTTCTTTGGTGGCCAGCAGATGCCTCACCGAGGATTCCGGCGTTGGCTCGGTGATCAGAGACCACCATCAAGTGTGCACTGCGACGGCAACCAAAACCCCTCTATCGACGATCCAATTCGACACCGGGACGGCATCCGATTCAAGCTGACCCGGCTCAGGACCCGACCGGGTTTGTTTTTCTCTATTGTCGTCAGTTCCCACCATTATCATGTCGATCAAGGGCCAGATTCTGACTTGCCATGCTCCAGCAACCAAAACCCAGCCATCGGAACTTCTTTCCAATTACTGCCCGCCCCTGTTTATATGTATCACAACTCGGTTCCAGATCCAAGTCTTTGAAATTTTGGTTCTGGATCTATTGGAGAAGAAGAAGAAGAAGAAAGGAGAACAAAGAGAAAGAAGAGTTTGACTCATATCTATCCTCCCATGTTTATGTTTTGTTGACCTTACTCGGATTTGGTTGATGTAATCGACCCAATCCAACCCATTCTGTGAATCCAACCATTGATTACAGCCTAGTCAAAGTCTTTATTTCAGTCAAGAAGAAAAGTTCAAGTCTTGTCTCATCCAGTGTTCCCGTATCTTGTTGTCGTTAGGTGGTGCCCACGTGGTGACCTAATTGTTTATCGTGGATGTGGAGCTCCGACCTGTTTCTTATGGGTTTGAATCTATTTGTTCCATATTGGATGGGTTTATTTGTTATGATATGGGTTTATTTGTAACAATTTGGGATATGCTCCAACTCGAGCTTGAGTGTAAGGGTATTTTTGTAACCTCTTTATATTATGTTCTCTATAAATACTGCTACTAACCTTAGAGTTAGTATACTTTTAGGTTCTCAGCCACCATCTCTCTCCCTATCTCTGTCTCTCTTTTGCCTCTCTTCCCTATTAAACCCTAAACCCAAACTACAGCATCTCCTATCAAGGATAAATTTATAATTAAGAATAGAATTTTAGTTATTTTCTCCATATATTTGCAAAATTTCAATTATTAATAGTAATTATATCATTCCTCATGAAAACTTGAAAAATATGTAGCTGCGCTTCTGTTAAATTTTCCATGCATCAAACAACTTTAAGTCTAGTTAAAATAAAAGGAAATTTGAGAGAAAGAATTCACGCAGCAGAATAATGAGTTGGCCTACTATCTTGTTATCCTTCGTGGACTTTTCATTTTACCTTGCTGTACCATATTTTTTATAATTAACTTTGCCCTACCATTAACGGATACAACACTTCAAATATGAGTATGACCCTTAGACATTTGAAATAAAATGGAAAACTTACAAAAACTTATAAAAAATAGATAATTTTGATACTCGGCCACATACTCGTAACAGATATATGTATCTTAGCATGGGTAACATAGCCTTCAACAGTTCTTCCTGAACATAACCTTGTTTAGCTTTGCACAAGTGAAAGAATTGCATGTGCAAGTACTCATCAACTAAGGTGCAACTAAAAAATGCCGGAAGTTAAAAATTCTATTAGGCCAAAAAGAAAATGTATGCTTTACATTACTATTTGGCGGTCGAGCAGCAAGGACAGGGGAGGTCTCTGTTAAGCCATATCCATTCTGTATTTTCACACCAATTGCCTGCATGCATACAGAACTATTAAAGAGATAGGAGGTCAAAGCTTTTGTTCAGAAAACTAACGTTGTCTTAGCACCTGACCTCGAAGAACTTGTCAACGTGCACAGGCAAACTACCGCCTCCAGTAATGCCAGCCTGCAGGAGCACAGAGATCAATAATATAAGTAATGCTATAAGCACTGAAAGGGAAAAGAAACTAGAGTTTTTTGACAAACAGAATAACACTAGAGGACCGTAGCAACCCCAAAATTTGCATATAAGGAAGAAGAGTATAATTAAAATCCCTTTTAGTCTTAGCCAGTAAAGGCAATGATGAGAAATTTCAAACAAGTTTGGCAATATAAAAACTATTTGATCAAAATGCACCCACGAAAAATGAAGGTCCAGAATCACTTTAATCTAGAGCACTAAGGAATCTGCAAAAAGTTAACCATTTTTTCCTTCCAGATGCAATTCCGTCAACATAGCATAGGTACTTGCCACAAAATTATGTACAAATAGCACAGAAGTTCAGAGCTAAATATGAAATTAAAAAATAATTAAGCCAGCAAAAAACAGATGAAACCTTTGACATTCCAATAGCAGAGTGAATCTTATCATAGACAAGCTTCTTTGCCAACATATGCAGCGGCCACAATATTGCAGCAATTACTCTTGCCCACAACCAGTCCAACATTGAAACAAGATATGATGGTTGCTTCTGATTCCTCGTTAGACATAACCCCTGTGAGCCAAATCAAAATAAGCATCAAGTTGAGTAGATAACTACATATATAAATTGAGAAGGGAACCATGTTGTATGAAGCAAATTGTAGGAGAAGAAAGTAATGTTATTCAGAAGATACAAATGCATCCAGTCAAGCTAATTTGTGATACACTGTGCCTACCATTAGTAACATTAACTGGGGAGTCTCTTCCAATTGCAATTATTTATTTTTCTGATATGTAAAAGAAAACTAGAGCTTTTTTGACCAAGCTTATCTGGCCTGCTTTTGCTTTTGGGAAGCTTAAGCCCGGAAGTGGTAGGTTTCTTCACAAAAGCACAAGTTACAAGGTGTGAGTTCTCAAAAGTAAAAGCAAAAGGCAGGTACAGTTCATCATAGTTACAATTTTTCCATTAATTAATTCATAATTATTCTAGTTTTACCATTAATTCAATCAATTGATTGCCAGAAACACCCTTAGTTGCACTGTTTATACCCACGTCATTGTATGAAGGAGATTTTTTTCATTTTTCTCAACAAAAAAAAAAATTTATTTTATTGGATATACACAAATATGTAGGTATACATATACACATTTTACAAAAATTATATGGTGAGTATATATTTTAATAATATATGTTAACATTTTAAAAAGAAAAGGCATGTATATCCTTTTTGGGATTTATTTATAAAAAATACTTTGATATTGTGATAAAATTAACAAAATTCACAAAGGCCTTTAAAAAATCACTTGTCTATCTTGTTGAGGGTGTTAATGGTATTGTATCATTAGTGTAAGGGCAATATTGTTTTTTCTCCTCTCCTTGTATATTTAATGGTATTGTGTCAACAGTGTAAGGGCAATACTGTTTTTTCCCCTCTCCTTATATATTTAAGTGCCAACAATTATGCTAGTAACTCTTCTTCCTCTAACCACTCCTCTTCTAACTCTAATCTCAAAACCCTAACACACACATACAAGAACATGGTATCAGAGCACACATGGGATCATGACTAAATCCGACGAGGCCTTCTTCTATCCTTATCCTCCTTTTTTTTCTGCAAGGCTCGGCAAATCCAGCGAAGGTCCTCTTTCTATTCTTCGTCCTTCTCCGGCACCACTAGTGTCGGATCGGCAACTGAAGGCCATCCCCTAAACCGGATTGCTCTAGCGACCAAAACCCACCCTTCGGCGATCTAATTTGGCACGTGTACGACGTCCAATCTCACTTGACCCGGTTCGCGACCCAATTCTCCAAAACAAACTCATTTCCTCTTATTTTATGTGAATCCATATCTGGATTGATCCACATTTTTGCCCCTTCATCAGATCCGTTGACTCAACCCGGATCTGTGAGTTAAAAAACTGAACATTTTCCTTCTATGTCTCATATTATTTCTAGTCCTAAATTTCGATTTTCTATCATTGATGGTTTTGTAATGCAATAGTTGTTCTCTTGTGTTATGATTTGTGTGTTTATCGAGCCAACCTTTGTGAAACTTGTTGTGTAGTTGTTGTCCATATGGGATTCTAAGTCTATTTCTGGGTTGGCTCTTCCAATCACTACTTGTAAGTTAGATGGTAATAATTATTTCAATGGGCTCCTGCTGTTCAATTTTATTTTATTGGTTACGACTAAGAGGCCTATCTTACCTTAGAGGCTCCTCTAGCAGACCCTAAAGATCTTCGGTTCTTGTATTCCGGTAATCTTACTCGGATATATGACTTGTCCTTTGAGTTCTTTGGAGCCCAAATGGGTACTAATACCCTTCTTAAGTATTTCATGTTTTTGAAGAACTACATTATGTGATGCCTCCTTTGGGAACAAGTAGTGGTTCTTAAGTTCTTGGTGAGTCTACCATAAGAGTTTGAGTCTATGAGATCTCAAATTTTGACGAGTGTTGAACTCTCATCCCTTTCTAAGACCTATTCTCGCTTGTCACGTTCTTTACCCACTCGTGACAAGGAAATTCCTGTTGATAGATCAGCTTAAGCGATTCAGACTTGGTCGGGGTGATTCTAGTTGTGGTAGAGGTAAGTATCCCAATAGTCATGGTTGTGGTGGTCAGGATTTTGGTATTCGTGGTGGTAGAGGAGGTCGTTGTGGTTATGGTAGACCTAAGTGTACTCATTGTCAATGATATGGTCATACTCAAGAGGCTTGTTATCAGTTAGTTGCACCTCGGTGCACTCATTGTAACCGGTCTGGTCATACCGAGGATACTTGTTATGATTTGGTTGGAAAATCCAGTTGCAAATGTTGTAGCGCTGATGTGACTGAATGTTAAGCACAAGTCGAGATCTATTCTTGAGGATGATTATGCTTGGTATTCTCGGTTCCTTCGCTTTAAGACAGCTGAGACATCTCAACCGACATCTTCTTCCATTGCTTTTTTGGCCTATAAAAGTAGTACTACTATCTGTCATCTAATTCATCATCTAGACCTTGGGTTCACGTGTCAGGTACCACTGATGTCTTTTCTAGTTTTTCTAAGTCATCGTCCATACCTACGGTCACTCTTGTTGATGGTTCTCAAATTATTGCTAGTGGGATAAGTATTGCTCAACCAAATCCGCTTGTGTCTTTGTAATATGTCCTTTATCCTCTTTATTTAAAATTTAATTGACTATCCGTGAGTCAACTTACTAAATGTCTTAATTGTTCTGTAACATTTCTCTTTGATTTTGTTGTTATTGAAGACACGGAGTATGATTGGTGGAGAGTGTGAATCCAATGGTCTTTACTACTTTGATCCCATCCTCGACCTGCTGCTTTGTCTCCTCTTCAACTTCATTGTCACCTTGGTCATCCATCCTTGGAGTATTTAAAGATCTTAGTACCAACTTTAGGCCATGTTACGTCCTTAGTATGTGAGTTGTGTGTCTTCAAAACTTGGATTTAAGTATTTTGTCACATCTTTACTACTTTGATCCCATCCTCGACCTACTGCTTTGTCTACTCTTCAACTTCATTGTCACCTTGTTACGCCATGTTACGTCCTTAGTATGTGAGTTGTGTCAATTAGGAAAGCACCATCGTGTTTCTTTTTCTTCCCGTGTTCATAAAAGAGTATCTAGTCCCTTTAAGTTAGTTCACTCTATGTCTGGGGCCCTAGTCGTGTGTCTTCAAAATTTGGATTTAAGTATTTTGTCACGTCTTTACTACTTTGACCCCATCCTCGACCTGCTGCTTTGTCTCCCCTTCAACTTCATTGTCACCTTGGTCATCCATCCTTGGAGTATTTAAAGATCTTAGTACCAACTTTAAGCCATGTTACGTCCTTAGTATGTGAGTTGTGTCAATTGGGAAAGCACTATCGTGTTTCTTTTTCTTCCCGTGTTCATAAAAGAGTATCTAGTCCCTTTAGGTTAGTTCACTCTATGTTTAGGGCCCTAGTCGTGTCTTCAAAACTTGGATTTAAGTATTTTGTCACGTCTTTACTACTTTGATTCCATCCTCGACCTGCTGCTTTGTCTCTCTTCAACTTCATTGTCACCTTGCTACGCCATGTTACGTCCTTAGTATGTGAGTTGTGTCAATTAGGAAAGCACCATCGCGTTTCTTTTTCTTCCTATGTTCATAAAAGAGTATCTAGTCCCTTTAGGTTAGTTCACTCTATGTTTGGAGCCCTAATCGTGTGTCCTCAAAACTTGGATTTAAGTATTTTGTCATGTCTTTACTACTTTGATCCCATCCTCGACCTGCTACCTTGTCTCCTCTTCAACTTCATTGTCACCTTGGTCATCCATCCTTGGAGTATTTAAAGATCTTAGTACCAACTTTAAGTCATGTTACATCCTTAGTATGTGAGTTATGTCAATTGGGAAAGCACCATCGTGTTTCTTTTTCTTCCTGTGTTCATAAAAGAGTATCTAGTCCCTTTAGGTTAGTTCACTCTATGTTTGGAGCCTAGTCGTGTGTCTTCAAAACTTGGATTTAAGTATTTTGTCACTTTTGTGGATAATTATTCTAGACTCACTTGGCTTTATTTAATGAAAGATTTTTTCTAAGTTATTCTCCATATTTTGTGCTTTCTATACTAAAATCAAAACTCAATTTAATTTACATGTTTGCATTCTTCATAGTGACAATGCCCGCGAGTATTTTTCTAACCCCTTTAGCACCTTCATAACTATTATTCCATCAATCTTTGTGCTCTCACACCTACGACGTCATCTTTTAGATGTTGCGCGCACTTTATTGTTTCATATGAATGTGCCTAAAGTGTTTTGGGGTGACGTGCCATCTAATTAAATGTATGTCCACCTCTGTTCTTACAGGCAATTCCCTCCTATGTTGTTTCCGCATGGCTACCCATTTTCTTTGCCTCCACATATCTTTGGTTTTTCCTGCTTTGTTCATCAACTCACTCCCGACATTGACAAACTTGATCTGCGTTCCATTATGTGTGTTTTTGTCAGTTACTCTTGTACGTAGAAAGGTTATCGTTGTTATAGTCCGTCCTTGAAGCGTTTCTTTATCTGTGTTGATGTCACCTTCTTTGAGACTACTCCTTTTTACTATGAGTCTCACTAGATGTCGGATTTGGCTGCTTCCATTTCATTTTCCCCTACCACTCTTGATCCGTTAGATTCGTCTCTGTCTCTTCCTCCCTTGCCCACGCTTTCCACACTCATGCCTCCTTCCACTTCCAAACCACCTCTTCAAGTGTATTCCCGTCGACCGAAAACTGCTTCCTGCTATCGACAAAGTTTTTCCGATACTTCCTCCACTGAGGACGATAGCCCTCTTGCTCTTCGCAAGGGTAAGCACTCGTGCATTGTGCATCCTATTGCCTCTTCTGTTATCCGCATTTTGAGATATCTTAAGAGTGGCCCTCGTCGTGGTTTATTGTATCAAAATCATGATCATGCTCAAATTGAGGGATATACCGATGCAGATTGGGCGAGTTCTCCATTGGATTGAAGATCCACTACGGGATATTGTGTGTTTGTTGGGGTAATCTGGTGTCATGGAAGAGTAAGAAGAAAACTATGGTTGCAAGATCTAGTGCGGAGTTTGAATATAGAGACATGGCCCATTCTACCTATGAGTTAGCCTGGTTGGGACAGGTTCTAACTTAACTTGGGTTCAAAGAGTCTTGTCAATGAGTTTAGCCTATGATAACCAAGCTGCTATTCATATTGCAACTAATCTCATGTTTCATAAAAGGACAAAGCACATTGAGATTGACGGTCATGTTGTTCGTGAAAAACTCTTACAAAATATGATTAGCACCAAACATGTAAAATCTGAAGATCAGGTAATCAATGTGTTCACTAAACCCTTAGATGGTACTCAGATCAGGTACGTTTGTAACAAGTTGGGTGTATATGACATATATGCTCTAACTTGACGGGGAGTGTTGAAGGTGTTAATGGTATTGTGTCATTAGTGTAAGGGCAATATTGTTTTTCCCCTTTCCCTATAAATATCTAAGTGCCAGCAATTATGCTGATAACTCTTCTTCCTCTCGCATTAATCACTCCTCTTCTAACTCTAATCTCAAAACCCTAACACACACGTATCAAACAGTGAATATGCTCCGTTTGGTCATTTTAACACTTAAAAAGCATTTTCCAAAAGTTGGACAACCAAACACTCAGCAGCACTTACTACAATTTTCTTCAAACATAATAAAAACTCTTATCCATCAACACTTGTTCAATAAGCTGCTCTAACAGCAGTTCTTGAACAACTCTACAGAAAGCAGAGCTGGACCTGCCATCTTCAACCCATATCTGAAACCTCTAGCCATCTCAGTTTGCACTGACATGAATAAACCATATTAGAGGTTTAGGGCTCCATAAAATAAGTCAAAACAGTGAGATAATCACCCATGAAGGAATTCATATAACATGTAGAAACCTGAAAAGTTTGATGGTTTAACAAAATAGCAAGTAGCATGAAGAGTTAAACAAGACATAACCCTCAGTGTCAAACCTCATAAATTCTCTTCATCTCCATATATTGAAAGCTGATTCTCATGAGCATACGCGCCACAAACTTGCGAGCAGCTGAGCTTGTAGAAATTTGTTTTTGAATCCCGCTGCAATTAAAATAGAAAGAATTTTAGCAACTATCCTGAGACGCAAGTAGTTTTCCAAACAAAAATATCCAGATGATCCAGGTAACAAGTAAGCTGCGCAGGTGATTCATGATTGCATATAATAATGTTAGCATGTCATGGCGCAAGATAAAAGGCAGTAAAACCAGATGTGACTTAGGATAGTAGTTATTACACTAAATTTGACGTAGGATCTTAAAATTCACAACCAAATTAACATCAAACTACTAGTGAAGTTATAGTTTTGGGGTTGTCCAAGGAAGTAAGTTCAGGGTGCTTTAATAAGTAAAAGTGTTGCCATTCACTGTAAACTCTTTGCCAGAGAGGGGGTCAGGGGTGTTTGTAGATCTGGACCTTGGAAGGGTGGAATGGTCATTGGAGTTTAGAATTGATTATGTAGAAAATGAAGAGAGATAGAGATGCACATGAAAATTAAAAAGAAAAAAATGCAGAAACAGACAAGAGGATAATGAACGTCCAGCTCTTGGCATCAATAAACCAAGGGTTCTTAGGCACCTCCTAGATTCCATAGAAATGGGGACAAAGAATTCTGATTCCAGAGATACCAATACGCCCACTTATCTCTGATTGCACGTCACTTTCAACTTTAGAGTTTCAATTAGTCTGGAATAGCACATACTCAAGAATGTTTACGGGGAGTACTTATGAGCTGATGTTCTTGCCAGAGGAAACAAAATGGAAGTTAAGTTTCATTGATCATTTTCCTCTTAATTTTACTAAGCATGTGCTATTTGCATGCTCTATCGGGGTCAACTATCCTAGAGTGGTGTATGACTGATCCTGCTCATCTATAATTTTATGACTCCCATATTTACCAAGGGGAAAAAAGGAGTCCTTATGCATTATCATTCATCACACCCGAGAGAGGATGAATCAGAAATCTGAAAGAGTATTGCATTAGATTGCACTCAAGCACCCAAAGGAGCTGGAGATATATCATTCTCCAGTGCATTCAAAAATATGCAAATACATCAGACTCAGAAAATTCGCAGACTAAGTTTGCTCAGCAATCAAACTAGACAACAAAAATAGACCTACCAAAGCCTCACTTGACCACCACAGCAAAAATACTACAATAACCTTAACTAACAGAATTACAAAACTACTTTTACATCAAAGAGAAAGAAGTTTCTAGCTTTATTTTGAATAACTGACTCATAAATATCGTAAAAGGTTAATAGAGCTTCAAAGTTCTAGTCCTGAAACAAAATCATTCCTCAATAAAGCTCAACATTGGTAGACTTTTGAAATAGTCTACATCAGTAAAACACTGGGGAGCTGAAAAGTCTTTCAACAAAGGAAAAAAAAAAGGAGAAGGGGTTGTAGAGAAGAGAAATTAAATCCAAACTAAAAGTTACCTAGTACAAACCCTCTTCCTAGTGACATGCTCTCCAATTAGACTACTTGTGGATTAAGCAGCAAGACCTTTTAGAAGAATTTGAAAATTGTCACAAAGAATGTCATTATGCCCAGTCACTAAGGCGTTGTTTGGGAGTTGCTTAAATGCAACTTAAAAACTTTTAAGTTTTGGTGATTTAAGTTGCATTTAAGCAACTTCCCAAACAAGACCTAGTGACATGCTCTCCAATTAGACTACTTGTGGATTAAGCAGCTAGATCTTTTAGAAGAATTTGAAAATTGTCACAAAGAATGTCATTATGCCCAGTCACTAAGGCATTGTTTGGGAGTTGCTTAAATGCAACTTAAAAACTTTTAAGTTTTGGTGATTTAAGTTGCATTTAAGCAACTTCACAAACAAGACCTAAATCTATGGATAATTATGATTTCTAGTTGTTTCCTATAATGTCAGGAACTCGCTGGGTGGCATCCCCACATAAAAACTCAGACACAAAGAAGTAATACCTTAAATTAACAAAATTCGTTTAAACGAAGGGAACAATAATTTACTGAAGCCATACCAAAAAGCAACATCAACCATCATATTCCACTGAACCTTTTAAACCTAATTACCGATTACTTTCTTGATGTCGTGTTATATACAATACAAGTATTATATTAACAAGTCAGCTAAGTTCAATATACAAGGTTATAATTGAGATCCATGCAAGAGTTGGTTTTCAGTTTTCCAAATGACAGTTTATTGAGCTGATTCACATCTGATAATGCCTTGGTAAGTTTCTTGATGCAGAAAAGTTAGTTTTGAAGATGAAAACGTGGAAAGTTTTTATTTTCTTTTTGATAAGGAGTTTGATGAAAAAGTAATAAGTTGATATGGTAACAAGGTGCTATGGAATACAGGACAGAAAATCACATCCATCGAAAGTATACAAGATATAATGTCAAATTGTTAACTGAATCTTGAAATTCAGTCCCCTACTTGCGTAATCTTATGAAATCTGTCACATTCATTAAGAAAAGAACAACTTTTCCTTGAAATGTCTTCATTGCAGTTTATGATTGTTTCCAAACCAAAATGTCAGCATACATGAAAAGCAACAAACTTTTCTGAATGTCAGTGCATTAACCATCATATTCCACTGAACCTTTTAAACCTAATTACTGATTACTTTCTTGATGTCATGCTATATACAATACAAGTATTATATTAACAAGTCAGCTAAGTTCAATATACAAGGTTATAATTGAGATCCATGGAAGAGTTTGCTTTCAGTTTTCCAAATGACAATTTATTGAGCTGATTCACATCTGATAATGCCTCGGTAGGTTTCTTGATGCAGAAAAGTCAGTTTTGAAGATGAAAACGTGGTAAGTTTTTTTTTTTTTTTTGATAAGGAGTTTGATGAAAAAGTAATAAGTTGATATGGTAACAAGGTGCTATGGAATACAGGACAGAAAATCACCTCCATCGAAGGCATAAAAGATATAATGTCAAATTGTCAACTGAAACAGATCAAAAAAAATTGTCAACTGAATCTTGAGATTCAGTCCCCTACTTGAGTAATCTTATGAAATCTGTCGCATTCATTAAGAAAAGAACAACTTGTCCTTGAAATGTCTTCATTGCAGTTTATGATTGTTTCCAAACCAAAATGTCAGCATACATGAAAAGCAACAAACTTTTCTGAATGTCAGTGCATTACTACTGACATAATTCTCAAGAAAAGGACATACCTGTAGAGTGTCTCATATACTAAAGGAACAGTAATCACGTAATGGGGTTGATAACGTTGCAAATCATCCTATCAATAAAAACAATTGCAATTAAAGCATATAAACATGAACACCAAAATGTCATCAAATTCAATACATGCAATAATATTACTTTCATCCTTTTCACAAACAAATATATTCATATTAGGACAAAGATAATCATGCTAAGACTGCGACTACAATATATATCATTCTTCCATTTGTCCATGACAAGTACAAAAACCACTGAGGTATTAAAACAATCCACTTATCAACGAATGGAAAGGTTAACAGTAAGAGTATTACCTTCAAATTTCTCACTGTTGTGTATACTTGCTCAACCCCATGTGTAAATATGAAATACTCACAAGCTCGTTCGTAAGCATGCCAAGGTGGAAGCATACTTAGAAATCTATCCCCAACTTCAGTAGGTACAATGTCATACAAATTTTTTATCTGGGAAACATTCAACATATGAAATGGCCCACAAGAAGCATCATTTTTAGCCCATTATTGCTCTAAATTGTAACAAAAATAATAGAGAAGATCACCAATAGAAAAGAAGAAAGCTATAAAAAAAAGCAACTTCTACAATATGGCTTACAAAATGAAAAGCAAACAACTAATTAAAACAGTTGTCTTCTCAGAGATACAAGCATCATAAAAGCAGCACAGAAGGAAAAATCAATCTATTGTTAGTTCATTTATGATGTTTAAACATCTTTGGCTCATTATATTAGGAAGAAAAATAACAATTTCAGCTATCCCCAAAACCCTAAAAATTTCAGGCGTAAAGACCACATTCATTACTTTTCTTTCCATTCTTTTATTAAGTAAAAATTATACTTAAATCTCGCTAAAACAGGGATCAGCAATGACTTGGTAGTTGAATATTGCACTTGCAAAGTTAATACTACCAGAAAACCAGGAAGAAAAGCAGAGGTTTGAACCTGGTGTAACATATTCTTATGTGTAAGCATAACACCTTTCGGATTGCCAGTGGTTCCACTTGTATATACAAGGGTAGCTATGTCATCAGCCCTGATGGTTTCATATACATAGTGTTGCCCTGCAATCACATATGTGGGTTTGAGAAGTTGCAAACCACCTGTTCTGATGTGAATCTATTTAGGGAAAGTAAAATTGGAAGAGTCCGTCATTCTAGAAGGACATAATATACAAAGAAATTGGAAATGTATAAGCAAAATTTTAATTGATATCTAGCAATTTTGATATGTCAATCCAAACTTAGTTTTAAGTTCAATTAATCCCATAATCAGCACCAGCAGCAGAAGTAACTAGATAAACCTAGCAAACCTTGTTTCTCGATTTCCAAATTTAAAAACTCGTTATTCACCCCATTGAAATTTTATTTATGATTACAGCATGATTCAATCCATCAAGATGACTAACAATGCATTTATCAAGGAAACAAATAACACCCGGTTCTATACATTTATTTTCTCCAGTGACTCAACATTTGTTGTCATCATCGATTCACATATTATAAGTCACTTCAGCTACTGTTGCATCTTACGTTAAGAGTATTTCAATATCAGTCATAGTTCAACATTTGTGTTCCACAAAAGGCTATTTTAGGACTCGCATGGACATAGCAGAAGCTAATTCGGGTTCGGATTTAATGGTGCACCGGTTCCATAAGGCCAGCCCTCAACAATCAACATGGTTTTATCAGGGTGTGCACGCTAATTCTGGGTTTATGGGCTATTTGGTGGGCTCGGAATAGGACGATTCATGAGGGTACTCTGGTTCAGGCCGAGTCGGTCATTCATCGCATTCTTCATGAGCTTTTGGACTTGAATTCTGTATACAACCCAAAGTGTGATATATCCTATAAGAGTATGCAGTGTATTGCTGCTTTGGGCCTTCAGATTAAATCATCTGCACCTCGGAATGGGCAGTGGGTTTCTTGGACTGGGCTGCAGATTGGTTTAATTAAGCTTAACATTGATGGGTCGGTGTCAGAGGCCAGGTGTGCAGAGGCGGAGTTTCCGGGCTGGTCGTGCTTTTGTGTTTGCGTTTTCCTATGTGTTTGCGGAGTGTTAGAACATGCAGGCCGAGGCCTTTGCATTGTTAGAAGGCCTGAAGCTTGCTCAAGCCCACAATATTTCTGTAGCCGAAGTTGGCAGATTGTACTCAAGCAATGTGATTGTCCTTGGGAAATTACCTATATTATTCATGAAATTCGGGCCCTTTTGCCGGCAGCGGTGAATTTGTATCATGTCTATCGTGAGGCTAACTGTCGCAGATAGTCTAGCTAAAATGGGCCCCTCCCTTGGTGGCTCGAATACTTTTTGGTCTATGGAGGCCTTGCCTCATACTTGCAAACAGGCTTTAGATAATGATGTCTTAGGCGTAAAACGTATAGGAAATTGTAATTTCTTTAGGGTAAGGCCTAGGGCCCACTGTGCTTGTACAGGTTTGGCCCTTTTATCCCCCGTTTCTGTGTCTTCCTTTTATTTATCTTAATAAACCGGTAGGGGCTGCCAAACCCCCCCTCCACTTCAAGGAGGCTTTCTTTAAAAAAAAACTTCATAAAAGCTTCAAAGTGCATACTGCAGAAAAATAACTTCCGGAGTCGCTGAAGCAAATAACCTTAAAAAAAACCTTCTTAAGCATAGATATCAACTAAAATTAAATGCAAAATTACTTCCCAATTTAAACATGTAAAAGCATATGAGTTCATGCAAATTCACAAAGCAGCAAGAGCAAACTTTATTACGAATCTTACCAAAGCTAGAGTCAAAAAGTAAATGCATGCATGTGTGTAGAGTCTGTAGACATCCACATATACAAATAGCTATGATTATTAAAACTAAAATTAAGATAATTGATACCTTTTCTTCTTTTAGATAAGCAACAGACGGTAGAACAGCATTTGTGTTAAAAAAATAATAACAAGGTGATGTAACCTATTGCATGTAGTGACCAAAAAAATATTGCATGTCTTTATTAAAAGGATATAGATTATGTTTAAAGAAAATCTACAAAAAGATCAGCAACAAAGCAAGAGTTTATTCAAGTTCTTTAATTGTTACTATATCCATCCTTAAATGGGACACAAAAAAAAATAAAAATAAAAACTAAGCTATAAAATGTAAGAATAGAGGTAGGAGCATAAATGAGATTTCTATGGTTAAAGGAATCTGAATATGCTAAGGACCTTAATCAGCAGAAGATATAGAAAAAAATAGTTCAAGGAGGGCTTCTCAATATATGACTCATTGGGCCATCAGAGCGATACTTCTTCGGAGAAGAGAACTTGAATAATTTATTAGATCATCTACAGGAGCAGTCATTTTCTATTAGTAACGCTGTGTCATTGGTACCATATTGTTAAAGTTTGGAATGGAGTAGGTCTAGCCTTGGCTAGAACACAGAAGTGAGAAACACAAGTATCTTTAAATAAGGAAAGAAGGTATTTTTGTGACTGTCATTGCAAATAACTGCATCTTTATTTCCACCCACAAACACACACAAAAAAATCTTCTGTGCAACAATGCAGATAGTTACATAGAAACATCCACCTCTAACTACAGGGGCAAACTCTTCTTTTCCTGATTTTATATTACCTCAAATTAAAAAGAAAGGGGGGGATAAGCTCATTTTAAATATTGCATAAAAAATTTGAGGCAAAACATCAAAAAAATTTACGTTACAGAAATCTGATAGCTTAAATGACTTCACAACCGAATTCAAGTTATGCAGCGACTATCACTCTCATTAGGTAGTTTGGTTTAAAGCCTTTAATACCACAACCAATGCCATTATTTAGAACAGTGGACAAATGGACATTCTGGTATTGGTACACAAAAGACGCATCTCATATCATTAGTCCAGCTTTAATTCAGTTATAATTTAAATCATGATACCAGAAACAAGCAAAAAAACTCTGCCATTGATTCTCTTTTCACAGCCATCTGCCAGAACATGTAATCCAAAAACTGTAGCAAAATACTGACTCCAAACCTCCAGATTAGTTAATTATATTTGATTCTTCAATGCATGCTTTAGACAACAACAAAGTGACAAGACAGTGTAAGCACCATGTAAATGGGCATTTAAACTGTAAGCTCAAGGAATTAACAGCAAGAAGTACTCCAGATAAAGATTGATATTACTGACATATCTACAATGACAAATCAACTTACCAGCATCATGAGACTCCAACAAAGCCCTACGGCTATTTCGTCCCAAATCTATGATCTCCTTGTAACTAAAAACAGGTATCTCCATTCCATCACTAGCCAGTAATGATTTTTCCTTCTCCCCCCAAAGTAGAATCACAAATCTCATAGCTGCCTTGGAACAGAATGTTTCTGCTATCCGGTTGAAAAATTCAGGACTGTCCACAGCTAGTGCAACACTGTAGAAATGATTTTTTTATTATGTAAAATCCATTAAGGGGCACAAAGGGAGTACAACATTGTAAAAATGATAACTGGCAGTCAATGATTTCTGTAGTGCCATTAAGTGTGAAGACAGAAGGAACACATAATACAGATCTTAAGAACGAATTAAAATTTAACAAAGTTATCAAACATTGGAGATCAAAATACATGAACAAATATTCTGCATATGTATAGAGGCTAGAGGTTTCTAATGATCCCAATTCTCAGCAACCTACTCTGTTATCTTGCACATCAATTACATCCCCTCTGAACATCAATTACCTGCCTGATACTAGTTGAACCTTTACTTTCATCACAATGGTGTTTCCCTGTGATTGTATAAGCTTATATCTAGACAATCACATATACAGGTGAAAATAGTGTAGCTTAATCATGATAAATCAAGAAGTTTCAGCAAAGTTGTGTTGATGAACCATCAACAGAGTTTTCTGACATTTGTTCATACACATGAGGAGATAAATCCAAGTGGAGAGTTTCAGCTTTATGCATTTACAGCCAAGAAATGTAATATTCTAATTCATCCACTATGTGCTTATAGCGGCCGATATACGCCTGCTTCTGCACTGTAGCAGCCACAACACCGCTCCAAATGTTTAGAACATTAATATTCTTTTCTTTTATTTATATTATAGTTCATTTGGATCCTATTTTCTTTTTCTTTGCCATCGTAGCACACATCCAATATCTTGCCTTTAAACTTTTTATTCTTCACTTGAAGGAAAATTTATTTTATTAGAGTTTTATTGTTTAATCTAAGTATCACAATAACTTGATCATATTTATTTGACCAAGTCGTTTAATAATTACTTATAGAATTTTGCAATGATACCATGGATTCATTTTATAATGCGTTTATATTGCTTTCATTTTATAAGCTATCTTGCTTTTTTTTGGATAGGTATAAGCTACCTTGTTAAATATGAATATTTTCTTCCAACAAGTCAATAATGCTTTTAAACATGCTAGTGAATTAAGTAAAATGCAAAAAAAAAAAAAAAAAAAACCATTCAAAGAAAACACTATAATATATACATTTACATGAAAATATGTAAAACTATGTGATGAAGAGGGATTGTGCGTGCTTTTAAAATAATACAGCCATAATGCTGCTATGCGCTATGTGAAGTCTGGAATGCCCACTTCTGAGTCATCGCAATGGCGTCCATGTCGGTCATTGCTACCGCTATTAAAATCTATTAATTACATATGTGCTGATTCAACACTATACAGAACATATCTAAAGAGATAACTCATGGTTCTGGATCATCAATCTCTTAGGATTAAAATACAGTTCACTTGAAACAAGCAAAAGAACATGAAAGGGTCTTTTCCCAAACCTTTCAGAGTGATTGTATATTTGCAATAACTCCTCTAGCGCCGACCTTGATCCCCTTACCACATTAACTGCTCCAGTGGCCATTATACCTAGGAAAAAATAACACAAAGTGAATTTAGAGACATTGAATTACGAATGTTATTAAAACGGGAAGCGGTCGGATTGGCAAACCAACAAATAAGAGGCCAAGTCAATTTGATTCATTAAAAAGACTAGGGTGATCAAAAACCAGTCAAACTGGTAACACCACTTGGTATCTTCAAACCATGTGAATTGGCATGAGCCGGTGATGCCAACCAGTTTTCTATTTTGGAGATTCGATGACCAATTTAGACACAAAATCAATGTTTTGTCTTTTGTTGTCTTTCATCAAGCCATGGTTGTGTTTGCTTTTGGTAAATTTATAAATAAGTAAAAAAACACTAATTGCGTCAATTTGACTGAGCACCCAATTAAAGCACGGCTACTTCGTCATCAGCAGTCGCATCTGATTCAATTCTATATCTTCCCTCTCCTCTCTTTCGCCTCTCTTCTCTGTTTTCTATCTCTTCTATCTCACTAGCAAAGAACCCAGCATGGCTTGAGTTCACACATTAGCTTGTACCAGCAGGGGTGAGGAAGACTAAAGATGTTAAAGAGTAAAGACTACTATTGACCCAGACTTGAATTTTCTCCTTTAACCGTTTTCATCGTCTTTCATGAAACCATGGGTTAGGAATGTAAATCTGAACATGGCATAAAGAAAGCCTGTTTCAACTGTTTATTTGTTATTAATTATCACAGGCAAACTGTGAAAAGAGGCATGAAGAAATTTTACTTAGCTCAAAATTAATTAGGTAGGAAAATGATAGATCTCCCGAAATTATTATGTATTTCATGGACAAATGACAGCCCACACAAATAAATACCACTTCAAAGCATGATAATTTTATTCATTGATTATAGTACTCTACTAATAAATAAAGGACTGTTTGCCACTTCATTCTATAGGGCTTATATCTGTACTACTACTTGATATTGGGAAGTTCAATATATCTATAATAATAGTCAACTTATTATATAATTTTCAATTCTCTTTTATGAACTGGCTGCTCAGACCATTGACCCACTGGTTGGACCAGTGAATCAATGACCTACTGCATTGGCTGGTTTAATGTCCGGTCCGGCTCCGGTAACTATGATATTAACTACTGTATACCTTGATCTGCAACAAGCCATCGGCAGGAATTATCAGCAAAGAGTGCAATCTTCTCATCTGGTTTTACTCCCACAACTCTTAAACCTTCAGTGAAGTCCAAAATTTCCTGCTCCAACTGCAATTTTGAAGAAGGAAGTGAATGAAATGACGGCTAGAGCAAAGACTGTGACTTTTTAAGCCCCATAAAAATGAAAGAACAGATTCATTATATCGTAATTGTAACAGTGTAAACACAAATCGGTAATGATTAGAAAACTGAGATAATCAACGGAAAAGCAAAAACAAAATAAAGAAAAAGTAAGTTATTTATTAATCAATGAAAGTAATCGTAACTCTTTCCAGTTATAGTACATAAAATCTGACCATGGTAACTAAATTGATTGAGATGTATGAGAAGGTTAAGTGGGTTGCTGAAGCTTAGGGAAATCTGATGGTGAGGACAATGGTTGTGGACAGATCGGTTCAGTTCAGTGCTTGAGTCCTGAAGGTGTTGAATCCTGAGAATTGCATGCTTGAAGAAAATTTCCTTCCACCTGGTTTTGTTGATTTCTTACCTGTGGCTGATATCGATCTTGAGACTGGACAACTTTCTCCTACGTCACCTATGGATATGGTTAAGTCTCAAGAATTCCTCCTCCATTGCTCCCCCTTCTCCTGTCGTTACTGATGAGATTTGTGTGGGGGAGGCAGGGGAGGCTTTGGCTCCCCGGGTTGTTGGCGATTCGCTTGTTCCCAAGCGTGAGGGAGTTTGTGAGGGTGCTCTCGTTGTTGCAGCTGACTATAAGGGTCAGGTCTGTTGCGATGGAGTTGAGGGTAGCTTGGTCTAAGTTGTGGGTATTGATCAGCCAGATCAGTGGTTGGAGAAGGAGGAGGGTGACGAGGAAACAGTGAATTACAAAGCTTTGGAGTGGGTCCTAAATTGGGTAAAGAAGCTGAACAAAATGGTAGAGGTTTCTATTGTAGCCTTGTAGGGGTGGAAGATAAAAGCAGGGAGTTGTTTGAGGAAATTGGAAAGAAAAGAAGAATGCAAGTCAAGGGGTCAAAAGCGTAACCTGAGTAGAAAACAACAAGGGGAGGTTAATAGAGAACTCAAAAGGATGGAGTTTGATGTCAATTATTAGAGGGGACGTGATTGTCTTTCGAAAGAGGGATTGGAGGTTAGGGATGTTGTTGTTGATCGATGAGGATGAAAATCATTTCGTGTATCGTGAGGGACTTAAATGACTTGAATAAGAGGGCAATGGTAAAACATTTCCTTGGAGAGTGGAAAGAGGATGTAGTTTGTCTTCAAGAGACTAAGACGGAGGTGGTCGAGGATGCGGTTATCTGTAGTGTATGGGGTCTTAGATCATGTGGGTGGAAAGCGCTATCGGCTATTGGTGCTTGGGGAGGTTGTTATTATTTGGAATAAGAAGGTGTTTGACTTGATTGACTCTCAATTGGGGCTCATTTCAATGTCTTGCGTCCTTAAGGGGATTTGTCCGAGTGTTGAACGGGTGCTGACAGACTTTGATGGCATGAGGGAGAGTGCTGAGAGGGGGCTCTTTTGGGGTGAGCTTGCGAAGTGTAGAAACCAATGGGACCTTCCTTGGGTGGTGGGAGGAGACTTTAATGTTGTATTTATCTACATGAGAGAACGTGAGCTAGACTGACTTGCTTGGGGGACCAAGACAAGTGTCGCACTGGCCTACGCCTTTAAGGGAAAGTGCTAGGACCGTAACAGTTGGTATCAGAGCTTGAGGCCTCACAAAGAGAAATCTTTGAGGCAGTGAATATGATGTGAAAGAGACGGTGGACAACCCTTCGCAGGAAGATTGAGGAGCTGAATACAAGGTCAACTTGTTGATGAGAGTGGTGGGCAACAACGAAACTGGAACCTTAGACAGTTTCTGGAGTTTATGAGTGGTCATGATCTTGTTGATTTACCTTTATCGGGTGGATCCTTCACTTGGTTAGTTTAAGAGAGATCCCCTCTTTCTCTAGGATTGACCGCTTTCTTGTCACCGGTTGTTGGAAGCCCTCCTTCCAAGCTTTTGCCTCGTTCCACCTCGGATTATCATCCTATTGGAAGTGGAGAGTTTGCAATGGCATCCGACACCATTTCGGTTTGAAAATATGTGGTTTAAAGTGGACAGTTTTTGGGAGCTTGTAAAAGGGTGGTGGGAGGGTTGCAACGTGGAGGGTTATGCTAGTTTTGTGGTGGCATCAAAATTTAAGTCGTTTAAAGAAGATTTGAAAAAGTGGAACAAAGAATATTTGAAAAAGTGGAACAAAGAGACGCTCAGGAATGTGAACTTCACTCCTAATGCACTCTTGGGGGAGATTAGTGATCTAGATAAGAAGGAGGTTGCTCTGCTCAGATTATTCTAATGTTTTGTTATTTATTTTTTTTGTTGTACAAAAAAACATTTTGAATTCCCTGTAGAAAAAGATTTCGATAACGAAAAAGCTTTCAACTCTGCCCAATATCCCTTATTTTTCCAAATATTTTTACGAATACGCTTTTTTAATATATAAGTATGCCTTTTTGATATATAAGTACGCTTTTTTAGAACTGCCATTCAAAAATGAAAAAGGTTATTCAGTGCTTTGGATGTGAAAGTCATCTATTGTTAAGGGTCCTGAAAAAGAAAGGACGGCTTGGGTTAAAAAATGAACTCTCAAAGCTCGTCTCTATGGAAGAGATATTGTGGCAGCAAAAATCTAAAGAAATTTGGCTTATGGAAGGTGATAGGAACACCAAGTTCTTTCACAGGATGGCTAATGATCATAGGATGCATACATTTTTGTGCTCCATCAAGGTTGATGGTTCGTTGTTTGAGTATGGGGAATGAAAAAGGTTATTTGTGGTTTCTATAAGAATCTTAATAAAGAGGCATGTGATAGTAGAACGAACTTGGATAGGTCAGTTTTCGATCGCATTGATGGTGGGGAGTCGAGTTGGCTTGAGCACCCTTTTGATGAGGAAGAGATTCTTGTTCCGCATCCAGATTGTAATGGTTATAAGGCTCCAAGCCCCAATGGTTTCTCTATGGCTTTTTTCTAAAAGAAATTGGGAAGTGGTTATAAGGAACATTCTTAGACAGTTGAGTTTGTGGGAAGTCTTTAACTGAACTTTTAATGTCCTTATTATGAAAAAAGTTGGAGCTACTAATATTAAAGATTTTTGACCTATTAGTCTTATAAGCATTTATCAAAGGTTCTCACTTTGAGATTGAAGAAAGTAATTTGAAAAGTAGTGAGCCCCATCAAAATGATTTTAGTGAGGGTAGGAAAATTTTGGATGCCACGTTAATTGCTAACGAGGTTGTGGATGCGCACTTAAAGGAAAAAGGGAGAGGGATGATTTGCAAGCTTGATATGGAAAAGCCGTATGACCATGTTTGTTGGGACCTTGTTGAGAATGGATTTTGGGTAGAAATGGTGTAAGCAGATCTATGCATGTAGTTCTTCGGCTTCGTTCTCTATCCTTGTTAATGGTAGTCCTTTCGGTTTCTTTCGAGCCTTTGAGGGGTCTTACGCAAGGGACAATAGAGGTAGCATAAGTGTCTTATCTTCACTTTGCCAATGACACCATTGTGTTTTGTGGAGCGAAGCTACTCAAATCTTGCACCTTCATTGTGTTCTCCTTTTCTTTAAGGTTGTGTCGGGACTCAAGATAAATCTTAGTAAGAGTGACTTAATTTCTCTTGGTGAGAACATTAATGGTCGGTTCTTAGCAAATCTTTTGGGGTGTAATGTTGGGTCTTCTCCTATTTCCTATCTTGGGCTTCCTCTTGGAGCTAAATTCAAAACAAAAGTTTGTGGAATCCTATTGTTGAGAGGTTTAAGAAACGTTTAGTCGAGTGGAAGAATCATTATATATCAAAAGGAAAGAGACTTACTATAATAAAGATCACTCTTTCTAGCCTTCCCATTTACTTTATTTTTTTGTTCCCCATTCTTAGTTCTTTGGTTAATCAATTGAAGAGAATTCAAAAGAGGTTCCTTTTGGGAAATATGGGAGAGGAGTTTAAGTATCACGTGAGATGGGGTGTGGTTAAGAAACCAAAAGGAGGGTTTAGGCCTTAAATCCCTCGCTTTATTCAACAAAACTCTTCTTGGGAAATGGTTATGGAGACTTATGGTGGAGGGAGACCATCTTTGAAGGAAAGTAATAGAGGCCAAGTTTATGGTGGAACTTAACAGTTAGATGTCCAAAGATGGAAAAAGGGCTACGAAGTGGGGTATGAAAATGGATCTGGAAAATGTGGGATGACTTTGTTCTTTGTGCTTCCGTTTTGGTGGGCAATGGTGAAAGAACTCGGCTTTGGTATGGTACTTGGTGTGTGATTCTTCATTGAAAGACCAATTTTCGAATGTTTTCGCTTTGGTAAGAGATAAAGATGCCTTTATTAGCTATTGCATTTCTCGGTCCAATAATATCATTTCTCAGGATGTTCCTTTTGTTCGAATTGTCCATGATTGGGAGCTTGAAATGGTTGAAAGTTTTTTGGCAGACTTGTATGGTACTAGGCTTAACGTGACAAAAGTTGATTTGGCTAGGTGGAAGCCTAACCCTGTTAAGGGGTTTGAGGTTAAGTCCTTCTATAAGATCCTTCTTGATGAAACTCCTTTGGAAGGTTCACCTAGAGAAAGTCATTTGGTGTCCTAATACCCTAAAAAGTGTTTTTTTTTTTTTTATGTGAGGGAAGCCTCTTGGGAGAAGATTATTTTTTTTTATAAGTTCTTAGGAGAAGATTCTTATTGTTGATAATCGAATAAGGGAATACTGCTTGTCAATATGTGTTATATTTGTAAAGTTTGTCCCGAGTTTGTGTTTCATCTTTTGGTGGAGTGTTCGTTAGCTATAAGCTTGAGCGAGATGACTTATAGTGTTTTGAGTATTTCTTGATTGGTTGTTGGTTCCATGAAAAATGACGTATAGGCTTACACCTTGATTCCCCTCTCTATTTTTTGGCTTGTTTGGAATGATAAAAATATGAGGGTTTTTTATAGTGAAGAGAGGCTTATTGAAGTGGTTAAAGTTATATGGTTTAACGCTCTTAGTTTTTGGTTTAAAGGAGAAAACTTTGTGCATGATGAAGATCTTTTAGACTTTGTAGTGCTTGTTTGGGGAGGGTTTTCAAAAACCTTTTTTAGTGTTCAAACACTGAAAATACTGTTCAAACACTGGCCTAATTGTTTGGCCAGCAGTGTTTGAACAGAGTGTTGTAAAAATGGCTGTTCAAACACTGATTTTTAAACACTACTAAACGGTGTTTTCGGTCTGAATTCAGTGTTCAGTTTTCACTCTCACTTTTCCAATTCACAGACCTTTTCTCTCTCTCGCGACCTCACCTTCTCCTTCACAGAGCTCTCCCTCTCTCTGCAACGCTTTCATCTTCTCTCTCCCTATTTCCTTTCTTTTCACTTTCTAACCCGGTCTCTCTCCTTTCCTCTTCAACAAATCGCGACGGTGACGACCTCGAAGAAACCCAAAAGAGATGAGAGAATTTCTTTCAGATTCAAACATGCCTACTCTTGTCAATTACCGTGGTACCTTTCATTTTCGCTCCTTTTGATTAATCTTTTTTCAGTTTTATGCTTAGATTCTTTTGTGGGTTACAGTTTTTTTTTAGATCTGTCTGAGACTTTAGATTATTTTGATTTCCTGAAAATTGCGATGAATATTGAATTTAGATGCAGAAATAAAATAAATTTGTGGTAATGGTCTCTGTTAGTTAAGATGGTAACATTGTTTTGTTCATGGGTTTCTGTTTTTGTTATGCCAGAAACATGATTAACCGACGAATCTGTTCCTCTGCCTGTTTTAGCTATAAACTGCTAGGGGAAAATAGGGGTATAATTTTTAGGTGTTCATTGCTTATATATAAAAAAGGTGTTAATTTGTAATTTGATCATAAGAATATATTTTGGGAGAAATGTCAATGTTAACTTGATTTTTTAGCAATATTAATTGGATTGTGTTTGCTAATTATAGTTATTTTTTATGGGAAATTTCAGGCGATGATGAATTTTATTCTGCGGGATCGTTTTGTGCAAATCCCATGGATTTGGCTCAATTGTGTTCAATTGGCTCCCATGTGGATGTATACTGCTCTCATCGCAAAAGGGCTCATGTTAGTGCCCCATTTGTCTTTGGGGCAGCTCAGTTTGAGCAGAATAAGCAGCTATCTATAGACGTTCTTCCTGATGAATGCCTTTTTGAGATCTTTAGACGCCTCCCTGGAGGCAGAGACTGTCTTCTTGTTGGTGATCATGGAGTATCAAGTCTGTTGTCATCAGCTTCTTCTGTTCTGACTAAGGTTAAGCTTCAGGCCTTGAACATTACAGATTTTTCTCTTGCTGTCATTGGTCATTATGGAAAAGCTGTCACCAGTATGGTCCTCGGCAGTCTCCAAAGTGTGAGTGAGAAGGGCTTCTGGGTCATGGGTAATGCTCAAGGTTTGCAGAAATTGACGTCTTTGGTGATTAATTCCTGTCGAGGAATAACAGATCTGAGCCTTGAAGCTATGGGAAAGGGTTGCACAAACTTAAAGCAGATGTGCCTACGCCAGTGTTGCTTTGTATCTGACAATGGATTGACTACATTTGCCAAGGCTGCAGGGTCTCTTGAGAACCTGCAATTGGAGGAGTGCAACAGGGTCACTCAATCAGGGGTTATTGGTGTCCTCACAAATTGTGGAATGAAGTTGAAGTCTCTTGCCCTGGTAAAGTGCTTGGGAATTAAGGATCTGGAATTGGGAATGAAAATACCATCCCCTTGCAATTCTCTAAGATCCTTGTCCATACGTAACTGCCCTGGATTTGGGAGTGCTAGCCTTGCTATGGTGGGGAAGTTGTGCCCTCAGCTTGAGCATGTAGATCTGAGTGGGCTTTATGGAATAACAGATGCTGGGCTTCTTCCACTTCTGGAGAATTGCGAGGCTGGACTTGTCAAGATGAATCTTAGTGGCTGCTTTAATTTGACAGATGAAGTAGTTCTGACCTTGGCTAGGCTACATGGTGGAACCCTCGAACTGCTGAATCTTGAAGGGTGTAGGAAGATTACCAATGCAAGTTTGGTGGCAACTGCAGATGGTTGTATGTTCCTAAGTGATCTAGATGTGTCAAAGTGTGCAATTACCGATTCTGGCGTTGCCGCCTTGTCTCGTGCAGAGCAACTCAATTTGCAGGTTCTTTCCTTATCAGGTTGTTCTGAAGTAACAAACAAGAGCTCGCCTTTCTTGGGCAAGACCCTGGTAGGGTTGAATCTCCAACATTTTAATTCGATAAGAAGCTGAACAGTTGAGTTGCTTGTAGAGAGCTTGTGGAGGTGTGATATTCTCTTCTAATCGGGGACGGAAAGAGAATGCCTATTCTCTGAATCAGAGTGGCATATATGAAAAGTTTTGAACTGGATCAGGGGATTGAAGAAATCAAATTTACCTTTACAGACAGTAGAAGCACTAAGTTCTTATAGTCAGCTCACACGGGTATCAGCATTCAGCATAGATTTTTGGGACCCGTCAGTAAGAGGCATGTTGGTAACTCAAGTGGCTTGGTTGTTTTCCAGGGGACTTTGGCAGATAACTTCTATCTGCCCTTCTTTTTTGCAGGCTTTCGTGGTAAAGCTTGTTGTATACCCCCATAGTTCGATGGGAGTTTGCCTCTTTGTTGCCATGGTTCCCTGAGAATACAGCTACCAACCCACCTGTAGTTCATCCCTTGTCATGTTAGATCCTGGTTTTGTTTTGTTTTGCTGGATTTTCGATACCTGGTGTTTTAGCTTCTACGTCATGCATCCGTTTAAATGTGTTGTCGGCTAAGCTTTCTTTGTTTTCAGCCCTATGAAGTCTGTTCTTCAAATCAAAGTTTATCTTAGTTGCAGGTGTGTCCGTTTTTAAGAGTCTTCTGGTGTTTGAAACTCTTGTTGAGGAATGGGTCCTCATGATTTTTCTTCGTGGAGTCACTATGGTTGCTTTGGGCAGTTCTCTCTTGAGTGCCTAGGATTAGTAGGGCTTTGGCGATGGTAGTGGATTCAATTCTGCTGCCTTTACAACCTTTTTCTTGGTTGTTTTTTTTTTTTACAAGGTCCTAGTTTTGCAGGCTTCTCTTGTTAATGATTTGTATGCTGCAACTACTTGGTTACTTCAGAAATAAAACTTGTTTTTTACATTTTTGGTTTTGTTTAAATGATGAATGAATATATTTTCATGCCACTGTTGTATGTTTAGAGCCTTTAAGATGGGAAAGAAATTCTGGGTTACAGTGAAGATGCAAATATAAACAACAAACAATGACCAAGAGAAGAGTGTTGTCATGTTTGATCGATGATATATAAAAAATACTAAAATAATATTAATTATTTCCAAGTATTTGGTGTGTTTAAAAATTTGTATTTAGTAAATATGAGAAATAAAATTAATTTTAGATATTAAAATTTAAACTGAAAATTGAAAGCTGAAAACAATTACAAGAAAGCGTAATCCAAACAGTTTTTTATTTTCAAAACAGTTTTCGAAAACTGATTATTCAAACAACATTTCACTGAAAACTGTTTTGGAACAGTTTTCGAACACTGTTATCCAAACATGTTTTCGAACACTGAAAACTGAAAACTGTTTTCAAAAACTCTTTTCGAAAACAATTTTCGAATACTGAAAACTGAAAACTGTTACCAAACATGCCCGTAGAGTTTCTATCATGTAGATAGTTTTGTCTTGGGCTGCACCCTCTTGGTGCGTCATATACGTAATTTTACCTATTTCTTAGAAAAAAAGACAATGGTTGTGGACAGATATTGGAGAGAGGAGGCTGGTCCAAAAGGCAGACACAGAATGAATGGACAGGTTCAAAGAGGCTTCGACTTCTTCACTTCATTAATAAACTAAAAATAGCTTCTATGTGGTTTTCACACTCAAAATCTCATTTCTAACATGCTTAATACGAATAACATACAAAGAAGTATGTTTCAAATATTAAATTTATAAAACACAAATATCTCATATTAAGACTCGTTATATTTAGAATTTGGATAGTTGCCAGGTGCTGAAACACAACATTCATGTTTGTGCCTGCAAATCGCAATCAATGCATGCAACAGATAATGAAGCATGCCACAACATGATAAAACACTTAATAGCAATGATGCAGTAACTCTAGCCTATAGGTCACCATCCTTTCAGACCTCTTAAAAAATGTTTTCATTTCCTGTTCACTCCTAACGCTGAAGCATGAAGATCAGTTTCATGAGGCACAGACAAAGTTAATCACTAATATAAAAATAGGCACAATACAAGGTGTTAGGGACCAATAGAGTTTCTTCATGCTTCTTGGATGCAACACAATCAAATTTGTTTGATCAGGAAACCAAGAATTAACAATATAAAGAACCATTAAAAAGAAAACTGACCTGTATATAAGTCATATTTGAAGGTGGATCGTGGTATAGATCCACCAGTGCCACCTGATCACCATACTTCTCCGCTGAAGACCTCCACATGTCAGGAACTGTTTTCCACTCATCAGAGGCCAAAGCACTGTTACCTGACAGCGATAACCTTTCTAAGAAAGGTGAACACTTTCTTATATGTTTTTCATCGGTCTATAACCAAAAGATTAAGACACGTGTCAGGACCCTTAGCTATATTTCCTCGGGAGTAAATTACTAAACTTCAAACTCAAAAGAAACATTTACAGGGAAAGGCATTTAATGCTTTTTAAGTTAGGAGTAATCTTGTAGATAATCTTTTGTAAATGGGTTGCACCCGCTTGGTGCTTTTTATACAATTTTGGTTTATCAAAAAAAAGTTAGGAGTAAAAACAGCACAGTTAGAATACTTATAAAGTGCAGCATTAGTGAAGCTGGCTCTACTTATGTAATGCTTCAAAGTGAACATTCTGGTGGATAATCAGTTAAAGCCATCCAGGACTACACATGCAGACTGTAATAAAACAGAGGAATACAATATAAGAAAGGCCCTGAAATAATCATTTCCAGTTTTAATATTATGGACGTCCTCTTTAGATTTTTGTATCCCATATCAGCTAACCATTGCAATTCAAATGTCTTCTAGGAGTGAAGCATATCCACAAAACTTCTTCCAAAATCCTTGTCATAAATTGTAAGAAAATATCATAAAATCTTTTTCTTCAATAATCCTTCCACATAAAATATGTAACACATTCTCCATACATCCCTGCTTCAACTGCCAAATGGTACAACTGCAAACAAGACAATCTCCCTTTACCAGCCCCACCCCCCAGCCTCAGATTTTAATGAAATTACATTTCCATATCAAGGCAGCATGAAACTGAGTTATCTTTATTAGCATCCAGCATAACATTACTCGTTGCTGGACAATGGATGGCCGCCAAAGCTTCAGATCTACCGTAAGGACATTGTGATTGGCCTCCCTATTCACACTAGCAATTCTACTATTTGTATTTGAAGCAGCAAAATACATAATTCTTATGTCCATATACTAGAGCTAGAAGCCCTTTACAATACCTGTCCATTTCAATACAGTGTCTACGCAAAGGCCTCGTTAAAATTTCACAATTTTTAACAGGTTCACTTATCACCGAGAGTCTCCTCTCTCTTAGAAGGTACAAATTGACCCAAGCAATCCATATAACAGTGGCTTTTAAGTTACATTGAAAAATTAGTATTTGAAGACAATTACTCTATTAAAACGAAGATTTACACAAATTATAACGTTTATGCTATATAGCTGGTATCTCTTAGTCGAGAAATTACATGTGGAAGAAAGAAAAAAAAAATAAAAGGGGTAGAAAATGCACTTTGATCTAAAACATAAGGCCCATGATTTTTGGACTGTGGTGTGATAATAATTGCCAATTTATGTGAAAATCAAATTGGCCAAGGCAGTATAACTAAATCAAATTCGAAACTTTAGGCTCTCCTATTTGAATTTCATTTCTTTATGTGTTCTATTTACCAATATACATGTTTGCTAGTTTTCCTATTTGGCTAAAGGCTTCAAACTAAATTTACCTTAACTCTGTCAAATCAAAGCTCACAAAATCAACCACAGATATACTGACTGAGAAAAATTGACCCATGTATGCAGAAAGTAGAGAGAGTTATATACCAGATTTTACCTTCTCCTTAATGAATATATGCATTCATTTGATTTGAGCATATTCTCTTTCCATTCTTTTCTTTCTTTCTTTTTTTTTTTTTGGGGGGGGGGGGGGGGGGGGGGGGGGGAGAGAGAAGTAATGTGGTTGCCTACAACAAATCATCCGAAAACAACCATCTATCCTCCATTGAAGTTAGATATAATATGGTGGGTGTTTCAATATTTCCTTCCACTGTTAGTAACAGCAAACTGTGTCTAAATTGGTATCAGTGAGTAACGTCTGTTCTAGGTCAGGACTTCATAGGATGTTGAGATGCTGTTTCTACTGTATGGGCTGTGATTATGTGTCTGGTGTTGAACTGAGTTCTTTGATCGATGAAAATTTTCATTTATCAAAGAAAAAAGATTCATCCTCCATTAACTCTGATCAATGAAAATTTTCATTTATCACACTCTACAATACAATATCATAACCAATTAAAAAACACACAACATAAACATCACATAATAGTATATAACATAGAAACAATACTAAATAAACCGAGATTACAGATAAAGCATGATCGAAGCAGCAATATATATACAGATATAAATTTAAATGAAATAACCAAATTTCATAAATGGGTGTTTGTGGAATTACCTTGGATTCGCAGTAAACTCGAAATCTACGACCGGCCGAAGTAATTTGAATTCTGGGTCCAGAATATTTCCTAGTGAAGATTCTTGAGGTGTTAAATTTAGAGTGAGAGATATTAAATTGAAAAGCGTTGCGAGTATCGCAAGAAGAGCTTAATAGAACACTTGAAGTCAACGATATGTTCGCCATTCTTTTGCACTTCCCACAAGATAGAGGGTTTTCGACATCAACACACACACGTACGTATATATGGGACCGGTAGGCGGTCCGTGGAGTAACGTAATGAGCCAAGAAGTAGGGAGGAGTTTGGTTGGGGGAATTTAATGGTGGGTGGTTTTTATGCAAACTTTGTAATGACCGCGAAAAGGATACAATGGGCTTGGTGGTTGGTGTGGTGTTTTTTTTTTTTTAATCTTTGATTTGGGTTTTGTATTTTTTCTCATTAATGTAAAAAAAATAACGAAAATGGATTTTCGTGATTTATATTTTCAGAGGGACTATAATAATTGTGTCAAATTTCAAAAGTTTATGCTCAATAAAACCTTACCTCTCTTTGAAAATAGAAAAATAAAAAAATAAATGAAAGAAAAGAAAATTTGGAGGAACATTTACTCTTTATTTGTATGTTTAAAAAAAAGGAAATATATATATATAATACTCTTTATTATTTTGTTTTTCATTCATATAAATTAAAATTTTAGAGATAAAATAATGAGTACGTTCGAAAGTTATAAAATAAATGAATTTTTCTTATAAATTCCCATAATTTGGGAATAAAAAACTAAAAATTTAAATAGAAATGAGTGATACGTGTATTTTCTCAATTTTCTTCGTTTAACTAAATCTTAAACAAAATGTATATACAACTTTTTTTTTCTTTGATTTTCTTCGATCCAAACACACTAAAAAATCTATGTTTGAAAATTCGGGACAATATGATAGGGCAAGCCACTTGAGTAAGTTGTCTACCATATTTATTGCTTGTGATGTATATAATTAAATGAAAAGACAAAAATAACCCTAACAAAAAAAATTTATCATTTTAATCATGATTACCTATTAATTACCCATGATAGATATTAAATTAATGCTTGCTTGGATTAAATTTTATTCGTGTATGGTTAGAAGTACTTGTTATTTTTACATATTAATGGTCATGGATGGATTAATTACTTAGTTTTAATTTATTTAATTGTTGGATTGTACTTGCTTAAGCTTTCATTCCACAATTTATAATGTAATTATTTATCTTTTCGATTAGTCCATTGTAATGTGATGATGAGAATTGATGCAATTTACATACTCATGTCATTATTTACCTCATTTAATTGCGTCCTTATTTGACTACTAAAATAAAATAATTAATTTTATTTAACCAAAAAGAATTCATCAATACGAGATAGCATAGACTAATCTCCTCAAAGCCTAAACGTTACCTAATATTTTGAACCCAATCCTCAATTTAAATAGGTCAACGATTATGGTTTTTTAGTTATTAAAATCAATTGACAACTCTTTAGTGATTAATTATCAATAATCTTATGTCGTTGACTTGATCATTTGAATAATCCAATAAAAAAAATTCATGTCATTTTTTGAATAGTATATTTGGTAAATTTAAACATCCATAACACCCCTTGCTTTCTAAAAAAAACATAAAACCCACATTGACCATAGGTTGACTAGACAGAAATATTTAAGATTTACCATAAATGATGAAACAACTTTGTTACCCCACAAAATAAAGTCTCTTTCAAAGATTTGGTCATGCAATCAAAAGCATTTAACATCATGTTTTCTTTCTATTCCCCTTAATCTCTTACCAAATTCGTTCACGTCAAGTTTGGTTGAAATTTTCATCTACCCAATTTTCTTGGTTTGTTATATGAATTCATTTATTTGTTCAATAAATCTTCGTCATCTATGGTTACATGTAAAATAGGAAACATATTTATCTCAATTCTTATAAATTGGACAAGTTATTATTGTACATTAATTTCAAAGGTTTTTTTTTTTTTTTTTTTTACGGTATCAAATCAATTGACGGTTGAAAAAGTGTAAACTTGATACTTTGAAAATCAACTCTACAAGATTTATATTCTAACATTTGGATTCATTTTTTTTTACCAATCGAATCACCTTTACACATAGTCCATATGATTGTAGGGATACTACCTTTAAATTTAGCATATTTTGGTAATATTCAATCGAAACTATTTTCTGACGATCTGAAAGAGCGGAGGAGCCTGCACGCGCCACCGCATCGTGACTAGGCTTCGTCTCCGGTTTGGTTTTTCTGATTTTCAATTTTTTTAAATTACAAAAAATATATATCTATATTTTCCGGAATATTACTTATGGGCAGCTGGGCAACTTCTACAAGTAGAAATGGTGTACTGGCGATTTAGGTCACTTACTTTTTCGTAATTTCCTAAGTATAAATGTTGTGCTGAGCTATTTCTTGAAGTAACGGTGTACTGAAAAAGAGATTTGTGAATGGGACCATTATCTATGGTATACCATCGTCACAATAAATGTATATGGTGCACACTGCAGGAAACGCTGATTTGTATAGCGTATTAATACACTGAATGGGACCATTATCTATGCAACTTGAATAAATGGAAAATTTAGATTTCAAAATGAAGTCGATAGATAACGAAGGATGGTAAAAAAAAGAAAAAAAATAAATGGATAATGGAATATTGAAATTGGAGGGTGATAAGAAAAAGGAAAGAGCAATTTTGGGTTTCAATTTAATTGATTGATTCGATCGAGCTTTTAACACATCTTTTAAATACTTATTTTTGGCGCTTTAAAAACTTTATTGATTTTTTTTAATGATAATTATTACTCAAATTTTTAATTAATTATAGCTTACTCATTCAAAATGTTCAAAAAAATATTTTAACTACTAAAAAGGTTTGGCGGGATGGTTGGGGATTTGTACTTAGGTATTGTTGAATTGTTGAGGGGATTTGAAACTCTAAATGGAAATTGTGAGGGTTGTTGGAGAAGAGCGTTGAGTTTAGGTTGCTTCTATATAAAATGTATTACAACTTAAATTATTTGCATATATTTGATTTTTAAGTTTTCATTTTTTTATCGAAACAAACAGAGTTTCAGTGATACACTTAACAAAACAGTTTCAGTTATTTTTTTCATAAATTATTATACAAGTGATTGAAAAAAAATATACTCATTGTAAAATAAACTACTTTTCATTTTCTTAAAATTTTACTTTCACTTATTACCAGTGAAAATTTCACATTTCAACCAAATAAAAAAATTTAATTTATAATTTATAATTTTATATGAAATTAATTTTATGTTGTAATATATTTTATATAGTAATAAACGGAGCCGTACTGTAAAATCCTATTTTACATATATAATTTAAACATGTAATTAATTTTCAAATTACTATTTTTTATATAAAATTATAAATTTTTAATTAAAATTTATTTATTTGATTAAACTGAAAATTTATAATTTTACGTTAAAATCATTTTCATTGAATCTATAGGTCATTTTCCATTAAAAGAGGCTGAAATTATTATTTCCCCTTACGAGTGGAAAGACTTTCCCTCCACTCTTCACTCTCTCCGAGCCCAAAGTAGGCAAAGGCCAATAGCCTTTCTCCTCTCCTTCTCCCATTCTCTCTGGCTCCATTCCTCCTTGAAACCCTTGAAAAAGCTAACACACAAGTCTATCACGGTACTATTTAGCTTACTTTCTTCGCTTTTCCTCTGATGTTTATTTTAATTTTGTTGATTATTATTTTTATGCTTCTTGCTTTGCTCAAGCTTCTATCACTCCATTGTTTCCTTTCTTTTCGATTTTTGTTTTATAAATTTTTTATAGGCTATGTTTACAATTTACTCAAACGAGGGTTTGATCACTGTGCTTAGAGTTTGAATTTTGTGTATTTTTACATGCATTGCTCTTTGTTGATGCGATTCTCTGTGTTTGATGGTGTTTCCATTGTGTTTACATTTTTGGATGTAAATTTCGTTCGGTTCAGTTAGTATGTATGCATGTGTGTTTGTTTCCCTGGTACGCTTGTTAAGCTCCACTACGATTTCTCTGTTAGACTTTTTGTAGTGTATTTGTTTAGTTTTCGCATTAAATTTGTGTTGTATGCTGGGTTGATACTCTTTCTTTTGTGTTTTTATTTAGAGTCAATTCCATTTGCTGTAATGTTGATTACGAGTGTTGTTCTAATTCCCTTTTTTTTTTTAATTTTGTGATTTGAACTCTTGGTCAGAATTTGTTTCTCTGGTACGCTTGTTGAGCTCAATCAAGTTACTCTGCATTTCATCTAGCTGATAGCGACCTAGGTTATCGATTTAGTGAAGGATGGAGAAAGCAACAAGTAGCAAGGAAGGGCTTGGATCCCCACCTTTGCCCCTACCGCCTCCAGTTATACCACATGATGTGAAGCCGGAACAGAAGCACTCTATCATCAGAAGGCCTGGGTTTGGGAGTAGTGGACGTCGCATACCTTTGCTCAGCAACCACTTTAAAGTTTCCGTCAATGTTCCAGATGCTGTATTTTACCAGTATACTGTATGACTACCTTGTGTTTTTCTCCTCTATTTTATCGGTGTTCCTTATGATTAGCAGTGAAATTTATTATGCAGTACCACTTTACAGGTTACTATTTCATCAGAAGATAAGCGGGCTGTTGAAGGCAAGATAATTGGGAGAAAACTAATTGACCGGCTTTACCAGACATACTCTTCTGAACTTTCTGGGAAAAGGTTTGCATATGATGGAGAGAAAAGTTTATATACTGTAGGCCCTCTTCCACACAACAAGTTTGAGTTCAAAGTCGTACTAGAGGAGTCATATGCTAAACGGTATGTTTCTTTGCCTTCCCTTTTATATTTTTGAATTTTTCATATATATATATATGTTCAAAGATAGTAAAATTCACATAGCATTTTTTTTCCTTTTTGTGGTAGTGAAAGTGGGAGCCCTGGCGGCAGTGGGAGCCCTGTTGGTACTGGCAAGCGGTCAAAGCGTTCTTTTCAATCAAAGATGTACAAAGTGGAGATAAGCTATGCTGCTAAAATATCCTTAAAGGCTGCCCTGAAAGGAACTGAGGCAGATGATAGCACTCAGGATGCATTGAGAGTGCTTGATATTATATTGAGGCAGCAAGCAGCTAACCAGTACTCAAATATCTTTTCTTTTAATATATTTCATGTCTGATTGATTTGATCTGTGTTATGTATGTGCTGCTGGACTAAGATTTTTCAACTATGGGTGTTGGATGCACAGGGGGTGTCTTTTGGTTAGGCAGTCATTTTTTCATGATAATTCACGAAACTTTACTGATGTTGGAGGAGGCGTAACTGGCGTTCGAGGGTTCCACTCCAGTTTCCGTCCCACTCATGGAGGCTTGTCCCTTAATATGGGTGCAACTGCTTTTCAATTGTGGTTCTTCTAATTCCTGAATTCTTACATTTTACCACCACCAGCTCATCAATGTTGCTCCTTTAATTATTTCATGTAGATGTATCTACAACAATGATCCTGAAACCTGGGCCTGTCATTGATTTCCTGGTAGCTAACCAGAATGTAAAGGAAGCTCGCCACATTGACTGGGTTAAGGTAAAAAAAGGCTAAACTGAAAACTAAATCCCCAAGATTCAGCTATGGTTTGGTCTATATTTCAATTTTGGTGGAACTGTGCAGGCCAAAAGAATGCTTAAAAATATGAGGGTTAATGCAAGACACCGTAACATGGAATTTAAAATTAAAGGTCTTAGTGAGAAGCCCTGCAATCTGCAATTGTACGTTTTTACTTCCAGAAGTCCATTATCCTTTCTGTAAATTGTATTTTTCTTGGTCTTCCCCACTGAAGAACTTCTTTGTTCTTGTTTCTTTCCTAGGTTTACTATGAAAGTGAAAAATAATGACTGTGGCGAAGGGCAGACTGTGGAGATTACTGTGTATGAATATTTTGCTAAACAATGTGGCATAGAACTCACCTCTTCTGCATACTTGCCATGCCTTGATGTTGGCAAACCAAATCGACCCAACTATCTACCGCTGGAGGTCTGCAACATTATCACACTCGATACAATTTAGTTTTAGTTCATTTTTATTTTACCCCACTCTTACTTTCTAAAATTTTGGTTCTTGGCCTTGGTGTTCCAGCTCTGTTCACTTGTTTCTCTTCAACGCTATACAAAGGCATTATCATCAACGCAAAGGGCATCCCTTGTTGAGAAATCAAGGCAAAAACCTCAGGATAGAATAAGAACTCTTACTGACGTATGTTTTTCTTACCACCTGCGTTCACGTTTTGATTTTTTCAATGACGCAATGTCTTTGCTCACGTAAACTGGTAGGCTGTGAGAAACTACTCGTATGACAAGGATCTTGTTCTGACTGAATGTGGTATCTCTATAGAAAAACAATTGACGCCAGTTGATGGTCGTGTCCTTGAGGCCCCAAAGGTAAACTTTATTTTCCATTTTGTGTATGGGTGAGAGATGAGATGAAGATGATCAGTTCGATGAGAATGATCATTTCAATTCAAATTGATTACCAATTTTCAATTTGATGTATATTTTCTCTTCAATTTGCAGTTGAAGGTTGGGAATAGTGAGGATTGTATCCCTCGTAATGGTCGGTGGAACTTTAACAACAAGGTATTATTCAGAGAGAATTTCTCTTTAATCCCTTCTTTTGCATGTTACTAATTTTGATTGCTGCTTTTGCACCTTTTGTTTTTCTTTGTAGTCTTCTTGATTGGGACTCTTGCTGGGAGTGTTTTTCAGCATGATCTTTATATGATGCTGAAGTTGAATTAGGTGATTTAGCAGTTTATGATGCTCATTGTTACCTGCTTTTGCAGACACTTCTAAATCCCACGCGCATTGAACGCTGGGCTGTTGTCAACTTTTCTGCCCGCTGTGATACTAGTTACATTTCACGTGAGCTTATCAACTGCGGAAGGAAAAAGGGCATTGTAGGTCACAACATATGTTGATTCTATTATCTTGGATTACTCATGCTTTCGAACTTGATTTAACTCTCTTTCTCTCTCATATGTATATCAACATATTTATGAAGCATATTGAACGCCCGCTTACACTAATTGAGGAGGATCAGCAATCTAAAAGGATCGGCCCTGTTGCAAGAGTAGAAAAGATGTTTGACCATATTCAAGCAAAGATTAGTAAAGAGCCTCCTCAATTCATTTTGTGTGTCTTGCCAGAACGAAAAAACTCTGATATTTATGGTATGGCTTTATCTGCCTGGATATGTCTCTCATATTTGTCCATTTTACCAACGTTTGTTTTGTTAAATTGTCAAGGACCTTGGAAGAAGAAAAGTCTTAGTGATTTTGGAATTGTGACACAGTGTATCTCCCCTATCAAGATTAACGACCAGTACCTTACTAATGTACTTCTCAAAATCAATTCTAAGGTAAATCTAGAAACTAGAGGCTTTAAAGAACATTTATATGTGCTTCTTTCTCCTCCGGTTACACTTTTTTTTCATCTTTTAGCTTGGAGGAATAAATTCTTTATTGGCGATAGAGGACTCCTCACACATCCCTTTGATAAAAGATACTCCTACAATGATTTTGGGGATGGATGTTTCTCATGGTTCACCAGGTCAATCAGATATCCCATCCATAGCTGCGGTAATTCATCTATGATATTTCTTTATTTATTTATTTGCCGCATTTTGACTGTTCACTATATTTGGATGGTGCTAAATTATCACTTTGTTGCTACTCTAATGTCCTGGGCTTTCAGGTTGTTGGCTCTCGATGTTGGCCGTTGATTTCAAGGTACAGAGCATCTGTAAGAACACAATCGCCTCGGGAGGAAATGATTGATGCTTTATACAAGCCTTCAGAAGATGGAAAAGATGATGATGGTATCATGAGGTATTCAAGTCCAGAGTACTACATGTCTTTGGGAATTCTGCTTGCATGTGTAATCTGCAGGCAACAATAATTTCAGTTTTCAAAATATAATTTAAGATGCCTTGTGATATAACAGCTAATGAACATTGATAATTGATCAACATTATTAAGCTCTAGATACCTATCAATATAATCAGTATAATTTACTGTTTGAGTTATGATTATTTTTTTTGGTAAGTAGTTATGATTATTATCTTCTGGAACTCTGTGTGATTCACAAAACCATATTTTTCTGCCTTCAATTGTCAGATTCTTCAATAAAGAAGATAAAAATGAACCTTTTGAGATCAGCAAAGTTAGTATTTTTTATCTAGCTGTTGTACTTTTTTTTTATAAAAAAAATTACTTTAGTAAATGTTCTACTAACAAATATTTAGAATGAGTTTTGAATAGTCTTCTACTTGTACACATATTCTAGATGGTCTTCACTTTGCTCCGCTACATAATTCAGATACCTGCCAGTGATTTTCTGTTTCCTGCATCTTTTATATTCTACACTATTTGATATGCCATTGATACATGCCTCCTCAGAGATGTCTTGAAATCTTGGTAATAATGCTCTAGTTTGTTGGTTTCATGCATTGATAATGGGACCATTCTACAGTTTTATCATTTATGTATCACGTTTTCATAAGTATGGTGCTTTCAAAGAAATGTTGGACTTCTGAGATTAGTATTTAACCATGTATTAATTCTATTATTTTGCATAAGAAATGGTATTGCTTCTTCCTTTTACAGGGAACTGCTTGTGGACTTTTATAAAACAAGCAATGGACGCAAACCAAAACAGATCATTGTCTTCAGGTATCAGAACATTACTTTGGTATAGTTTCTCTTGTAGTTTATTATTATGGTTATTAGATAGGATCCAAATATCATGACTTTTCCTTGTAATAGTCATCTGGTTGATCTAACTTTGAAGGTTTAGACAATACTTGATCTACATTGTTCGCTCTAAGTGTGGAGAGTCAAATTTGAACTTACTATAAGATGGAGATTCATTATGATCATGTAGCTTCTTGTTGTAATTTACTTTTAAGAAATATTTAACATGATTAGTTCGCCAACAAGGTCATGGCCTAGTGGTCAAGGTTGAGGCTTGTAGTCTCAAGTTCGATTCCCACGATGTGTGGGTTATTTGTCTGATTTATATATTGATTATTTTGCCCACTTTAGGTTGGTTGTGGTAGTATTATGGGCTTTTGTATGGGTATTGGAATTGTATGAGCGTATATTGTAATCAATTCAACCATTATACTACTTGTATACAGCATCACTTCATTTAAAAAAAATGATGATTAGTTTTGTTGTTGAATGTGGGATTTATTCTATTCATATTTTTTTTCAAATCACGTTCCAACTTTCCTAATGAAACCCTGTTTAGTTTTTCTTTCTAGTATGGTTTGTTATATATGTCAGTCCTATATCTAGTAGAAGAAGCTTTCCATCTTTGCAGTGAAGGCTCTCCTAGAAGACCTGACAATTATAAGGCCCTCTGATTTATCATTTATGCAGTCTGTGTAACTATTCTCCAAATTACATGTTCATGACTACTGGCTCCAATGGGTGAAATTTTAACTGTATGTTTTACGATGAAGCTGTCCGGTTTGTCTGGGCGACACCATTTATATGTATTTGCTTATAAAAAATCTTTGAAGCTGTCAGCATTCTCATTGTTGGTTCACCCAGTCTTAGATGGGAAATTGGTGTGTGCGTGAGTGTGCATGCACACAAATGTGAAATGTTAGGATATTGAAGAATAAGACGACATTTTCTATTTTCCTTGGCTTTTAATTGTTTGTGCCAATCAGATACTTTTTTGAACTTTAAAACAATTGAACAGCGTCTCTTGGCGCAGTGGTCAGTGCTCCACTCCTAGAAGAGAGGTCAGGGGTTCAAAGCCTGGTGATTACATGTGTTTTTTTTTCCCAATTATAGACAGGTGGGGTAGGGTAGTGGCAGGGTGGGTTGGAGTTAGATAGGGTCCATCATGCTCAAAAAAAAGAAAAAAACGTGTAAACAATTTGGTTTTGGTGCAACCTTGTGTTTACATCACTGAATCAAGGAAGAAGTTTGCTATACATAGATATGTGGGTCTGCTTTTAGTTTTGTTATAGTTTTCCTTGTTGGATTTTCCTTTTCTTTGTGTTGTCATATACTACTACATATCTTTTCATTAATTCTTGCTCTTATTAGGGACGGAGTATGCGAATCACAATTTAATCAAGTTCTGGATATTGAGCTGGAGAAGATAAAAAAGGTTCTTCTGCAAGAGCATCTCTTTTTCCCTATCAGAATTGAGTTTCAAAAAATGTTTTAGTTTTCCATGTTTAATTTGCATACAGTTGGTATCTTACTGCCCCCATTTGTTTATACATGCATTTGGGTTGTTGCTGCTGCTTTATCATAACTAATATTAAGTAGTGTTTCAGATTGAGATACAAGTGCACATTTTATGTATTAAAGCCAATGATCTGCATTAAACTTCTTAAGAAATGCTTAGCTCCTAACTTATGCATGTATGCGTTTGTGTCAAAAGCACATATTAGGTTGAGTTGTCCATAAGATCTGCTGATAGTGGTATACAAGTTTTTTGTTCTTGTTTTTAGATAGTCAAACTTCTATTATTACAGGCCTACAAGCATCTGGGCGAGGTTGATGTTCCCAAATTCACTGTAATTGTGGCCCAGAAGAATCACCACACGAAGCTATTTCAAGCTAGTGGTCCTGAAAATGTCCCTGCAGGTCTGTTACTTCCTAATGCCGTTTGTTTTATGTTTTACTTAGTTTTCCTTTTTTCACTTGCTTTCTCTCTCCAGGGACTGTTGTGGACACAAAAATCGTGCATCCAAAAAATTATGATTTCTTTATGTGTGCTCAGGCAGGGCTGATAGTAAGTTCTTATATTAATTTTAGTTTTATGTCAAAATTCTCAAGATTGTCTAATTTTTATATCTGAGCTGGAATATCAAATTGGTATTTGATAATGCAGCAAACAGAAAAAAATTTGCCTTCACTATTGACCATAATATTTTGTCATGGGATTTAATTCTAGTGACTAATCTTGAGCATTTCTAGGGAAATAAATGCCTTAATTAGGTCCATGGAACCAGTTTCTGGGATACAGTTGTAACATTCTTCAAGTGACTTTTTTTATATGTACCTGCAGAAACACAACATACAAGACAATATACCTACGCAAATAGTCTTGTTCTGTTATCCTTGATTCAAACTTCATGTTTTTCACTGTAACAGGGAACTTCTAGGCCTGCACACTATCATGTCTTGCTTGATGAGATTGGTTTCTCTCCTGATGACTTGCAAAATCTTATCCATTCTCTATCATATGTGTAAGCTTTCAATCTTCATTTGCTTATCATCTACGTCTAAAGTAAGCAACCTTCCACTTAATGGTATTATTTTATTTTTCACTTGATTTAGGTACCAAAGGAGTACAACTGCTATCTCAATTGGTAATTTTACTTGTCATCTTTTACAAAGGAAATTTGTATCAGTCACCTTAGCAGCCATTTCACCGTTACTCAATCTCACTCATTGATATTTTCCTACAGTGGCTCCAGTATGTTATGCCCATCTTTCTGCACAGCAAATGGGGCAGTTTATGAAGTTTGAGGATTTTTCAGAGACCTCTTCAGGACAGAGAAGCCTCACATCGTCAGGGAGTTCCCCTATTCCAGAGCTTCCTAGGTTGCATAAGAAAGTCGAAGGTTCAATGTTCTTCTGTTGAGTAGCTGCTGATCGTTCTTCTTAAATACTGCTAATTTTGGATAGGTTTTCAACACAGTAAATACTCAGGCTGCTAGGGATACACATATAGTCAAGCAAACCACAGGTTATTAATTAGGTTGGGGTGGAGATTTAGGTAATTTAAAGCAAAAATCTAATTTTGAACAATCAAATGATGCTCTAATGCAACTTGCATATAGTCATTTTTTGCTAGCAAAAGACCTTATTAGTTATTAGGGGAAAACCTATTAAATCCATCGTTCTTGCTCTCATCATGAGTTGTTTGGATTGCTAAATGCTATGCACAGGAAATCTGTAGTGACGTAACGATGAGTTTCTTTCCTGTTTAATGACCATTATGACTTAAATCTTCGGTTTATTCCCTGTACTTCCTGTTTATGATAATACTGTTTGGTATTGGTTTAAAGCTAATTTAAAAAGTTTAAAAGCTAAATTGAAGTTGGTTGCTTTAAGTTGGTTTTAAAGTCATTACCAAACAACACTGATATCTCTTGAACTTTGTAATTGTGGTGGGGATTCGAACTTGAGACTTGAGAGGTGTGATTGTCAATTCGGATAACTCAAGCCAGTCTTAAAAGAGATGAAAGTATGATGGGAGCGCATTTGCGAAGGGTTAAACATGAAATCCATTGTGGCTTTAACATTGCTCAATTTGTAACTCTTATGGTCCAAATTCAAATCCCTCTAGCCTCAATTCTTTTTTTTAGTGTGAAACCCACTAAGGCGTGTATTGTTTACAAAATGTTGCATTTGTATTTTTTTCTGTTAAAAGATTTTAATCTAAGATCGTTTGAAGAGAAAAATGAATTTCAATCACTTCGCTAAAAGTCTGATTGACACGATAATTAAATGATAAAATTCGAATATTTTATATAAAAGCTTCGAACGTGACTACTAAACAAAAAGTCTGGGCCTTCTCACTCCCAATTTAAAAAAAAAAAATAAATCTGTATGTAAAATACTAAAATTAGTTCCAAAATCTTTGAACTGATCCCAGCCCAATTCTTATGTGGATAATTTGGATCCAAAACTTTCTGCAACTCAACTTGTCACCACTCAAATCCAAGTGCATGGACACTTATGTCCAGCCCAGTCACCAACTCAGCCCATCACTCCAACAAATCACAGCCGTCCAATCAAACCCCACAAAACCCTAACACACAACCTCTCTGTATATCATCTCTCTCAACTCTCATAGGGTTATAACCAGCAGCAGGCAGCAGGCAGCAGGCAGCGGCCATCAAGCACCCATCAGCACACACAAATACCCAAAAATCCCTAACCAAGCAAGCGAAGGCAGAGTCATGTCGAGTCCCCAAGTGGAGTCCGTACAGTGCTTCGGGCGTAAGAAGACGGCCGTTGCGGTGACCTACTGCAAGAAGGGCCGCGGACTTATCAAGATCAATGGGTGCCCCATTGAGCTGGTGGAGCCCGAGATCCTGCGGTTCAAGGCCTACGAACCTATCCTCCTCCTGGGACGACAGCGTTTCAGCAATGTCGACATGCGTATCAGGGTCAAGGGCGGTGGGCACACCTCCCAGATCTACGCGATCCGTCAAAGTATTGCTAAAGCTTTGGTAGCCTTTTACCAGAAGTACGTTGATGAGCAGACGAAGAAGGAGATTAAGGATATCTTGGTCAGGTACGATAGGACTCTGCTCGTTGCTGACCCGAGAAGGTGCGAGCCCAAGAAGTTTGGTGGGCGTGGTGCTAGGGCAAGGTTCCAGAAATCTTACCGTTGAAGAAAGAGAAGAGGGTGTTGCGGGTTTTGTTGGACTAAGTTTAAATTTAATTTCAATATGCTTTTTACTTGTCAACGTTAGTAGTCTGTGTCGTTTTGCTCTCTCTGTTGGTTGTTAGAGTGAACTCTATTATGAGTTCTAAGTTTTGTTAAGGATATCATATTTTTTATTCAAGTGGTGCTTTCTTTTTCTCTCTCTTTTTTCCCTCTGATTAATCTGTTTGCCTCTTTTTTTTTTTCGTTTCAATCCCATGATGGATGCTTTTATGTTTTAGTCAAATATGTTATTTTGTGAAGTTCGAGTTATCCACAAAATTGATTTCCCTTCGGAGCATTGAACTTTTGGAAGCTAACTGAGCTTGGCTTTTTCATGATTTATGAAATTACGAAAGTTGTATATGCAGATGCCTAGTTGATGATTTAGTGGGCGCTCTTTCATCTATATTTGCTTGTAGTTTCATTCACCGGTATTGAATTATTGAGCATTGAAAATGGTGGGCAGAAGAGAGTATATTGCATTGAACATGCCTTTTCAACGTAGAGGCTGTTCTGGCCTTAGATGGAGCCAATTGATCATGATGGATTTAGGGTTCATGGGTTGGTCAGTAGGACCTACCAGTGTTGTTAGTCTTAGTGCTCCAAAGGTGTGTTATTTCAGGGGTATCTGACATTTAGACATATGCCCATAATAGTTCTGAAAAATAGTTTTTAGTATATTCCTACTGATAAGTAATATGCTGGAATTGATTTACTGGTGGCACCATATTTAGGACCAAAACTTTTGGTCAGTCTGAGAGGCTGAAACATCACACTCATGTACAGTGAATAGGTACTTACACTCGTTGGAGTTACAAGGTATGATTATTATGTAATATGATGGTGATTTGGCTGTATTTGTACATCTGAGGCTGGATGAGGCACTAAACCTATAAGAAGTTATCGTTCTTTTGCTTTTGGAATTGGCGATCTGAACATAGTGAAAGTTTGTGTAAACATAAGATTCAGCATGCTTACATATGCTTCACTGTCTTTATGAAGTTGCTTTAGCTTTCGGAGTTACATTTATAAAACGTTGATTGTGGTTAGTGATAGATTTTCTTTTGATTCTTGTTATATGTTGTAATTGTTATTGTCTATCATTATGTGAAAAGATGTTTTGCTAAGTTGAAGTTTGTGATATTAGGCTGGCCACATGCCGAATGATAGCAGCTACTGATTAGGGTGAGGTTGTGGTCCATTGGTTAGTCATGACAATTAAGCTTTCCAGTATCTTTTATTTAAGATGAAGCTGCAATCTAGTTTGGGGAAGATAGCCAAAATTCTTACATTTCTTAAGGGTACTTGAGGCTTTAGACTAGAATTAGTCAGTTATGAAAATACGTCTCTTGAAAGATTTCATTAAATGGTCAAGTCTTTTGCTTGCTGTGAATTGTTTAAGATGTGAGCATTCTGATACTTGATTCTTGTCGAAAGTTGTGCTCTGATGAGAAGGATGCTGTTCTTTTGGTAACCCACTTCATCCTGCTGTGCTTGCACTGCGTTCTTGAGTCTAGATGCCGAGCAGGATATGTCTTGCAGTTGGTTTATAATGGTATAGAGAGGTAATATTGTTATTATTTCCCCGCAAATTAGAAGTTTGAAGCATGCTTTGCACCATGCATCTACTATTGGAAACATATATACTCCTAGAGTTTTTTACGCGCATATTAAATTGGATAAAATCTCATACTATTCTTAGGATTTCTTTAAAGAAAGTAGAGTTGAATGAATTATAATGTACTCTGCTGTTGTATTCAAATCCATTTGAAAAATCAGAAATGGGAAGCAGGACTTGGTTTGCTTTTTATTAAATTGTTAGAACCTAAAAATACCCCTAATACACCACCTTCACAACTCTTCTCTCTCTCTCTCTTCAACCAAGTTCTTTATAATTTATTTTTTTTAATTTTCTTCTTCTTCTCGATTTTCTGTTTCTTCTTCTCATTTTACCCACATCTCACAGACCACACTGAAATAAAAAAGGAGAAGCAAAAATGAAATGGGAGTTTTACTTGATTTGGACAGAGAAGAAAAGTGGATCTTGTTTTGATTCTTCACTCTAAAAAATCTTAATTTTCTTCTTCTTTTTCATGGATTCATTAAAAAAATTGTAAAAGCAAATTAAAAGAACCGAGTTAATTCAAAAATAGAGAAAAAGATAACAAAAGTTTTGCTTCAACAGAAATGAAGTCCACTTTGTTTGTTCCTATTTACTTACTATTTTCCAAAGTTCATTTCATCTTACGATGTTAACAAGTGACAATTGATTTGTCTTGAATGGAGACTTGAGATTTTGGAGGGTCCTGGTGTTTTCCTCTTGGCTTGTGAAATCCTTTGTGCCGTATCGAAGATTACAAAATTGAGAGATGATGTTTAACAACAAAAGAAAATATCACTGTTGACCATCTGTTTTATCCCAAAAAATAAAAAGAAAAACCTGGTTTAGATATTGAATATATTTCCTTAAGCAAATATGAAGCCATCATTGTCTTGGAAATAGAGATCTTTCGATTCAGGAAAGTAAGCAAGAAAAACTCACGATCTCATTTCAGTCTACTCCTGAAGAAGATGAAGATATCATCATTGCCTTGGGAGAGAGTGGGCTCTGTGCGATAGGAAGAAGAAAATGAAGTTTTTCCTCAATTACTCAACGTTTCTTATGAAGCCCGGCTTTTAAGTGAATGATCTACTTGTAAGAGTGTTACAAGAGAAGAGAGAGGGTGGAGGAGAGAGAAATTACTGTAGTCAACGTAAATGAGACAAAATGAATTTTATATATATGGATAGTTTTGTAATTTTAGTTTTTTTTTATTAGAGTGAACAATGTTTAGTGAAGTATGTATATATTTAAAAAACACAGTATTATAACTGTAGAATTCGTTATATCTAATTATGCGAATATAATTTTTTGATATTATTATTTTTTTATTATAAAAATAATAAATAATAATTATTATTAAATTATTATTTTTGTGAGCATAATTATAATAATTATTAATTATCATTATTATTTTTATTATATTAATATTATTATAATAATAAAATAGTATTAATATCTGTATTATTATAATTATAATTATAATTATATTTATCATTATTATAATTATTATTATTTAAAAGTAAAAAAAAATTAATTTCATATGAGTGTAATAAATTCTATCCATAAAAAAACCGTGACAAAAAAATAATATTAAAGTAATTCAATTACATTTTAATCTCACCAACAATCAGGCTCTGAAAAGAGTACCAGAGGTGGTTTAGTTCGCCGATTACAAAAGTGTTGTTTTACTGGCATACTCTTATAATTATGCGGAAGGCACCACCATGGAAGGACATGCCGTGCTCTGCGTATTGGTCTTCAATTGTGTCACAAACATAATAATTAGGCACCAATTACCTAAAAATAATTTGGTCTCAAGTTGAATTAAATCGGATCCAATTTCTGAATAAATTCGGTGATATAACCGTACTCTACTTTTCCCCTTAGGATTAGAAGTACTACACTGAGTAGGAAAAATAATGTCTATATATTAAGCCTGCCTTCAAGGGAATCATAACAGGAAATAGTTCTCAGACGAACAACTCTCTTAAAATTAAAGAAAACCAAAAGCAATGATGCCAGTCGGTGTTCGGTTTGCACCAACAGACGAAGAACTGATCAAATATTATCTTCTTCCAAAGGTCAGGGGACAAGCATTGCCATGGAATGTTGTGAAAGAGTGTGATCTTTACGGAGACAAATCTCCGTGGGAGATTTGCGATGAATATAAAGAAACCCGTCTGTATATTTTGACAAAACTGAAGAGGGCAAGCAAGAAAAGGATTGCTAGGACTGCTGGGTCAGGGACTTGGCACGGTGAAGATGCAGGACAATCGATTTATGGTCGTGAAACCAAGAAACGTATTGGGCTGAAAAAGTTGTCCTGTTTCAAGGTTAATGGAGAGAGAAACAAGAACAATGACTGGATCATGCATGAGTTTTCACTTGCTGGTGATTCTTTGATTGGAGAATCAAACCTTGATGATTACGTTCTTTGTAAGATTGAGAAGAAAGCAGCAAGTAAGCTGTGCAGAAAAGGAGCAGTTGCCCCAATTACAAGTTCAGAAGATGAAATATCCAGTGGAATTAGTAATGCTGAGAATCCAACAACAAATTTTCAATATCCATCCAATGAAGAAGCATTAGCCTTCCCAATGACAATGATTTCTGATTACGATCAAAACTACCAGCATTGGCATGGAAACGAAATTGTGGGTGAGACTGAAAGTTTTGTTTCAATAAATCAATATGGGTCTACTGATTACATCGACGAGCGTTTGGAAGAGAGAATTGACTGGGATTTACTTTGTAGCTTCCTTTTAGAATCTGAGACTCCCATTGTTGAGAATCGCGACGCAAACCAGAGGAAAACAATGTAGAACATGGACTATTATTAGCAACTCAAACTTTCATTCGGTTGTGGTCTTAGTTAGGGTTTGAAATCTTTTATGCCATTGTTAACTATTTAAATTATTTATGGGTATTGTTTTTGTTAATTTTGGGTTAATCATCAAACATTTTATGGCATTTCGATGAATTTTCTATCTTTTATTGCTTTAGGTTTTTTCTGTTTTTCCCTTCTTTCTCGTGTGTCCTGACTGTTTTAATTATTTTTGAAGAATGACTTGACCCACAAGTAACCAATTACTAAGCTGAGTTTCTCTTTTCTCGTTACCTATGTGTAACTTCTCTACATCTAAAGAAGTTCTCTTTTGGATTGTATATGTGATGGATGTTTTTCACCTCTAGACAAGCCTAGAAAACAAGAACAAAGATTATAAACCGGTAAAAGAAGTGAAAAATATCTATCACATATACAATCCATAAGTGAACTTCTTAAGATGTAGAGAAGTTACACTTTAGTAACGAGAAAAGAGAAAGTCGGCTTAGTAATTGGTTACTTGTGGGTCAAGTCATTATTTCTCTGATCTATGAATTTTTTTGTATTAAAAATACTCTCCACCGATGGGAAGAGAGGCAAGAGAAATTTTATTTCTCTCTATTTGACCGAAAAAATATCTTTGATTTAACAAAAGCTCATAGAATAAGTTTAGAGAAAAATTTCTATTATTAGTGAGTTAAATCTTAGAATTGCAAGTGACGTGGTACAATAAAGTCAAGACACGTTGCAATGAAATTGCTCTGCTTTAAGAACTAAATATAATTAATTGTTTCATTTTGAACCATCTAATTTTCCTATTCTTTTAGATAATGAATGAGCATGAACACTATCTATATTGTTATTGGTAGATCTAAAAGGAAAATGAGTTTTAAAAATGAAAAATTAATTTATTCATTAAAGATGTGTTTGGTTCACAGATGGAATCTTTACATTGAGAATGTGCATCGAGGCAAATGTGATTGAGGGAAATATTTTCTTATACTGCAAACTCACATACACAAAAACAATTTGATCACGTGTATAAATATATAAACAAGAACAATGATTATAAACTAGTAAAAGAAGTGAAAAACATCCATCACATATACAATCCAAAAGAAAACTTCTTTAGCTGTAGAGAAGTTACACGTAGGTAATGAGAAAAGAGAAATTCAGCTCAGTAATTGGTTACTTGTGGGTCAAGTCATTCTTCAAAAATAATTAAAACAGCCATGGCATAGGGGAAAGAAGGAAAAAAACAGAAAAAACCTAAAGCAATAAAAAATGGAAAATTCATCGAAGTGCCATAAAATATTTGATGTTTAACTCAAAATTCACAAAAACAATACCCATAAATGATTTAAATAGTTAATAATGGCATAAAAGATTTCAAACCCTAACTAAGACCACAACCGAAAGAAAGTTTGAGTTGCTAATAATAGTCCATGTTCTACATTGCTTTCCTCTGGTTTGCGTCATTTTTCTCAACAATGGGAGTATCAGATTCTAAAAGGAAGCTACAAAGTAAATCCCTGTCAATTCCCTCTTCCAAACGCTCGTCGATGTAATCAGTAGACCCATATTGATTTATTGAAACAAAACTTTCAGTCTTACCCACAATTTCGTTTCCATGCCAATGCTGTTAGTTTTGATCGTAATCAGAAATCGTTGTCATTGGGAAGGCTAATGCTTCTTCATTGGATGGATATTGAAAATTTGTTGTTGGATTCTCAGCATTACTAATTCCACTGGATATTTCATCTTCTGAACTTGTAATTGGGACAACTGCTCCTTTTCTGCACAGCTTACTTGCTGGTTTCTTCTCAATCTTACAAAGAATGTAATCATCAAGGTTTGATTCTCCAATCAAAGAATCACCAGCAAGTGAAAACTCATGCATGATCCAGTCATTGTTCTTGTTTCTCTCTCCATTAACCTTGAAACAGAACAACTTTTTCAGCCCAATACGTTTCTTGGTTTCACGACCATAAATCGATTGTCCTGCATCTTCACCGTGCCAAGTCCCTGACCCAGCAGTCCTAGCAATCCTTTTCTTGCTTGCCCTCTTCAGTTTTGTCAAAAGATACAGACGGGTTTCTTTATATTCATCGCAAATCTCCCACGGAGATTTGTCTCCGTAAAGATCACACTCTTTCACAACATTCCATGGCAATGCTTGTCCCCTGACCTTTAGAAGAAGATAATATTTGATCAGTTCTTCGTCCGTTGGTGCAAACCGAACACCGACTTGCATCATTGCTTTTGGTTTTCTTTAATTTTAAGAGAGTGGTTCGTCTGAGAACTATTTGTGTTGGTTTTGGAAAGTCGTTCGTCTGAGAACTATTTCCTGTTATGATTCTCTTGAAGGCAGCCTTAATATATAGGCATTATTTTTCCTGCTCAGTGTAGTACTAGGAATAAATATATTGGTTTTTTTTTTCAGACGGATTTTGTTACTAGATGATAATTTACCAACTCCAAACTTATATCTCTGAATTTATTCAGAAATTGGACCGGATTTTAACATATAGTTGCAATCTGTAGAGAAGCCCAATAACCTGCTAGAGCTTCGACGTAGAGAAGCCCATGTCTCGATATTTTGGAATGTGGTAAAAAAAATGTAAACCATATATAAGTTTATGATGGGTAAAGGAACAAAATGAAAAAGAAATAAAGAGGTAAAAATGATTTTTTTTAATGTGTGGTACGAAAGAAAAATTGAATGATTAATTTTTTTATATGAATAAATTACAATTATTTCATATTGGGATGATTGAGAATTAAAAATAAAAATAAATTATATTTTTATATTTTTAAAAAATTAAACGACATTAATTATCTTCCTTTTTTTTCTCCAACGAGCTATTTTTTAAGTTGAGCTCAAATGTCAAAGGCCCTGAATTTTATCCAACTTGGTAGAAGTGACCTTATAAAGTTTCAATAATTGAGTTGGACTTAAAGTATGAGCAGTCCACATGTTATGTGTCCATGACTTCTTTATTAGGATCATGAAGCATTAATATTATGCAGACAATTCAATTTGTCACTAGCTAGTAAGGTTCATGTTTCTTACCATATATATATATATATATATATATATATATATATATATATATATATATATATATATATATATCGAGACATCATCCCTCCCCACCTTTTATTTTTATTTATTTTTTATTTTTTTATTTTTTATCTCTTCCAACCATAAGTTTAATGCTAGCCAGCTGTTGATACTAAAAGTGTGTTGCTGAGCTGGACCTTGGGTACTTGCACAAGGAAAGAAAAATGAACTATAGGGTCACTGGAGGGAATTCTCCGGGGATGCTCCGATGCTTAAGTTAGAGTGTGATAAGATACAAGTAAGGGTTGAGTGGTGTGTTTTTCTTATCTGTTCTTGTCTCTCTCCTGTTGAGGGAGTACCTTATCCGTTTTATAGGGCGTTGGAGACGGTCTTGGGCCTGAGTCGGCAGTGATTATACTCCTATCTGAGTCAGGTAATGATGCCTAGGAAATCCAGCTAGGTGGATAGGAGCCGTCCGCTAGGACTTTGTCTTGTTGGTTTGATCAGGAACCACCCACGTGTAAGGGCGGTTGATGGCCTGACATCCCAACTTGGATGGGCACTGGTGCCTAGGAGGCCTTAGCTGGATGGCTGAAGGCCGTCTGCTAGGGCTTTATCTTGCTGGCTTGCTCAGGAGCCATCGATGTCTGGGGCAGTCTACCGACCTGGCTTCCCGACTTGGGCTGAGTAATGATGGTTTGGAGGGCGGTAGTGACGTGGAGACCCAGCTTGGGGCAACGGAGCCTGGAGGGTCGGTTATGACTTAGAGGCACAGCTGTCTGGTCCTGAGTCATCCACGTGTGATCTTGTGACCGGTAGTCAGGGGATCCACGTGTTGTCTTGTTATTGGAAGGGTAGTTATTGGCAGTATCAGAAGCCCCCCACTTCCTTAAGTGCAGCACTGTGGTTAAGGAAGTAGCATGACTTGGTCGGCATTTTTTTCATTTGTGGAGACATGGTGCCGAGGTCGAAGATGTGGCCTAAGGGAGAAGAGAATGGGCTAAGGACTTGTGGAGCGATCCATCTCCTCGGCCAAGAACACCTTGAGTCCGAGGACCAGTGGAGCAATCCATCTCCTCGGACCTTGAAGAGAATGGGCCGAGGACTTGTGGAGCAATCCATCTCCTCGGCCAAGAACACCATGAGTCCGAGGACAAGTGGAGCAATCCATCTCCTCGGACCTTGAAGAGAATGGGCCGAGGACTTGTGGAGCAATTCGTCTCCTTGGCCAAGAACACCATGAGTCCGAGGACCAGTGGAGCAATCCATCTCCTCGGACCTTGAAGAGAATGGGCCGATGACTTGTGGAGCAATCCATCTCCTCGGCCAAGAACACCATGAGTCCGAGGACAAGTGGAGCAATTCATCTCCTCGGACCTTGAAGAGAATGGGCCGAGGACTTGTGGAGCAATCCATTTCCTTGGACCTTGAAGAGAATGGGCCGGGGACTTATGGAGCAATCCATCTCCTCGGCCAAGAACACCATGAGTCCAACGACCAGTGGAGCAATCCATCTCCTCGGACCTTGAAGAGAATGGGCCGAGGACTTGTGGAGCAATCCATCTCCTCGGCCAAGAACACCATGAGTCCGAGGACAAGTGGAGCAATCCATCTCGTCGGACCTTGAAGAGAATGGGCCGAGGACTTGTGGAGCAATCCATCTCCTCGGACCTTGAAGAGAATCGGCTGAGGACTTGTGGAGCAATCCATCTCCTTGGGCAAGAACACCTTGAGTCCGAGGACCAATGGAGCAATCTGATAACTCTGAATAAATCATGTTATTATACTGCTTTTAGGCACGTTTTTGGTATTGTTCTTAAGCATTAGAATTATGTTGCATGTGTTTTTTAGCAATTTGAGTTTTGTGTATCTTATTTTACTAATAAGTTGTTTTAAGTGATTTATCAATGCTAAGTCATGGAAATTTATTGTGCAGACACTTGCTAGAGCGTTGGAGAGCACTGGAAGACCAAAATGCACAGAGAGGACAGAAACTCAAGGCTGCAGCGCCAGGATGTTGGCGCTGCAGCGCTGGTAGCTGACACAAAGAAGGAATTGGACAGAAAGTTGGCGCTGCAGCGCTAGAATTAGGGTTTGTTGTGTGTCTTGGAGCTGCAGCGCTGGGATCTTGGCGCTGCAGCGCCAGCCCGCGAATTTTGAATCTATAAATTAAAACCCTAGCTGAACAATAAGAGGGATGGCCGTAGAAGAAAAAAACAGAATTTGGAGAAGAGGAGAAGCCAAAGGAGAGTTGGAGACACTCCGAGAGGCTACACATCAAGCTTTTAAATCATTCTTCTCCGGTTTTGTATTATTCTAATCTATCTATGTTGATGTTTTATAATATGAACATGGTTTATTTGAATATTATTATGGAGTAGATATTTTTGTGTTAAGGATAGATGGATCCTAGACTTTTATCTTGAGTTGTTGTTTGGACAAGTAGAATATAATTTGTTTTTCAAAGAGTGTGTTTTATTGTTCTTAATGCTTTTTATTATTTTGATCCCTCCTTGGGGCATGGTGATGTGTCGAATAGAGAAGCCATGTTTTTATGAATGATTGAACTAATAAATATGATATTGGATTGTTACCTATGCAAAGGCCAGGGTAAAACATGCCATGAATGAAATAGAAGTAACCGAATAGGGATCCTAGGAAGTTCATGTGGTCCGCTTAAATCATAACCGAATAGGGAGATTTAACTGAAAGGAATCCAAAAATACTTAATGCTTCTTAATTTGAATTAATCTAGAATAGACACAGAATACGGATATTCGAAGTTAATGATTCTTAAGATTGTGGTTAGACCTGGAATATGGATAACCAATTTATTGGGGATTCTACCATCTTGAAAAACGTATTAAACGAAACTTGTCCATTCGAAGCTCTTATCAATTATGGTTTAGGTGAAGTCGAGTCCTTAGCACGTTAGTTCATAAGAGTCTTCATTCAAAAGATTGCAAATATTCCATTATTTACTATTGCATTCTGTTTTTCCCTTTTAGCTAATTGTTAGTAACTTTTTCTCCGACAATTATTCGTTTGCTCAAATAACAGTAAGATTCGAATCATAATTTCTGTAGTATTTGCTTAGTCCTCGTTGGGAATGATATTTACTCATCATTTTATTACTTGAACGATTAGTGCACTTGCTAGTGTCAATTTCATCGCATCAAGTTTTTGGCACCGTTGCCGGGGACTGAAATAAACTATTACTTTTATTGTGATTCAACTTGTTAATTTGAGAGTTTTTTTTTATTTGGTTTTTAAGTCTATTTTGCAGGGCTTTCGATTCTAGTGCATGACACGTATTAGTGGGAGAATACTTGCAGAACCTAATCCAGAGATTGAGCGCACGTTTCACTCTTTGAGAAGAGTAGCACCAGTAACAATTAATACAATGGCAGAAGGAAACAATGCAGAGACGCAACGTGCACTGTGGGATTATGCCATGCCAAAGATGGATGGTGTTGAATCCAGCATTCGGCGACCACCTATACAAGCGAACAATTTTGAAATTAAACCCACCATCATCCAGATGATTCAGCATTCAGTACAATTTAGGGGCTCATCGTAAGAAGATCCGAATGTTCACTTGGCGAATTTCCTGGAAATTTGTGACACAATTAAGCATAACGGAGTATCGGAGGATGCAATTCGTTTAAGACTTTTCCCATTTTCATTGAGGGATAAAGCAAAAAGTTGGTTGACTTCTTTGCCTGCCGGATCCATAACAACATGGGCAGAATTGACACATAAGTTTTTAGGGAAATACTTTCCCCCTGCAAAAACTGCAAAGTTACGTAATGAAATTACTATGTTTTTGCAGGTTGATCGAGAGTCACTCTATGAGGCATGGGAGCGCTTTAAAGACCCGTTGAGAAGATGTCCTCATCACGAGTTTCCCACTTGGATGTAGGTACAAACTTTTTATAACAGTTTAACTAATACAACCTGAAACATGATTGATGCAGTTGCAGGTGGCACTATCATGAGAAAAACTCCAGAAGAAGCCATTGAATTACCTGAAAAAATGGCTACTAACTCTTATCAATGGCTAATTGAAAGGTTACCTATCAACAGAGCCTCAGGATTACACAATGTAGATACTGTTACAGCTCTAGCAGCACAACTGGAGACTCTCAACAAAAAAGATTGATGGATTTAATCCCCACTCACATTCAATATGTGAATTGTGTGGTGGTAGTGGCCATCACAGCAGTAGCTGTCAAGGTAATCAGTTTGCATGTAATTCATCTGCTGAACAAGCTAATTTTGTTTCAAATTTTCATAGGCAGAACAATCCATACAGCAACACATATAATCCGAGATGGAGGAATCATTCAAACTTCTCGTGGAATCAAAGCAATGCAAAGCAACCTTATCCTGAATACACTCTTCAAGAAAAGAAGTCCAACTTGGAGGATATGATGGCTAAATTTTTAAGTACAGCAAAAACAAGATTCCAAAATCAAGAAGCATCCATAAAAAATCTGGAAGTTCAAATCGGTCAACTAGCAATCATAATTTTTGGACGTGCACAAGGTTCCCTCCCGAGCAACACAGAAAAGAATCCTAAGGAGGATGTCAAGGCCATAACACTAAGGAGTGGCACACAATTGGAAGAGCCACAACCTAAGAAAATTACTCAGCAAGTTGGCGAGAAAGAAGAAACTGAGCAAGAGGAAAAACGAGTTTCAGCAAAGAAGTCTATTGGTAAAGGTTTGATTGATTCTAACTCTGAAACCAAATATATGCCACCTCTTCCTTATCCTCAGAAATTCCAAAAAGAAAAACTAGACAAACAATTCTCAAAATTTTTAGAGATTTTCAAGAAGTTGCATATTAACATACCATTTGCAGAGGCATTAGCACAGATGCCTAGCTACACTAAATTTTTGAAGGAAATTTTGACTAATAAACGAAAGCTAGAGGAACATGGAATGGTGATGTTAACTGAAGAGTGCAGCACTAAACTGCAAAACAAGCTACCTCCAAAATTGAAAGATCCAGGGAGTTTTACTAAACCTTGCACTTTGGGAAATTCATTTTTTGATAAAGCATTATGTGACCTTGGTGCCAGTATTAATCTTATGCCTCTTTCAATTTTCAGGAAACTTTGATTAGGAGAAGTCAAAACAACAACAGTGTCATTACAATTAGCTGATCGATCCATTAAGAGACCACGGGGAATTATAGAAGATGTACTGGTAAAAGTTGATAAATTTATATTCTCTGTGGACTTCATCGTTCTTGACATGGAAGAGGATCGTGAGGTACCTCTTATACTTGGACGTCCATTCCTTGCTACAGGGAGAGCCCTAATTGATGTACAACAAGGGAAATTGACTTTAAGAGTCAATGATGAGCAATTAGTTTTTGATATGTATAAAATTATGAAATACCTTTCTGGCTTTTCTACTTCTTCTTGTTTTCAAGTGGATATTGTTGATAACCTCATTGAGGAGTTTCGGGAGAAAACATTAAATGAAGATACTTTGGAGGGATGCATCATGGAATCAGGAACTAATACCACTGAAAAACTCATTATTGAAGAAGAAGCAAGGAACTTGGAGTCTGAAATGGGAAAAGAAGTGCCAGAAGAACAAATAATAATAACTGAATTGAAAACTTTACTTGCTCACTTAAAATATGCTTATTTAGAGAAAAATATTTTCCCTGTGATAATATTTTCTTCATTGACAGGTAAAATGGAAGAACGCTTACTGGAAGTCCTAAGAAGGCACATATTTTCGGGAAAACTGAAATCTCGGTGGACTGGATCGTACACCGTGATAAGTGTCTCACCTTTTGGTGCCGTTGAATTACGACACAAGAAAAACAAGGAGACATTCAAGGTCAACGGGCACAGATCGAAGCACTACATTATGGGAACGTTTGACCCTTAATCATCCCCCACCATTCTCCAAGAGCCATAAATCGGAAAGTCAAGCTAAAGACTATAAATTAGAACTACCATTTTGGGTCTTACTTTTTAATTTTTTTTTCTTGCTTTTTGAAATTATTTGGGGTGTTTCAATTTTTTGTGTTGCTTAATTTATTTGTTATTTCAAGTTTTATGGCCTTACGATGTGTATTTTTGATTTATTTTTCAGTTCTACGTGGAGCCAGGACAGAAATTTAGCGCTGCAGTGCCAGAAAATTGGAGCTGCAGCGCCAAGGCCTTCAATTTCACGCATCAGCCCAGAAATCCACTGCTGCAGCCTCACAAACCCAGCACTGCAGTGCCAGGACCTGATCGTTCAAAACCAAAAATCCAGCCCAGAAATTCAGCACTGCAGCGCAAAAAAATTGGAGCTGCAGCGCCAGATCGCACAAAAGGTGATTAAATGCTCAGCTCTCCAACAGTTAGGGCAGTCCAAATATTAGAATTCCAGTTGCTCTCCCTCTCCAAAACACAAAAATGTCACTTCTCCTTCCCATAGAAACACACAAGCAAGAGTTTTTCTGCAATTTCAACCATGGATTACTTCCATTCTCCAGGAGAATCAATCTTCTCAAGTGATTTTGGGTGCTATTGAGGTCTTTTAATCAAGTAAGATTTCTCCACTTTGAGACCCTCAAACTTCATATTTTTAAGTGCAATCACTTGAGTTGTTTATGGGTAGATGATAATACATGGTGAGTTGATGAAAAATTGAGGAAAGGATGAATGGATAAGTTGCATGTTCACAAGTTTATGCTGAAAATTTTTCATGGGACTGTGCGTTGGGAGAGAAGGGTACTGTAGCTGAAAAATTTATGATGTTAATGAGTTGAATTTGTAATCTATTATGCTGGGTTTTTCAAGACTCAATTGATTGAAGTAATTGCCCAACTTGGATTGAAATTTCTACTGCAATTTTTATTTGGGAATTGGTGTGTGAAAGTGGGTGTTGCTCTTGGTTACTTTCTACTGTTTGGAGTGTAATTATTTAAAGCACAAAAGTCTTGATTAAATGGCTCCTCCCAAACGCGCGAGACCTAGCTCCACCAGTTACAATTCAGAGCTTTTTGTCTCAAAAGAAGCAGAACAGAGGTTTGAGCGTTCTAAACTCAAGAAAGTCCCAATTCCTGAACGAGGATTTAATATCACCAAGGGACACTTCCCCCTCATTCACAGGATCATCATTGCTCGTAAATGGGAACAATTCTGTGCAACACCAGAAGCTGCAATTATTCTAGTTGTGCGTGAATTTTATGCAAATGCCGCAGAGCACACAAATCTGAAGGTAAAGGTTAGAGGGAAATTAGTGGCATTCGACAGAGGCACAATCAACAAATTGCTCAACACCCCTACCATCCCAATGGATGAGTACAGTGCTTATGCCAGCGTGCCTGACCTCGACGAAGTACTCCGGGTTCTTTGCAAAGTTGAGACACAATGGAAATTGTCCGGTGATGAGCGGACTTCATTGCCATCAAGTGCAATGGATAGGACAACAAAAGCTTGGCATTACTTTATAGGTGATCGTTTGCTTCCGACAACTCATTTAAGTGATGTCACAAGAGAGAGAGAAATCCTTCTATTCTCCATCTACCAAGGATTGAGTATTAATGTGGGACGCATTATCCAGAATAACATTCTATACAGTGCAAATTCGATCAGTGCAGGGTTGTATTTTCCATCTTTGATAACAACACTTTATGGATCGTGTGGTGTTACCTGGACTGCAGGGGAGCAAATCAAACAACCAATGCATCCGCTGGACCTATGGACTATCTATCGGATCACGGATATAGAAGAAGCACCGAGCCCAGGCGCCTCTTCCTCACAACCTCTTCCAGCACGCCAACAATGGAATATATCACTTTCTGATCATCTAATAGTTGTTGAGACGGAGCTTCATGAGCTTCGGCAATGGAGTCAGCAGCAGACATCTTACGTTGCAGGTTGTTTTCAAACCAATGATCAGATGATGAGGATTTTTGCCACTCATTTAGGCATCGACACACAGCAGCTACCTTAACTACCACCATATCCCAGTCATAGCAGTGATCCGGACGATGAGGACATTGACAAAGACGATTGATTCAGCCTCCGACTAATCAGGGGAGTTCTCTTCTCTTACTTTATAATTCAAATTCTGTACATTGCGGACAATGTATTATTTAAGTTTGGGGGTGGGAACTTTATCTGAATGTGTGCACTACTAATGTTTCTAGTTATTTTTCTATTTGTTTTATCTGAGTGTTTTTTGTTGTTTGTGTTTGATTTTGATTTTGCCGATGATGAGAAATAGATTGACTTTATTATAGCCATTGAAAATTTGAATTTTTTTTTGCGTTTGTCTGTGTGCTTGAATTTGTTATTGGATTTATTTTACATCGAACTCTTTGAACTCAATGAGCACTTACACCTAAGCACTTTGTTGTCTTGCTATTTCGGAGAGTGTTTATGTGAGCAGTGTAGTCATGTGATCTCTTAGACTCTAGAACTTGTTTGAAGACCACTCGAGGCGAAATCCTAGGTAGTACAGTACCAAAGAAAGGATCCAGGCCATGTTTGGAAAGTTTGAGCCATTTTAGCCAACCCTTGATATGTGATTATCCTTAGTGTTCCCCTTTTGAGCTTGGATACATATTATTTTGTCACTCAATCATATAACCTATTTCCCTTTCAAATATAAAAAAAAAAAAAATTTATCTCCACCTTTCACCTATAAGCACATTGATTAATAAAGGGACTATTCTCTTAAGTGGTGACAGAGGATTAAGCAAGAGAAAGTGGTTTTCACTTGGCTATGATATGTATTACATATTTCCCATTGAGAGAGACCAAGGGAAAGATCGAAGTCAAAAAGGTTTACCACATGAACTATTTGATCAAGTTGTATTCTGCCTATCACAGACAGCTGGCAAAGCTGTGTTTGATCGTCATGTACATGCTATGCTATAGTTTCAGTAATGCACACGGAAACAAAGACTAGTACTACTATAGTACAAGCAATAAAAAAAAAAAAGAAGAAAAAGAAGATGTGACGAGCAAAAGTATTGGAAGTATTCCATGATAACTGAGGGAAAGTTCAAAATAAAATTTTTATTGGTTGATGTGCTTAAGGTGATGTGAATCTCAAATCAATCTTTTATCATACCTTAACCTTAGTCAAAGTTATAAGCTGAATAAAGTCCTGGTGATCTCGGGTATTGTCATGGCCTACATTAGTGGAGAGTGGTGTGAAAAGCAAGCTTATGGACTTTGAAAGATTGACATTATCCTACTTGCTTGCATAAACCGATCAGAGTGGCGAGACAATTAAGTTTATAAAGGTGTTGCACACACACACGTTTGAAGAATTTGATGTAAGATAAAGCTAGCAATAAATTTGAAATTCTAGACATTGGCAGCATTTTGGAAAGTTTTTCATGCGTTATAATTTTTATGCAATCTTTGAGGCATGTTATATCAAATCTAATCGAACCATCTCGCACTCTTAGGATGTTTGTGTATAGAATTTTGTTCTAGTTTGCTCGAGGACTAGCAAAAACGTAAGTTTGGGGGTGTGATAACTCTGAATAAATCATGTTATTATACTGCTTTTAGGCACGTTTTTGGTATTGTTCTTAAGCATTAAAATTATGTTGCATGTGTTTTTTAGCAATTTGAGTTTTGTGTATCTTATTTTACTAATAAGTTGTTTTAAGTGATTTATCAATGCTAAGTCATGGAAATTTATTGTGCAGACACTTACTAGAGTGTTGGAGAGCACTGGAAGACCAAAATGCACAAAGAGGACAGAAACTCAAGGTTGCAGCGCCAGGATGTTGGCGCTGCAGCGCTAGTAGCTGACACAACGAAGGAATTGGACAGAAAGTTGGCGCTGCAGCGCCAGAAAGCTGGAGCTGCAGTGCTAGCTCGCGAATTTTGAATCTATAAATTAAAACCCTAGCTGAACAAGAAGAGGGACGGTCGTAGAAGAAAAAAACAGAATTTGGAGAAGAGGAGAAGCCAAAGGAGAGTTGGAGACACTCTGGGAGGCCACGCATCAAGCTTTTAAATCATTCTTCTCTGGTTTTGTATTATTCTTATCTATCTATGTTGATGTTTTATAATATGAACATGGTTTGTTTGAATATTATTATGGAGTAGATATTTTTGTGTTAAGGATAGATGGATCCTAGACCTTTATCTTGAGTTGTTGTTTGGATAAGTAGAATATAATTTGTTTTTCAAAGAGAGTGTTTTATTATTCTTAATGCTTTTTATTATTTTGATCCCTTCTTGGGGCATGGTGATGTGTCGAATAGAGAAACCATGTTTTTATAAATGATTGAACTAATAAATATGATATTGGATTGTTATCTATGCAAAGGCCAGGGTAAAACATGCTATGAATGAAATAGGAGTAACCGAATAGGGATCCTAGGAAGTTCATGTGATCCACTTAAATTGTAACCGAATAGGGAGATTTAACTGAAAGGAATCCAAAAACACTTAATGCTTCTTAATTTGAATTAATCTAGAATAGACCTGAAATACGGATATTCGAAGTTAATGATTCTTAAGATTGTGGTTAGACCTGGAATATGGATAACCAATTTATTGGGGATTCTACCATCTTGAAAAACATATTAAACGAAATTTGTCCATTCGAAGCTCTTGTCAATTATGGTTTAGGTGAAGTCGAGTCCTTAGCACGTTAGTTCATAAGAGTCTTCATTCCAAAGATTGCAAATTTTCCGTTATGTTATTTAATATTGCACTCTGTTTTTCCCTTTTAGTTAATTGTTAGTAACTTTTTCTCCGACAATTATTCGTTTGCTCAAATAACAGTAAGAGTCGAATCATAATTTCTGTAGTATTTGCTCAGTCCTCGTTGGGAACGATATTTACTCATCATTTTATTACTTGAACAATTAGTGCACTTGCTAGTGTCAATTTCATCGCATCACAATCCATCTCCTCGGACCTTGAAGAGAATGGGCCGAGGATTTGTGGAGCAATCCATCTCCTCGACCAAGAACACTTGGAGTCCGAGGACTAGTGGAGCAATCTATCTCCCCAGACCTTGAAGAGAATGGACTGAGGACTTGTGGAACAATCCATCTTCTCGGCCAAGAACACCATGAGTCCAAGGACTAGTGGAGCAATCCATTCCCTCGGAACTTGAAGAGAATGGGCCGAGAACTTGTGGAGCAATCCATCTCCTCGGCCAAGAACACCATAAGTCCGAGGACAAGTGGAGCAATTCATCTCCTCGGACCTTGAAGAGAATGGGCCGAGGACTTGTGGAGCAATCTATCTCCTCGGCCAAGAACACCTTGAGTTCAAGGACAAGTGGAGCAATCCATCTCCTCAGACCTTGAAGAGAATGGGCCGAGGACTTGTGGAGCAATCCATCTCCTCGGCTAAGAACACCATGAGTCCGAGGACCAGTGGAGTAATGAGAATTTCGTCTCCGTAATGGCGGCGTGGGTGAAACGTGGCTGTTTTTAGCGTAAATAGCGGAGCACAGCAATGGCGATTTTCCCTTGGGAACTGAGAAGCCATTTTTGGGAAAACAACGGCAGCTTCGGGGAATGGGATGTCCTTTGGGGAAGTGTGAGAGTTTTCCTTGGGCCTTCCAAAGGTCTCGGCCGCATTAATTGGTCCTCGTTTGTCGTGTTCCATTTCCTATATAAGGAGGTTTTGGCTTCTTCCTTTTTCATTCACTTTCAATCTGAGTTAGCTATTTTAGAGAGTAAGTTCTTGAGAGCGCTCGGCCTCCCCCGTAATATTTGTGAGATTTGTCCTCCTCGTCCTTTCTTATAAGGAGAGACATTCTCTTTTGGCGCTAGGATCTATCTTGGTGTTAGTGTTTCGTGGTTTTTCTGAGGTCGTGAAGAGGGATTGTCTTTCAACAACTTTTGGAAGCTTAGGAGGTGCTTAAGTCCAAACTCTTCGGACTTTAGTGAGTTCGTCTACCTTTCTCTATACTCATGTCTTCATTTGAAATTTATCGCGATAGGCCTAGCAATAGCAGTACTAGTAAGAGTAGCATAGAAAGTACTCGTAGTAGTTATAGTACTGAGGACAGGGAGACATCTTCATCCTCGTTGAGGGGAGAACGCCCTGAAGAGACTGAGCCGTCTCCAGGTCCTTGGGCCTTTGCCATATGTCCCTCTGGGGGAAGGGTTTGGGTCTGAAGGGAATCTCTCCTCGGGGGACGGAGAGATCAGGGTTTTAACAGATAGGGATAGGGCTTTGACTGAGATTAGGGAGACCTCAGTTGGGGAGGAGAGAAAAGAATGGCATTATACTGCAATAGAGGTTCCTAGTCAGATCAAAAGAGAAGACTTAGCAGTGATTTGGGGGACGTACCGTATTCCGGACTAGTACGCCCTCCGCTTGCCTAGAGTAGGAGAGAGGGCTTGTGACATTCTTTCAGATAGAGCCCCTTACGAGCTTTGCGTATACGAACATCAGATGCAAGCTGGGTTGTGGTTCCTTCTTTATCCCTTTTTTCGAAGTATCCTCCGATATTTTGGTATCGCGCTATGTCAGATTGTACCAAATTCTGTGCGGCTGATCATAGCGATCCTCTATGTTGGTTGGGCAGTTGGTAGACCGTTGACCATGGATGTGTTCAAAGCTCATTTTCTTATTAGTAGGCACGGTCAAACTGGCTGGGTAGTGTTTAGCACTTGACCGAGAAGAAGGTTGTTGTAGAAGATGCCTTCATCCATTAAGAGATGGAAGAAATTTTTTTACTTCATTCAGTCAGATAAGAACTTTGGCCTTCCTCGATCCTTGAATATGACCGGACCAGGAAGTGCAAGAAGGTGGGTCTTCGCCCCTATGAACAAGAGATTGTAGATGCAATGGTGGCCTCACCTATTGATATCCAAGTCCTTTATGACAATGAGGCATTAGCTCGGCGAGGTCTCTGACCCCCATGTCCTGGGCCTTCACTTGAGAGTGGTAACACTTTTTGTTCGTTATTTTTCTCTTTCTAGATTTATGCATATAGTTGACACTTGTTGCGCCTTACACTAAATACTTTATTTTTTCTTTTTGTTTGTGGGAAGAGATGGAGGCTGAGGCACGTGAGAAGGAGTATGCTAAGAAGGTGGCCCTGGAGAAGCGGAAGGCGGCCCATGCTGAGAAACAGCAGACTTTTGGGTCAAGAAGTAGGAAGAGGTCGCGGACCCAACCCCCCGTACCCATTGAGCTAGAGATGTCGTCGAGGTCTTAGTCTCAGCCAGAGATGGTTCCCGATCCTATTGCTCATTCATCAGGCCCTCCCACAGTTAATCCTATCCCGGTTCAAGTTTCGAGTCAGGGAACTGCTGCTGAAGCCTCTGCGTTCATACCTGAGTGGGCCCTGAGGTCAGATGATTCTATTTTCACGCATCCCCAGGTAGCACGTGAACATCTGACGAAGAGGACTCCCCCTCGAGATGTTGTGGAGCTGGGGCGGAAGACCACCGAGTCCCTCTGCGCAGCTACTGAGACTGTAGCGTCCCAGGTACATTGTCTTCTTTATCAGTCAGTTCTTTAAATTTCTAGCTTTCACATCGCTACCTTTTTGTCTCCTAACACTTTTTCGATGGATTTCAGATGGGAGCCATCATGGGCGTGACCGCTCATCGCTATATGGAGACAGCTGAGCTTCTCGGACGGGCTCAGCACCAGGTAGAAGAGAAAACCGAGGCGATATTCCAGCTTTAGGCATTGTTGGAATCCACCAAGCAGGCTCGGTCCGATGCTGAGGCCCGAGCTCAGGAGGCTGAGGCCCGTACTCGGGCCGCTGAAGAGGAGACTGAGTTTCGTATTCGGGCAGCTGTGGAGGAGGCAGAGGCTTGTGCTCGAGTGGCTATGGAGCAGGCACTGGCTTTGTTTAAGAAGTCGGATGCATATCAGTCGGCCGTTGTCGTTAAGGAAGGCCATCAATTCTACTCCGGGTTTATGGAAGCAAGGGGGAAGGCTGAGGCCTTGTATCCAAACCTTGATTTTTCTGGCCTGAACTTATTGGGCCCCGAGGAAGAGGAGTCGCTGGGTTCGGAAGAGGAATAGGAATAGGAACAGGGGTAGCATGGGGATCAGGAGAAACATCCAGGCACTGGGTCTCCGACTCAGGGTGATGCGCCTTCGGAGTTAGATTGAGCGTGCTCTTCATCTGGCCTAGTCAGAATTTTTAGCTTTTGTTTGTATTCCGAGGCCAGTAGTGCTTCTTTTTCTTTTGTATGGAAATGCTAGCACTTAAGATATTTTGTATCGAACTCCAAACTTTTTTATATACAGTGCCTATGCTTTTACTTTGGGTGTTATACTTTTACACTTGGGTGTTTTACTGGCAAAAATGTCGAAGGTGTTCAGCGTTCCAAGTTCGGGGAATGGGCTTCCCACTGAGTTCCTCGAGCTCAAAAGTTCCAGGGTGACATACCTTTTTGATTCGATAGGGCCCCTCCCAGTTAGGGATCAGCTTGCCTGATTCTCAAGGTCGAGATACTTCGTTCTTTTGTAAGACGAGGTCATGGAGACAGAAGTGCCTTGCTTTTACTCTTGAATTGAAGTACCTGGCAGTTCGCTGTTGATAAACGGTAAGTCAGATTTGGGCTTTATCCTGAGCTTCGTCGAGAAGATTGGCGTTCATGCTGAGGGCTTCCTCATTACTTTGTTCCTCGAAGCTTTGTACTTGCAAGGAAGGTACTTCTATTTCTAAAAGGATCACTGTCTCGGATCCATAAGTCATGAAGAAGGGGGTTTCCCCCGTAGGTGCTCGAGCCGTGGTTCGGTATGCCCAAAGTATGTTGGGTAAATGGTTCGTTCATTGCTTATCTGCTTTGTCTATTCACCTCTTGATGCCTTGAAGGATCGTTTGGTTAGTTATTTCGGCTTGTCTGTTTGCTTGTGGGTATCCAACTGAGGAGAAATGATGGTCGATGTGTAATTCATCGCAAAATGTTTGGAACAGAACACTATCAAACTGTTTGCCGTTGTCTGTTACTAATATTTGGGGCACTTCAAACCGACATACGATTGACTTCTACATGAAGGCTCGGGCCTAAAAGTCTGTGATGCTGGCTAAAGGTTCGACTTCCACCCATTTCGTAAAATAATCTATTGCAACTATAAGGTACTTTCGTCAGCCGGTTACTCCAGGAAAAGGCCCGAGAAGGTCTATTCCCCACATAGCGAAGGGAAGTGGACTGACTATTGGAGTCAAAAGGTTTGCTAGTCGATGCGGCATGACGGCATACCGCTGACAGCTTTGACATTTGTTTATCAGTTCCATGACTGCTTCCCTCATCTTTGGCCAATAGTATCATTGTCGAAGGATTTTGAAGGCCAAGGCACGCCCACTGAGGTGATTTCCACATATACCTTCGTGGACTTCGCGGAAGGCGTAGTTAGCTTCGACTGGGTGAAGACACTTCAAGTAGGGCATTGTCAGCCCTCGTTTATACAATCAATCTTCCAGAATTGAGTATCGGACGGCTCTAGACACAACCTTTCGGGCTTCGCCTTTGTCGTCGGGAAGAGGACCGTCACGCAGATATTCCAGGATAGGACTCATCCATGTTCTCTCACCAACCACGGGTAATACCATTTTTTCATTGATACTGGGTATTATTAGGGTTTTGAGATAAACTGCTTGTCTTGATTCGAGCCGACAGAAAGATGCAAACCGGGCTAATGAGTCAGCCTTTGCGTTCTCTGTTCGCGGGATCTGGCTAAGGCAAAATACTTCAAATTGTGCAGCTAATACCTTTGCTGTTGCAAGGTAACGAGTGATTTTTTCTCCCCGGGCCTCGTACTCGCCGTTCACCTGGTTTACCACTAGTTGGGAGTTGCTATATACATGTAAATTTTGTACGGAAATCACCTTGGCTAGTTTCATGCCCGTGAGCAGAGCTTCATATTCGGCCTCGTTGTTGGATGCTTCAAATTCAAACCTCAAGGAGTATTCAATGGTGAAGTTGTCTGGCCTGCTTAGGACGAGCTCCACTTCCAGAATCAGTGGAAGATCCATCGACATTAAGGGTCTATTGTGAGAACGGATCCGATTTGTCATCAGTCTGAGGTGGGTAGTTTTCAGCTATGGGCAAGGTACTTTCCATAATGAAATCAGCTAAGGCTTGAGCTTTGATGGCTGCCCGAGGTCAATAGTGGATACCGAACTCACCCAGTTCTATTAACCATTTGACCATTCTGCCGGAGACATCTGGCTTGTGAAATATATGCCGCAAGGGTAGGTTGGTGAGAAGCGTGATTGTGTGGGCTTGAAAGTAGGGCCGGAGCTTTCGGGCCGAGATTAAAAAGGCATACATCATTTTTTCCATAGGAAGATACCTTGTTTCAGCATCGTGGAGTACTTTGCTTACATAATACACTGGTTTCTGTACTCCTTCTTCTTCCTGAATCAGGATGGAAGCCACTACTTCAGGTCCGGCCGAAAGGTACAAGAACAGATCTTCTCCAACTACAGGCTTGGCGAGTACGGGGGGTGTTCCCAAATATCTCTTTAGCTTGATAAAGGCTGCTTGACAGTCTTCGTTCCAAGTAAAGTTCTTGGCCCTACGGATGGCTTTAAAAAGGGGCAGGCATTTCTTGGCAGATTTGGACACGAACCGGCTTAAGGCAGCTACCTTCCCAGTAAGCCGTTGGACTTCTCTCACAGTCCGAGGTGGATGTATGTTTAGGACAGCATCTATTTTCTTTGGATTTGCTTCTATACCTCTGTGGGTGACCATGAACCCAAGGAACTTGCCCCCCGTAACGCCAAAAGCCCACTTTATGGGGTTCAGCTTCATTTGGTGCTGGCGGAGGACATCAAAGGCTTCTTGCAGATCAACTTTGTGGTTTTTTTCTTGGATGCTTTTGACCAGCATGTCATCGACATATACTTCCATATTTCGGCCTATTTGTTTTTGAAATATTTTATTTACTAACCTTTGGTATGTGGCTCTGGTATTTTTCAAACCAAATGGCATGACTCTATAACAATAGAGGCCTTGTTCTGTGATAAACACTGTTTTCTCTTAGTCGGGCTGGTGCATGAGGATCTGGTTATATCCGGAGTAGGCATCCATGAATGTTAACAGTTCATGGTCGGATGTTGCGTCAACGAGTTGGTTAATCCGAGGCAAAGAGAAACTGTCTTTTGGACAGGCTTTATTTAGATCCGAAAAGTCTATACAGATTTGCCACTTGCCGATTGACTTTTGCACCATTTCTACATTGGACACCAAATCTGGGTAGCTCACCTCTCGGATGAAGTTAGCCGAGCGTAATTTGTCAACTTCTATCCGGACAACTGCCTGTGGTTCAGGAGCAAATGACATTTTCTTCTGGATGACTGGTTTGTGGGTTGGGTCCACACTTAAGCGATGTACGATAACATCCGAGCTGATCCTGGGCATATCTGCAGCGGTCCAGGCGAATAGGTCTTGGTTTGCTCGAATGAGGGCTAATAGAGACTTCCTGAGTGTGTTAGGCAGGTTCGAACCAATGTGAATAGTTCTAGTGCTGTCTTTACCGAGAGGGACCGCGATTACATCTTCTACGGGCTGGCTTTGTAGGTTGCTCCCTTCGTCTCTAAGGTCATCTAGTTCAAGTGGTAGGGCTTCCGTATTCTTACCCTTTACTGAACTGAGATAACAGGATCTCGTGATTCGTTGATCTCCTTTAATTTCGCCTACTCTGTCTTCCGTGGGGAATTTGATTTTGAGGTGATGGGTGGAGACAACCGCTCGGAGCTTGTTCAGTGTAGGTCGCCCAAGTATCATATTGTAGGATAAGGGTTGTCGAACAATCAACAAGGTGAAGTGCATAGTTGTTGTTCGGGGTGTCGTCCCTGCAGTTACCGGGAGGGTTATACTGCCCTCTGTAAAGACTGGTCCCCCTGAGAAGCCATAGAGTGGGGTAGAGACCAACTCTAAATGTGTATCGCCCAGTTGCATTTGTTGAAAGGAATCATAAAAGAGAATGTCGGCTGAGCTCCTGTTATCGACCAGGAATCGTCTTATTTCTTGATTGGCCACGAGAAGTGAGATTACAACAGCATCGTCGTGTGGGATCTGCACTCCTTCTAAGTCTTCATCCGAAAAAGAAATAATTTCTCCGGTCTTAGGTCGTTTATGAGGTCCAGAGACAGAGGCTATTGACCTGACATAAGACTTACTATGAGTATGCGACCCACCGCTAGCTGTGGGCCCTCCGCAAATGGTCTTGATGATTTTTTCCATGGGGGCCTTCGATTTCTTCTAGCTAGGCTCCCTATAACTTGGCCCCGGGCTCTTTCGAACTGGTCTTGTAGGTCTGTTTCGCTCGAGGGGGCGTTCAGGGATTCTGCGTTCTCGTCCATCGAGTTTTTCCTGTCGTGGTCCAATATATTCTTTTAGATGTCCCTGATTGATGAGGGCCTCGATCTGGTTTTTAAGTGCCTTACATTCTTTCGTGTCATGGCCGAAGTTTCTGTGGAATCTACACCAAGTGTTTCAATCTGGGTTGAGGTTTGACTGTCTTAGGAGCCACTGCAAGAGATCCCTGTCATGAATCTTCATTAGAATGTTGGTCCTGGAGGCATTTAGTGGTGAGTAGTTGTGGATTTGCCCTGGAGTTCTGGCTCCAGTTCCGAAGGTTGCGGGGTTTCGAGGCCTACCCTTAAAAGGCCTGAGGGTTCTGGGTCTTTCATCGTGAAACGGTCGCTTAGTGGGCTCCCGACAGGGACTAGGGGGACTTCTCTTGCTCTTTTTCGTGTCTCATTCGCGTTCTCTTTAGAATGCCTGGTCGTCTTCTGCCAGCATGTATCTTTCAGCTCGTGCCAAGACTTCACTCATATCCGTAGGTGGACGTCTAGTGAGTTTTGAACTGAAGAACTCGGATCTTAGTCCATTTTTGAATGGCAATAGCTGAATGCTGGGATCAAGATCTGGGATTTCCCAAGTGGAAGTATTAAATCTGGAAATATAGGCTCAAAGCTTTTCTCCTTGTGACTTGACAATATTGAACAGAGACTCTGAGGTTTTCTTGGGTCCTTTGCTGTTGATGAAATGAGAGGTGAAGGCATAACTTAGGTCTTTGAAGGTGCGGATGCCTCCTGGTTTCAAACGAGAATACCACGTCTCGTCCGCTTTCTCAAGGGTCAATGGAAATACCCGACATATCACAGGTTCCGAATGCCTATGGAGGGTCATTGTGGTTCGGTAGTGTTGGAGATGATCGAGGGGGTCGGTGGATCCATCGTAAAGTTTGATTTGCGGCATTCGAAAATTTGGTGGGAGGGGGGCATCAAGGACTTCTTGTGTGAAAGGTGGGTCCTGCACATCGATATCATCGATAATATTGTTGCTGTGTTCTCTAAACGCCTCATTGATTCGCCCCTCTATATCCTCGATCCGCTTACCGAACCCTTCGCTGCTCTTGGACATGAGACTTTTTTCGGACTTGGCTGGTGGAGGTGAGTGGGTCGCCGAACAGTCATCTACTGGTGGGCGGCGGTTGGCAGAACCATAGTGACCTAGTTCCTGTGATGGGAGTGGTAAAGTACGCTGAGGTCTCCCACGAACTTCGGCAGCCAGATCGGCTACCAGTTGCGCGAGCTTTGTGAACTGTGTCTGGAGTGTACCTTCATTTGGATGAGCCTCGGGCTTGGTCGAGGAACTTGGTCCCGACCGTAGCATGCGAGCGCCTAGATCCCTGGCGGGTGTTTTAGGGGGCATGATAACAGATGAGTTCTTTGGACTTCTTTGCTGTTACTGTCAGCGAGAGATGTGGATTCCCACAGACGGCGCCAATCTGTTGATGCCAAAAATGTGTTGCTAAGCTGGACCTTGGGTACCTGCGCAAGGAAAGAAAAATGAACTATGGGGTCATCGGAGGGAGTCCTCCGGGGATGCTCCGATGCTTAAGTTAGAGTGTGATAAGATACAAGTAAGGGTTGAGTGGTGTGTTTTTCTTATCTGTTCTTGTCTCTCTCTTGTTGAGAGAGTACCTTATCCGTTTTATAAGGCGTTGGAGACGGTCTTAGGCCTGAGTCGGCAGTGATTATACTCCTATCTGAGTCAGGTAATGATGCCTAGGAAATCCAGCTAGGTGGATAGGAGCTGTCCGCTAGGACTTTGTCTTGTTGGTTTGATCAGGAACCACCCACGTGTAAGGGCGGTTGATGGCCTGACATCCCAACTTGGATGGGCACTGGTGCCTAGGAGGCCTTAGCTGGATGGCTGAAGGCCGTCTGCTAGGGCTTTATCTTGCTGGCTTGCTCAGGAGCCATCGATGTCTGGGGCAGTCTACCGACCTGGCTTCCCGACTTGGGCTGAGTAATGATGGCTTGGAGGGCGGTAGTGATGTGGAGACCCAGCTTGGGGCAACGGAGCCTGGAGGGGCGGTTATGACTTGGAGGCACAGCTGTCCGGTCCTGAGTCATCCACGTGTGATATTGTGACCGGTAGCTAGGGGATCCACATGTTGTCTTGTTATTGGAAGGGTAGTTATTGGCAGTATCACCAGCAAACTCACATGTTATGCTTGCCTCCATCGTTGTCTATAACTTTATAATAAGATTTTTTTTTTCTTCGACAGTATAAAGTTTCAATATGACATAATTTGTACTATTGAAAAAGATTGATCATGAGAAGTGTCGATTAATCATCAACATTGATGGAATCCATGGCATTGCTATCAATTACATACGATATTTGATTAATTAAGGATCTCCTTGAATGGTCCGTGGAATTACAATAATCTCATGTCAAGATGAGGACAGAAATTCACTATCTTGAATTCTTGATACAATGAAAGCATAGTGTGCAAATAATGCATTCTTTAGGCAAACTTATATAAATGTTGCCCTTAATTACTTTAAATTTAAAGTTTAATTTTCAATAATCTATGATAAACTTATAATTTAGCCCCAATTCAGGAGACTCTAAACTTAAAAATTATTGAATTTTTTACCAGCATGCTAAATGAAAGGAAATTTGGACTGTCAATGATAAACCATTTTGGTGACGAATCTAGCAAAGATCGCCCTCTAATTTTCTTAAAAATAGTACCTCAGTGAGAAGTGATGCAAATACAACATGTACTTGATAAAGAAAAAAACAAGAAAAATTGCCTGCAAAGAAGCTAGGATGGCTTTTGTAGGCACTGAATTCTTGAAACTTTGAGGTCAGCAGACACAATTTTGTTTCTCTGCAGATGCTGCTAATTTTCACCCTGATTATAATCATATATCGTTGTAATTGGAATGGCTAATATTGGTTCGTTGGATGGATCTTCAAAATTTGTGGAGTTTCTTGTTAGATTCTCAACATCACTATTTCCACAAGAATCAACTTTTTCTTCATCTTCTTTTTCTTCCGAACGTGTTGATATGGCCCAGAATACTCCAAGTGTTCTAGCCCAACGAGCGGCCCATATAAGCCCAGCTGGCTCCGGCCCAAACAAGCCCCAAACCCAGCTGAGTGCTCCAAAAGACTCAACAGATCCAGTGACCTCCCCAGGCCGGGTAAGCGATCCATATATTCCCCGGCCCAACGAAGTCTCCATGCCCGTAAAGGACGGCCCAGCAAATCTACGACTGGACCTCTCCTACGGCTGCCCTACCGTCGCCAGCCGCCCTACTGTCACTAGCCACCCTGCAAACTGACAGCCACCCTGCAGTTACCCTACAGCCGCACTCTCGCCCGAGCCCGTTATCATGACCACCCTACTGGCAGACGCTTATAAATGGGCCAAGGTATGGACCTCACCAGGCATTCATACACACCTGCACTTATACTTGATATACTTAGGCCATCGGCTTCTCTTGAGCCCTCGGTTTCTCTTTTGAATCGTTGCTAACTTAAGAATCGGAGCGCCCTCGGAGGTCTCCCCCTCCTCTCTTTCCGAGGGCCTTTAGTTCCCTCTGTTACTTGTGCAGGGCCAGGCCACATTCTCACCTAGCCCACGCCCCCACCAAGGTCGCGTCAGCTCCCAGGCCACGTCCTCACCCAGGCCACGTCAGCACCAACCGTTTCTTGGCATCAACACGTGTAATTGGGACGACTGCTCTTTCTTCGGACCTCTTACTTGCTACTTTCTTCTCAATCTTACAAAGAACATAATCATCACAATTAGATTCTCCAATCAAAGAATCGCCAGCGAGTGAAAACTCATGCATGATCCAGTTATTGTTTTTGTTTCTCTCTCCTTTAACCTTGAAACTGAAAAACTTTTTCAACCCAATTAGTTTCTTGGTTCCACGATCATAAATCTCTTGTCCTCCACCTTTACCATGCCAAGTCCCGGACCTAGCAGTACTAGCAATCCGTTTCTTGCTTGCCTTCTTCAACTTTGTCCAAACGTACAAGTGGGTTTGCTTTGATTCATCGCAAATCTCCCATGGCGATTTATCTCCGTAAAGATCACACTCTTTTATCCCATTCCATGGCAATTCTTGTCCCTTGACCTTGTTCAGAAGATAATACTTTATCAGTTCTTCGTCTGTTGGTGTAAATCGATAACCTACTTGCATCTTTGAATTGCTTTTGCTTTTCTTTTGATCGACCAAAAACTGCTAAACTCTGTTTCCTGTTATGATTTTCTTGAAGCACTTGGTCTAGATAGGTAATATATATAGACAAAGTTTTTTGGGTTTCCTAATCAAAGTGGCAGTCCATATCTCAGGAGGAAAAGGAATAGTAGAATTACAACATAATCAATATGTAATCAGACAATATCTTTTACTAGGGTGTCGTGATAGTAAGTAGTAATTCTTTTTTTACTAGACAATAGTATTCTAATCTAACCTTTTTTTTTTTACTGTTGTTGTATTTTATTTTTCTTACTTTCTTATAGGTTTTTTACTTAATTAATAATTATAAATAAACACATATTTTTATGAAAAATAAATATTATTTATTCAATTAATTTTTTTAATATTATTTAAAAGGAAATGTTAATTTGCCACATTTAAGTTGTAAGCTAGCATTGCACACTAACTTTTAAGACTAAAATTCCCCAAACTCATCTTTACCACCTCACCAAAGCAAGGAAAATTTTGAAAATTTCAAAAAAAAATCTCTTTTTTTACCTAGAAAGACGTGGCCCTTGTAAGCTTTGGTCCCTCAAGAATAAAATCATGGCACCGCCCATGTGTATTATTTACATTTGATTTTCTCTAAGTAAAATAAATGTTCAATGTTTTATCTACGTTATTTATAAGTCAAACATGATTTTAAATATTTTGTTTCATCGAAATTGATAGATACTTGGAAGCTTAGAAGAAAAAAATACAACAAAAAACCAAAATAAAATAAAATAAACCCACAGAACTTAAATAAATAAACAAATAATAGCTAAGTTGTTTGTAACTCAATTTTAACTTAAATATATGAGTTTATTCGAGTTAAATGAATTGTTATATTGTGAATTTCAAGGGAAATTTGAGGAAATTCATTTTCCAAGCCGAGGAGCCGATTTGATTAGAATTAGGCAGGGCTTGGTTTATACATGTAGCCAAGGTAATGATACAAGTGCAGCCTTAGCGCCAAGGAAAGCGGGATTTCTTGATTAGTTCGAATCTAAACTCAATAGTTAGATCAGTTCAAAAATCTATTGGTAATCTTAAATTTTTTATTGGTAATGTTAATTTTTGGATCCCATACATATTTGATGTTATCAATGAAGCTTCTCAAAATTATTAGTGAAATTTTCAATTGTTCTAAACAATTTGATTTAGACTCGAGTCAATCAAATTTTTTTTGCAAGGACAGTGTGTTATGAGCCGGTTTCAGTCATTTGGCATGCAGGTCATAGTTTATAAGCCAAGGTGCATGTTGCTACTTCAATGGATTAGCGGTACAGACCACAATTTGTGAGTTTTCCTGATCTTATTTAATTTAGGGTTAGTTGTAATCAGTATTTTCAAAGGTGAAGGCTATGAGAGAAGTGTTTTAATCCAATGAAGTGAGGTATAAGCCCAAAGACATTGTAGTGTTTCAAAATTTTAATAAATTAATAATAAGTAAATAATTAAAATAATAAAATTAGACAAAATTTAATTTAAATTTAATTAAATTAATTTTCAACAAATTTTAATACTTTTATTAACTCTAGAACATTAATCATAATTTTATAAATATTTATATATACATTATATTTTTTTATATTGTTGTAATTTGTAAGTGATTAATTAAATAATTTGTAGTTATTATTAAACTAGATAACAAGTAATAAATATTTGTGAAGCGCAATGATTTTACAACAAGAACAACTAGCTGAATAGTTAAGCTTTGCATTCCTACTCATTTGATTATGGTTTGAGTCTTAAACTTGATTTTTTTTTTTGTTTTTATAAAAACTTTAATGAGGTGTACGCCTTAATCACTGGGACGTAAAAAGGCGTACGCCCAATGAAAGATATGCCTAAAAATTGCATCTCGGGGCATTTTACCTACGTCTCGCCTTTAAATGAGCCTAAAAAACGCTTTGGAAAACATTTGTAATTACAACCAATGTTTAGCTCTGATTTATGAATTTTTTTGTATTAAAGATACTCTCCACCGATGGAAAGAAATGCAAGAGAAATTTTATTTTTCTCTTTCTAATAGAAAAAATACTTTTGATTCAACAAAATCCCATAAATCAAGTTTAAGGAAAAATCTATCTCACACGCAAGTAAAATCTTAAAATTGCAAGGGGCGTGATACTATAACATCAAGACACGTCTTCATGAAATTGCTCAGCTTTAAGAACCAAGTATACTCAATTGTTTCGTTTTGAGCCACCTAGTTGTTATGTCCATGAGTAATCTAACACACACCAAACACACACAAACACAATAATTTATGAGGTTCGGCAATTTGCCTACATTCCTGGGCAGAGACAGTTGATTTTTGTATATTGAGGAGGAATTACAAAGAGAACTCTTACACTAGAAAGAAAACTACACCTCACTCTAATGGCTCACTTCTTCTCTTCTCTGAGTCTATCTGATCACTCAGTTGCTCTCTCTATTTATACATGAAGGAGGGAAATCATAGAGAGGAAAAAAACAAGAGCCCATCACATGGGCTCATTTCTTTTACACCGAAAGGTGGATTGAACTCAACAATGGCTGCTGGAGAGAGAGTCAATAATGGTTGCTGGAGATTGAGCTATAAAATCCTACAAATCTCCACCTTGGCGAAAATCTCATCGCCTACACAAATCAACTTCCTGCCAAGGCGCCTTAAGATGCCATACACCCTAGGTGTTCAATACTGTGAGATGTGGATCAAGTCCAAACAGTGTTGGAAGTTGACCTCAGTAACGATCTTCGTTAACATGTCCGCCAGATTATCTGCTGTACCAATTTTCTGAAGTTTTATGTCCCCTTCTTCCAAAATCTCGCGAACAAAGTGGAAACGGATATCAATATGTTTCGGGCGAACGTGATGCACCTGATTCTTCGCCAAGTGGATTGCATTCTGACTGTCACAATAGACGGTAACTTGTTCCTGTTCAACGCCAAGGTCTGCTACCAATCCATGTAACCAAATGGCTTCTTTGATGGCTTCTGTCAAAGCCATGTACTCAGCTTCCGTAGTGGATAATGCAATCGTTGACTGCAATGTAGAACGCCAAATTACTGGTCCTCCCGCCATAGTAAACACATAACCAGTAGTGGAACGATGTTTGTCGAGATCACCTGCATAATTGGAATCAACATAACCGACTATCAGATAGTCGACTGCATCACTTCTCTCAAACTTCAAACCATGGTCCACGGTCCCCTGAATGTACCATAGAATCTATTTGGCTGCATACCAGTGTGCCTTTCCTAGATTGTGCATGTATTTGCTCACCATGCTAACGGCCTGGGAGATATCAGGTCTCGTGCACACCATTGCATACATCAGGCTACCAACCAAATTTGTGTAAGGGAATTTTGCCATGTAATCCTTATCTGAATCACTGTTGGGAGACTGTGCTGCACTGAGCTTGAAGTACGGGGCCAACGGAGTGCTAACTGGTTTCGAGTTCTTGTCCAAGCCGAAATGCTGCAGAACTCGCCTTAGGTACTACTTTTGAGTCAGGTGAACTGTGCCCTTCGCCCTGTCTCTGGTAATCTCCATGCCCAAAATCTTTCGTGCTTCTCCCAGGTCCTTCATCTCGAATTCTTGGCTCAACTTAGCCTTCAAACGATCTATCTCTACCTTGCTCTTAGATGCCACTAACATGTCATCGGCATATAAGAGCAAATAGATGAAGGAACCATCTGCAAGTTTCCTGAAATATACGCAGTGATCGAACTGACTGCGTGTATAATCCAGAGCTAACATGAAGCTGTCGAACCGCTTGTACCACTATCAGGGTGATTGCTTCAATCCATACAAAGACTTCTTCAGACTATAGACCATCTTTGCCTTACCAACTTCTTTGAACCCATTTGGTTTAGACATATAAATATCTTCTTCCAGGTCACCATGGAGAAATGCTGTCTTCATATCAAGTTGTGTCAACTCGAGGTCAAACTGGGCCACCAAAGCTAGCAAAATGCAAATCGAAGAGTGCTTGACGACCGGAGAGAACACTTCATTATAGTCGATTCCCTCCATCTGAGCATAGCCCTTGGCTACCAGTCTAGCTTTGTAGTGTACTCCATCTCTGCTGGTTGGATCCTCCTTCTTGGTGAACACCCACTTACAGCCAATTATCTTTTTGTTCTTTGGAAGCAGCACAAGCTCCCAAGTCTGATTCTTGTAAAGAGACTGCATCTCCTCAACCATAGCTATCTTCCAGTTAGCCCACTCAGTGGACTGTCTGTAAGTGGTGGGGATATCATCCCCAACTATTGGTAGTGCATATGTGATGTAATCTTGTAGACGAGCCGGTTTAACTAGCTGTCTCCTCGGTCTGTTGATTGCAATAGATTCAGGCTGTGGTGGAAGTGCAGTGGTTGGGCTATCATTATCGACATTCTGATCATAGTCATCCTCCTCATCTACGGCTGAATCATCTACATAGATTGGAGCCTCAAGCTCCACCTTCTGCGAATTCCTGGCTGATTCGTTGCTACTGTTGTTGATTTTACTGGAGCCTTCATGCTTCTGTGGATGAAGCATTTCAGACTCGTTGAACTTTACATCTTTGTTGACAATGATTTTCTTCGACTTGATGCACCAGAGTTTGTACCCCTTCACGCCTGTGCTAAAGCCCAAGAATTTTGCTTTCTTGGCTCTAGGGTCGAGCTTGTCTTCCCGAACATGATAATAAGCAGGACAACCAAATATATGAAAAGAATCATAATCAGTAGCTGGAGTACCTTTCCATATTTTCATTGGTGTTTTCCAGCCATTTGCAGCTGCGGGAAATCAGTTGATCAGGTGGCTAGCATAAACCAAAGCTTCAGCCCAAAAATGTTTCCCAAGTCCGACACTCAAAAGCATACACCGGACCTTATCTACCAAAGTCCGATTCATTCGTTCTGCCACCCCATTCTGCTGCGGCGTCTTCCGCACGGTGAAGTGTCTGACAATACCTTCTTTTCGATATAAGTCAAAGAATGGATCCTCTGTGTATTCTCCTCCGTTGTCTGATCTGCGCCGCTTAATCTTTCTGCCCGTCTGGGTTTCCATCAATTTCTTCCAATTTTGGAAGATCTCCAATACTTCATTTTTGCGTTTCATCGTGTACACCCACACACGACGAGAGTAATCATCAACAAAAGTAACAAACCAGTGTCTACCGCCAATCGATGCTTTTCGGGATGGTCCCTAAATGTCGGTATGCACATAATCAAGAATTCCCTTCGTCAAATGAATTGCAGTGTCGAACTTGATCCTGGTTTGTTTTCCCATAACACAATGCTCGCAAAAAGATAACTTGCAAGTCTTGGCACCTTTGAGCAAACCCTGCCTTGTTAAAATCTACATGGACTTCTCCCCGGGATGACCCAGACGCATGTGCCAAAGTCTGATCGTGTCCGCATTAGTCTCGTCTAGCTTCTCACAAACTGTGGAAGCTCTACCTCCAATGGTACTCCCTTGTAGGAAGTACAGGTTGCCATACTTCATTCCCTTCATGACCACCAGAGCTCTCATTACCACTTTGAGAACTCCGGCTTCAATGATGATTCTAAACTCTTTCGAGTCCAGGGCTCCAAGTAAGATGAGGTTCTTTCGAAAGTCTGGTACATATCGAACTTCTATCAATGGCCTGATAGTTCATCATGCAACTTCAAACGGATGGTGCCTATCCCCTTTGTCTTACAGGCAAAGTCGTTGCCCATAAGTACTGATCCACCGTCAATCTCTGTGAATTCAGGAAACCATTCCTGGTTGGGACACATGTAATAGGTGCATCCAGAATCTAAGATCCACTTGTCATATTGGGACATGAGTGAAAATCTAGTGAAAGCAAAATCCTCTTCATCACTAGCTGTGTTGGCTGTGGAGGGTTTATCCTTCTGCTGCCCTTTTAACTGTGGGCGATCCTTCTTCCAGTGTCCCTTGTTACGGTGGTAGGAACACTCATCTTTAGCAGGTCTCCGTCTATCTGATGGACCATGAGATCTGCCATGAGGCCTTGACCGAGAATTTTTCTTATTCCCCTTGCTTGCAGGTTGTTTCATTTCTGATCTGCCTCTAGCTGCAAAGGCTCCGTCAGAAGTATCTCTGTGTATCTGCTTGTCTATCCTGCGACACTCATTGTTCTGAAATACACTAGATACTTCATCAAATTTAATCTTTTCTAACAGTGTGGTAATTAAGTGTTCATATGTGTCGGGCAAAGAGTTTAACAAAAGCAAAGCTTTATCTTCATCTTGAATTTCGACGTCCAAGTTTTGCAAATTAACTAAAATTTTATTATAATTATTTAAATGTTTGGCTATAGATATACCTTCACAAAATTGGAACCTGAAGAGCCTTTTTTTCAAGTAGAGGCGGCTCTCTATGCTCTTCGTCATGTACTTCTCCTCTAATTTCTTCCAGAGTACCTTCGCATTTGCCTCTTTGATCATGAAGTACTTCTGGTCCTTCATAAGTCAAAGTTGGATTGTTTTGCAGGCCTGGCGATTCACTTTTTCCCAGTCTGCATCCGTCATGTCCTTGGGCTTCTTCTCCTCCAGGGCAATCTCCAGGTCTTGCTGGAACAAGACATCCCTCACTTCGCACTGCCATATGCCGAAGTTGTTCGTGCCATCAAAATTTTTCACCTCAAACTTCGCATTGGATGCCGTATTCCTTCGCGAGGAGCTGCTCGGTGTGGTGGTATCTATATTCTCCATAGATTTATATCTTTCTTCTGCCATGCTAACAATTTCCTGCTATCAGAAAATCTCTCTAAAGGCTCCACTAAGGTAGAACAGCAACTTAGGAGCAAAATTACCAGAAACAGAGACCATGGTTGTGTCCGGAACGACCGAAAATGGTGGGAACCAGTTTGAACTGGTAAAAAAAGAGGCCAAAATAAGACCGAAAAAGGACAAAAAATGATTCTGGTCAACATCGGTCAACGGTCAACGTCGATCAAAGTCTGGTCAGCAGGTCCAAATGCAGGTCGGGTTGGATCTGTATCGGGTCGGTCCAATCGACCGAGGGCTAGGCTGTTCTAAATGAGCTGGGCTAAATGAAGTGAACTGGGCTGGTTAACTCTGGGCTTGACCAGTGGACATGGGCTGGGCTTGTGGCTTTTGGACTGGGCCAAGTCAAGTCTTGACTAGGCTTTTTGATGTTGGGCCTCTGCAACGGGGCTGAAAAAAAATGGGCCGGTCTAAAATGGATCAAGTTGGGTTACTGAGTAACCAACCGAGTCACCAAGTCGACTCAGCTACTGTTCATCTTCTTTGCAAAAATTCTGAATTTCAGAGTTAAGGCCGCGTTTGGCAAAAAATGTAAAAAACGAAAGATTTAAACGGCTGTTACGGCCTCGTTTTAGCTCTGATTTCGACGCGTAAGATACTGTTGAACTCGTATCGACGAGCTCTACAATTAAAACTCCAAATTTAAGGTGTTCAGATCCGGTCAGATTGTGGACGTGAGCTCTTATACCATTTTTGTTATGCCCATGAGTAATCTAACACACACCAAACACACACAAACACAATAATTTACAGGTTCGGCAATTTGCCTACATACTTGGGCAGAGACAGTTGATTTTTGTATATTGAGGAGGAATTACAAAGAGAACTCTCACACTAGAAAGCAAACTACACCTCACTCTAATGGCTCACTTCTTCTCTTCTCTGAGTCTATCTGATCACTCAGTTGCTCTCTCTATTTATACATGAATGAGGGGAATCATAGAGAGAAAAAAAACAAGAGCCCATCACATGGGCTCATTTCTTTTTACACCGACGGGTGTATTGAACTCAACAATGGCTGCTAAGAGATAGGGTCAACAATGGTTGCTGGAGAGAGAGTCAATAATGGCTGCTGGAGATTAAGCCACAAATTCCTACACTAGTTTCCCTATTCTTTTAGATAATGAATGAACGTGAACAATATCTATATTGTTATTGGTAAATCTAGAAGGTGAAAAAGGTTTTGAAAATGAAAAATTAATTTATTAATTAAGGATGTGTTTGGTTCATCGATTGAATCTTTACATTGAGAATGTGCATCGAGACAAATGTGAATCAGGAAAATATTTTCTTATACTACAAACTCACCTACACAAAAACAATTTGATCACATGTAAATATATAAACAAGAACAACGATTATAAACTAGTAAAAGAAGTAAAGAAAAATCCATCACATAGACAATCCAAATGATAACTTCTTTAGATGTAGAGAAGTTACACTTGGGTAACGAGAAAAAAGAAAGTCGGCTTAGTAATTGGTTACTTGTGGGTCAAGTCATTCTCCAAAAATAATTAAAACAACCATGGCATAGAGAGAATAAGGGAAAAAACAGAAAAAACTTAAAGCAATAAAAGATGGAAAATTCATCGAAGTACCATAAAACATTTGATGTTTAACCCAAAATTCACAAAAACAATACCCATGAACGATTTAAATAGTTAACAATGGCATAAAAGATTTCAAACCCTAACTCAGGCCACAACAGAAAGAAAGTTTGAGTTGCTAATAATAGTCTATGTTCTATATTGCCTTCCTCTAGTTTGCGTCGCGATTCTCAACAGTGGGAGTCTCAGATTCTAAAAGGAAGCTGCAAAGTAAATCCCAGTCAATTCCCTCTTCCAAACACTCGTCGATGTAATCAGTAGACCCATATTGATTTTTTGGAACAAAACTTTTAGTCTCACCCACAATTTCGTTTCCATGCCAATGCTGGTAGTTTTGATCGTAATCAGAAATTGTTGTCATTGGGAAGGCTAATGCTTCTTCATTGGATGGATATTGAAAATTTGTTGTTGGATTCTCAGCATTACTAATTCCGCTGGATATTTCATCTTCTGAACTTGTAATTGGGACAACTGCTCCTTTTCTGCACAGCTTGCTTGCTGCTTTCTTCTCAATCTTACAAAGAACGTAATCATCAAGGTTTGATTCTTTAATCAAAGAGTCACCAGCAAGTGAAAACTCATGCATGATCCAGTCATTGTTCTTGTTTCTCTCTCCATTAACCTTGAAACAGAACAACTTTTTCAGCCCAATACGTTTCTTGGTTTGACGACCATAAATCGCTTGTCCTGCATCTGCACCGTGCCAAGTCCCTGACCCAGCAGTCCTAGCAATCCTTTTCTTGCTTGCCCTCTTCAGTTTTGTCAAAAGATACAGATGGGTTTCTTTATATTCATCGCAAATCTCCCACGGAGATTTGTCTCCGTAAAGATCACACTCTTTCACAACAGTCCATGGCAATGCTTGTCCCCTGACCTTTGGAAGAAGATAATATTTGATCAGTTCTTCGTCTGTTGGTGCAAACCGAACACCGACTTGCATCATTGCTTTTGGTTTTCTTTAATTTTAAGAGAGTTGTTCGTCTGAGAACTATTTGTGTTGGTTTTGGAATGTCGTTCGTCTGAGAACTATTTCCTGTTATGATTCTCTTGAAGGCAGGCTTAATATATAGACATTATTTTTTCCTGCTCAGTGTAGCACTAGGAATCAATATATTGGTTTTTTTTATTCAGTCGGATTTTGTTACTAAATGATAATTTACCAACTCCAAACTTATATCTCCGAATTTATTCAGAAATTGGACCGGATTTTAATATATAGTTGCAATATGTAGAGAAGCCCATATCTCGATATTTTGGAATTTGGTAAAATTTAGATGAGGGTTTTTTATACGATATTTTTAAGTTTCTTGCTAAAAAAATTATTTTTATAATAATAAAATTAATTATCGTAGCTTATCCTTTAATATACATTAACGAAAAATTTTACAATTACAAAAAAAAAAATCAATATTTTCTAAAAAAATTTAACATTCGATTTAAACTCTGAAATTTTTCATAAAACAAGTTGATAAGTTCGGGTTAAATCATATACCAAAGTGATCATTTCCAACTGAAATTTTGTTTGTTTGATCTATAATATGTTTATTAAAAAATAGTAAAGTCCGACTTTGTATATTATTATATTTTAAATATAAATGTAAAATCTCGTATAAAAAATCTTATATAAGTTAAATCTGAGAATTTGAAGTGACTTGGTAGGGCTTCGTTTTAGAAACCGAAACCCAATTGCTTCGTTTTAAATCATATAAGTATATGAGTACCTCAAACAAGCCAAGATATCATGGGCATGTTTGGATAGGATTTTCGAATATTGTTTTTAGTTTTCGAAAATAGAAAATAGTTTTCAAAAATTCTTTTATATGTTTGGCAAACAGTTTTCAAAAGTAATTTTCTAAAATAGTTTTCAAAAAACCAGTTTTCAAAAACTTCAAATTGATGTTTTCTGACATAATTTTTGAAAAATATCCCTAAAATCAGTGTTCACTTCTATATTTCATTCTTCCTCCATGGTATATAAAAAAATATTAAAATTTTGAACATAAAATAATATTTATTATTTTTAAGTATTTAGTAAATATGAGAAATAAAATTAATTTAGATTTTAGATTTAAACTTAAAACTAAAAATAATTACAAGGTATATCAAAACACTTTTCAAAATAAAATTATCCAAACAACATTTCACTGTTTTCTGTTTTGGAAACAATTTTCGAGTTATAGTTATCCAAACGAGTTTTCTTCAGAAAACATCATAAAACTGTTTTCATTTTTCATTTTCAAAAACTGAAAACAGAAAACTGTTACCTAAACATGCCCTATAACTTTGTCAAGAAGTAGATTGTTTTCTATGATAAACTTATAATTTAGCCCCAATTCAGGAGACTCTAAACTTAAAAATTATTGAATTTTTTACCAGCAGGCTAAATGAAAGGAAATTTGGACTGTCAATGATAAACCATTTTGGTGACGAATCTAGCAAAGATCGCCCTCTAATTTTCTTAAAAATAGTACCTCTCTGAGGAGTGATGCAAATACAACATGTACTTGATAAAAAAAAAAAACAATAAAAATTGCCTGCAAAGAAGCTAGGATGGCTTTTGTAGGCACTGAATTCTTGAAACTTTGAGGTCAGCAGACACAATTTTGTTTCTCTGCATATGCTGCTAATTTTCACCCCGATTATAATCATATATAGTTGTAATTGGAATGGCTAATATTGGTTCGTTGGATGGATCTTCAAAATTTGTGGAGTTTCTTGTTAGATTCTCAACATCACTATTTCCACAAGAATCAACTTCTTCTTCATCTTCTTTTTCTTCCGAACATGTAATTGGGACTACTGCTCTTTCTTCGGAACTCTTACTTGCTACTTTCTTCTCAATCTTACAAAGAACATAATCATCACAATTTGATTCTCCAATCAAAGAATCGCCAGCGAGTGAAAACTCATGCATGATCCAGTTATTGTTTCTGTTTCTCTCTCCTTTAACCTTGAAACTGAAAAACTTTTCAACCCAATTAGTTTCTTGGTTCCACGATCATAAATCTCTTGTCCTCCACCTTTACCATGCCAAGTCCCGGACCCAGCAGTCCTAGCAATCCGTTTCTTGCTTGCCTTCTTCAACTTTGTCAAAACATACAAGTGGGTTTGCTTTGATTCATCGAAAATCTCCCATGGAGATATGTCTCCGTAAAGATCACACTCTTTCATCCCATTCCATGGCAATGCTTGTCCCTCGACCTTTTTCAGAAGAAAATACTTCACCAGTTCTTCGTCCGTTGGTGTAAATCGATAACCTACTTGCATCTTTGAATTGCTTTTGCTTTTCTTTTGATCGACCAAAAACTGCTAAACTCTGTTTACTGTTATGATTTTCTTAAAGCACTTGGTCGAGATAGGTAATATATATAGACAAAGTTTTTGGGGTTTCCTAATCAAAGCAGTAGTCCATATCTCAGGAGGAAAAGGAATAGGAAAATCACAACATAATCAATATGTAATCAGACAATATCTTTTACTAAGGTGTAGTGATAGTAAGTAGTAATTCTTTTTTTACTAGACAATAGTATTCTAATCTAACTCTTCTTCTTTTTTACTGTTGTTGTTTTTTATTTTTCTTATTTTCTTCTAGGTTTTTTACTTAATTAATAATTATAAACAAACACATATTTTTATGAAAAATAAATATTATTTATTCAATTAATTTTTTTAATATTATTTAAAAAGAAATGTTAATTTACCACATTTCAGTTGTAAGCTAGCATTGCACACTAACTTTTAAGACCAAAATTCCTCAAACTTCTCTTTACCACCTCACCAAAGCAAGGAAATTTTTAAATGGTCCCCCAAAAATAAAATCATGGCTCCACTCGTTTGTACCGTTTACTTTTGATTTTCTCTAAATAAAAGAAATGTTCAATATTTTATTTGAGTTATTCATAAGTATTAACATGGTTTTAAATATTTTGTTTCATTAAAATTAGTAGATATTTGGAAGCTTAGAAGAAAAAAAATACAACAAAAAACCAAAATAAAATAAAATAAACCCATTGAACTTAAATAAAAAAAAAACAAATAATAGCTCAGTTGTATGTAACTCAATTTTAACTTAAATATATGAGTCTAGTCGAGTTAATTGAATTGGTAGATTGTGAATTTCAAGGGAAATTTGGGAAAATTCATTTTTCAAGCCGAGGAGCCGATTTGATTAGAATTTGGCAGGGCTTGGTTTATACACATAGCCAAGGTAACGAGACATGTGCAGCCTTAGCGTCAAGGAAAGGTGGATTTCTTGGCTAGTTCGGGTCTAAACCCAATGGTTTAGATCAGCTCAAAAATCGATTGATAATCTTAAAATATTTATTGATAATATTAATTTTTGGGTCTCACACATATATTGATGTTATCAATGAAACTTATCAATGAAATTTTCAACTGATCTAAACAATTGGGTTTAGACTCGAGTCAACCAAATTTTTTTGCAGGGAAAAAGTGTTATGAGCCAGTTTAAGTCATTTGGCATGCAAGTTGCATTTAGCGCATACTGGTCAGTTTATAAGCCAAGGTGCATGTTATTACTTCAATGGATTAGCGGTACAAACCACAATTAACCCTGGTGAGTTTTCCTGATCTTATTTAATTTAGGGTTAGTTGTAATCAGTGTTTTTAGAGGAGAATGCGTTGAGCGAAGTGTTTTGTTCCAATGAGCTAAGGCATAAGCTAAGAGACATTGTGGCATTTTAAAATTCTAATAAATTAATTAAAATTATATAAATAATAATAATAATAAGAATAATAATAATTTAATTTAATTAATTTTTAACAATTTTTAATACTTTTATTAACTCTAGAACATTAATCGTAATTTTATAAGTATTATTATATATACTTTTTATATATTATATATTTTTTTATATTGTTGTAACTTGTAAGTAATTAATTAAATAATTTATAGTTATTATTAAACCAAATAATATGAAATAAATATTTGTGAAGCGCAATGATATTACAATAAGAGCAACTAGCTTAATAGTTAAGCTTTGCATTCCTACTTATTTGATTATGGTTAGAGTCTTAAACTTGATTTTTTTTTTTTCTGGTTTTTATAAAAACTTCAACGAGATGTACGCCCCGATCACTAGGACGTAAAAGGCGTAAGCCCAATGAAAAAAATGCCTAAAAATTGCATCTCAGGGCATTTTGCCTACGTCTCACCTCTAGACAAGCCTAGAAAATGCTTTTAAAAACATTGGTAATTACAACCAATGTTTAGCTCTGATCTATGAATTTTTTTGTATTAAAAATACTCTCCACCGATGGGAAGAGAGGCAAGAGAAATTTTATTTCTCTCTATTTGACAGAAAAAAATATCTTTGATCCAACAAAATCTCATAGACTAAGTTTAGAGAAAAATTTCTCTTATTAGTGAGTTAAATCTTAAAATTGCAAGTAACATGGTACTATAACGTCAAGACACGTCGCAATGAAATTGCTTTGCTTTAAGAACTAAGTATATCAATTGTTTCGTTTTGAACCACCTAATTTCCCTAATCTGTTAGATAATGAATTAATATGAACAATATTTATATTGTTATTGGTATAACGTCAAGCTAGTTGCTCTTATTGATATTACAATAAGAGCAACTAGCTTAATAGTTAAGCTTTGCATTCCTACTTATTTGATTATGGTTAGAGTCTTAAACTTGATTTTTTTTTTCTGGTTTTTATAAAAACTTCAACGAGATGTACGCCCCGATCACTAGGACGTAAAACGCGTAAGCCCAATGAAAAAAATGCCTAAAAATTGCATCTCAGGGCATTTTGCCTACGTCTCACCTCTAGACAAGCCTAGAAAATGCTTTTAAAAACATTGGTAATTACAACCAATGTTTAGCTCTGATCTATGAATTTTTTTGTATTAAAAATACTCTCCACCGATGGGAAGAGAGGCAAGAGAAATTTTATTTCTCTCTATTTGACAGAAAAAATATCTTTGATCCAACAAAATCTCATAGACTAAGTTTAGAGAAAAATTTCTCTTATTAGTGAGTTAAATCTTAGAATTGCAAGTAACATGGTACTATAACGTCAAGACACGTCGCAATGAAATTGCTTTGCTTTAAGAACTAAGTATATCAATTGTTTCGTTTTGAACCACCTAATTTCCCTAATCTGTTAGATAATGAATTAATATGAACAATATTTATATTGTTATTGGTAGATCTAGAAGGAAAAAGAGTTTTGAAAATGAAAAATTAATTTATTCAATAAAGATAAGTTTAGCTCACGGATTGAATCTTTACATTGAGAATGTGTATCGAGGCAAATGTGATTGAGGGAAATATTTTCACGTGTGTGTGTATATATATATGTAAACAAGAACAACGATTATAAACTGGTAAAAGAAGTGAAAAACATCCATCACATATACAATCCAAAAGAGAACTTCTTTAGATGTAGAGAAGTTACACTTAGGTAACGAGAAAAGAGAAAGTCGGCTTAGTAATTGGGTCAAATCATTCTTCAAAAATAATTAAAACAGCCATGGCGCAGGGGGAAGAACGGAAAAAACAGAAAAAACCTAAAGCAATAAAAGATGGAAAATTCATCGAAGCGTCTTAAAATATTTGATGTTTAACCCAAAATTCCCAAAAACAATACCCGAACGATTTAAATAGTTAACAATGGCATAAAAGATTTCAAGCCCTAACAAAGGCCACAACCGAAAGAAAGTTTGAGTTGCTAATAATAGTCTATGTTCTACATTGTCTTCCTCTGGTTTGCGTCGATTCTCAACAGTGGGAGTCTCGGATTCTAAAAAGAAGCTGCAAAGTAAATCCCAGTCAATTCCCTCTTCCAAACGCTCGTCGATGTAATCAGTAGACCCATATTGATTTATTGGAACAAAACTTTCAGTCTCACCCACAATTTCGTTTCCATGCCAATGCTGGTAGTTTTTATCGTAATCAGAAATTGTTGTCATTGGGAAGGCTAATGCTTCTTCATTGGATGGATATTGAAAATTTGTTGTTGGATTCTCATCATTACTAATTCCACTGGATATTTCATCTTCTGAACTTGTAATTGGGACAGCTGCTCCTTTTCTGCACAGCTTACTTGCTGCTTTCTTCTCAATCTTACAAAGAACGTAATCATCAAGGTTTGATTCTCCAATCAAAGAATCACCAGCAAGTGAAAACTCATGCATGATCCAGTCATTGTTCTTGTTTCTCTCACCATTAACCTTGAAACAGAACAACTTTTTCAGCCCAATACGTTTCTTGGTTTGACGACCACAAATCGCTTGTCCTGCATCTGCACCGTGCCAAGTCCCTGACCCAGCAGTCCTAGCAATCCTTTTCTTGCTTGCCCTCTTCAGTTTTGTCAAAAGATACAGATGGGTTTCTTTATATTCATCGCAAATCTCCCACGGAGATTTGTCTCCGTAAAGATCACACTCTTTCACAACATTCCATGGCAATGCTTGTCCCCTGACCTTTGGAAGAAGATAATATTTGATCAGTTCTTCGTCTGTTGGTGCAAACCGAACACCGACTTGCATCATTGCTTTTGGTTTTCTTTAATTTTAAGAGAGTTGTTCGTCTGAGAACTATTTGTGTTGGTTTTGGAAAGTCGTTCGTCTGAGAACTATTTCCTGTTATGATTCTCTTGAAGGCAGCCTTAATATATAGACATTATTTTTCCTGCTCAGTGTAGTACTAGGAATCAATATATTGGTTTTTTTTTTATTCAGACGGATTTTGTTACTAGATGATAATTTACCAACTCCAAACTTATATCTCTGAATTTATTCAGAAATTGGACCGGATTTTAATATATAGTTGCAATCTGTAGAGAAGCCCAATAACATGCTAGAGCTTGGACGTTGAGAAGCCCATATCTCGATATTTTGGAATTTGGTAAAACTTAGATGAGGGTTTTTTATACGATATTTTTAAGTTTCTTGCTAAAAAAATATTTTCATAATAATAAAATTAATTATGGTAGATTATCATTTAATATTTGTTAACAAAAAATTTTACAATTACAAAAATAAAATCAATATTTTCTAAAAAATTTTAACATTCGATTTAAACTCTGAAATTTTTCATAAAACAAGTTAATAAGTTCGGGTTAAATCATATACCAAAGTGATCATTTCCAACTGAAATTTTTTTTGTTTGATCTATATTATGTTTATTAAAAAATAGTAAAGTCCTACTTTGTATATTATTATATTTTAAATATAAATGTAAAATCTCTTATAAAAAATCTTATATAAGTTTTACCCTTGTCAAGAATTAGATTGTTTTCTATGACTAACTTATAATTTAGCCCCAATTCAGGAAACTCTAAACTGAAGAAAAAAAAATTGAATTTTTTACCATTATAATAAATTGAATTGCTTTTGCTTTTCTTTTGATCGACCAAAAACTGCTAAACTCTGTTTACTGTTATGTCTAGATAGGTAATATATAGAGACAAAGTTTTTTGGGTTTCCTAATCAAAGCAGTAGTCCATATCTCAGGAGGAAAAGGAATAGGAAAATCACAACATAATCAATATGTAATCAGACAGTATCTTTTACTAGGGTGCCGTGATAGTAAGTAGTAATTCTTTTTTTACTAGACAATATTATTCTAATCTAACTTTTTTTTACTGTTGTTTTATTTTATTTTTCTTATTTTCTTCTAGGTTTTTTACTTAATTAATAATTATAATAAACATATATTTTTATGAAAATTAAATATCATTTACTCAATTAGTTCTTTTTAATATTATTTAAAAGGAAATGTCAATTTACAACGCTTCGGTTGTAAGCTAGCATTGTACACTAACTTTTAAGACCAAAATACCACAAACTCCTCTTTACCACCTTACTAAAGCCAGGATATTTTTGAATGGTCCCCCAAGAATAAAATCATGGCTCCGCTAGTGTGTACCATTTACATTTGATTTTCTCTAAATAAAAGAAATGTTCAATATTTTATCTCCGTTATTCATAAGTATTAACATGGTTCTAAATATTTTGTTTCATTAAAATTTGTAGATATTTGGAAGCTTAGAAGAAAAAAAATACAACAAAAAACCAAAATAAAATAAAATAAACCCATTGAACTTAAATAAAAAAAAACAAATAATAGCTTAATTGTATGTAACTCAATTTTAACTTAAAATATGAGTTTAGTCGAATTAAATGAATTGGTAGATTGTGAATTTCAAGGGAAATTTGAGAAAATTCATTTTTCAAGCGGAGAAGCCGATTTGATTAGAATTGGGCAGGGCTTGGTTTAGACACGTAGCCAAGGTAACGAGACATGTGCAGCCTTAGCGCCAAGGAAAGACGGATTTCTTAGTTAATTCGGGTCTAAACCCAATGGTTTAGATCAGTTCGAAAATCCATTGATAATCTTGATAATGTTAATTTTTAGGTCTCACACATATATTGATGTTATCAATGAAGCTTCTCAAAATTACCAGTGAAATTTTCAAGTGATCTAAACAATTGGGTTTAGACTCGAGTCAATCAAATTTTTTTTACAGGGAAAGAGTGTTATAAGCCAGTTTAAGTCATTTGGCATGCAAGTTGCATTTAGCTTATACTGGTCAGTTTATAAGCCAAGGTGCATGTTGCTACTTCAATGGATTAGTGGTACAAACCACAATTAACCCTGGTGAGTTTTTCTGATCTTATTTAATTTAGGTTAGTTGTAATCAGTGTTTTTAGAGGAGAATGCGTTGAACGAAGCGTTTTGTTCCAATGAGCCAAGGTGTAAGCTAAGAGACATTGTGGCATTTCAAAATTATAATAAATTAATTAAAATTATATAAATAATAATAATAATAATTTAATTAAATTAATTTTCAACAAACTTTAATACTTCTATTAACTCTAGAACATTAATCATAATTTTATAAATATTAATATATATTTATATATACATTATATTTTTTATATTGTTGTAACTTGTAAGTGATTAATTAAATAATTTGTAGTTATTATTAAACCAAATAACATGTAATAAATATTTGTGAAACGCAATGATATTACAATAAGAGCAACTAACTTAATAGTTAAGCTTTGCATTCCTACTTATTTGATTATGGTTCGAGTTTTAAACTTGATTTTTTTCTTCTGGCATTTTGCCTACTTCTCGTCTCTAGACAAGCCTATAAAACGCTTTTAAAAACATTGGTAATTACAACCAATGTTTAGCTCTGATCTATGAATTTTTTTTTTGTATTAAAAATACTCTCCACCGATGGGAAGCGAGGCAAGAAAAATTTTATTTCTCTCCCTTCGACCGAAAAAATATCTTTGATCCAACAAAAGCTCATAGAATAAGTTTAGAGAAAAATTTCTCTTATTAGTGAGTTAAATCTTAGAATTGCAAGTGACGTGGTACAATAACGTCAAGACACATTGCAATGAAATTGTTCTGCTTTAAGAACTAAATATAATCAATTGTTTCGTTTTGAACCATCTAATTTCCCTAATCTGTTAGATAATGAATGAGCATGAACACTATCTATATTGTTATTGGTAGATCTAGAAGGAAAATTAGTTTTAAAAATGAAAAATTAATTTATTCATTAAAGATGTGTTTGGTTCACAAATAGAATCTTTACATTGAGAATGTGCATCGAGGCAAATGTGATTGAGGGAAATATTTTCTTATACTGCGAACTCACATACACAGTATAAATATATAAACAAGAACAACAATTATAAACTGGTAAAAGAAGTGAAAAACATCCATCACATATACAATCCAAAAGAGAACTTCTTTAGATGTAGAGAAGTTACACATAGGTAACAAGAAAAGGGAAATTCAACTTAGTAATTGGTTACTTGTGGGTCAAGTCATTCTTCAAAAATAATTAAAACAGCCATGGCACAGGGGAAAAAAGGGAAAAAAACAGAAAAAACCTAAAGCAATAAAAAAAAAAATTCATCGAAGTGCCATAAAATATTTGATGTTTAACCCAAAATTCACAAAAACAATACCCATAAATGATTTAAATAGTTAACAATGGCATAAAAGATTTCAAACCCTAACTAAGACCACAACCGAAAGAAAGTTTGAGTTGCTAATAATAGTTAATGTTCTACGTTGCTTTCCTCTGGTGCGTCATTTTTCTCAACAATGGGAGTCTCAGATTCTAAAAGGAAGCTACAAAGTAAATCCCAGTCAATTCCCTCTTCCAAACGCTCGTCGATGTAATCAATAGACCCATATTGATTTATTGAAACAAAACTTTCAGTCTCACCCACAATTTCGTTTCCATGCCAATGCTGGTAGTTTTGATCGTAATCAGAAATCGTTGTCATTGGGAAGGCTAATGCTTCTTCATTGGATGGATATTGAAAATTTGTTGTTGGATTCTCAGCATTACTAATTCCACTGGATATTTCATCTTCTGAACTTGTAATTGGGGCAACTGCTCCTTTTCTGCACAGCTTTCTTGCTGCTTTCTTCTCAATCTTACAAAGAACGTAATCATCAAGGTTTGATTCTCCAATCAAAGAATCACCAGCAAGTGAAAACTCATGCATGATCCAGTCATTGTTCTTGTTTCTCTCTCCATTAACCTTGAAACAGAACAACTTTTTCAGCCCAATACGTTTCTTGGTTTGACGACCATAAATCGCTTGTCCCGCATCTGCACCGTGCCAAGTCCCTGACCCAGCAGTCCTAGCAATCCTTTTCTTGCTTGCCCTCTTCAGTTTTGTCAAAAGATACAGATGGGTTTCTTTATATTCATCGCAAATCTCCCACGGAGATTTGTCTCCGTAAAGATCACACTCTTTCACAACATTCCATGGCAATGCTTGTCCCCTGACCTTTGGAAGAAGATAATATTTGATCAGTTCTTCGTCTGTTGGTGCAAACCGAACACCGACTTGCATCATTGCTTTTGGTTTTCTTTAATTTTAAGAGAGTTGTTCGTCTGAGAACTATTTGTGTTGGTTTTGGAAAGTCGTTCGTCTGAGAACTATTTCCTGTTATGATTCTCTTGAAGGCAGCCTTAATACATAGACATTATTTTTCCTGCTCAGTGTAGTACTAGGAATCAATATATTGGTTTTTTTTTTTATTCAGACCGATTTTGTTACTAAATGATAATTTAGAAATTGGACCGGATTTTAACATATAGTTGCAATATGTAGAGAAGCCCGTTAACATGCTAGAGCTTGGACGTAGAGAAGCCCATATCTCGATATTTTGGAATTTGGTAAAATTTGGATGAGGGTTTTTATACGAGATTTTTAAGTTTCTTGCTAAAAAAATTATTTTGATAATAATAAAATTAATTATCGTATTTTATCATTTAATATACAGCAACAAAAAATTTTACAATTACAAAAAAAAAATCAACATTTTCTGAAATTTTTTAACATTCGATTTAAACGCTGAAATTTTTCATAAAACAAGTTAATAAGTTCGAGTTAAATCATATACCAAAGTGATCATTTCCCATTGAAATTTTGTTTGTTTGATCTATAATATGTTTATTAAAAAATAGTAAAGTCCTACTTTGTATATTATTATATTTTAAATATAAATGTAAAATCTCTTATAAAAAATCTTATATAAGTTTTACCTTTTACTAAAAACATGAGTACTTATTGTTATACATTGAATTTTGAAAATTCTTGCAAATCAGGTCGCGGATTTGTTGGTTAGGAAGAAAGACAAAATCATTTCAAGTTAAATTGTGATGTCAATATTGGAGTGTAGACACCATCGTTCATGACTATTTTGTTAGAAAGCATCTTCATGTCATAACCAATGGATTATTTATGACTCTACTGTAAATTATATTTAGAAAAATGTAGGAAAATAAAATCACATCAAACATTTCTCCTGGGGTAGCCCTCAATTCATGCCACTACTTATCCTATAAATCATGCCATATGTAGAAAACCACCTTCGAACTTAATTAAATTGAGTAAATTACAATTATGTTTTACTATAATTAACAATTTATCATATTTAAAAAAAAACAACAATTATATCTCAATGTTTAACGGTAAATCAAAAAACTTGAAAAGACAAAATTATCTATAAACTCGTTGTATTTGTATCACACATGCATGAAATCATAGTTTTCGTGAATGATATGTAACTTTTTTCTTTTTTAATTTTTAGTATGGATGATTTTTTTTTTGTAATAAAAACTAATTTTTAAGTCAAAATTGTCATACAAACAAACGTTAAACACAAGTTACTACCGGTTCCAGTTGGCCTTCAAAAAAAATTTCTTACATTTTAGATTCAGGAGATTTTTTTTCAATCTTTTTTATCTTAAGATGAAAAATACCTTTGGTCAAAGAAAATTGGATGGATGGACCAAGTTTAGGCAAGAATCTCTCACACGTGAGTTAAATCTGAGAATTTGAAGTGACTTGGTAGGGCTTTGTTTTAGAAACCGAAACCCAATTGCTTCGTTTTAATTTTTGAAAACTCCAAATTGATGTTTTCTGGCATAATTTTTGAAAAATATCCCTAAAATCAGTGTTCACTTCTCTATTTCATTCTTCCTCCCTGGTATATAAAAAAAAATTAAAATTTTGAAAATAAAACAATATTAATTATTTTTAAGTATTTAGTAAATATGAAAAATAAAATTAATTTAGATTTTAGATTTAAACTTAAAACTAAAAATAATTACAAGGTATATCAAAACACTTTTCAAAATAAGATTATCCCAACAACATTTCACTGTTTTTTGTTTTGGAAACAATTTTCGAGTTACAGTTATCCAAACGTGTTTTCTTCAGAAAACATCATAAAATTGTTTTCAGTTTTGATTTTCAAAAACTGAAAACAGAAAACTGTTACCCAAACATGCCCTATAACTTTGTCAAGAAGTAGATTGTTTTCTATGATAAACTTATAATTTAGCCCCAATTCAGGAGACTCTAAACTTAAAAATTATTGAATTTTTTACCAGCATGATAAATGAAAGGAAATTTGGACTGTCAATGATAAACTATTTTGGTGACGAATCTAGCAAAGATCGCCCTCAAATTTTCTTAAAAATAGTACCTCTGTGAGAAGTGATGCAAATACAACATGTACTTGATAAAGAAAAAAACAAGAAAAATTGCCGGCAAAGAAGCTAGGATGGCTTTTGTAGGCACTGAATTCTTGAAACTTTGAGGTCAGCAGACACAATTTTGTTTCTCTGCAGATGCTGCTAATTTTCACCCTGATTATAATCATATATCATTGTAATTGGAATGGCTAATATTGGTTCGTTGGATGGATCTTCAAAATTTGTGGAGTTTCTTGTTAGATTCTCAACATCACTATTTCCACAAGAATCAACTTATTCTTCATCTTCTTTTTCTTCCGAACGTGTAATTGGGACTACTGCTCTTTCTTCGGACGTCTTACTTGCTACTTTCTTCTCAATCTTACAAAGAACATAATCATCACAATTTGATTCTCCAATCAAAGAATCGCCAGCGAGTGAAAACTCATGCATGATACAGTTATTGTTTTTGTTTCTCTCTCCTTTAACCTTGAAACTGAAAAACTTTTTCAACCCAATTAGTTTCTTGGTTCCACGATCATAAATCTCTTGTCCTCCACCTTTACCATGCCAAGTCCCGGACCCAGCAGTCCTAGCAATCCGTTTCTTGCTTGCCTTCTTCAACTTTGTCCAAACGTACAAGTGGGTTTGCTTTGATTCATCGCAAATCTCTCATGGAGATTTGTCTCCGTAAAGATCACACTCTTTCATCCCATTCCATGGCAATGCTTGTCCCTTGACCTTTTTCAGAAGAAAATACTTCACCAGTTCTTCGTCCGTTGGTGTAAATCGATAACCTACTTGCATCTTTGAATTGCTTTTGCTTTTCTTTTGATCGACCAAAAACTGCTAAACTCTGTTTACTGTTATGATTTTCTTAAAGCACTTGGTCTAGATAGGTAATATATATAGACAAAGTTTTTGGGGTTTCCTAATCAAAGCAGTAGTCCATATCTCAGGAGGAAAAGGAATAGGAAAATCACAACATAATCAATATGTAATCAGACAATATCTTTTACTAGGGTGTCGTGATAGTAAGTAGTAATTCTTTTTTTACTAGACAATAGTATTCTAATCTAACTCTTCTTTTTTTTTTACTGTTGTTGTATTTTATTTTTCTTATTTTCTTCTAGGTTTTTTACTTAATTAATAATTATAAACAAACACATATTTTTATGAAAAATAAATATTATTTATTCAATTAATTTTTTTTAATATTATTTAAAAAAAATGTTAATTTACCACATTTCAGTTGTAAGCTAGCATTGCACACTAACTTTTAAGACCAAAATTCCTCAAACTTCTCTTTACCACCTCACCAAAGCAAGGAAATTTTTAAATGGTCCCCCAAAAATAAAATCATGGCTCCACTCGTTTGTATCATTTACATTTGATTTTTTCTAAATAAAAGAAATGTTCAATATTTTATTTGAGTTATTCATAAGTATTAACATGGTTTAAATATTTTGTTTCATTAAAATTAGTAGATATTTGGAAGCTTAGAAGAAAAAAAATACAATAAAAAACCAAAATAAAATAAAATAAACCCATTGAACTTAAATAAAAAAAAACAAATAATAGCTCAGTTGTATGTAACTCAATTTTAACTTAAATATATGAGTTTAGTCGAGTTAATTGAATTGGTAGATTGTGAATTTCAAGGGAAATTTGAGAAAATTCATTTTTCAAGCCGAGGAGCCGATTTGATTAGAATTTGGCAGGGCCTGGTTTATACACGTAGCCAAGGTAACGAGACATGTGCAGCCTTAGCATCAAGGAAATGCGGATTTCTTGGCTAGTTCGGGTCTAAACCCAATGGTTTAGATCAGCTCAAAAATCCATTGATAATCTTAAAATATTTATTGATAATATTAATTTTTGGGTTTCACACATATATTGATGTTATCAATGAAACTTATCAGTGAAATTTTCAACTGATCTAAACAATTGGGTTTAGATTCGAGTCAACCAAATTTTTTTGCAGGGAAAGAGTGTTATGAGCCAGTTTAAGTCATTTGGCATGCAAGTTGCATTTAGCGCATACTGGTCAGTTTATAAGCCAAGGTGCATGTTACTACTTCAATGGATTAGCGGTACAAACCACAATTAACCCTGGTGAGTTTTCCTGATCTTATTTAATTTAGGGTTAGTTGTAATCAGTGTTTTTAGAGGAGAATGCGTTAAGCGAAGCATTTTGTTCCAATGAGCTGAGGCGTAAGCTAAGAGACATTGTGGCATTTTGAAATTCTAATAAATTAATTAAAATTATATAAACAATAATAATAATAATAATAATTTTATTAAATTAATTTTTAACAATTTTTAATACTTTTATTAACTCTAGAACATTAATCGTAATTTTATAAATATTATTATATATACTTTATATACATTATATTTTTTTATATTGTTGTAACTTGTAAGTGATTAATTAAATAATTTATAGTTATTATTAAACCAAATAATATGAAATAAATATTTGTGAAGCGCAATGATATTACAATAAGAGCAACTAGCTTAATAGTTAAGCTTTGCATACCTACTTATTTGATTATGGTTAGAATCTTAAACTAGATTTTTTTTTTCTAGTTTTTATAAAAATTTCAACGGGATGTACACCCTGATCAGTGGGACGTAAAAGACGTAGGCCCAATGAAAAAAATGCCTAAAAATTACATCTCAGGGCATTTTGCCTACGTCTCACCTCTAGACAAGCCTAGAAAACGCTTTTAAAAACATTGGTAATTACAACCAATGTTTAGCTCTGATCTATGAATTTTTTTGTATTAAAAATACTCTCCACCGATGGGAAGAGAGGTAAGAGAAATTTTATTTCTCTCTATTTGACAGAAAAAATATCTTTGATCCAACAAAATCTCATAGACTAAGTTTAGAGAAAAATTTCTCTTAGTAGTGAGTTAAATCTTAGAATTGCAAGTAACGTGGTACTATAACGTCAAGACGCGTCGCAATGAAATTGCTTTGCTTTAAGAACTAAGTATACTCAATTGTTTCGTTTTGAACCACCTAATTTCCCTAATCTGTTAGATAATGAATTAACATGAACAATATTTATATTGTTATTGGTAGATCTAGAAGGAAAAAGAGTTTTGAAAATGAAAAATTAATTTATTCAATAAAGATAAGTTTAGCTCACGGATTGAATCTTTACATTGAGAATGTGTATCGAGGCAAATGTGATTGAAGGAAATATTTTCACGTGTGTGTGTATATATATATATATAAACAAGAACAACGATTATAAACTTGTAAAAGAAGTGAAAAACATCCATCACATATACAATCCAAAAGAGAACTTATTTAGATGTAGAGAAGTTACACTTAGGTAACGAGAAAAGAGAAAGTCGACTTAGTAATTGGTTACTTGTGGGTCAAGTCATTCTTCAAAAATAATTAAAACAGCCATGGCGTAGGGGGAAGAACGGAAAAAACAAAAAAAAACCTAAAACAATAAAAGATGGAAAATTCATCGAAGCGCCATAAAATATTTCATGTTTAACCCAAAATTCACAAAAACAATACCCATGAACGATTTAAATAGTTAACAATGGCATAAAAGATTTCAAACCCTAACTCAGGCCACAACTGAAAGAAAGTTTGAGTTCCTAATAATAGTTTATGTTCTACATTGCCTTCCTCTGGTTTGCACCGCGATTCTCAACAGTGGGAGTCTCAGATTCTAAAAGGAAGCTGCAAAGTAAATCTCAATCAATTCCCTATTCCAAACGCTCGTCGATGTAATCAGTAGACCATATTGATTTATTGGAACAAAACTTTTACTCTCACCCACAATTTCGTTTCCATGCCAATGCTGGTAGTTTTGATCGTAATCAGAAATTGTTGTCATTGGGAAGGCTAATGCTTCTTCATTGGATGGATACTGAAAATTTGTTGTTGGATTCTCAGCATTACTAATTCCACTGGATATTTCATCTTCTGAACTTGTAATTGGGGCAACTGCTCCTTTTCTGCACAGCTTACTTGCTGCTTTCTTCTCAATCTTACAAAGAACGTAATCATCAAGGTTTGATTCTCCAATCAAAGAATCACCAGCAAGTGAAAACTCATGCATGATCCAGTCATTGTTCTTGTTTCTCTCTCCATTAACCTTGAAACAGAACAACTTTTTCAGCCCAATACGTTTCTTGGTTTGACGACCATAAATGGCTTGTCCTGCATCTGCACCGTGCCAAGTCCCTGACCCAGCAGTCCTAACAATCCTTTTCTTGCTTGCCCTCTTCAGTTTTGTCAAAAGATACAGATGGGTTTCTTTATATTCATCGCAAATCTCCCATGGAGATTTGTCTCCGTAAAGATCACACTCTTTCACAACATTCCATGGCAATGCTTGTCCCCTGACCTTTGGAAGAAGATAACATTTGATCAGTTCTTCGTTCGTTGGTGCAAACCGAACACCGACTTGCATCATTGCTTTTGGTTTTCTTTAATTTTAAGAGAGTTGTTCGTCTGAGAACTATTTGTGTTGGTTTTGGAAAGTCGTTCGTCTGAGAACTATTTCCTGTTATGATTCTCTTGAAGGCAGCCTTAATATATAGACATTATTTTTCCTGCTCAGTGTAGTACTAGGAATCAAGATATTGGTTTTTTTTATTCAGAAATTGGACCGGATTTTAATATATAGTTGCAATCTGTAGAGAAGCCCAATAACATGCTAGAGCTTGGACGCTGAGAAGCCCATATCTCGATATTTTGGAATTTGGTAAAATTTAGATGAGGGTTTTTTATACGATATTTTTAAGTTTCTTGCTAAAAAAATATTTTTATAATAATAAAATTAATAATGGTAGCTTATCATTTAATATATGTTAACAAAAAATTTTACAATTACAAAAAAAAATCAATATTTTCTAAAAAAATTTAACATTCGATTTAAATTCTGAAATTTTTCATAAAACAAGTTAATAAGTTCGGGTTAAATCATATACCAAAGTTATCATTTCCAACTGAAATTTTTTTCATTTGATCTATATTATGTTTATTAAAAAATAGTAAAGTCCGACTTTGTATATTATTATATTTTAAATATAAATGTAAAATCTTATATAAAAAATCTCTTATGAAAATTAAATATTATTTACTCAATTAGTTTTTTTTTTAATATTATTTAAAAGGAAATGTCAATTTACAACACTTCAGTTGTAAGCTAGCATTGTACACTAACTTTTAAGACCAAAATACCACAAACTCCTCTTTACCACCTTACTAAAGCAAGGATATTTTTGAATGGTCCCCCAAGAATAAAATCATGGCTCCGCTAGTGTGTACCATTTACATTTGATTTTCTCTAAATAAAAGAAATGTTCTAAATATTTTATTTCATTAAAATTTGTAGATATTTGGAAGCTTAGAAGAAAAAAAATACAACAAAAAACCAAAATAAAATAAAATAAACCCATTGAACTTAAATAAAAAAAAACAAATAATAGCTCAGTTGTATGTAACTCAATTTTAACTTAAAATATGAGTTTAGTCGAATTAAATGAATTGTAAGATTGTGAATTTCAAGGGAAATTTGAGAAAATTCATTTTTCAAGCGGAGAATCCGATTTGATTAGAATTGGGCAGGGCTTGGTTTATACACGTAGCCAAGGTAACGAGACATGTGCAGCCTTAGCACCAAGGAAAGACGGATTTCTTAGTTAGTTCGGGTCTAAACTCAATGGTTTAGATTAGTTCGAAAATCCATTGATAATCTTGATAATGTTAATTTTTATGTCTCACACATATATTGATGTTATCAATGAAGCTTCTCAAAATTACCAGTGAAATTTTCAAGTGATCTAAAAATTGGGTTTAGACTCGTGTCAATCAAAATTTTTTGCAGGGAAAGAGTGTTATGAGCCAGTTTAAGTCATTTGGCATGCAAATTGCATTTAGCTTATACTGGTCAGTTTATAAGCCAAGGTGCATGTTGCTACTTCAATGGATTAGTGGTACAAACCACAATTAACCCCGGTGAGTTTTCCTGGTCTTATTTTATTTAGGTTAGTTGTAATCAGTGTTTTTAGAGGAGAATGCGTTGAACGAAGCGTTTTGTTCCAATGAGCCAAGGTGTAAGCTAAGAGACATTGTGGCATTTCAAAATTATAATAAATTAATTAAAATTATATAAATTATATAAAAAATAATAATAATAATAATTAAATTAAATTAATTTTCAACAAACTTTAATACTTTTATTAACTCTAGAATATTAATCATAATTTTATAAATATTAATATATATTTATATATACATTATATTTTTTATATTGTTGTAACTTGTAAGTGATTAATTAAATAATTTGTAGTTATTATTAAACCAAATAACATGTAATAAATATTTGTGAAGCGCAATGATATTACAATAAGAGCAACTAACTTAATAGTTAAGCTTTGCATTCCTACTTATTTGATTATGGTTCGAGTCTTAAACTTCATTTTTTTCTTCTGGCATTTTGCCTACTTCTCGTCTCTAGACAAGCCTATAAAACGCTTTTAAAAACATTGGTAATTACAACCAATGTTTAGCTCTGATCTATGAATTTTTTTGTATTAAAAATGCTCTCCACCGATGGGAAGAGAGGCAAGAGAAATTTTATTTCTCTCTATTTGACAGAAAAAATATCTTTGATCCAACAAAATCTCATAGAATAAGTTTAGAGAAAAATTTCTCTTATTAGTGAGTTAAATCTTAGAATTGCAAGTGACGTGGTACAATAACGTCAAGGCACGTTGCAATGAAATTGCTCTGGTTTAAGAACTAAACATACTCAATTGTTTCGTTTTGAACCATCTAATTTCCCTAATCTGTTAGATAATGAATGAGCATGAACACTATCTATATTGTTATTGGTAGATCTAGAAGGAAAATGAGTTTTAAAAATGAAAAATTAATTTATTCATTAAAGATGTGTTTGATTCACAGATTGAATCTTTACATTGAGAATGTGCATCGAGGCAAATGTGACCGAGGGAAATATTTTCTTATACTGCAAACTCACATACACAAAAACAATTTGACCATGTGTATAAATATATAAGCAAGAACAACAATTATAAACTGGTAAAAAAAGTGAAAAACATCCATCACATTACAATTATGTTTTACTATAATTAACAATTTATCATATTTAAAAACAAACAACAATTATATCTCAATGTTTAACGGTAAATCAAAAAACTTGAACAGACAAAATTATCTATAAACTCGTTGTATTTGTATCACACATGCATGAAATCATAGTTTTCGTGAATGATATGTAACTTTTTTCTTTTTTAATTTTTAGTGTGGATGATTTTTTTTTGTAATAAAAACTAATTTTTAAGTCAAAATTGTCATACAAACAAACGTTAAAAACAAGTTACTACCAGTTCCAGTTGACCTTCAAAAAAAATTTCTTACATTTTAGATTCAGGAGATTTTTTTTCAATCTTTTTTATCTTAAGATGAAAATAACCTTTGGTCAAAGAAAATTGGATGGATGGACCAAGTTTAGGCAAGAATCTCTCACTTGTGAGTTAAATCTGAGAATTTGAAGTGACTTGGTAGGGCTTCGTTTTAGAAACCGTTTTAAATCATATAAGTATATGAGTACCTCAAACAAGCCAAGATATCATGGGTATGTTTGGATAGGATTTTTTAATACTGTTTTCAGTTTTCGAAAACTGAAAATAGTTTTCAAAAATTCTTTTATATGTTTGGCAAACAGGTTTCAAAAGTAATTTTCTAAAATAGTTTTCAAAAAACCAGTTTTCAAAAACTGTTTTCTGAAAACTCCAAATTGATGTTTTCTGACATAATTTTTGAAAAATATCCCTAAAATCAGTGTTCACTTCTCTATTTCATTCTTTCTCCCTGGTATATAAAAAAATATTAAAATTTTAAAAATAAAATAATATTAGTTATTTTTAAGTATTTAGTAAATATGAGAAATAAAATTAATTTAGATTTTAGATTTAAACTTAAAACTAAAAATAATTACAAGGTATATCAAAACACTTTTCAAAATAAGATTATCCAAACAACATTTCACTGTTTTTTGTTTTGGAAACAATTTTTGAGTTACAGTTATCCAAACGTGTTTTCTTCAGAAAACATCGTAAAACTGTTTTCAGTTTTCATTTTCAAAAACTGAAAACAGAAAATTGTTACCCAAACATGCGCTATAACTTTGTCAAGAAGTAGATTGTTTTCTATGATAAACTTATAATTTAGCCCCAATTCAGGAGACTCTAAACTTAAAAATTATTGAATTTTTTACCAGCATGATAAATGAAAGGAAATTTGGACTGTCAATGATAAACCATTTTGGTGACGAATCTAGCAAAGATCGCCCTCAAATTTTCTTAAAAATAGTACCTCTGTGAGAAGTGATGCAAATACAACATGTACTTGATAAAGAAAAAAACAAGAAAAATTGCCTGCAAAGAAGCTAGGATGGCTTTTGTAGGCACTGATTTCTTGAAACTTTGAGGTCAGCAGACACAATTTTTTTCTCTGCAGATGCTGCTAATTTTCACCCTGATTATAATCATATATTGTTGTAATTAGAATGGCTAATATTGGTTCGTTGGATGGATCTTCAAAATTTGTGGAGTTTCTTGTTAGATTCTCAACATCACTATTTCCACAAGAATCAACTTATTCTTCATCTTCTTTTTCTTCCGAACGTGTTGATATGGCCCAGAATACTCCAGGCCCAGAATACTCCAAGTATTCTGGCCCAACGAGCGGCCCATATAAGCCCAGCTTGCTCCGACCCAAACAAGCCTCAAACCCAGCTGAGTGCTCCAAAAGACTCAACAGATCCAGTGACCTCCCCAAGCCGGGTAAGCGATCCATATATTCCCCGGCCCAACGAAGTCTCCATGCCCGTAAAGGACGGCTCAACAAATCTACGACTGGACCTCCCCTACGGCCGCCTTACCGTCGCCAGCCGCCCTACTGTCGCCAGCCACCCTACAAAGCTATCAGCCACCCTGCAAACTGACAGCCACCCTGCAGCTACCCTACAGCCGCTATCATGACCACCCTACTGGCAGACGCCTATAAATGGGCCAAGGTATGGACCTCACCAGGCATTCATACACACCTGCACTTATACTTGATATACTTAGGCCATCGGCTTCTCTTGAGCCCTCGGCTTCTCCTTTGAATCGTTGTTAACTTAAGCATCGGAGCGCCCTCGGAGGTCTCCCCCTCCTCTCCTTCCGAGTGCCTTTAGTTCCCTCTGTTACTTGTGCAGGGCCAGGCCACGTTCTCACCTAGCCCACGTCCCCACCAAGGTCGCGTCAGCTCCCAGGCCACGTCTTCACCTAGGCCACGTCCTCACTTAGGCCACGTCAGCACCAACCGTTTCTTGGCATCAACACGTGTAATTGGGACTACATCTCTTTCTTCGGACCTCTTACTTGCTACTTTCTTCTCAATCTTACAAAGAACATAATCATCACAATTTGATTCTCCAATCAAAGAATCACCAGCGAGTGAAAACTCATGCATGATCCAATTATTGTTTTTGTTTCTCTCTCCTTTAACCTTGAAACTGAAAAACTTTTTCAACCCAATTAGTTTCTTGGTTCCACGATCATAAATCTCTTGTCCTCCACCTTTACCATGCCAAGTCCCGAACCTAGCAATCCGTTTCTTGCTTGCCTTCTTCAACTTTGTCCAAACGTACAAGTGGTTTTGCTTTGATTCATCGCAAATCTCCCATGGCGATTTGTCTCCGTAAAGATCACACTCTTTCATCCCATTCCATGGCAATTCTTGTCCCTGACCTTGTTCAGAAGATAATACTTTATCAGTTCTTCGTCCGTTGGTGTAAATCGATAACCTACTTGCATCTTTGAATTGCTTTTACTTTTCTTTTGATCGACCAAAAACTGCTAAACTCTGTTTCCTGTTATGATTTTCTTGAAGCACTTGGTCTAGATAGGTAATATATTTAGACAAAGTTTTTTGGGTTTCCTAATCAAAGTGGTAGTCCATATCTCAGGAGGAAAAAGAATAGTAGAATTACAACATAATCAATATGTAATCAGACAATATCTTTTACTAGGGTGTCGTGATAGTAAGTAGTAATTCTTTTTTTACTAGACAATAGTATTCTAATCTAACTTTTTTTTTTATTGTTGTTGTATTTTATTTTTCTTACTTTCTTATAGGTTTTTTACTTAATTAATAATTATAAATAAACACATATTTTTATGAAAAATAAATATTATTTATTCAATTAATTTTTTTTAATATTATTTAAAAGGAAATGTTAATTTGCCACATTTAAGTTGTAAGCTAGCATTGCACGCTAACTTTTAAGACTAAAATTCCCAAACTCATCTTTACCACCTCACCAAAGCAAGGAAAATTTTGAAATTTTCAAAAAAAAAATCTTTTTTTTACCTAGAAAGACGTGGCCTTTGTAAGCTTTGGTCCCTCAAGAATAAAATCATGGCACCGCCCATGTGTATTATTTACATTTGATTTTCTCTAAGTAAAATAAATGTTCAATATTTTATCTACGTTATTTATAAGTCAAACATGGTTTTAAATATTTTGTTTCATCGAAATTGATAGATACTTGGAAGCTTAGAAGAAAAAAATACAATAAAAAACCAAAATAAAATAAAATAAACCCACAGAACTTAAATAAATAAACAAATAATAGCTAAGTTGTATGTAACTCAATTTTAACTTAAATATATGAGTTTATTCGAGTTAAATGAATTGTTATATTGTGAATTTCAAGGGAAATTTGAGGAAATTCATTTTCCAAGCCGAGGAGCCGATTTGATTAGAATTGGGCAGGGCTTGGTTTATACATGTAGCCAAAGTAATGATACATGTGCAGCCTTAGCGCCAAGGAAAACAGGATTTCTTGGTTAGTTCGAATCTAAACTTAATAGCTAGATCAGTTCAAA